>JAJJWW010005885.1:0-1200000 GCA_023531295.1 Papaver armeniacum
CTCCACAAACATTGATCCCGCTCAAGGTCATGATAACTCGTCAATTTCTCGGAAGCAATATGACCAACGAAGAGGTCCCAAGACCGGTCGGGACTGACTGAGGTAGAGCAGAGATCCATGCCAAAAACATGGATCTAATGAAGGATGCGATTAAAATCATACTCGACTTCCTCATCAGCCTAACATCGGAGCTAAGTGGTTCATGTTCCCCAGAGATCAAGAGCTAGGACTAACATCCCGAATGAGCATTCTCAAATCAATGGTTTTCACCGACCTGGAAGCCAATGGACCAGAGGCAACCATGTTCAGAAAACTTATGTGAATTGCTACACCTCTCCAAGGACTAATGAATAAAAACTTTCTCTCTATTAACCGAATAGCATCAACGATCACTAGTTCTCGCACCCACGGACTCCAAGGATCCCCTAAGATCCACCAACAATATTGTTTTCACCAATGACGACATGATGGTAGAAGACGGTCACAACATCGGCCTTGCATGTTATGCTTTCGTCAGAACATAGAGTTTCAAGAGCGCCATTGACACGGGCGCATCTTCCAATGTCATCACTCTCAAGACACTTAAAGCTGCCAGGTGCCACCCAACGAGATTGTACGACAACCCACTACGATGACAGCATTTCAAGGCAACCAAACTAGCACATATGGCTACATCAACTTGGAGCCGGGCAAAGAGGGCCAATTCAATCGAGCGTGAAATTTGAAATGATTGAAAAACAACTAGACTACCACATGATATTGAAGGTTGTGGCCGCACAATCTCAAAATCATTCCTTCAACATACCACCAATGCCCCAAAACATTATCAATCTGGAGAAGTTGTCCACATCCCCGCCACCTGGCCCCCTATGCACCGCCTATTGCGTATAAGCACATGGGCCAAGGAGGGTTCAAAAAGGCGTGACGACCAAGATTCACGCCGCTACCAAATGGACATCGCCGAGAGATAGCAACAAACCGGGAGATACCCGCAGAGGAGACCGCCCTCCCACCGTCTCTTAAGGAAGACCCGGGCCTCCCACCACCGGGCGTAACCCGTGTCACTGCACAAGCGAGAGTGCACCCTTACCGCAGACGAAGCAAAAAGGGAAAACTCACACATTACCACCGCCGTTAGCACCAGCCAGGAGACCATGACCCTGTCTCTCCGCCCGAAAGAACGTTTTCACAATAACCAGAAGAAGTTTCGTACGCCCCCGTAAGCCGCAAGACGGACCGACTTAACCACTGCACGAACTCGAAATCACAATATAGGGAATGAGGAATTCTCACGACCCATTTCCCGATCGGCCCGACTCTCCATTCCCGCAGTAACGCCCAAAGCTAGTCGACCTACTCAAAGAATACCAAGACGTGTTCGCATGGACTTACGAACAAATGCCGGCTTGGATGAAAACTGCTCACCCACCATCCGCACGTGATACCCGGATCCAAACCAATCAACAGCCTCAAAGACAATTCAGACACGACGAGAAGAACAAATCAAGGTGGAGGTCCGTAAATTACTAACCGCTGGTTTTGTCAAACCTATTCACCATCCCACTGGGTTGGACAATATCGCCTCTGTAAAAAGAAGAATGGTCGATCAGATATTGTGTCGATTTCGTAGATCCGAACAAGTGCCGCCCTAAAGACGATTTCCCGCTCCCTAACATCGACATGCCGGTAGACGCACCAAAGGGATATGGTATGTTCTTTCATGGATGGATATAGCGGCTACAACCGCATAAGATGTATGAGCACGACGCGAGTAAGACCGCCCGAACCCCTCTTTAAACTTATATTACACCGTAATGCCTTTGGGTCTGAAAGAACGCCGGCGCTACTTACCAACGCGCCATGACTACCATTTTCCACGATACGATGCACAAGCAAGTCGAAGATTACATAGACGATGTGGTGGTTAAATCAAGACTCGAGCGGCATCATCCGAAAACGCTTACGATAAGTGTTCAAAGATGCCGCGAATACAAGTTGAAGATGAATCCTTTGAAATGCGCCTTTGGTGTCTCTTCTGGGAAGTTCTTAGGATTCCAAGTAACGGCCGCATGGATAAAAGTTGACCCAGTCAAAACGCAAGATATCCTCACGATGCCACCACCACGAACCGTAAAAGAGCTCCAGAGTTTCATGGGCAAGGTAAACTCCATTCGTCGCTTCATACCGGGGCTGGCACAACTTATTACTGCGTTTACCCTATGCCTGAAAAAAGGAGCGACTTTCACATGGACTACGTCTCAACAAGAAGCATATCGAAGATCCAAAGAAAACGCTTTCCTCCCGACCGCCATGAAGCCTCCTATGCAAGGGAGACCACTATGTCTTTACACATCCTTTAAGGATACTTCCATTGGAGCCTCCTCGCTCAAGAAGACGACAAAGGAATTGAATATCCCATATACTACTTCGCCGAACGTTAAGAGACGCCGAACTCAGATACCCCAAAGAAAAGGCGTGTTTAGCATTAATTTATTCCATCCAAGTTCAGCACTACCTCCTCTCCAACAAGGTGGTGTTGATATCCAAATCGACCTCCGTAAAGTTTCTCCTCTCGAAACCTTCCCCGATGGGGAGGCCGCCTAAATGGCTCCCGTAGTCGTCGAGTTCGACATAACGGCGCTTCCCGAGGGCCATAAAAAAGGTCAGCGCAGATATGTTAGCATCATTCCTGTGAGAAAACACCGTTGATCACGCAGAAGATCTCCGGGACCTTCCGATATCTTCTTAGTCAAAGAAGAAGCATGGTCGCCTTTCTTCGGGACGGCTCTTCCACCCCCAAAGACTAATACCGAGAGAGGGTGTGGTACTAGTATCTCCCGCCGGAGAAGTCTCTCGCACTCTTTCAAGCTAGACTTTTCATGCACCAATAACTCACCAATACGAAGCCTTCCTCATAGGACTATCACTAGCAAAACAAGCCTCTGGGCCACGCGCTCAGAGATAAGAGGAGATTCCAAATTACTCATCAACCAAAACGGATTTACGCATTGAAAGAACCGACGCCGGCACCATACAACGCCTGGCGAAGCAAAAAGCTACTAAATTATTTCACGATGCAACCATCACACACATCGCCCGCATAAAGAATAAGCATGTCGATCGCCTAGCTACACTAGCATCAAAGCTACATTTCAAGGATCCGAGGAAACCCTTACAAGAAACGGCGAACCATAGCTTCAACATGGCTTTCACAACCCGAGAAAGCCGAAGACGATGACCGGAGAACTCCTATCATTCAAGAACTCAACAACTCACTTTTCCAAGGGAAGGTCGATCTCAAGACTTTTGCGGAATTTCTTTATGCTTCAAGATGTTCTCAGATCATCGAAACCCTCGAGACAGTCAAGGTGTCTCTAAAAGAGGAAGCACAACAACTTGAACATGTCCATGCCGAAGTCTCGTGGAATAACATCGTAGTAACCCTCTACCGTCGTTTATAACGACTTGATACTATTGGCCTGAGATGGAAGCCCAATCCCGATTACCTGTATAGCGTGTCCCACTGCCTGCGCCCCCATGTCAAAACGTAAGTCTACAACATCAGTCACACCGGGATCAAGTGAGCCGTACATCGGCTTCCTTCGCGACGACATTCTCCCTACCGACAAAGAGGACGCGTCCAAACTAAAACAAAAGTCCAAAAGATTCGTGTTCCATGATGGGGTTTTATATCGCAAGAGATTTCTGAGGAAGTCTACCGCGTGTTTGGGCGATACGACAAATCCCAGCTTATGTTAAGAGAAATGCACGAAGGCGAACACCAAGGGAAATAAAATTGTTCCTGCTGCGATACACGAGAGGTACTAATGGGCCGACCATGGAAGACGACGCGCCATTTTGTTCGTAAATGCCGAGAATGCGATTCACGAAACCTCATCCACGCGCCTCCAACACCCCCGCACTCGATAAGTAGCCCGTGGCCTTTTATAGCTGGGGACTCGACATCATTGGGAAAATCAACCCGTCATCCTCAAAACAGCATGAATACATAATAACCGCACCGAGTACTTTTACCAAGTGGGTCAAGCCGTCCCATTGAAAGGAACCACCGGAGCCACGATCGCGCGTTTCAAGGAACACATCATCCGCCGTTTTGGCGTACCTAAACACATCATCACCGACAACGGCATGCCTTTTGCTAACAAGCAAGTACAGAACTACTTGAGAGGTACGGCATTAAACAAGTCTTCTACCATCTACTATCCCTGTGGAAATGGGCAAGCTGAAAGTACCAACAAGACTCGATCCGAATCTCACCGAACAAAGACACGACAATCCTCAGACCTGGCACAAGCAATTGCCAATGGCTCTCCTCTGGGGTACAGAGCATCTCCTAGAAGCTCCACCGGCAAGATGTCTCCCTACTCCGTCGCCTACGGTGCATGCAGACGCGATCCTCCCAGCGGAAATCAAGATCCCGTCTGCCAGAATCGCCGCAACGAGTGGACTTCAGTGGAATGAAGCCGAAACACTCAATGCCAGAATCGCGGAACTAGATACTATGGACTCCAGAAGATCCCGGTCGGAGGAACATGCACAAGCATACGAAACATGATTTCCGTATGCATAAACAGCCATGTAAAAATCTGGTTTTTAAGGAAGGAGATTCGTGTGCTAAAACCGCCAAACACATCCAAAGAAGATGCATCCAGATCGAAGTTTTCTCCAAATGGGAAGGGCCGCACATTATCACTAAAGCGTATGACGGTGGTTACTACAAGATTATCAAAGAAGATGGGGGAAAGCTAGAGGAGTCATCAACGGAAAGTGGCTTAAGGCATACTACGCCTAATCACTTCCCCGCAACATGCTACATCAAAATATGAACGTCCGTACACCCTTTCAAGAACTCAACAACTCACTTTTCCAAGGGAAGGTCGACCTCAAGACTTTGTGGAATTTCTTTATGCTTCAAGATGTTCTCAGATATCGAAACCCAGATGACTCTCTGTCAAGGTGTCTCGGAAAAGAGGAAGCACAACAACAACTTGAACATGTCCATGCCGAAGTCTGTGGAATAACATCGTAGTAACCCTCTACCGTCGTTTACAACGACTTGGATACTATTGGCCGGAGATGGAAGCCCAATCTCGATTACTCCGTAAGGCGTGTCCCAATTTCCCTTTGCACCCCATGTCGACAGAAGTCCTCAACATAAGTCACATGGGATCAAGCGGAGCCGTACATCGGCTTCCTTCGCGACGTCATTCTCCCTACTGACAAAGAGGATGCGTCCAATCTAAAACAAAAGTCCAAAAGATTCGTGTTCCATGATGGGGTTTTATATCGCAAGAGTTTCGTAGGAAGTCTACTGCGGTGTTTGGGCGATACAGAAATCCCAGTTATGTTAAGAGAAATGCACGAAGGCGAACACCAAGGGAAACAGAAACTGTTCCTACAGATACACGAGAGGTACTCATCGGCCGACCATGGAAGACGACGCGGCTACTTTCGTTCGTAAATGCCGAGAATGCCGATTCACGGAAACCTCATCCACGCGCCTCCAACACCCCTGCACTCGATAAGTAGCCCGTGGCCCTTTTATAGCTGGGGACTCGACATCATTGGGAAGATCAACCCGACATCCTCAAAACAGCATGAATACATAATAACCGCGACCGAGTACTTTACCAAGTGGGTTGAAGCTATCCCGCTGAAAGGAACCACTGGAGCCACGATCGCGGCGTTCTTCAAGGAACACATCATATACCGTTTTGGCGTACCTAAACACGTCATCACCGACAACGGAACGCCATTTGCTAACAAGCAAGTACATGAACTACTTGAGAGGTACGACATTAAACAAGTCTTCTCTACCATCTACTATCCCCAGGGAAATGGGCAAGACGAAAGTACCAACAAGACTCTGATCTGAATCCTCAGCTGAACAGTACACGACAATCCCAGGACCTGGCACGAGCAATTGCCAATGGCTCTCTGGGCGTACATAGCATCTCCTAGAAGCTCCACCGGCATGTCTCCCTACTCCCTCGTCTACGGTACAGACGCGATCCTCCCAGCGGAAATCAAGATCCCGTCTGCCAGAATCGCCACAACAAGTGGACCTCAGTGGAATGAAGCCTAAACACTCAATGCCAGAATCGCGGAACTAGATACTATAGGCTCCAGAAGATCCCGGGCGGAGGAACATGCACAAGCATACAGAAACAGGATTTCCAGAGCGTACAACAACCATGTAAAATCCAGGGTTTTTAAGGAAGAAGATCTGGTGCTAAAAACCGCCAAACACATCCAAAGAAGATGCATCGGCACCAAGTTTTCTCCCAAATGGGAAGGGCCGTACATAATCACTAAAGCGTATGATGTGGTTACTACAAGATTATCAAAGAAGATGGGGAAAGCTAGAGGCAGTCATCAACGGAAAGTGGCTTAAGGCATACTACGCCTAATCACTTCCCTGCAACATGCTACATCAAAAATATGAACGTCCAGACACCCTCTCTGCTTTTACTTTTCTTTCTTACCAATTATTAAATTTCAATACAATCCAACAGATTAATGGAATTTCTTTATTTCTTCAAAAAAAAAAAAAAGGAGCCTTCAAACCTCGTGATACAAGTCAGAAAAGCCCATCTAGTAAATTATAATCCCTACGAAATATTATCTTCAATCAACCATGATATCTTTCAGTCCTACTCTTCAAGTCTCGAGTTAACTCTTCAATCCTCTGAGACTCCAAGGCCAAAGCTTTCTCCTCTTCCAAAGATGGCTTTTGTGGCGGGAATCACACCAAGAAGAATACCAGCTCTGTCGACTTTCACAATATTGAGACGATGCCGCAACCACCGATCTTAAACTCCAAGGATTCACAGGTGGACACCATATTCTCCCACCTTTGAATGGATGACTTCAGCAAAGACGGATGGACATATTCTCCATCTCGGCAATCATTGGAAAAAGACAGATTCACTACGGAAACCAAGGCGGACGAACAACACTTCACTACGCTCCCGGTAGCGATATGGCCGTATGTCTTCCATATCCTCGTATAAAGGACCACGAATTCTTTCCGCACCAGGAAACCGCCAACATTCCGATAATTGGAGGAGAGACACCTCATACGAGTCCCAAACGACAAATCTGCATAGGGGTATTCATGACAAGAGAGCCCTAAATCAGCGTTCTCCAAGTCTGCAGCAGTCAACAAGGTTAGATTTGAAGGGAGCGGAACGACTAGGTCATCCTCGTAGATAACAGTAACGCATGCTCGAACGGGATATCTCTGCACAAAAGGGAAATTTTCCATTCATCAAACAAACGGTAAAGCGTACGTCAGTCCACCAAAGAAGAATAAAACATACCGGTATGATTTTCTTAACCCGAATAACCCTTGTTGGGATGCTCCTGCAAGAGTCAGACCTCGCGCCTTCACCTGGAGAATCTGGCTGGTTAGAAGATGATTCGTCTCTGTGCGACATGACAAAGAGAGAAACTCAACAAGAAGAACCCTTTCTCAAATGAGGGAGATGATGCAATTCCGCTGGGTGTGAATACGGAACCTTAAAAAAAAGTAAGGAAGCAATGAAGGACATAACGCTTCCAGATTTTAGCACGGGTGATGCCCCGATGGAAGCCGCGTGTGAAGGAAGGCAAAATAAGGAAACTTTGCTATCTGTCGAAACGCCCGCTCCCTCCTTGTTTACACCGGCCCCACCAATTGCGCCAACTTCCCAATGACCGCCCAAGTCACGCCAGCTAACACGCTCAGCTTCCCCACCTTGCGCCGGTCCCGCCAGCTAGCACGATCAGCTTCCCCACCTTGCGCTGGGGTCCCACCAGCTAGCACGCTCAGTTTCCCAACTCACGTCAACTTCCCAATGACCGCCCAAGTCACGCCAGCTAGCACGCTCAGCTTCCCCACCTTGCGCAAGTCCCGCCAGCTAGCACGATCAGCTTCCCCACCTTGCGCTGGTCCCGCCAGCTAGCACAATCAGCTTCCCCACCTTGCGCCGATCCCGCCAGCTAGCACGCTCAGTTTCCCAACTCGCTTCAACTTCTCAATGCCGCCCAGCTTCCTGTCTCTCAATGATGCTGACTTCCCAATTGTGCCAGCCTCCCGGTTTGTAAAATCGCGAGAGGCAAGGATTCCAAATCCTGTCTATAAAAAGGTCAGACAAGCCTCCTCAATTCTCTTTACGATTTACTGCTGATAGTCTGTCACCATCTTATGCTTACCTCGCAACAAATCCCCTGTTCCAAGCTAAGCAGGGGACTTAATGTTGATGGTGGTTTTTAGACAAAGGGTAAAATCGTAAAACCCCGAATAACCTAATGTCACCGGTGACACATTTATTAGAACATTCAATGCATGTAGTCAGTAATTAATAGGGGGTATTTTTTCAAATTAGGGTTACAACGAACAAAACCCTAATTCCCCTCCGTGCCAATGGCAAATCATGCCAACCACACCTAGCCAAAGCTAGCCGCGCATTGCCAAACGCACCCTGCCTTGGCCCTAGCTATGCTAGTCACCCCAAACGCGCCAAAGCATGCCAACCATGCTAGCCGCACCTCCGTGCCAATGGCAAATCATGCCAGCCACACCTAGCCCAAGCTAGCCGCGCCATGCCAAACACACTCTGCCTTGGCCCCAGCTATGCTAGTCACACCAAACACGCCAAAGTATGCCAACCATGTTAGCCGCACCTCCGTGCCAATGGCAAATCATGCCAGCCACACCTAGCCCAAGCTAGCAGCGCCATGCCAAACGCACTCTGCCTTGGCCTAACTATGCTAGTCACACCAAACGCGCCAAAGCATGCCAACCATGCTAGCCGCACCTCCGTGCCAATGGCAAATCATGCCAGCCACACCTAGCCCAAGCTAGCCGCACCATGCCAAATGCACTCTGCCTTGGCCCTAGCTATGCTAGTCACACCAAACGCGCCAAAGCATGCCAACCATGCTAGCCGCACCTCCGTGCCAATGGCAAATCATGCCAGCCACACCTAGCCCAAGCTAGCCGCGCCATGCCAAACGCACTCTGCCTTGGCCCTAGCTACGCTAGTCACACCACGCCAAGCCAAACACCCTTACCTTGGCCCTAGCCGCGCCATGCCAAAGTAGCGCCCGCGCCTAAGCTTGCAAACCATGCAACCAGGGCCAAATTGGCCACGCATGCCATTGGCACATGCCAACACGCATCGTTGGTAGCTTTTCTTACCAGGCCGTGGCCCTAATGGCCGAGCGTGCCATTGGCACATGCCAACACGCTCGCTGGTAGCTTTTCTTACCAAGCCGTGGCCCTAATGGCCGAGCATGCCATTGGCACATGCCAACACGCATCTTGGTAGCTTTTCTTACAGTGCCGTGGCCCTAATGGCCGAGCATGCCATTGGCACATGCCAACACGCTCGCTGGTAGCTTTCATTACCTAGCCATGGCCCTAATGGCCGAGCGTGCCATTGGCACATGCTAACACGCTCGCTGGTAGCTTTTCTTACCAAGCCGTGGCCCTAATGGCGATCATGCCATTGGCACATGCCAACACGCATAGCTGGTAGCTTTTCTTACCAGGCCGTGGCCCTAATGGCCGAGCATGCCATTGGCACATGCCAACACGCTCGCTGGTAGCTTTCATTACCTAGCCATGGCACTAATGGCCGAGCGTGCCATTGGCACATGCCAACACGCTCGCTGGTAGCTTTTCTTACCAAGCCGTGGCCCTAATGTCCGAGCATGCCATTGGCACATGCCAACACGCATAGCTGGTAGCTTTTCTTACCAGGCCGTGGCCCTAATGGCCGAGCATGCCATTGGAACATGCCAACACGCTCGCTGGTAGCTTTTATTACCTAGTCGTGGCCCTAATGGCCGAGCGTGCCATTGGCACATGCCAACACGCTCGCTGGTAGCTTTTCTTACCAAGCCGTGGCCCTAATGGCCGAGCATGCCATTGGCACATGCCAACACGCATCGCTGGTAGCTTTTCTTACCAGGACGTGGCCCTAATGGCCGAGCATGGCATTGGCACATGGCAACACGCTCGCTGGTAGCTTTCATTACCTAGCCGTGGCCCTAATGGCCGAGCGTGCCATTGGCACATGCCAACACGCTCGCTGGTAGCTTTTCTTACCAAGTCGTGGCCCTAATAGCCGAGCATGCCATTGGCACATGCCAACACGCATCGCTGGTAGCTTTTCTTACCAGGCCGTGGCCCTAATGGCCGAGCATGCCATTGGCACATGCCAACACGCTCGCTGGTAGTTTTCATTACCTAGTCGTGGCCCTAATGGCCATGCGTTCCATTGACACATGCCAAACACGCACGCTGGTAGCCTAAATTGCAAGCCGTGCAACCTAGGCCAACTTGGCCGTACGTGCTATTGGCACATGCCAAAACCCATGCTGGTAGCCTAACTTGCAAACCGTGCAACCTACCACCAAGGCATTCCGCACATGCCACACGCGCCACTTGCACTCAAGGTGAAACCAACACTCGAGACATCAACACAAACTGGGGGATGCTTTCCAGGGTCTTGGTTTGGCGGTCACAACATGCAGAGTACACTACGCTCACATTAAGAAAGCGTGAATAGGAATAAAGCGGTCAAATAAATAAGGAAATAATGGTGAAAACGTTTTCACCCATAAACACCATGCGGTTACCACCTCCTCCCATTATTTAACCCTTTACTCTCTTCCTTCATGAGGCCAGGGTACGTTTCAATCTCGACTTGTATAAATAGGTCTTACCTATTTCCACCAGACAACAAGTCTCGGTCAGGAGAAAAACACAACACTCTCAGAAAAGGCAACTTTGCAAGCTCTCCAAAAAGCTTGCATCTCTTGTAAGCTTCCGAAGCTTTCACTTTTCGATACAAGTCGAGACACTACTCTCCCAGTATTCTGGTCTCAACACCTTTCTTTGCTTCCCTCCCCAAATCAACCCTTCTCCTCCACTTTGTGACCGAAGCAAGTCTAGAACGACCATTTCTTGGTTTAGGCCAGACTTGTACAGATTGATCTCTCGAATCTAGAAAGTGCTCACGTGCAGCACATTTGTTTAGGGTTTAAACCAGTTTCTCACTCACCTACCGAATTTACCAAAATCGGCGGAAACGATTTTTACCCATAAACACCAGCATTTAATTATCCTTTCACCAACTGGTCAACAAAGGACTTTGGTGCATGCTCATTTGAGCACTTGGGCGTTACATGGTCGCCCATCATCCCATGTAGACGTCCGCTCCTTCACGGCCTATTTTCTATAAGCCATCAATTGATGAACAATTGATCAAAATTTGGATATCGAACAAATGCTCTGCAAATCACGGTTTCGAGAAATTTCAAACACTAATGAATTTATAATTGACCCAGCAATCAACATCTGGATTAATTACACAATATTTAGTAGTCTACCAATATTTTAATTAATATTTTATTGGGTCACGTTACCAATAAATAATTCATCAAATTGAGCAATACTTTCTCAGTTGCTCGAATATTGATCCAACTATCAATATTCAGTAGTTCGGCGAATTGAGCAATACTTGCTTAGTTGCTCGAATATTGATCCAACTGTCAATATTCAGTAATTATTCGAATTAAGCAATACCTGCTCAGTTGCTCGAATATTGATCTAACTATCAATATCCGCCGAATATTACTCAATATTCAACAATTCGTCAAATTTACAATATTTGCTCAGATGATCAATATTAATATTGTTTAATCCATGAATCACTGAGCATTCGTCAATCATGCTCAATTCAACAAAACCTAGACTCACTGTCTAATCAAGTCAATGACTGACTAATCAAATACACATCTGCTTTGCAGACTCCACGTTCGTGAGACATCAATCACGTCACATGGGGGATATCAATTAAGGTTTTGGTCTGGAGGCCTCCAACACGTATGTTCATCCACGATGAGATATGTAAGTAAGTCTTGTAAGCGGTTGAGGGAGTTAGCAAAGTAGTGGGTGGACGATCAACCAAGTCTCCACACGACACAGAACTGGTTTTGCCACGATCTCCCACTTTCCCATTCTTTCACTCAAGAAACCGTCACAGTTACTGGGATCAATGTGTTTACTATTCTGACAATATAAATAAGTCCAAAATCGATGACTGAAACATTCGTTTTACACAAGAATTGTCGATTGAAACTTATTTTCCAGGACTCAGCAGTTCACCAATTTGCAGAAACCCACAAACATCAACAATCCTTGATCATCATTGATCCCACACAATCCTCATCTTCCCTCCTACAGATCAACCCATCTCCCTCGTTGTGACCGAATTGACTGTGGAACGACCATTGACTTGGTTTAGGCCGGAGTCCTACAGATTTATCTCTCCAACTCAAAGCACTCCTGTGCAGTGCATTTGTGTGAGGTTAAGCAGTTTTCTCGGGTTGAGGAGTCTCGACCGAGCCGTCGTCTCTCCACTTTCCTAAAAAATCAGCAAATCATTTTTTTCCCATCAACAGATTGGCGACCACAGTGGGAGATTAATCTCTCGGTTGCAATCTCAAATTTCACAAAGATGGTTGGTCTTAGTTCTAACTAAACTACTCTGAATTCCACTCAGAATCTTTCGAATGGAAATGTTCCTCCTTCCAACACTCCATCCGATGGCACAGTCGACGCAGAAATCCCGACCTTGATCGATTTAGCACGGGTACAAGAGATTCATACAAGGAAAATGGACCCGATAAAAGAGGCGCTAAACAACATACTGAATTTCCTCGTCAGGTTGACATCAGATTTGAGTGGCGCCCCTGCTCAAGGAATTCCGACACTAACGGATAATACCTGAACTGATGGTCATCCTCAAGCCAACAGTTTCACTACTTATGAGAAGCCGGTGGATCAGGAAATAACGTTAACACATTTAATTGAGAATATATGTGAACTCCTGCAATTCTCCAGATATCAACGTACGAACACGTTCGCCGCACTCAACCAAATATCATCTGATGCGCGAATAGTTCCATCATCTCTAGTAGTTGAAGAAGTGTCCATGGTATCTGAACATTCGATCAACAACAACACTTTCACTGAGGAAGACTTAATGGCGGAAGAAGGACATAACTGAGCCCTGTTCGTAACCACTTCTATCAAGGATTCAAATTCAGGAGAGTTCTCATCGATACATGCGCTTCTACAAATCTCATCACTATGAAGACTCTCAAGGAAGCCAAATTTCCGCAAAGCAAGATTGTTCATCATCCCATATTAATGACGGGTTTTGAAGGAAGCCAGAGTCACACATACAAGTATGTCTATGTGGATCTGGAAGTATGGACGATTCAATCCACTGTCAAGTTTCATGTGATCGAGAAAGACCCTTTATCACATGATACTCGGACGACCATGGCTCCATGGCAATAAGGTTGTTCCTTCAACATACCATCAATGTATGAAAGCTTTGCTCAACAACAAAATTGTTCGCATTGCAGCTTTAGTGTCTCCTTATGCTCCGGTTTATGATGCTGAGTTCCTGGAACCACCAAAGAGCATCCCCGAACCTCCAAGCAAGATCTATGGTACTCCACTCCCAGGTTGGAAATCTATTGAGAAAACTGACAGACCATCATCGTCAGATGCTAAATCGGTCAAACCATCTGCTACACCGCTCAAGCGTTGTCAGGGTCAAGGTACGGCTCATAAAAAATCCAACTTTATTACTAGTTATGATGCAGAAGGTAGAGTCATTTATCTCCGTCGAAAAGATTAGAAATTAGCATGGGAGGCCGATGAAAAGTCTCCCCGCCCCGAAGAATCATGCCAGAGCGAGCAATCGCCTGGTGAAGAAATTCAAGATGCACCACGACAGCTGCAAGATGGCACGAATTCCACCACGGACGATCTTGAGACTATCAACATTGGAACAGATGAAAACCCGAGGCCGATTTTAATCAGTTTTGCTCTCTCATCAGAGGAAAGAGAAGGATTCATAGGCCTGTTGAAAGAGTATCAAGATATCTTCGCCCGAACATACGAAGAGATGCCCGGCCTAGATGAAAAATTAGTTACCCATCATCTACACATTACTCCCGGCTCCAAACCTGTCAAGCAACCGCCCAAGCAGTTCAGACATGATGTCGAGGAGCAAATCAAAGTCGAGATCCAGAAGCTACTAACAATAGGGTTCATCAGACCCATTCAACATCCAACATGGCTGGCGAACATTGTCCCAGTCAAGAATAAAAATGGTCAAATCCGATGTTGTGTGGACTTCAGGAACCTGAAAAAATGTTGCCCGAAGGACGATTTTCCCTTGCCCAACATTGATATGCTTGTTGATGCAACCAGTGGTCATGACATGTTCTCATTCATGGATGGTTACAGCGGATACAACCAAATCAAGATGTACGAACATGATGCTAACAAGACCGCGTTCCGAACTCCCATTGGAAACTTTCATTATACGGTGATGCCTTTCGGCCTGAAGAATGCAGGAGCCACTTATAAACGAGCCATGACTGCGATATTCCACGACATGATGCACAAGCAAGTGGAAGACTATGTCGATGATGTGGTGGTGAAATCGAAAACTAGAGCATCCCACCTGGAAATTCTGAGACAAGTTTTCGAAAGATGCAGAGAATATAAGTTAAAGATGAATCCTCTGAAGTGTGCTTTTGGTGTTTCTTCTGGTAAGTTTCTACGATCTCTAGTCACTGCCGAAGGAATCAAGGTCGATCCAGACAAGACAAAAGCCATCACTACCATGCCTCCTCCATGCACTGTGAAAGAGCTCTAGAGTTTTATGGGCAAGGTAAATTATATTCGGCATTTCATTCCTGGGTTGGCTCAACTCATTGCTTCGTTCACTCCTCTGCTGAAGAAAGGAGCAAGTTTTACATGGACGACCGTTCAAAAGGAGGCATTCCAGAAAATAGAGCAAATATTATTATCACCCGCTGTCATGAAATCTCCGGTGCAAGGACGGCCACTAATACCTTACATCTTCCAGTGATGTCGCTATCGGAGCGCTTCTTGCTCAAAAAGATAAAGAAGGCATCAAACGTCCAATCTATTACTTCAGTCGTACGATGAGGGATTCTCAACTCCGATACCCAAAAGCTGAAAGAGCGTTTCTAGGATTGGTTCATGCGATCCAAAAGTTCAGGCATTATCTACTATCAAACAGAGTTATGCTGGTGGCCAAAGTTGATCCCATAAAATTCTTACTATCGAAACCTGCTCTGATTGGAAGACCGGCAAAATGGCTACTTCAGATATCATAGTTTGATATAGCACGTGTCCCACTGATCGGTTGTCAATCCGTCAAAAATAATTTTACTTTCTTACTCACTAAATTTAAATGAAGCACAAGGTAAGGAAGAGTTCGTATCCACAGAGAGGCAATTGTTGTTATGCAATTTTCAGTTTCTAAGGTAACCAAGGGGGGGATGTTTGTTGTTTTATCTAATAAATAAAAGTAATTGAAAGCAAAGTAAGTAATTGGAATAATCAATAAGGAGAAGATATTGGTCACGGGATAGTATCATTCACAAACATGTATTTTCATCAATGATTAGAATTGGTATTTTAATCTCTCATCTACTAATAGTCCTAGGATACCTTGATCGCAAGTATATCCCGCTAATTCCCTGTTTTCATCACAACCACATTAAAAGATGCATATGTGAATTCTTCCTAGAAAGCAACCTAAAGTGTAAAAGCACAATTAGATTTAACTCCCTAAAAGCAATAAGTTCTATGGAATAAAACTAATCAATGCAAATGAATGTGTAAAAGCACTAAACGTTTTAACAAAAGTTATGATTCACTTGTGACTAGTAGGATATATCACTACAAGCACTACCCACAATTATGCTACTTAGAATCAGGGATAAACAACTTTTTCGTATTGAAAACCCTAATATAGCTCTAGAGATGAATGTAAATCGGATTGATTCCGGACTCAACCAAACAAACTATCAAATCATATAACACTATTAATTGTGAATCACAAACAATAAAATATTGAGACAAAACTAATTCATTGAATCAAATAACATGTTGGAAATCAACTTTTATCCCATAACCAATAATATTTGTTTAGCTACTCATAGCTATGGAGTTCATCATAAAAATATTAATTGAAAAGAAGAAGATGAACAAAAGCAAACCCTAGAAGTGTAAACAAAACCGGCTCTCCAAAGTTCCAAGAAAAATATATGTGTTATCCCAAAGTTGTAGAAACTTTCTCCTTTATAGCTCTTCTTGTTCCAAAATTAGGTCAAGCCCCAAGGGTCCAATAGAAAGAAGTCCACCAAGCCCATGTGTGAGAAAAACCCATGTGAAAACTCTGCCCAAAAACGGTCGCCGGAAATCTGGTATTATGGTCGGAAATTGGCCGAAAAAGTCACCGAAAAATAGCTCAGGTGACCGGCAAAGTCCGCCCGGTCACCGGTCAGACCGAGTCAGTTCACTGAGTCAGGGATTGAGTTAGTTGGTACCAGTCAGATGAGTCAGGTCTGAGTCAAGGCTAACTCAGCTGACAAGTTCTAAGCCACAGCCATTTCGCACAGGCCAGAGCTGTGCTGCATAATGATGATGCATCAAAGCTTCCTTCCAGCCAAGATGGCTGTGCATCTACTCTTGCAGTTCCAAACCATCTCATTCATCCTGCAGCATGAACATAATTCCACCTTACGACTCCTTCTTTGCAATCACGGCATTTAACCAACCCGCAATTCAATCTCGGACTCAAATTGTAGCGAGAACCCATCTGCAATACTGTTATTCAACACACAGCTAAACCCATAGCAACGACTGAAGCATCATCAACAGCTACTGGAACTTAACCACCTGAACTGCATCACCTTGCATCACCAGATCCTCATTCGGCACACATTCATTCAATCTTTCCCAGTTGCTTCTCAACAACATCAGCAGCCAAACTAAGCAGCAACAACTCCACAGTCATATCTCAATCCTAGCATACATCTAGGTTTGCATTCCCATTCCTGGCAAGCACACATATAATTGCACTGCAGTTCCATTCAATCCTGCGTATTTCATCTTCATAACACAAAATCACCAGCAACAATCTTCCTTTTGCAATATCATTTCCTGCACTCTAGCTCAGCTGCAACCACTAGCAAACATCCACCTGCAACTGCTCATACATTCATCTTCATTGTCTTGTCTTGCCTACCCATTGCGCTAACAACACCGGTACCACCCTCTTGCACTGCAATACCAATACCAAAGCAACAACTCCATCGGTAGCCATTCTCCGTAGCTCCTTCTCGGGCACACACTTCTCTATCTCACTGCCAGTTCAACTCCACCAGATTCGTCTCCGTTCGCAGAACCATCGAGCCATAACAACAGCTCCAGTTCCTTTGCATCATCATTCATGTCTTTTGCTCTGGTTTTCTTGACTGCAATTATCACAACCACAGCCAACTGACCTTGCTCAAGCTCTCACATAACATCTACTCCATTCCCTAAGGCTGCAACTACACAGACCTTCTCTTGACCAAAGACGACCCATTTTTGAGCTTTCCCGCACCGCACTGCTTCACATCGGTGCAATACATGCCTGCACTTCCATATTTGGCTTGCAACAACACCACTTCTAGCCATTAGATCATCACCGCCACTCCATCTCGCCACAGTTCCCTCTTCTTGTAACCTGCAGCTCAACCTCATGGCTCGCAATTGCAGCATGCGGTCAGGCCACAACCACACAAACAAGTGATTCCTCCATATCCCCGCAACACAAACATCTGCATAGTACCAACCAAGACTTGCAATAACAGCTCCACTTCATATTCTTCGCACTTTGGCAAAGAGCTACATCATGTCCTGTCACCAAAGATCACTACAAACCCAAATTCTTCTCATTTGTAATCAACAAAGAACCACTTCCCTGTAAATCCAGAATTCTCCTCAAATGTAATTCTCATGGAGTTAAACCCAAATAGTTTGTACCCAAATTCAATCACCATAATCTGCAATTCACTCAAGCACCCGCATTACTCTCCATTAGCTTCTAATCATCTCTAGTTCAACAACACCTCAATTCAAGAACCCTAACTTCCATTTCATCTGAATTTCTGATTCTTCTTCTATCTTGTTGTTCAAACACAGAGTCACTACAAACCCATTATATCAAGCCTTCATCAGACTCTCACTACCCTTTCAATCTCAAATCTGAAATTACCCATTATACTCATAAAACCCTAATTTCTCGATCTCAGACACCACCATCTCTTCTACTCATTCATCAGATAAAACCTGAGTTAATCGACTGGTTTCTTCATCGTTTCATCTCACTGATTCTCTCAATTTCAGCAGCAATGGCTCACCAACATCATCTTCTTCTCGATCTCAAAACCCCTTTTCTTCACGGCAACACCCACGACTACTTTCACCAGAGTTTCATCATAGTATCTACACAATTACCACCACCAACTCTTGCTTCTTCTGTATCTCTGCCTCCATCTCTGTCACTACCCGAACCATCAATCCCAGATTCAATTTCTCAAACTCTCTTTTACAGCAGCCATACTTCTAATGAATTTGAGGTTGAATGTAATGAAACTCAATTTAGAGTTGTAGGAAATGAAAATGATATATCCAATCAGGTGCTGCAGATAAGGGGTTACCCAGAAATGACTCTAGGCACCCAGAAATAGGAAAAGGGCCTCCCAGTTCTTGCATGGCTTGTCGGTTTCGCGGAACCGACTGCCTATTCACTTCTTTGCTCGCATATGAATTGGTCTTTTCGCTCTTTTTCGCTCTAAATGGGTGATTTCTTCTCCTTTTGTTCTCGGTGACTCCATTGCACCTATAAAACTCAAAAGCAAACATAAGATACATAATTCACACGAAAAATAGCAAAGAAAGCATAAACTCTGGATAGTAAATACGGTGTATTCTACACCTATCAAATTCCCCCACACTTAGACTTTGCTAGTCCTCGAGCAAATCAAACAAAATAATTCAAAAGAATACATACAACTCCGTGTCGTCGAGGCTACGGTCACTTTTAGCATAAATAACAAGTCTTTAAACCCCTAGGTGTCCCTAGTGGACGAGTTATAGTCTCGTGAGGGTTTACTAGAGATATACCCACAAAACCTATATTTCCAACTTACTAGTTCTTCGTAATGATAGCATCCAACGCGCTAAGAAGACATAGAAATTCTGCACACTAGTCATAAGAAGTTAGACACATAAATGAACACAATCTCATCCTTAAAAGTTGAGAGAGAAATAACCATCCCTTCTCGAAAGAAATTCGGGTTCGGAGTGATCAAAAGTCTCGACTCTGCCTCACAAGAAACGGTTTTATGATATTGCTCTCAATTTTTATGGGTCACACATGTGTCCAGGTTGGAATGAAGAGAGAATCCTGCGACACGTTGAATGGTAGGAAGGTAAAAACCCTCCGAAGTATTTTGAAAACCCACATCTTTTATAATTTTTGAAAACCCATTTTTCTGACGATCTCTTCGAAAGGAAATCAACCACTTAACGAAGGTGGGAATATGCTTACTTACCTCGTTATCCGTTCGGCGTGCAGCTAGCACCACTCTCACAACATCCATAGAAACGTCTTCGGTCTTCAATCGGTGTCTTCATCTTCGTCTTCGGTCTTCAACTCTTGATGATAAATCTCGAACTTCGTAGAATCTTGACAATGTAATTCTTTCCTCTAATTTCTTGTTGCTTGAAACTTCATTATAGATATTCCTTCTTCCATTGGCTTTATTGAAAGAATACAAAACTAAAAACGAACTATACAAACCCAAAGTATAATTTTTTTTATTTTTTTTTTTTTTTATTTTTTTTTTCTGTTTTATTTATTTATTTTTATTTTTTTTATCATAAAAAATAAAACAAATACAAAATAAAAACGAAATAAAACTAGTAATGAACCTAAAGAAATTTTCTCTTGTCTCTTTTTTTTTATCAAAATTTTTTTTATTTTTTTTTATCGTTTTTTTATTTTATTTTTTTTTTTAAGACAAGAGAAAGTTAAATACAAATAAAATAAAAACTTAAGTACAAAGGCCATGGTGTAAGTACTTTACCGCTTGATTCTTCACAACTTATATGTCTTGATATCATAAACTTTTCGAACTCTCATCCTTGATAATTTTCACTCTTGTACAATAGTCTTCAACTTATAAAAATTCTGCTCCTTCTTTTGTTACTTTACTTGAATCTGAAATCTGCTCAATTTTGTACCGTTGCTTGTAAACCTCAAACGTGTTCAACTTTCCTTCAAATTTGTGATGCTCCTCTTGTTGATGATGATGGTGTTTCTATGGACCTGTTGGTGTAGCGAGAGATAAGGTGGATGGTGCTAACTGCGAACAAGATTACAAGTGGTATGTAAGTTAGCAATTCGATGTCACCATCATGATTGATAAAAATAGCACTCAAGAGATCAAAATAGCGCTTCTATGGTGGGAGGTTGGGCAGCTCACCATTCTGCCCGGAATTTACGTACGGTGACACACACTCTAAAAGCACAAATTTAGACAGGTACAAAGAATTGAAGGTCGGTGCCTCACATTATGTAACTTGGGTAGTCTCCACTATAGGGGATCAACTTTGCTCTAATACCGAATTCAGTCTGCACCTTATTTGCCACTGGCATGGTTAAATCCAACTTTAACTCTCATACAATTAAGAAACCCGATCATGTTCTCTGTCATCTCTAAGTTCAGTCACTATTATGAGATTCTCGATGTAATCTTAGCGACATGTATACTATGTGACTCTAAACTAACCATAAGTTGGAGTTTTCTTATTCACTAGTTTACACAAAAGTTGAAAATTTCAAAAATTTACAAAGCAAATGCTTAACCACTCCCCCACACTTAAACTTTACATTGTCCTCAATGTAATTGAATCGTCCAAAGTAAGTCAAGGTGGGAAATTCTAACAAAAAAAATCAGAAAAGACAAGACAAGAAAAGCTAAAAAACAAGACAAGAAATAAATACAAGACAAGAAATACTCATCCTTTGGGTTGCCTCCCAATTAGCGCTTGGTTTAAAGTCGTCAGCCCGACTATCTCCTTGCTTTCTAAGACTCCTCCAGAGGGAGTACATCCACAAAGTTAACTCCTTCCACCACTTCGGAAGTGAAATTCTCATAATATGGTTTCAACCGGTGCCCATTAACTTTAAGTTCTTTCCCTGTAGCTATGCTTCTGAATTTCCACTGCACCATGAGAAAACACATTAGTAACAATAAAAGGTCCGATCCATCGTGACCTTAATTTACCCGGAAATAAATGCAAGCGAGAATTAAACAAAAGCACTTTCTGCCCAATGCAAAATTGTTTCCTAGAAATCATGTTATCATGAAATGCTTTCGTCTTTTCCTTATAAATGCGTGAGCTTTCAAATGCATCATTGCGAAGCTCCTCTAGCTCTTGGAGTTGTAACTTCCTTTGCTTTCCAGCCCCATCCATCTCCAAGTTGCATTGTTTGATAGCCCAAAATGCCTTATGCTCAATTTCCACGGGTAAATGACAAGGTTTACCATACACAAGCCTAAAAGGAGACATCCCAATAGGTGTTTTATATGCGGTTCTATACGCCCACAAAGCATCATTAAGTCGCATGCTCCAATCCTTCCTTGTTGGATTCACCGTCTTTTCTAGAATGGATTTCACCTCCCGATTAGACACCTCGGCTTGTCCATTGGTTTGGGGATAATAAGGTGTTGCAATCTTATGAGACACATTGTACTTCGTCAACAAGCTTTGTAAAATCCTGTTTTTGAAGTGAGAACCCCCATCGCTAATTATGGCTCTTGGAATTCCAAACCTTGCAAAAATATGAGCTTGCACAAAATCTGAAACCACTTTAGAATCATTAGTTGGGGTGGCCTTAGCTTCCACCCATTTCGAGACATAATCAACCGCAAGTAAGATATAAAAATTCCCATGGGAGTTGACAAAAGGCCCCATAAAATCAATACCCCATACATCAAAAACTTCAATAAATTGAATAAAAGTTTGTGGCATTTGATTTCGGGCACCTAGATTGCCGGTTCTTTGGCACCTATCACAAGTTGTACAAAATATATGTGCATCCTTAAACAAAGTTGGCCAATAAAAACCACTTTCTAGTACCTTGTGAGAGGTTCTCTTACTCCCAAAATGTCCTCCGCAAGCATAGGAGTGACAAAAGGACAAGATAGAATTAAATTCAGATTCGGGAACGCACCTACGTATTACTTGGTCACTACCATGTTTCCACAAGTATGGATCATCCCATATGTATTGGTTCCCTAACTTCTTAAGTTTGTCCCTGATGATATTTTCAATGATGTTGTAGAAAGTGGTAGTAAGGTTTGTCGTTCACTCGGACTTGATGAAATTAAATTTTAGATTTAAATTATAAAACTAGCAAATATATACAAAATAATAACAATGTTTCGAGAGGTACTAGGACTAGGATTCCACCAAATATTCAAATTCATGTAATTCACTTATTTATTCTAAACCAATATAGCTCATTCAATAAGAATTTTGACTCTATTTCTTTGCCTAATGTAGATTCTTAAAATATTAATTGTAAATCTTAAGCATGGCATATCAAAAGAATAAATCCTAAGCATAAACCATCAAACGAAATGACAATTAATTAAGAAAAATCTTTTTCTAATTTATTTTAATGCAAATAGTCATATAAATAATTAAATGAATTTACCACATGACGAATTTTGGTTTCCTCCGTCGTCCCAGAGAAAGATTTAGCTCCACATAGTGCAAAACACGCTCAAAATATATTTTTATAGCTCAAATTGTGTTTACAAAGAAGAAAATGGAGGAAAATAATATAAACCAGAAGTTTACTACAACTCTCGATTCTCTCCCCAAAACTCTCGATTCTCTCCCCAAAACTCTCGATCCCCTTCTCTGAGTCCCGTAACCTCTTTATATAGCCAACGGGGGATGAAAATACCTCGTCATAACTCCGAATATTCTCGGTTGAATGCAAGAATATTTTCTCTTTACTCTCACAGGAATCACCGAGATTTCCTTCTATATCTTCTTCACGCGTTTGCAGTGCTTCAACTTTATCCAAACACGCACAAAATCTTCACAAAATCATCACAGAATCTTCAACTAACTCCGACTATTTTTCCTTCCCTGTTTTGGGAAATTTTCCCATATCTTCATTTATTCTCGTGCATGAATCAATTACCTCCCCTGTTTTAGTGTAACAGGATAATTACAAACCAAATCAACGAGAATATCACAGAAAATCTCGCCCAAATCATTCCCAAAATACACGCCGTAGCAGGATATTTCAAATAAAACTTTCCCGCCAAAACAATTCTCACGGTGATGAAGATAGGCGTCCCCCTATCCAGGTGTGGGGTGCGAATAGCAACCGGGGTGCCCCTTAGTAATTGAGGTGCCCCTTAACCAACAGTAAGAGTCCGAATAACATGTTTCCTCCGGGTGCCAAAATCAACTTTTCGAGCCGAATTTTCCAAAAATGTTTATTTCCCAAAGATGCCTACAAACACATAAAACACCAAAATTAATACAAAATCGAGTGCTAACAATATATAGTATTGAGATCAAATTAGACACAAAAATGTGTCTATCAAATACCCCCAAACTTATTATTTGCTAGTCCTCGAGCAAATTTATTCTAGAAAATAAAAATCATTTGAACCCCTAGGTGGCCCTAGTGGCGGAGTGTTGTCTCAGGAGGGTTTACCAGAGGTGTACCCACAAAACCTTTACTCCGGACCCTAGCTATATACGAGAACCTTGGAAGGCACTAAAGAATCTCCTTGGTTGGCATACTTATTGACTACGGGAGGAAGTACCACGATGCGAAATTCCAATTGTTGTACACGAGTTTGCACTCAAGCATACTAAAATTCATATAAAGTGACAAAGCTCTACTCAGATAGTTTCTGGACATCATAAACCGGAGTCAACCAATCACATGGATAGATTAAGAAGATGGATGTAGAGAAAAATATGGATGATGTTGACTAAGGTGAACCTATCCTAATGGACTGAGATACCGGTCTGACTAATATCAACCCAACTGGCATATACAAGGGGACCAGTGGTCGATAATCCTAACTCTAGGTCAACACAACTGGCATATACAAGGGCTCTAGTGGTCGACTTTATTGGTCTGGTCTAATTTTTTTTTTTTTTTTTTTTTTTTTTTGTATAGATACATATATCTCAGTCACTCTATTTCACCCTAGCAATGGCAAAAAGAAAAAGAAAAAGAAGTGATCAGGATTCTTTCGATGTTTCCATCACGAGGATATGGAGAAACTACCATGTTTTCTTTTCTAACACCTGAGCTCTATGCTTTTATGAATAGACTCTTCTAGATGTTTCCATCTAATCAGATTGGTTCCTCAACTCCTACAACCAAGATTTTCCCATCCACTTAGATTAGTTAGTGCCAACCTTAATAAGCATAAATTTCTAGTCTCCGGAGTTTATTTATTGCAACTAAAAAGTTTCTCCCATACCCCCAAACTTAAATCTAACATTGTCCTCAATGTTCTAAATATAAAATTAAAAGTATGAACAATGAGAAACTGTAACCACTTGAAGCAAAAGAGTTAAGGAAAGATATTACCGTGTTGCATGAGCATGGGTTACCTCCCAAAAAGTGCTAAGTTTAAAGTCTTCAGCCATACATTGGAAAGGATTAGTCACCTCGAAGAATCATATAGCAATAGCCGGAATAACTGTGGGTCATCTGGATCAAAAAGTGCTACCCATAAGAAGAGGAGACTGCAACAGACCAGGAACATATCCAACACACCCTTATCTATTTTTTTGTTTAAGACAACTACATCTAGTTGTGGTTCGGGTTCAGGCTCTATAAAAGGGTCTAGATAAAAAGTTTTCATCGGCTGGATTTCCTCAAAGGAAGGATCCTGAAGATCAGGTTCTAGAGTCTGGAAATACTCAACTAAGAACTTAGAAGCACATAACAATAACCTGAATAGCTGGGGATCCTCTAAGTCAATCATACTTGACTCATTTGAGTTGACCACAGTAGTGGTCATTCTTAAGCAAATGTGTCGACCCTAATATCCTAAAGTAATTAGGTTTAGTCTCAAAACTTAATAATTGACACATCTGAAACTTGTACGTTCCCACAATTGGAAGGAAGGTTTTTGGTGGGAAAACAAAGTCAATCGTGGTATCATAGCCTGGGTTAACCACATCAACCAGAGGATGGGTTTCTAACAACTGAACTTCTTTATGGACACAACTAGGTTCAGGAAAAAGTGTATGAAGATAATCTTGTAAAATGGTTGAGGCACGGATGTCCAATCCTAAGTGAGGGGACTTTCTGAGAGTTAAAGGTAAGGCACTAGGAGAGTGATAATCACCCCCAAACTTAGAGTTTTCGGTGTCTCTAGATAGACTAGTCACAATTTCCTAATTTCTAGAACATCGAGACTCTGAAAATGGTCAATTGATTCTTCTAAGTTATTATCAGGTAATGCATCCTTACTCATCTCTACGAGTTTATCGTCTTCTATGACTAGTATTTCTAAATCACTAGACTCTAAAACACAGTATTCTCGGTGGTAAACTCTTTCCTCTAAACCATCATCACAATCATATAAAGGATTATCAGCGAAAGTTTCTAGTAAAGGCTCGTTAACTAAGGTGTTAATCATAGTTACTTCCTCTGATTCACTATAGGCACATCAAATAATGGATTATCCAACATATTGCAGGCTAAAGGATCATGAACTACATCGTCTAAAACGGTGCCATCTCTAGTCAAATCCTCATCATTTCGAATAGGTGAATAATCATTAAAATTATTGGGATTTGAACCAGAAATAGTATTATCATTATAAAGTTCAATCGGAGTAACAAATTCCTGATCACTATGCCTACATATTTTAAATTCTTCATCAACACTGTCCTCATCATAATCATAACATGAAAATGGTTGAACCTCATCTAAATTAGTGTTACCAAATCTAACCTCGTCATCTTGATTATAAATATCCTCATTTTCATGGGTATTATTGGAAACACTGTATTGGAAATTAAGATTATTTCGAGCAAGTTTTTCAACAATCCTATTTGTACTTTCAGTAAATTGCTTAAGAGTCTCTTCTAAAGACATCCTAGTTGGTTTGCTCTAGGGACTCATCTCGAATATTTAAGGTTTCCTTCACAAATAAGGAATGACTCTTGAAAGCCTCTTCTAGAGAAATAGATGAATTGTTTTGCTCATAAGACCGATGCACGTGTGGATAGTAATTGGGCTCACCATGGTATGACCCATAACCTTCAAAAGGTTGGCGTTCCCAACCACTATTCACACTATGGTTATAGTAGTAATGTCCATATTGTTCAGTTGGATATTCGTTGTATTGGCTATACCAGTTTGACATCCTAACTGTAAGGGAATTCCACACAAACACAAACAAGGCTGACTCGACCACAACAAACCTACTGATTTCTAGCAAACAAAAAGCATGATGGCTCCACTTAGATTGTTTTCTAGACCAGCTTCTAATCCTTCGAAAGGGAATTCTTTACAATGCGAGCAAACCCTCTCGGAATCAATCCGAGTTTAAGTAAGTTGAATAGAGGCGAGGAAAGCTGCGTGGAGCTTTGATACCCAAGGCCTCACCGCATTACAAGGCGGCGCGCAGTCACGCATTCAACTCACGAAACCATCATGAACTTGAAGTATGCTTAATAGAGTAACCAATATTTTTCGAACGACTTTCCTATTAAGCTCGTTACCCTATCAGTCTCGTTCTATTCAAAATTTTAGGCTTAGGTTCGCGTTTGGTTTTGTTTTCCTAAGGCGGGCAAGAAGAGAACGGTGATGAAATCCGAACCCTTATCTTGTATGGCCAGTCCTTGCCCTTTACTAGAAATTAAAACAACCGTATTCAAGACCTCAACATATATGCATACAAAATCATCCAGTAAACCCGCTGGCAGGGGATTCGCGGGTGTTTAGAATTCTTACCTCCCGTTCCAGACGGGGATGAACCGTTGAAGTCGACTCGGGCCACGACTCCTATGTCATGTACGAACCCGAGGGGCCGAGACGATATCGTAATCGTCGTCCTTCCCTGTGCAGTTTATATTTAAATAACCCTCCATAGGGTTTTAAAAAAAAATGTCCAATGTTCAATGTCCAAAAATAAAAATATCCAAAAATATAAAAGATTACAAAAATAAAAGCCTATTTACAGTTTCTAAAAAAATTAAAAAAAATAAATATCTAATAAAAATAAATTAACTATACACAAAAATATTCTTCTTTACTCCTTTGGATTTTCTCTCTTCTTTCTTTCTTTGGCTTCGCTTTACTTCTCAACACTTTCTCTTTTATATAAGCTCTGCACCAAGTCTGAAAAGCAAATAGAAAAACCAAAACGCGTAAAAAGGAACAAAATAATAAAAATAAAAATAAAAAATTAATAATAAAACCTAAAAACAAATCTATACACAAGTCCGCGTCGGCGGCGCCAAAAATTGATGATATTTTCAATGATGTTGTAGAAAGTGGTAGTAAGGTTTGTCGTTCACTCGGACTTGATGAAATTAAATTTTAGATTTAAATTATAAAACTAGCAAATATATACAAAATAATAACAATGTTTCGAGAGGTACTAGGACTAGGATTCCACCAAATATTCAAATTCATGTAATTCACTTATTTATTCTAAACCAATATAGCTCATTCAATAAGAATTTTGACTCTATTTCTTTGCCTAATGTAGATTCTTAAAATATTAATTGTAAATCTTAAGCATGGCATATCAAAAGAATAAATCCTAAGCATAAACCATCAAACGAAATGACAATTAATTAAGAAAAATCTTTTTCTAATTTTATTTTAATGCAAATAGTCATATAAATAATTAAATGAATTTACCACATGACGAATTTTGGTTTCCTCCGTCGTCCCAGAGAAAGGTTTAGCTCCACATAGTGCAAAACACGCTCAAAATATATTTTTATAGCTCAAATTGTGTTTACAAAGATGAAAATGGAGGAAAATAATATAAACCAGAAGTTTACTACAACTCTCGATTCTCTCCCCAAAACTCTCGATCCCCTTCTCTGAGTCCCGTAACCTCTTTATATAGCCAACAGGGGACGAAAATACCTCGTCATAACTCCGAATATTCTCGGTTGAATGCAAGAATATTTTCTCTTTACTCTCACAGGAATCACCGAGATTTCCTTCTATATCTTCTTCACGCGTTTGCAGTGCTTCAACTTTATCCAAACACGCACAAAATCTTCACAGAATCTTCAACTAACTCCGACTATTTTTCCTTCCCTGTTTTGGGAAATCTTCCCATATCTTCATTTATTCTCGTGCATGAATCAATTACCTCCCCTGTTTTAGTGTAACAGGATAATTACAAACCAAATCAACGAGAATATCACAGAAAATCTCGCCCAAATCATTCCCAAAATACACGTTGTAGCAGGATATTTCAAATAAAACTTTCCCGCCAAAACAATTCTCACGGTGATGAAGATAGGCGCCCCCTATCCAGGTGTGGGGTGCGAATAGCAACCGGTGTGCCCCTTAGTAATTGAGGTGCCCCTTAACCAACAGTAAGAGTCCGAATAACACGTGTCCTCCGGGTGCCAAAATCAACTTTTCGAGCCGAATTTTCCAAAAATGTTTATTTCCCAAAGATGCCTACAAACACATAAAACACCAAAATTAATACAAAATCGAGTGCTAACAATATATAGTATTGAGATCAAATTAGACACAAAAACGTGTCTATCAGTCCCTCTCAGCACGAGACAAGTTCTTTGGGATTTGTTTAGAAACTAAGTAATTAACAATATCAGCATACCATGGTTCTCCAAAGGCAATTGAGAATAGTTGCTCATCCGGGAAACTTTCACGTAATGGGATAGTCTCCTTGTCCACATAAAGTCGGCTCAAGTGATCCGCAACGGTGTTCTCAATCCCTTTCTTGTCCTTGATTTCAATATCAAACTCTTGCAAGAGTAAAATCCACCATATGAGCCTCGGTTTCGCCTCTTTCTTTGTAAGCAAGTACTTAAGCGCTGCATGATCAGAAAAAACAACAACTTTTGTACCAATTAGATAAGAGCGAAACTTTTCTAAAGCAAAAAAATGGCTAATAACTCTTTTTCAGTGGTTGTGTAGTTTTGTTGGGCCTCATTTAACGTTCTAGAAGCATAATAAATAGCATGAGGAAGCTTCCCCACACGTTGCCCAAGCACCGCACCAACCGCATAGTCACTTGCATCACACATGAGCTCAAAAGGCTTGCTCCAATCCGGTGGTTTAATGATAGGGGCTGAAATCAAAAGTTCTTTCAAATGATTGAATGCCACCATACATTTTTCATCAAAGTTAAAAACCACATCTTTTTGCAATAAGTTACAAAGTGGTGATGCTATCTTGGAAAAGTCCTTGATGAATCTACGATAGAAACCTGCATGACCAAGAAAAGAACGTATCTCCCTCACCGTAGTGGGAGGGGTTAGAGCACGAATAAGGTCTATCTTAGATTTATCGACTTCCAAGCCTTTAGAAGATATTATATGGCCTAAAACTATGCCATGAGTTACCATAAAATGGCACTTCTCCCAATTCAGTACAAGATTTGTTTCAACACATCGTTCAAGGATTAGAGACAAATTGTTCAAGCAAAGGTCAAATGAATCACCAAAGACACTAAAGTCGTCCATGAACACTTCGATTATGTTTTCAACATATTCCGAAAAAATACTTACCATACACCTTTGAAAAGTAGCTGGAGCATTGCATAAGCCAAAAGGCATCCTTCTATAAGCAAAAGTACCGAAAGGACAAGTGAAAGTGGTTTTCTCTTGATCCTCCGGCGCTATCACAATCTGATTATAACCTGAATAGCCATCAAGAAAGCAATAATAAGAGTGTCCAGCTAAACGTTCAAGCATTTGATCAATAAAAGGCAATGGAAAATGATCTTTTCTAGTGGTGGCATTCAATTTTCTATAATCAATACAAACCCTCCAACCGGTTTGCACACGAGTTGGGACAAGTTCGTTCTTATCATTCTCCACCACTGTCACACCTGATTTCTTTGGTACTACTTGTACCGGGCTTACCCACTTGCTATCGGATATGGGGTAGATGACACCCACTTCCAAAAGCTTGAGTATCTCCTTTTTCACAACTTCCATCATGGGAGGATTCAAACGACGTTGCGCTTCCCTTGTAGGCTTTGCATCATCCTCCAAACGAATTTTGTGCATACAAACGGCAGGGCTTATACCCTTGATATCGGCAATTGTCCATCCTATGGCCGTCTTGTACTTCCTTAGCACCCTTAGAAGTTTTTGCTCCCGTAAATCATTAAGCTCATTAGAAACAATCACGAGGTAACTCTTCATTTATCACCCAAGTACAAGTACTTTAGGTGGTCGGGAAGAGGTTTCAATTCTAACTTTGGAGATTTAACAATTGAAGGTACAAGCTTTTCATCACTGCATGGTAAAGAAATAAAAGAGATATTATGAGTTTCCGGGCATCCTTGTAGTGAATTAAGATCACCAAGGGCTTCCTTGACTTTATTACCACACTCCACACCATTATCCATGGATGTAGTTAACACGGTTTCCAAAGTATCATCACCATTTAATTCAAACATTTGTTGTGCCAATGAATCCATAACATCAATGGAGAAACAAGAGTGGACATCGCTAGGATATCTCATCGTCTCGAAAATGTTGAAACGTATTATTTCTCCATCAAACTCCATGGTTAGCGTTCCCTTATCCACATCAATTATGGTTTTCGCCGTTTTCATGAAGGGACGCCCAAGTAGCAATGGAAGAGACAAGTCCGGTGAACCTTCATCCATCTCTAACACGCAAAAGTCAGCTGGAAATACAAGTTGATTAACCTGCACAAGAACATCCTCAACAATACCCATTGGGTAGACATTAGAGCGATCGGCTAATTGCAATACAATTTCAGCCCTTTTAAGAGGACCAAGATCAAGTGAATTATACATTGATGCCGGCATAACATTAACGGATGCACCTAAATCCAACATAGCTTTATTAAACGTAGTTTTACCAATTGTGACGGGAATGTCAAAACTACCGGGATCCTTGCACTTAAGTGGGAGTTTGTGTTGTAAGATTGCCGAAGCATTCTCCCCCACACTAAGCACTTCATTACCTTTGAGCCTTTGTTTGTTGGTACACAAGTCCTTCAACACCTTTGCATACTTTGGAACTTGCTTGATAGCATCAATGAGTGGTATGTTCACATGGATCTTTTTTAGAACGTCTAAAATCTCCTTTTCTAGTTCCGCCTTCTTAGAACTTGCAAATCTGCGAGGAAAATGTAAAGGAGGAACATAAGTAGGAACCGGAGTTTTAGAGTTAGGAATAGGTACCTCAGAAGTTTTGGGAGAATCCTCATTCTTCTCCTCCAAAACAGGTTCCTTTGGTGTGTCCACCTTGCCCGAATCAGTAACTTCGGGTTGCACAAGTTGTGTACCACTTCTCAACGTAATAGCATTGACACCCTCTTTTGGGTTAATAGGTTGAGAAGGGAGTTTCCCACTATTTTGTGCCTTCAATTGGTTCAATGATCGCTGTCGTAAGCGTCAAAAATAAATTACACTTTCTTACTACTCAAAATATAAATATAGCAAGGGCAAGAAAGGATCGATCCCACAGAGAGGTCTAGGTTGTCAAATTGTTATGGTTTCCTATATAAAACACCGAAAGAATTTCTGATTGTGTAAATAAAAATAAACAAAAAGCAAATAAACAAAAGTAAACAAATAAGATAGAAGAGATATTGGTTAAGGATTTCGTTTTCATTCACTAACATGCTTTTCACAATCACTAGAATTGATATTTAATCTCAACTTTTATCAAAGACCTAGAATACCTTGATCGCAAGAATATCCCGCAAACCTCCTCATGTCATCAACAAACACATTAAAAGATGCGAATATGAATTCTACCTAAAGGAACAACCTAACGTGTAAAAGCACTAATCAAGTTTAATTCCCTAGATGCATTAAGTTCTATGAAATCAGGCCAATCAAAGCAATTGAACGTGGAAAGCGCACTAATTCAATTTAACAAAGGTTACGATTCACATATGATCATAAGAATATATCACTACAAACTATAATCATATTATGCTACTTGTATCCAAGGAATATCACTTTTGCGTATAATAAACCCTAGACTAGCAATAGATGTGATTAGAAGTTCTACCAATTTGCAACTTGACAAAACAATCAATCAATCATGAAACAATATTTCCAAGAGAATTGCAAACGATAATTATGAGACAAAACTAATATATTGAATCAAAGAATCATATTATGTGAAATCCAACTATTCCATAACCAATAATAAACTTAGGTACTCATATTCAAGGAGTTCATAACAAGAAGAAAGAGAAAAGACTTCATGGTTCTAAACCCTAGAATAAAGTAGAAGAGATAATAATAAAACGTGAGATCATCCTCCAAAAAGATAGAAGTCCTCTCTTTTATATATTCCTCAATTTCCATAAAGGATACTCCTTCCAAAATTAGGTTTTGTCTTCAAGTCCATTAGTTGGAAATTCACCGGCCCACCATGGAGAGAAAGGTGTAGAAATTTTGTCCCAAAACGTCGCCAGGAAAACTGGGTTTATGGCGGAAATTGGAGGAAGTTGGCCGGAAATAGCATCTCGGGTGGCCAGAGCCAAGTCAAACCGCCACTGGGTCAACGGGTCGGGACCGAGTCATCTCGGGTCAACGAGTCGTGCCGAGTTAGGACTGGGTCGGATGGAGTCAGTCTTAGTCACCGTGTCTTGGATCTAACGGGCCGACTCTGCCAGCCACTGATTCTTGCACAGGCCATATTGTTGCGGTGCGATTACGGCCAAGATGGCCCTCCACTTTTGTGCTTTTGTCACTTACATTAAATGCCAAGATGGCCATCCACCATCTAAAACTTATCAAGCCGATAATTGCAACAGACAACCCGAGCAACCCATGGCACTCAACTGCGCAGTTCTTGCATACTTCCATTCATTCGCAAGTCTATCAAAGCCAATAACACATCAACTCCAGTACTGCAATGTACCACCAACCCGAATCGCGGCTCCAACCTCGTTTGCACCACCATTCGACAAACTGTTCATACCGCCACCAACACAATTCCAACTTCTTTAAACTATTACAGCACCACCTCAGACCCATTCAACACAGCTCATACACCACTCCTTCCTACCAATTCATGGCCTTTAGCTTTCTGCACAACTGTGACTCAACGGAACCAACACTCAGCTAAAAGAAATATCTTCACTGCCTTCTCACACTCACCAGCAAAGGCTCATCAATTCCAGCTCCATCAGCCCAAGCCTTACACTACCTGCAACCATCCAGGCCTAGCCATTGCATCACTGCTTCAAGATGCCACCTGCACTCCCACTTGAACCATTCACAGCAAAACCACCAGTCTGCCAGACTCAGCTCCGACATCTCCCTGGCAACAGACCCCTACAGAATCACCATTAATCCATTGACCTATGAACCAGTTATGGCACCTTCATCTCACACAGCAACACCAGCCACATTCTCAACATTCTGCTCACAGCACCAGACTCAATTTCACCACCAATACCGACACCACCTTCAATGTGTGCCCCCGCACTGCAGCCTTCAATCTTCGCCGCTTGAGTCCATCCCTGTACTCAGCTCCAGTTCAGACATTAAGCAATTTCGGAATTCTTCTCCTGTGTTGTTCTTAACTCAAAACTGATTCAAACCTCCATCGATCTGTACCACAGCTCAACCCATGAACAGATTCATCACCAACAGAGTTGTCTTCTCATCTTCATCAGTTGTTCAACCTTATATCATCAACAGTGAACCCAAATTTCCATTCCCCTTCACAGCTTCATACAGCATATCAATTTGAATCTAATCATTATAAACACCAAATCCACTCCAATTCATTCATCAGTCCAGAGACCCTATCAGACCCTAATTTCAACAATTTCCAACCACAGATTCGTATTCCTTCAAACTTCTCCCTAATTGAGAACCACCAACATCAGTTCGATGAAAACCCAAGTCTCCAATCTCTTGTAAACCTTGAATTTCAGTTTCCATAATCATGTAATTTCTTCTTCCCAATACAAACCCAATTTCTCCTCCGTTAACTGCTTGTATTTCATCACCAGATCCATTTTATCAAGCCCCTTGTTCGTCCCTGAATTCCTGCATCTCTCGATTTCATGGCGACGCTATAACTCTCTCGTTCAGGTGGAATAATAAGTAAAGAATGGAAAATGATGAATTCTCTGTGAATTTAGGTTCTGTGTAAGAATAAAATTAATGGATACAGCCACCCTGATGAAGTAGATAAGGGTCAACCAAATTATGTCCTTAGACACCCGGTGATGGATATGGGCCACCCAAAGAGCAACCCCTTAACCATGACTAGTCTTTGTTTAGTACTCCTCCAAATAACGTTGCCCCCTTAACCTTGGCTCAGCTCCCAATAGCATGTGAAATGACAATTACGCCTTTTTGATGATTTTCGCTTCTTTTCCTCAGGCGACTCCGAGCACCTAATAAACTCAAAAGCACACATAAGATACATAATTCACACGAAAAATAGCAAAGAAAGCATAAACTCTATATAGAAAATACGGTGTATTCTACACCTATCAGATTCCCCCACACTTAGACTTTGCTAGTCCTCGAGCAAATCAAACAAAACAAAAATAAAAATACAACAACTCCGTGACGTCGAGGCTACGGTTAATTTTAGCATAAATAACAAGCCTTTAAACCCCTAGGTGTCCCTAGTGGACGAGTTATAGTCTCGTGAAGGTTTACTAGAGATATACCTACAAAACCTATATTTCAAACTCCGTCCATTCGTGACAAATCAATGAACGAATCCAAAATGACTACAGGAGGAGGTACCTTGCAATTCATAAATTAGTAAATAAACTCTAATTAGATAGTCGAACAAGCCACAATACTCGGAAACTAACAAACCACAATCACAATGAAAAGATAAAGAAGATGGATAAGATGTAGATGTTGGCGAATATTCTCAAGTGTTCGATGTTTCCCATATCTGTCCCGAAGGTCACTTTGCTAAGATGAACCTAATCCTATCGGATTGAGCTACTTTGTCTTGAATGCTACATCAAATCAATTGGCATATACAAGGGAACCAAGAGTGACTTTATTCAACACAATAATAATTTTTTTTTCTTTTATATAAGATTGGATCAAACTGGATCCAATTTCTCTTTTTTTTTTTTTTAGACGGCATGATTAGATCTTTTGGATCCAAGCGCATGCTTCTTGTCAGCAAGTACATGATAGTTGCCTTGGATCCTGCATTCCACGCTTGTTTAGGCGACGGAGACAGGGACTACGTTTCACACATACTGCTATTCCCAAGTGTCATTCTTTATTCCGTTTTGGTCTAATTGGTCGGTCCTTTTTTTTTTTTTCCTTTTTTTTTTTTTTTTTTTTTTTTTTTTTTTTTTTTTTTTTTTTTTTTTGTAACTCAACCACTCTATTTCATCCTAACAGTAATAACACGTCGATGTTTAGTGACCCACCAAAGCACTTAGAGAACAATAGATAAATATGGATAAATAAAAATAGAATGTGATATGGTGATATTCCGAGATATGGTAACAACTATCATGTTAATTTGTGATTTCTGAGCTATATTCTTCCCTTTTAGTTAATTGGTTCCTCAACTCCTGCATTCAAAATGGTTCCATCCACTAATGGTGTCAAAAACAAACTATACAAACATATAAATGCTCCCCCACACTTAAACTTCACATTGTCCTCAATGTGTAAAACCGAAAGTTCTGAATTCTGACGTAACAGCAGATAAAAAGCAAAAACTGTGCAAATTGGTAAGGAATTTGGAAAAACTCCATTTCACAAAAGTTGTTCACCTACGTGTTTTCTACACAGTGTCAAAATTTCACAGTGTTTCGATAAACGGTCTGACAGTTATGGTCTCTGGAATGAACTACGCGCAGTCTGAATTTTTCTGACGAAAAGGTATTCGTCCTAATTCTCTTCTAAGATAGATTCCGGACTCAATGAAATTAAACATGGGGATGCAAATATGATATGAAAACAGTAAAAAAGAAATAAACGAAACAAAAATAAAATGCAAAAGGATAAGAGATACAAAACCGGTGGGTTGCCTCCCACTTAGCGCTTGTTTTATAGTCGTCGGCCCGACTTAGCTTCTTGTAAGATTCATTCCCCATACACCAATAATCGGAAAAGTTGGGGATCCTTCCATAGAACCTGTTTTGCAAACACTAGCTTCACACAAATATTAGTACAATAAAGCAAAAGTGAAGCTATGAACCGATAAAAGCTTCCCCCACACTTATTCTTGTCCACACTTGGAAGTGTATAAAGAATATATGAGTCGGGTACTTCCACGGTTTCTTGTTCCATAACCTGCATAGTATGAGAATCAAGTATCTCTAATGGCGGAAAACGAGAAACAAAGTCATTCAACAATGTTTTCGAAGCACATACATTCAAACCAATAAGAGGTAAAGGAGAAGAAACAATAGGCAAAGGGTTAGATAAACCTTGCACAATCTCTTGTATTACGGAATCCTCTTCATCTTTGAAAAACTCAAGTGAATTATTCACCTCTTTTATATCATGGTCCTCTATCAAACCTTGCAACCATTCTTCGTCCGTTTCTGCCGTAACCATAGTATCGACATAAACATCATTATTACATTCATATGCAAGCTCAATTGGGTCTTCCACAATATTGGTCATAACGGTCTCATTCTCAACATATTCCTCCTTTTTAGACTCACACCTTGTTGCAAAGAAGTTGTGTAACACACTAGTTTCATCATACTCAATTACCTTTTGAATAGGTGGTTGATCATTATAAAGATCAATATTGAGTCAACTACACTAATGTCATCAAATATCTCCAAAGGTTGGTCCTTTTTAACACATTCATCTTCGTCTTCATCTTCGGACTCACCATAATAAGAATCGTCGTCGGTTTCCCAACCCTTATCACGACGTCGTTTAAGTTCCATATGAATGGTCCTACTAATTTCATCGACTAGCTCTTCTTGAGGCTCCATCATCTTCCAACTTGTATAATTTCTGCGTAAGTTTCTGACGTTCACACGCTTACCACCATTGACTACAATATGTTCTCTTTCCCATGACTCTTCCCTTTGAATGGGTAAATGATCATAACTACGATCTGAAGTCGGGTAAGAAGAAATATTCCAAAAATTATTTTGTGCGACGTTCTCTCTATCACGGTCAAGTTGGTCTAGCCTTTGTTGCATGTCTTGTAATCCATTCAAAATCTGCATACAACTCGAATAAAGCCAATTAGATGTAGAATTATCCCACCTAGGTGCTTGACTTACATACCCACTACAAGGTTGTTGTTGGTATGTATGAAAATCACCATAAGGTTCTCTAGGATATGCATCATAGCCAATAAATTGGTTTTGATTGCATCCCATAGATGGTGGGCAATTTTCATAGTGTTGAGGAGGTTGAAAATCATATCCATTGCTCCAATATGCTCCTTCCATAGAAATAAGCACCTGAAATAATTCCCAAACCAAGGTTAAAACCCAGAAAATAAGAAAAAATAAAAAATAAAAAGAAAACAAGAACTAAATACAAAAATAAGAAACCAAAACAATTAACAACCGCTGCCTCCCCGGCAGCGGCGCCAAAATTTGATCGCTGTCGTAAGCGTCAAAAATAAATTACACTTTCTTACTACTCAAAATATAAATATAGCAAGGGCAAGAAAGGATCGATCCCACAGAGAGGTCTAGGTTGTCAAATTGTTATGGTTTCCTATATAAAACACCCGAAAGAATTTCTGATTGTGTAAATAAAAATAAACAAAAAGCAAATAAACAAAAGTAAACAAATAAGATAGAAGAGATATTGGTTAAGGATTTCGTTTTCATTCACTAACATGCTTTTCACAATCACTAGAATTGATATTTAATCTCAACTTTTATCAAAGACCCTAGAATACCTTGATCGCAAGAATATCCCGCAAACCTCCTCATGTCATCAACAAACACATTAAAAGATGCGAATATGAATTCTACCTAAAGGAACAACCTAACGTGTAAAAGCACTAATCAAGTTTAATTCCCTAGATGCATTAAGTTCTATGAAATCAGGCCAATCAAAGCAATTGAACGTGGAAAGCGCACTAATTCAATTTAACAAAGGTTACGATTCACATATGATCATAAGAATATATCACTACAAACTATAATCATATTATGCTACTTGTATCCAAGGAATATCACTTTTGCGTATAATAAACCCTAGACTAGCAATAGATGTGATTAGAAGTTCTACCAATTTGCAACTTGACAAAACAATCAATCAATCATGAAACAATATTTCCAGAGAATTGCAAACGATAATTATGAGACAAAACTAATATATTGAATCAAAGAATCATATTATGTGAAATCCAACTATTCCATAACCAATAATAAACTTAGGTACTCATATTCAAGGAGTTCATAACAAGAAGAAAGAGAAAAGACTTCATGGTTCTAAACCCTAGAATAAAGTAGAAGAGATAATAATAAAACGTGAGATCATCCTCCAAAAAGATAGAAGTCCTCTCTTTTATATATTCCTCAATTTCCATAAAGGATACTCCTTCCAAAATTAGGTTTTGTCTTCAAGTCCATTAGTTGGAAATTCACCCGGCCCACCATGGAGAGAAACCCGTGTAGAAATTTTGTCCCAAAAACGTCGCCGGAAAACTGGGTTTATGGCCGGAAATTGGCCGGAAGTTGGCCGGAAATAGCATCTCAGGTGACCGGCCAAGTCAAACCGGCCACCGGGTCAACGGGTCAGGACCGAGTCATCTCGGGTCAACGAGTCAGACCGAGTTAGGACTGGGTCAGATGGAGTCAGGTCTTAGTCAGCTGTGCTGGGATCTAACTGGGCTGACTCTGCCAGGCCACAGTTCTTGCACAGGCCATATTGTTGCAGTGCAGTTACGGCCAAGATGGCCCTCCATTTTCTGTGCTTTTGTCACTTCTGTTACAGCCAAGATGGCCATCCAGCCATCTAAAACTTATCAAGCCAGTAATTGCACCAGACCAACCAGCAACCCATGGCACTCAACTGCAGTTCTTGCATACTTCCATTCATTCTGCAAGTCTATCAAAGCCAATAACACATCAACTCCAGTACCTGCAATGTACCACCAACCTGAACTGCCAGCTCCAACCTCGTTGCACCACCATTCAGCTTCAGCTGTTCATACCGCCACCAACACAATTCCAACTTCTTTAAACTATTACAGCACCACCTCAGACCCATTCAACACAGCTCATACACCACTCCTTCCTACCAATTCATGGCCTTTAGCTTTCTGCACAACTGTGACTCAACGGAACCAACACTCAGCTAAAAGAAATATCTTCACTGCCTTCTCACACTCACCAGCAAAGGCTCATCAATTCCAGCTCCATCAGCCCAAGCCTTACACTACCTGCAACCATCCAGGCCTAGCCATTGCATCACTGCTTCAAGATGCCACCTGCACTCCCACTTGAACCATTCACAGCAAAACCACCAGTCTGCCAGACTCAGCTCCGACATCTCCCTGGCAACAGACCCCTACAGAATCACCATTAATCCATTGACCTATGAACCAGTTATGGCACCTTCATCTCACACAGCAACACCAGCCACATTCTCAACATTCTGCTCACAGCACCAGACTCAATTTCACCACCAATACCAGCTTACCACCTTCAATGTGTGCCCCTGCACTGCAGCCTTCAATCCTGCTGCTTGAGTCCATCCCTGTACTCAGCTCCAGTTCAGACATTAAGCAATTTCGGAATTCTTCTCCTGTGTTGTTCTTAACTCAAAACTGATTCAAACCTCCATCGATCTGTACCACAGCTCAACCCATGAACAGATTCATCACCAACAGAGTTGTCTTCTCATCTTCATCAGTTGTTCAACCTTATATCATCAACAGTGAACCCAAATTTCCATTCCCCTTCACAGCTTCATACAGCATATCAATTTGAATCTAATCATTATAAACACCAAATCCACTCCAATTCATTCATCAGTCCAGAGACCCTATCAGACCCTAATTTCAACAATTTCCAACCACAGATTCGTATTCCTTCAAACTTCTCCCTAATTGAGAACCACCAACATCAGTTCGATGAAAACCCAAGTCTCCAATCTCTTGTAAACCTTGAATTTCAGTTTCCATAATCTGTGTAATTTCTTCTTCCCAATACAAACCCAATTTCTCCTCCGTTAACTGCTTGTATTTCATTACCGAGATCCATTTTATCAAGCCCCTTGTTCGTCCCTGAATTCCTGCATCTCTCGATTTCATGGCGCCACTATAACTCTCTCGTTCAGGTGGAATAATAAGTAAAGAATGGAAAATGATGAATTCTCTGTGAATTTAGGTTCTGTGTAAGAATAAAATTAATGGATACAGCCACCCTGATGAAGTAGATAAGGGTCAACCAAATTATGTCCTTAGACACCCAGCTGATGGATATGGGCCACCCAGTAGCAACCCCTTAACCACAGCTAGTCTTTGTTTAGTACTCCTCCAAATAACGTTGCCCCCTTAACCTTGGCTCAGCTCCCAATAGCATGTGAAATGACAATTACGCCTTTTTGATGATTTTCACTTCTTTTCCTCCGGGCGACTCCCGAGCACCTAATAAACTCAAAAGCACACATAAGATACATAATTCACACGAAAAATAGCAAAGAAAGCATAAACTCTATATAGAAAATACGGTGTATTCTACACCTATCATTCAACTCAATATCCATGGAGCCCATTTGTGTTTGCAACTCCTTGATAGCACTCTTAGTTTCCTGTTGACTTTCTTTGAACATGGTAGAAATGCCTTGCATCATTGTTTGAAGCTTTGAATCAATATCGGAACCTTGATTTTGCATTGATTGTTGTGCTTGTGGTTGCTGAAATTGTTGTCTCGGCTGGAATTGTTGTTGTTGAGGTTGAAATCCACTTGAAAAGTTGAAGGTAGGTTGTTGAACCACTCCTTGCTTGTTGGCATAGCTAAAATTGGGGTGATCTCTCCATCCCGGATTGTAAGTGTTTGAGTAGGGATCATACCGTCTTTGTTGATTTGGAAAGATTGCATTAGCTTGCTCGTCCTCAAAAGTTTGAGAGGAATTTGGTATCACCGCGGCTGCAACTTGTTGCATCATTGCCGACATGTTCCCCATTTGTTGACGAAGTTCCTCAACGTCGCTCACTTCATTCACTCTTCTTAGAAGCACATCCGAACCACGGCTCAAAAATTATTGGGAGTTCGCTGCCATATTTTCAATCAACTCTCTAGCTTGTGCCACCGTCTTGCTAACTAGTGCACCACCACCTGTAGCGTCAATAAGATTCCTATCACTTGATTGGAGTCCTTCATAGAAGTATTGGATGATCATAGCGTCACTGAATTGGTGGTGAGGGAAGCTTGCAACCAATCTCTTGTATCGTTCCCAACATTCATATAATGATTCTCCCACATTTTGCTTCATCCCACAAATCTCCTTTCGAATTTGAGTAACCTTTGATGCAGGAAAATATCTCTCTAAAAAGAGTTTCTTCAACCCATTCCATGTTGTGACACTTCCGGGAGGTAAATAGTACAACCAATCCTTAGCACTATCCATTAAAGAGAAACGGAAAACTTTCAACATTGCACCATCCGCCTCTACATCCGCTGGAAGCATGGCCATGACAATGGTGTGGAAGTCAATAAGATGTTTGTTTGGGTCTTCATTCACCATGCCATGGAATTTTGGTAATTCTCTAAGCAACCCCGGCTTAATCTCAAAAGTAGAGTTCGTTTGAATACACCCCTATTGTGTATCTCAAAATTTGATCGGTTGTCAATCCGTCAAAAATAATTTCACTTTCTTACTCACTAAATTTAAATGAAGCACAAGGTAAGGAAGAGTTCGTATCCACAGAGAGGCAATTGTTGTTATGCAATTTTCAGTTTCTAAGGTAACCAAGGGGGTATGTTTGTTGTTTTATCTAATAAATAAAAGTAATTGAAAGCAAAGTAAGTAATTGGAATAATCAATAAGGAGAAGATATTGGTCACGGGATAGTATCATTCACAAACATGTATTTTCATCAATGATTAGAATTGGTATTTTAATCTCTCATCTACTAATAGTCCTAGGATACCTTGATCGCAAGTATATCCCGCTAATTCCCCGTTTTCATCACAACCACATTAAAAGATGCATATGTGAATTCTTCCTAGAAAGCAACCTAAAGTGTAAAAGCACAATTAGATTTAACTCCCTAAAAGCAATAAGTTCTATGGAATAAGACTAATCAATGCAAACGAATGTGTAAAAGCACTAAACGTTTTAACAAAAGTTATGATTCACTTGTGACTAGTAGGATATATCACTACAAGCACTACCCACAATTATGCTACTTACAATCAGGGATAAACAACTTTTTCGTATTGAAAACCCTAATATAGCTCTAGAGATGAATGTAAATCGGATTGATTAGGACTCAACCAAACAAACTATCAAATCATATAACACTATTAATTGTGAATCACAAACAATAAAATATTGAGACAAAACTAATTCATTGAATCAAATAACATGTTGGAAATCAACTTTTATCCCATAACCAATAATATTTGTTTAGCTACTCATAGCTATGGAGTTCATCATAAAAATATTAATTGAAAAGAAGAAGATGAACAAAAGTAAACCCTAGAAGCGTAAACAAAACCGGCTCTCCAAAGTTCCAAGAAAAATATATGTGTTATCCCAAAGTTGTAGAAACTTTCTCCTTTATAGCTCTTTTTGTTCCAAAATTAGGTCAAGCCCCAAGGGTCCAATAGAAAGAAGTCCACCAAGCCCATGTGTGAGAAAAACCCATGTGAAAACTCTGCCCAAAAATGGTCGCCGGAAATCTGGTATTATGGCCGGAAATTGGTCGGAAAAGTCACCGGAAAATAGCTCAGGTGACCGGCAAAGTCCGCCCGGTCACCGGTCAACGAGTCAACTCGGTCAACTCGGTCAAGGTCAGACCGAGTCAGTTCACTGAGTCAGGGATTGAGTTAGTTGGTACCAGTCAGATGAGTCAGGTCTGAGTCAAGGCTAACTCAGCTGACAAGTTCTAAGCCACAGCCATTTCGCACAGGCCAGAGCTGTGCTGCATAATGATGATGCATCAAAGCTTCCTTCCAGCCAAGATGGCTGTGCATCTACTCTTGCAGTTCCAAACCATCTCATTCATCCTGCAGCTACATAATTCCACCTTACAGCTCCTTCTTTGCAATCACGGCACAGAACCAACCCTGCAATTCAATCTCAGACTCAAATTGTAGCGAGAACCCATCTGCAATACTGTTATTCAACACACAGCTAAACCCATAGCAACGACTGAAGCATCATCAACAGCTACTGGAACTTAACCACCTGAACTGCATCACCTTGCATCACTAGATCCTCATTCGGCACACATTCATTCAATCTTTCCCAGTTGCTTCTCAACAACATCAGCAACCAAATTAAGCAGCAACAACTCCACAGTCATATCTCAATCCTAGCATACATCTAGGTTTGCATTCCCATTCCTGGCAAGCACACATATAATTGCACTGCAGTTCCATTCAATCCTGCGTATTTCATCTTCGTAACACAAAATCACCACCAACAATCTTCCTTTTGCAATATCATTTCCTGCACTCTAGCTCAGCTGCAACCACTAGCAAACATCCACCTGCAACTGCTCATACATTCATATTCATTGTCTTGTCTTGCCTACCCATTGCGCTAACAACACCAGTACCACCCTCTTGCACCTGCAATACCAATACCAGCAACAACTCCATCAGTAGCCATTCTCCGTAGCTCCTTCTCAGGCACACACTTCTCTATCTCACTGCCAGTTCAACTCCACCAGATTCGTCTCCGTTCGCAGAACCATCGAGCCATAGCAATAGCTCCAGTTCCAGTTCCTTTGCATCATCATTCATGTCTTTTGCTCTGGTTTTCTTGACTGCAATTATCACAACCACAGCCAACTGACCTTGCTCAAGCTCTCACATAACAGCTACTCCATTCCCTAGCTGCAACTACACAGCCTTCTCTTGACCAGCACGACCCATTTTTGAGCTTTCCTGCACTGCAGCTGCTTCATATTAGTGCAATACATGCCTGCACTTCCATATTTGGCTTGCAACAACACCACTTCTAGCCATTAGATCATCACCTGCCACTCCATCTCAGTCACAGTTCCCTCTTCTTGTAACCTGCAGCTCAACCTCATGGCTCGCACTTGCAGCTGCGGTCAGGCCGCAACCACACAGCAAGTGATTCCTCCATATCCCTGCAACACAAACATCTGCAGTACCAACCAAGACTTGCAATAACAGCTCCACTTCATATTCTTCGCACTTTGGCAGCAGCTACATCATGTCCTGTCACCAGCATCACTACAAACCCAAATTCTTCTCATTTGTAATCAACAACAACCACTTCCCCTGTAAATCCAGAATTCTCCTCAAATGTAATTCTCGTGGAGTTAAACCCAAATAGTTTGTACCCAAATTCAATCACCATAATCTGCAATTCACTCAAGCACCCGCATTACTCTCCATTAGCTTCTAATCATCTCTAGTTCAACAACACCTCAATTCAAGAACCCTAACTTCCATTTCATCTGAATTTCTGATTCTTTTTCTATCTTGTTGTTCAAACACAGAGTCACTACAAACCCATTATCTCAAGCCTTCATCAGACTCTCACTACTCTTTCAATATCAAATCTGGAATTACCCATTATACTCATAAAACCCTAATTTCTCGATCTCAGACACCACCATCTCTTCTACTCATTCATCAGATAAAACCTGAGTTAATCGACTGGTTTCTTCATCGTTTCATCTCACTGATTCTCTCAATTTCAGCAGCAATGGCTCACCAACATCATCTTCTTCTCGATCTCAAAACCCCTTTTCTTCACGGCAACACCCACGACTACTTTCACCAGAGTTTCATCATAGTATCTACACAATTACCACCACCAACTCTTGCTTCTTCTGTATCTCCGCCTCCATCTCTGTCACTACCCGAACCATCAATCCCAGATTCAATTTCTCAAACTCTCTTTTACAGCAGCCATACTTCTAATGAATTTGAGGTTGAATGTAATGAAACTCGATTTAGAGTTGTAGGAAATGAAAATGATACATCCAATAAGGTGCTGCAGATAAGGGGTTACCCAGAAATGACTCTAGGCACCCAGAAATAGGAAAAGGGCCTCCCAGTTCTTGCATGGCTTGTCGGTTTCGCGGAACCGACTGCCTATTCACTTCTTTGCTCGCATATGAATTGGTCTTTTCGCTCTTTTTCGCTCTAAATGGGTGATTTCTTCTCCTTTTGTTCTCGGTGACTCCATTGCACCTATAAAACTCAAAAGCAAACATAAGATACATAATTCACACGAAAAATAGCAAAGAAAGCATAAACTCTGGATAGTAAATACGGTGTATACTACACCTATCACCCACCTAAAGCAATCAAAGCGAAAGCAGTTGCAGACTTACTTGCTGCTTTTCCTGGAGAAGACATCACAATGCTACATGAAGAAGTGCCCGGTGAGTTCCCAGAGATCTCAATCATTCAGGAAGAAACATGGTTATTGTACTTTGATGGATCCGCTACTCCGAGCAATGACACTAGCGGAGCAGGCATTGTACTAGTATCTTCATCCGGTGAAGTCTTCTCACATTCATTCAAGATGGATTTTCACCGCACCAACAATTCAGCATAATATGAAGCTTTCCTCCTAGGGTTATCTTTGGCCAAGCAAGCAGGAGCGATGCACCTGGAGATAAGAGGAGACTCAAAGTTGTTGGTCAATCAAATGAATGACGTGTACTCTCTCAAAGAAGTAACACTTGCTCCATTCAGGGCCGAAGCACAACGATTATTATCTCATTTTTCTTATGCAACAATTGTTCATACTGGCCGTACCAACAACAGACACGCTGACTATCTAGCGACTCTTGTATCCAAACTACAGTTTGAAGGGTCATAGAAATCCATCAATGTGCAAAGACGTTCAGTATCATCTACTTGGCTTACTGAAGTTGAAGATGTTCAATCGAGCGACTGGCGGGCACCCATCATTCATGAATTGAGCAGTTCTCTTACAGAAGGGAAAATCAGCCTCAAGGAGTTGAACTTTTTTCTGCTGCATGGATCATTATATTATCGCAATCCTGACGGATCCTTGTCACGATGCCTTGGAGACGAGGAAGCGAGCGAGGAACTCAAACACATACATGAGGAAATATACGGACAAACCCTGGTGATCACACTTTACATAAGGCTTCAAAGGCTTGGGTACTATTGGCCCTCCATGGAGGCTCAGTCGAGAATGTTAACAAGGGTCATGTCCCAATTGTCAGACACCACAGCATCATTTGGAGGTTCTAACAATCCATCACACTGGGGACTGGAGAGAACCTTACATATAATATTTTCGTGACAACAATCTACCGTCGGAGAAGAAAGGGGCGATCAAACTCACCCAGAAAGCCAAACAAGCCAAACGCTTTGTCTACCTGGAAGGGATTCTGTATCACAAAATCTTTGGTGGGAACCTTCTGAGATGCTTGTCCGGGCATGAAATTCCCACAATCTTGAAGGAGATGCACGAAGGTGAACACCAAGGAAAAAATAAATTATTTCTCCAAATCCATGAGAAATATTATTGGCCGACCATGGAAGACGATGCAGCTTCCTATGTTCGAAGATGTCATCAATGCCAAGTTCATGGTAACCTCATTCACACTCCGCGCCTCCCATTACATTCTGTGAGCAGTCCATGGCCCTTCTACAGATATGAACTGGATATCATCGAAAAAATCAATCCAGCGTCTTCGAAGCAGCATGAATACATCATCACAGCAACAGAGTATTTCACCAAATAGGTTGAAGCTATTCCTCTTCGAAGCACCACTGGAGTCACGATTGCAGCCTTCATCAAAGAATACATCATATGCAGATTCGGTGTTCCTAAACATATCATCATGGATAATGGAACTCCTTTCGCCAACAAACATGTTGCAGAATTGCTCGAGGAATATGGTATCAAACAAGTTTTCTCCATACTGTACTATCCCCAAGGAAATGGACAAGCGGAGAGCACCAACAAAACCTTGATCCGGATTCTTAGTCGAACAGTTCATGACAATCCACGAACGTGGCATGAAGAACTGCTCGTGGCTTTATGGGCCTACCGCACCGCACCAAGAAGCTCATTTGGGACTTTACCGTATTCTCTCGTCTATGGCACCGATGCTATTCTCTCAACTGAGATCAAGATTCCCTCTGCAAGAATCGCAACAGCCAGTGGAGTGCAGTGGGATGAAGCTGAAGTTTCTAATTCAAGAGTTCCTGAATTGGACATGCTCGAGTCAAGAAGGGACAAAGTAGAAAAATATGTGGAAACTTACAAACAGAGGATTTCCAAGGCATACAACAAAATGGTAAGACCTCGAACATTTCAAGTAGGAGATTTCGTTATGAAAATAGCAAAACATATTCAACAAGACATGTCCGCTCCCAAGTTCTCCCCGAAATGGGAAGGTCCCTATGTAATCATCAAGGCAATATCCAACGGATATTACAAAATCTTAGATGTTAATGGAGGGGTGGAAGGAAATATCATCAATGACAAGTGGCTCAAGGCATATTATGCTTGAACAATCAGTAAACAATTATATGTTAAATTTCAAAATGTAATTTCTATTCCTCCAAAGAGTATGCAGTATGCTCATTCGTTCGAAATTCAAAATATATTCCATGAATCTCACAAAATTCCTCCAATCATCCTACTTTATTCAAAAAACACGTCTCACACATATAAAAAAAAAAGAAATCTCTCTCAAATGCCCACTCAGAGCAAAGAATCCAACAACAAATAGTTCTTACTGAAGGCCATGTCAAGCCTCTTTTGAAACTTTCGTTTTTCACTCTCAAACCCCGGGAAGCTTTCTCAACCCTTGCCGACTCCAGAGCAAGTTCCTTTTCCTCTTCTATGATGACAGTTGTAGCAGAAATCATATTTGCAGCAACCGCCGCCTTATCAACCTTAATAATCTCGAGTCGATGAAGGAGCCATCTTATATTAAACCGCTGGGTCTCACAGTTCGAGATCATATCATCCCATCGATGCAACTCTTCGTTTTTTTATATCTCGCAGGTTTATCTTGTTCATTTCATCAATAATGGGCAATAACCCAGCAACTGTGGTCAATAAATTCGGCAGAAAACCTCTCCATACCTCAGTAGTAGCAATGTGTCCATACTTCCTCCAAATTTTGGTGTAAAAGTATGCATAACACTTGGGGATGATGAAAACACCGACTAGTTGATTTTCTGGGCAGGTGTTGGCCATGGGAGTATCGAATGGGAGTCCAGTCGCTGGATACTCACAAACAGAAACCCTAGAATAAGCATCTACAGAGTTAGTTGAGTTTTCGCCATCACCATTAGCTGCAACCATAGACTTTCCATTATTTATCTTTCTAGCTTCGAGAACAACATGAACGTCAACCTGCAACGACAAAATATTCAATTTCAGGAAAAAATTGGATAAATGCTCGATTGTAGGAAATATTTAGTCAAAAACTCACGGATGTTCCAGCTCCAACACGAGAAGACCTATAATGAGCGGGAGTCCTAACAGTCCGCTTAGGCCTTAAACTATAAGAAGATGAAGAAATTCGATTCCCCTGATTGCCCTGTAACAAATCACTTTCTTTAGTTAGAGATTCCGATTACATGAAAATGAGGAAAGCGTACAACTTACCGAGATGGACGTCCCAACTCCTTGCTCTGCCAGGGATTCATTTCGAGAAGAAGCACTGCTACCATACATGATGATGACAGGTATGATCGTGATCAAAATTTCTTCTGATAATATACATGAGCAGAAGAAGATGTGTCGTATAAATAGAAAACCCTAAGCTTTGAAAGTCAAAACACAAGACGGTGGATACTTATCTTCTACGGATGGTCAAATCAGTTGAGGTTCCTAATGAGACTCTAAATCTCAAATTTGATTGTGTTGGTGATGTAGAAGAAGAGCGACAATACTGGGGACTGACTGTTCAACCAGGAACGGTCAATACTTTGACCAGGAACTGATCATCTGTGCAAGTCACGCTTCCTCGTGCAATCATACTTATGGAGATTGTGATTAACTTTCACACATAGACACGGGTCTATCCCATTCAATTGAAAGCATGAGAAGAATTGGGCAGAAGATATAATAAGGGATTATTATTCGAAAAATAATTTCTAATGCAACGTCAAAACTACTCAAATAATCAGAATAATATCTACTTCAACAAAAATAAATGATCTCAGGAAGATTTGCAAACAAGTTTAATCATCAGATTCAGATACGTCGGATTCATCACCGTCTCTGCAATCGTCATCTTCTGTAGAGTCTCTATCGGATTCCTCTTCAGAGCGATTTTCGGAATCAAGAAATTTTTCTAGGTGATCCTCAGGGTCGTAGTACATTGCATCCAAGTAGTCGTCCTCTTCACATTCGGCTTTGAAATCAGCTCTAGCCAATCGCTCAGCCCCATACCTGGAGGATAAGTCTTAATTTTGCGTTCAGAGGGCTTCCAAACAGATTCGACTTCCTCAGCATCTGAGTCATAAGCTACACCATCAGGGAGTGTTTGAACCTCATCCTCAGCCGCCAGTCTCGCTTGTTGGGCTCGCTGTCTTTTCCGCTGATAAGCTGCAAGCTTTTCATCTTCAGCTTTTCTTTTCTGCTCCTCATGTCTTTGTCTCTCTTCCGCGTCCACACAAGTCAGAAAATCGTTCACTCCCTCAAGAATGGCTTTCAGATGAGTAAGAGACATGCCACGTATCAGATTTCTAGCATTTCTGAAAGGTTGATCAATATCCGCATGAGCGTCCGTTGAATTCTTCATTTATGGTTTGATGTTTCTCGAACATTTCCCGGAAGAGTCAGAAATATAGTCGTCGCCTGGAGCTGCCATTATCTGCTGCCAAAAATGCGGAGTCAAACCAGTTGGAAACAATATGCGTTAAAGGGTAACTCTCAACTCTTACCTATTTACAATTTCACTAGTGATTGTGACGCGAAATCCCTAGAATTTGTTCGTCTCTTGAAACTTGCAGAGATGAATAAAATCCATTATTCAAAATCATGACATGATATCCATAAAACTACGAGCAATTCACGAAATCTTCTATCATGTGAACTGTTCACACAATTTTTACCATATGAGCAAACTCTCACCGGGAGAACATTTATTGGTTTTTGTGCATACACTGACAAATCACAAAATCCATACAAACGAAAATTGTTTGCTTTCAACAATTACTCAAGCTCAAAATTTGATTTTACAAATTTCTAACTCACGTAATTTTTTTAAAATTTTTATTTTATTTTATATTTTACGTGAGTTGTAAAAAAAAAGTTCCTTTTGCTCGTATGAGCATTTATCTACGAAACTAGGACCTTTTCTACTTTTGTGAAAATCTTGTTTTCATGAAACCTCATAGAAAAAATTTTCTCTACTGCAACTAGACCATGTTTGTTCAAGAATTTATGTATCTCTTTCATATTAGGGATTATTGTTAGTTTCTTAAACTAACAAACGGACGGGAATATGTTTTCTAAAACAAATTTTCATGAAACTTACGCATACATGCACACATGGAATTTTTTTTTGAACAACTGAACTTCAAAAAAAAAAAAAAAAAAAAAAGGGTTTCTAAGAAGTTTAGGCTTAATAAAACCTTGGTCGGTGGTAGAAATAGCTCAAACCCTAGCTTTTCTTCTCTTGAGTTCTCCTCTCCAAAACTTGATAAAAGAATATATGCGTCCCAATTGTAGTTGCCAGCCAATATTCCCAAAACAAGCTCACGCCCAAAATTCTGACTAATCGACAGTGCATATTCTTCTCAATTTCTTTAATTTTCCAACGGTAGTCGGTGTTGGTCGGTGACAACTTCAAAAAATAAAAAAATCACGATCGTGAGAGGACAAGTAGGGTTCATTATTTTCTTAAGCTTTAGCTTTTGAAAAGTAGACATTGTACTAAGTATTTGCCTTGTAACCAAAATTCACTATATCAAGCGTACCAAGGTGTTGATTCTTCAATTGAGAAAAGTTGTTCGTCTGGAAAACGATCCTGTAATGGGAGTTCTTCTTCGGAAACAAAACTAAGATGATCAAGAATCGTATTCTCAACACCTTTCTTATCTCTCGATTTCCATATCAATTCTTGCAAAGAAAAGAATCCAACGTATGAGTCTTGGCTTAGCCTCCTTCTTTTTCAATAGATATTGTAGTGCTGCATGATCAGAATATACAATCACATTAGTACCCACCAAATAAGCTCTAAATTTTTCTAATGCAAATACTATAGCCAACAACTCTTTCTCAATAGTGGAATAGTTGATTTGAGCAATTTAGGTCCCTTGATGCATAATAAATCACATGTGACCTCTTGTCTACTTTCTGACCCAAAACAGCTCCGACTGCATAATCACTTGCATCACACATTAACTCGACGGCAAACTCCGGTCGGGTGACTTAATAATTGGATGCAAGAGTCAACAATTCCTTCAATTTATTAAAGGCATCCTTGCACTCCCGGGTATTAAAGGCAACCTCCTTTTGCAACAATTTGCACATTGGCATTGAGATTTTGGAGAAATCTTTGATAAACCTCCTATAAAACCCGCATGACCAAGAAACGAGCGAAGCCGGGGTATTGTAAGTTCCTAATCAAGTCTATCTTTGCCTTGTCTACCTCGGAGCTTTTAGAGGACACGATGTGCCAAGTACAATTCCATGGTCTACCATAAAGTGGCATTTCTCCCAGTTTAAAACAAGATTAGTGTCTATGCATCTTTTAAGCACAAGTTCAAGATTATTTAAACAAATATCAAATGAATCACCATAAACACTTAAATGTAAATACCTCAATGATGTTTTTCTAATCGAGAATATACTAACCATACATTTTCATGCAAAAGACCAAATGGCATTCTTATATCGATAGAGTGAAAAGTCTTCTCTGATCCTCCTGCAATAACAATTTGATTGTAGCCCGAATAACCATCCAAAAAGCAATAATATGAATGTCCCGCTAACCTCTCTAACATCTGATTGTTCAGCCGAATTGAGCTTCGTAGTCTATGCACACACTCGCCATTTGAACTCTTGTGTCGTCATCTTGATTTTAAACAACAGTGACACCTGATTTCTTAGGCACCACTTGCACTGACTAACCCATTTGCTGTCAGAAATTGGGTAAATCACCCCACACTCGAATTTGAGGATCTCTTTCTTCACGACCTCCATCATCGGGGGGTTTCAACGGCTTGATATCATCTTCCATAAGGATTCTATGCATGCACATGGCTGGACTAATGCCTTTGATGTCAGGCTCTTCCCCATCACCCAAGTTACTTTTAAGTGATCGTAGGTTTTAAAGGAACTTCCTTTCCAAGTTAGGCATGCCATGGATGTCCAAATTAAAAATTCAAGTTCATCTTCGTTGATCAAATCAAACATCTGTTTGCCAACGAAACAATAACACAAAATGCGGAATGGATATCACTTGGATTGATGGCTTCAAAAATATTGAAGCGTAAACCCTCTTTGTCAAACTCCATAGTGAGTGTCCCAAGATCACAATCAATCTTGCTTCATGAGTCTTCATAAATGGTCTCCCAAGAAGTAATGAAGTAGACGAACAATTGTCCCCATCCTCGATATCCACAACAAAGAAATCAAGGAAAAGATTAGTTCATTAACTTGCACTAACACGTCTTCCACGAGTCCCTTAGGGATATATGTTAGACTTATTAGCTAATTGGAATGATAAAAAGTTCAATGAATCATAAACATCGGCCGACATCACGCTTGGCTTGAAGCTCCCCAAATGTAAAGCAGGAAGAAAAAAGATCTTTACAGACATCTTCTTTAGGTTAAGCACTTTCTCCCACACCAAATCAACCTCTCCTTCCTGTACACAAAAAACTTTGGCATACCTGCGGGTACCCGTTCCGATGGCCTCTAAATGGAATGTTGATATGCACCTTGGGGAAATCATCCTTAGGTTGCCATTGAGGTTGGCTTTTCCTTTTCTCTTCTCTTCCAAGTCGTGACTAACCTTTTCAATTTGCTTCCAGAGTTCAGATTAACCATGATTTTGTTCAACTTTGCTGAATTCTCGTGCTTTATATTCATCGTAGCCAACTGTCCCATTTTTCAGTCCTTTATAGCCATATCTTGGATTTTTATCTTGCTTTGCATCATCATTTTTCATTCCTCTAAACTGAACTCGAGGTCGTTGTGAGGTTGAGGTGGAGGTTGTGGGTCGGAATTGTGGTTGTTGAAAACCACTACGCCTATAGGATTAGGAGATTTGATCAAAGTAACTAAAATTTGGGTGATCTTTCAAATCGGATTATAAGTATTAGAATAGGGATCATACCTTGGCCTCTAAACTCTTCTTCATAAGAAGGAATAATCATTTTCGTTTACCTTCTCTAAACACTAAGACATTAGAATCGTTTCTCGAATAGATGAGCATTGGAAGCCATACTCTCAATCAAATCAAACAGATTGTCTTCTCAAGTAGTGGAACCACCGGCAAATGAGATCAATCAAATTCCTCTCGAAGTAATCCTCAGAAGTATTGAATGATAAGTATTGAGGATAAAAACAACTTCTTATACTCTCCCAATATTCATATAGAGACTCCCAGACATCCGTAGAATGCCGCTAATCTCCTTCCGAACGGGCTGGAAGCAGGAAAATATTTCCGAGAAATAGCTTCTTCATCCCCGAGTCCATGTTGTAACACTCCCGGGAGGAAGACGGCTAAGCTTTATCAATGAGAACAGAAGGCTTGTAGCATAGCCATATCTCTCATGGTTACATGCCTCAGACTTGTCATTGTGTTCTCGAACATTAAGGTGTCGATTTGGATTTTCACCGGATGTCCCTTGAACTTTGGTAGATGATGAAGTAGATTCGACTTTAGTTCCTTCGGGTTAGTGATTGCAATGCCTTCAATCTAAGCAAGACGCTAAAAATTCTTCTCCTGAGGTGGAGGGTCTCTCTCGCTGCCCAGATTAACCATGAGAAGGTTCAAGGTAACCGTGGGACGTGCTTGTAGTACTGTTCCCCTCGCGAGTTTGAATTCCACACCCCGATATTCCCAATCTGCAGGATTAAGTAATTAAACAAAATTCTCAAAAAAGCTAAATCAAAAACTAAAAATAAGAACTAAAACAAAAATAAAACAAATAGAAATAAATAAAAACTACCGATGCTCTAAAATGCAGCGGGCACAAAATTTGATAAATGTCGAGGTGCTCAAATTAAATTACTTATTTCCCACACAATTAACTCGGTAATATAATGGAAGTAAGGATCGTTCCCACGAAGAGCGGGGAGATTTAGTTGTCAAAAGTGTCACAATGGGGGTTTGTTTTTGATTTAAAAGTAAATAACAAAGCAATTGAAATAATTAAGTTGCAAGCAATGGAAAATCTTGTTTTCATGAAACCTCATAGCTCACTCAAAAAAATTTTCTCTAGTAGTTAGACTGCAACTAGACCATGTTTGTTCAAGAATTTATGTATCTCTTTCAAAATAGATTTATATAATTATGTCTAGGATTATTGTTAGTTTCATATAATAAAATAGAAAAGAAATAGTTATTGGTAGAAATAGCTTAAACTAACAAAAGAATATATGAATCCCCAATAATATTAAGAAGTTCTCTTACGGAATATGTTTTATTAAAACAAATTTTCATGAAACTTACTTCTTCCTTCAATCAGATACATGCACACATGGAATTTCTCGCTGATTTTTTTTGAACAACTGAAAGAAAGCCTGGTTGGTCACACAAAAATTATAAAATTTTTAAGGGATTTCTTCCCTTTTATAACAATTTTATTTCCAAAACCTAATTAAACAAGGATTTCCTTTTTGGGTCGGGCCCAATTTGGATGAGTTAAACGCTAATCGACCAAAATTGGATGTCCGCACTTAACATCTTCCCTTTATAACAATTTTATTTCCAAACCCTAATTAAACACATACCGACCAAATCAGCAGTACCTCATCTCATCGTACTCACGAGACGACACTCTATCATACTTTCAGGGTCCTTACATGGGCAATTGCACGTACATGACGCCATTGGAGCAAATCGAGGATTCTGAAAATACCTTTGTATGACTGAGTTCAGCTGCTTGTCTCGTCAACTAAAAAATCACCATCTAATGCTTACTGCGGAACATGATTGTCCCTCACTAAGCAGGGGACTTAATGTTGATGGTGGATTTTCGACAAAGGTCAAAATCGTAAAATCATGATACTGCATGTTTCTGACCCGGCTTCAGGAACGCATGTGACGATTCATGTTTTATGATCCGTGAACCGTTTCATGAACTCTTACTGAGTGAGTATTCCTCTCAGAGCCATGATGAACATGTTTCTCGAAAGGCCTCCTCGGCAGAGCATTCGATGCTGCACATTTCATCATGCCCTCTATTTAGAATAACATGATTGGGCGGTCCTCTGGACATAATTGTTTGTCAGAGGGCTTAACACCTTCAGGACGTTGGCGATACTCGCTATTCCCTAACTACATAGAGAGACCCCCCTTTACATAGAATAATAATTGGGCGGTTCTCTGGACATAATTGTTTGTCATAGGGCTTAACGCCTTCAGGACGTCGGCGATGCGATGTTCCCTAACTATGTAGAGAGACCGTGTATAGATTCAGGCGGCTCTCTAGACATAATTGTTTGTTAGAGGGCTAAACGCCTTCAGGACATCGACGTTGCATGTTGTTCCCTGACTATACACCTTTCAGAACGAGTATGATGCTTCAACTATCTCATATCTCAATTCTACAATAGATTAATTCTACCGTGACATTCGCCACTGAATTCCTAGAAAATAATCTATTATATCTCATTACTTCGTTCCCTGGATTCCCTAACTGGATTCATGGATTAATAATAGATAATCATCTTATCTCATTACTCCGTTCCCTGAATTCCCCAACTGGATTCATGGATTAGTAATAGATGCACAATTTATAATTATTACTCTGTTTCATGAGTCATTCTCCGTTGAATTTCATGAATTAGTAATAATTACTCAACAATCGGGCATCTGGACTATCACCAAGTAAGCCCCAATAAAATGGTGCAAGTGTATTCAGCGATGATGCACGAACGAGCACCCAAATGCACGAACGAGCATTCGCAAATATGGACAAACGAGGAATCCTACACAAAATAAGAGAGAGAATAATAATAAAAAATAGAAAAGAGGCGCCTAGGGACCAGGCCCACCGGCAGGTCGGTCATGCCGCCGTGGTTGGTCCCCCACGCCTCTTCCTTTATTTTTTCATATTTTATTTATCTTCATGAACTCATGAAAACTCATTCATTCAAGCAACTTTCCTTGTTTGAGCAAAACTCACTGTTTCTCCATATTTTCACGGTTTCATGAAAAATAATAGAAATAGGGAAAGGTGTTGCGGGACTGGGATACCTAGCCGGCCGGCCATGCGCTAGCCGTGGCCGGTCCCACACCTTGCAATCTCTTGTTTTCATAATTATTATTTCCCTAATCTCATGAAATTCCTCCGTTTGAGCAAAAAAATCCTGGTTTCTTCATATTTTCTCAAATATTGCTCAAACCATGAAAAAGCCAGAAAGTCAAATGGTCACATGACCGACTAGGCTATTCACGAAAAATATTAAAATGTTATCATGATTTTGATATTATCAAAATATTGAGCAAACGAGCAAAGTCCTACTTGCTCATTCGAGCAAAAATCAAGAATTTCAGTCAAAGATCGAACTCTTCTGAAAATCCAAGATATTGCTCAAACGCACACCAGAAAATGTCAAAACTCTCAGGACCGAGACAAGGACATAATGGTGACACGGGCATGCTTCCTTGACCGACAAAGGCCGTCCCTAAGGCTTGCAAGGAGTCGGTCCCACACATCTTTATGATTTTGACCTAATTTGCTCAATTGCTCATATTGGGTTCAAACTTTTTCCAACCAACTTGGAATTTGCTCAAACGACCATCAGCTGGTCCCACTACCACCAAGGGACGGTTTCATGCTCACTTGGCCGGTCCCTCACTTCTCCATAATTAGGTTTCATCACCTAATGCTCAAATGAACACTATTCTAATAAATGATTAAACCATCATTTAATCATCCTTTCACCAACTGGTTAACAAGGACTTCTTGAGCACTTGGGCGTTACATGGTCGTCCATCATCTCATATAGCCGTCCGCTCCTTCACGGCCTATTTTCAATAAGTCATCAATTGATGAACACTTAATCAAAATTAGGGTTTCGAATAAATGCTCTGCAAATCACGGTTTCGAGCAATTTCAAACACTAATGAATTTATGATTGACCCAACAATCAACATCTGGATTAATTATATAATATTTGATAGTCTACCAATATTTTAATTAATATTTTATTGGGTCACGTTACCATTAAATAATTCGTCGAATTGAGCAATACTTGCTCAATTGCTCGAATATTGATCCAACTATCAATATTCAGTAATTCGTTGAATTGAGCAATACTTGCTCAGTTGCTCGAATATTGATCCAACTGTCAATATTCAGTAATTAGTCGAATTGAGCAATACCTGCTCAGTTGCTCGAATATTGATCTAACTATCAATATTCCGTCGAATATTACTCAATATTCAACAATTCGTCAAATTTACAATATTTGCTCAGATGATCAATATAAATATTGTTTAATCCTTGAATCACTGACCACTCGTCAATCATGCTCAATTTAACAAAACCTAGACTTACTGTCTAATCAAGTCAACGACTGACTAATCAAATACACGTCTGCTTTGCAGACTCCACGTTCGTGAGACGTCAATCACGTCACATGGGGGATATCAATTAGGGTTTTGGTATGGCGGCCTACAACACGTATGTTCATCCGCGATGAGAAATGTGAGTAAGTCGTGCAAGTGGTTGAGGGAGTTAGCAAAGTAGTGGGTGGACGATCAACCAAGTCTCCACACGACACGGAACTGGTTTTGCCATGATTTCCCACTTTCCCATTCTTTCACTCAAGAAACCATCACACTTACTGGGATCAATGTGTTTACTATTCTGACAATATAAATAAGTCCAAAATGGATGACTGAAACATTCGTTTTACACAAGAATTCTCAACTGAAACTTATTTTTCAGAACTCATCACTTCACCAATTTGCAGAAACCCACAAACACATCAACAATCCTTGATCATCATTGATCCCACACAATTCTCAGCTTCCCTCCTACAGATCAACCCATCTCCCTCGTTGTGACCGAATTGACTCCGGAACTACCATTGACTTAGTTTAGGCCGGAGTCCTACAGATTGATCTCTCGAACTCAAAGCAGTCCCATGCGGTGCATCTGTGTGAGGTTAAGCAATTTGCTCGGTTAAAGAGTCCCGCCCGAGCCGCCGTCTCTCCACTTTCCTAAAAACCAGAAAATCGTTTTTCCCCATCTACAACGAGTTGCATCCATGATACAACTTTTGTTGGTATTTATCAATGTGGCACACAATGAAAATACCCTAAGAGCTTGGCAGTGGTACAAAACAATGAACTTCAATGGTTTATAGTGGAACAAAACAGTTAACAGGAGAACATTGTAAAACAAAGAAGAAGAAGAAGAAGTTTTTTTGTTTCAGTGTCCAAATTCAGTTTGAAATCTTTTTATAGTGTTTCAAAAGACTTGGACGTTATAAATAAAAGGAAAAAACCCATGCGTATGACAGAAACAAACTGAGAAGATTCTCACGCGTACTAGTAATGTTTGGTAAAAAAACAGTGCAAGGCTTTTGTCAGTGAACAAAGAAGCGCATTTCAGACATAAAACAAAGAGTAAGATTCTTCACGTGTGCAACAAACACGGACAAATAGTAGGAAGAAACATGCGTGGAGTTTTAGCAAAAAGATTCTTCACGATCTCGGGCTGCCCGGACGGCGGCGTACGTGCTTCAGTGCAAAACATCGCAAGTACGAGAAAGGCAACCTTGCTCTAGCCTAAGTCTTCTCCCTCACACAAAAGTGTGTTGATCCAAAGGGCCATGCCCTTTATCCAAAACCCATGGTATTTAAGTCTAACAACTCTTAAGGTTTTAGTCTATGTGGGACTAATGTTTTATCTATTCATATGAAAAAACATCTAGTGAGCAATATGTCTAGGGATCAAATTATGGTCCATGTATTTATTTAGTTTAAAACAAAATTGTTTTTTCTAACAATCCCTTGCATGAATGATATGTTGGAAAAAAAAATCATTTTTTTGTGAATAAATAAAAAATGTTGCCACTTTGTTTTGTTTGTGAGAATATTTTCTTGTCTCCCACATGCTTCATGGCACATGGAATCTTGTCTGATTTCTATCCTTGTTTTGTTCATATGCATGCTTTTCCTACAAAATATTTCCACTCATGAGATTCTTGTCTTTGACAAATTCTATGTCTTGTTTTTAACGATAAAAACGCTAAATAAGAAAGACATCTACTCATTCTTTTTGTGACACATGCATGGGATTTTTTTTTTTTTTTTTGAACCAAATTAGCCAATCTGTCTTAGATGAGAATAAGGAACTTATAGATAATAATGTTTGCATAACCTGAATTTTATAGGAAATTCTTTTACTTAGACAAATAGAAGAAAAGGCCACGCCCTTATTCCTGAAAGATTAGATAGGTTTCTTGCCAATGATTCTTGGTTGAACTATTATCCTACTTGTGTTGTGTATCATCTTATACTTAATGCTAGTGACCACTGCCCTATCATGTTGTCCACAACTAGGATCCAAAATGATAATTACAATCCCTTTAGACTAAACAAAGCTTGGTTTAGAGACAATGGCTGTAAACCTATTATAGAAAAAGCTGGAAGGTTCACAGTAATGGTTCTCATGCTTATAGGGTCACTAAGTCTCAATTTAACACCAAATAGGAGCTTAGTAAATGGAATTATATTAGCTTTGGTAACATAAGTACTCGGATCCATAAGATAAAATGCCAAATAGAAGAGCTATCTAGGGTTAATAATGTTGATAATATTCCTTTGATTGAAGAACTCAAATGTAAACTGAATCAATGGTATGATATAGAGGTTGATTTTTGGAAACCGAGAAACAAAAATGAAGACCTTAAAATGGTGAAAGAAATACTGCCTAGTATCACCAAAAAATGAATTTTAGAAGGAAGAAAACCAATATAGATACTCTTCAAAACTCTAGAGGTGATTGGCTTCCTGATAGAACTGAGATTGCAAATAATCTTAAAGATCACTTCTTTAACATGCGTACGTCTACTTTTCATTCTAATGTTGATGAGTACTTTAACAATGTTGTCCCTTGCATTACTGATGAAGAGAATGACTTATTAACTGCAGTTCCTAATCATGATGAAATTAAGAATGTAGTCTTTATTATGCATTCTTGGACCACACCTGGACCAGATGGTTTTCCTCCAGGATTCTACCAAAAAATGTGGCAAACTATAGGGGATGACATAGTAAATATGGTGCAAGCTTTCTTTCACTCAAAGCATCTGTTAAAACAACTCAATCATAACTTTACTGCCTTAATCCCTAAAAAGAATTGCCTAGTCTCTGCTATTGATTTTAGACCTATAAGTATATGTAATGTGAGCTATAAAATCATCTCTCAGCTTCTTGTTACTAGACTTAAACCTTTGTTAAATAAATTCATATCCCCATTCCAATCTACATTGTTATGGCACATTATTGATACCATGAAAAAAACTAAGAGTGTTAAGGGTTGGATGACCATAAAACTTGATATGTATTGATAGGATTGAATGGTCTTTTGTCTTAAATAGTCTAAGGAGTTTAGACTTTTCTCAAGACTGGTGTGATCTTATTAGTCAGTGCATTACAAATATTTCTAGCTCTATATTATTGAATGGCTCACCAGGTGAGATATACAAGCCACAAAGAGGACTAAGACAAGGAGACCCATTGTCTCCTTATTTGTTTATTCTTTGTATGGAGTCATTTTCTAGAGGTATTTTTACTTTTGAGAAAAACAATCTTATTCATGGGTGTTTAGTTACTAAAAAATTTCCCTTTTGTAAGCTATTTGTTCTTTGCAGATGATTGCTTGTTATTTGCTAGAGCTAACACTGATTAAGCTAAACATATTGCTGCCACTACTGATCAATTTAGGAAATACTCAGGTCAATCTCTGAACTTTGATAAATTTGGTTAGCATTTAGCCCTAAAGTGCCAAACAATATTAAGTGTGAAATTTCTAATATTTTACATATCTAGAGAATGGCCTTGCAGGATAAGTACCTTGGAGTACCTTTATTGCTTTAGAAGAATAAGGTAGAATCTTTTGCTCTTTTAATGAAAAGATTCAGTGACAGATTGGACCCCTTACAATCTAAGTTCATTGCTCAACCAGGTAAGATCACCCTTACTCAATCTGTTCTAGGAACTATTGCTAGCCACCATATGTCAGTTTTCCCCATGCCAAAAACTGTAACAGACAAGATGGATGATGTTCAGAGAAATTTTCTTTTGAAACAAAATAAATGGTGAGAGAGGTTTAAACATGAAAAAATGGACTCATATGCTTACTCCAGAGATCTAGGTGGTCTAAATAATAGACAATCTGATATTTTAAATCAAGCTTTGTTAGCTAAATTAGCTTGGAGATTGATTGAAAATCCTGATGCTCATTGGGCTACTATCCCTAAACATAAATACTTAATGGTTTTAACCCTCTAAAATGTGCTCTATATAGGAAGGGCTCTTGGGCGTGGAAGGGTATTTGTGATGGTTTAGATATCATAAAGAAATTCTACTGCTGGTAAATTGAAGATGGGAGTGATATCTCAATTTGGAAGGATAAGTAGATTCCTAGCATGAATAAACCTCTTAAATCCAATTTTGTCTCAGAAAACATTAATAAGGTCTCACATTTGATTGATGATGAAACCAAGAGTTGGAGAATGGATATCTTAGAAGCCCTCTTTAATAATGAGACAGTCAGTACAGGAAATAAGAATACCCATTTCTCGAAAGGACACTCTAAGTTGGAAACCAGCTGCTAAAGGATATTTTTCAGTTGAAAGTGCTTGTATGGATATCCTAGATTCTACTCAACCTAGACCCCCAAACAGTGATGAGATTGAGTGGAAAGCTCTGTGGAAAACTAGTTTACCAATCAAGATACAAAATTTTCTATGGAAACTTCTTCATAAGTGTTTACCTACTAGAGATAAACTATCCAGGCACACCAACCATATTATGGTTCATCGCCCTCTCTGTAGAAACCATGAGGAAAAATTACAACATCTATTTTTGGATTGCAATGTCTTCTCTTCTATTCTATCCATTATTGATGCAAACTGTGTGCATGTACTTCAGGGGAAAAATATCCACCGGTGGTTAAAATCCTGGTTTGATAAGGATGTTGAAAATAGACCCACTAATGTTACTCAGTACAAAATTATTTGTTTCACAATATGGCAAATTTGGAAAACAAGGTGTTGTGTTGTTTTTGATAACCTGCAGGTGAGAACTGACGATGTTGATGTGAGTATACAAACTCAATGGTTGATTGGAAAAGAGTCCAAGGTGTCTCTTCTCTAGTCAGGAATGAACACACGCCTGTGAACAACTCAAAAATCTGGAAAAGACCATATTTACATGAAACTAAAGTCAATTTTAATGCAGCTTTCTGCAAGTTCAATAAATACATAGGAATATGACTGATAAGTCGTGAAGCTTTGGCAACACTTGAAGCAATACGGAGGGCAAAGGAAAAGAGTGTTACAAAGCTTCACCTAGAAGGAGATAGCCAAAGAGTAGTGAAAGCAATTAATGGAACCAAATGAGCAGTAAATTGGATTAATGTGGGCATGATAGGAGACTCGATTTTTCTTCTTAATAGTTTTACCATATGGAAATGTGGTTTTGTCCATCATAAAGGAAATAATGTCAACATCATTGTTTTCTACCTATTGCGAAAAAAACTTTATTGTTTTCTACCTCTTAAGAATGGCAACATCATCTGCCACCTTGGTTAACTACATCTACTGCAGCTGATGAATCTCTATTAAGTTCGAACAATTAAATTTCAATAAAATTCATTCTTTTCGTATTAAAAATTACAAAGATTGTATTTAGTTTTAACGTGGGTTGTATTTAGTCATTGCCTAAATTTTTGGTCGAGAACTAAGAGCAGTTCCTATGGGATGAACAAACTCAGAGTTTGTTCATTTTGCTCCCACTATGGAATGAACAAACATGAAAAATGGATGTTCAAATCAACAGATCTATTGATTTGAACATCGAGTCAGAACATCCTGCGCGCGTCTGTTGTAAGGAGGCGCGTCATCTATACTAACGCTGGTGTCAACACGAATAACGCCCGCGTTTTCACTACCAACGCGAGTTTTTACTTACGGCGCTAGAGTCCTTACTAGAAACTCCAGCGTCTGACCCAATGGCGCCAACGGCTCCATCTGAACGGCTGAAAAATCTGGTGATCCAACGGCTACATTTTTTGAATTCTATAAATACTCCTCATTTCAACTCTAAATTCACACATTCTACACATCCTTCTCTTCATTCTTCTCCACACATTCTTCTTGATTGAACATGTCTCGGCCCCGGTTAGTTCGGCGAGTTCCGTATGCTAAAGAAGAAGATGAATCTATTTGCAGAAACTATGTTTTTTTATCTACTCAGCTTGCTTCAGCAAACTATCCATGGGTGAATTTTTGGGCGGTTATTCACGATGGGTTCTGCAGTGATACTCGTAATCCAAGTCGTCGTTCTATATGCGACATAGAACATCGTTTTGGTACAATTAAGAAAGAAGTAAGTGAGTTTGTAGCTTTAACCATACAAGTAAATCGATATCGACTGAGAGGTGAAACTGATGCTGAGATGGTAACAAGATCCTTGGTTGAATGGCGAAGATTGAAAAATGTGGCTTTTCCTTTCGAAAAATGTTTTGAAATCCTTAAGGTGTTGAACAGTTTCAACCCCTTCTTTGTAGTACCTAGTACTTCTTATCATTAGTGAAGCTAATGTAATGTAGTACGTCGTAATTTAGTGAAGCCAATGTAAAACGCTTACTTTTAAACATATGTAATTTTATTTAATTAAAGACTGTCGTACTTTTAAAACTAAAACTACAAATGTAGCAGAATTAAAAATTACAAGAATCTCTCTAACGTCGCTCATCTCTAGCTCCCCATTGTTATTTTCTGGAGCCAATAATTTAGAAAGTCCTGGGGATATACCTGGGAAATCACCCAAAGCCAACATAGTTTGTAAATTTCCAAATGGGGATAGACCTGATAGACCTGGCTGAACAAAATTAGGCGATTGGTAAGCACTCTGTGTACTCGGTCCTCCAAGCATATAAGAGGTTTGTTGTTGTGGTGGTGTTGGTGTGTAGCATTCATTTGGGTTGTAGGGCACATTTGGGTTGTAGGGCGATGATGATGATGAAATGCGCCTAGGTTCAAGCCGAAATGCCTGAGGTTGAGATACTGGCACAATTTGTGGTGAAGTAGTATTGTGCTGTGTTTCTTGCACCACATTGTGTTGTGTTTCTCACACCACTGTTTCATCACTTTCGTCCCAACCTGATCTGTTGTTTTCTTCACTTTCGTGCCATGATGATCTGTTGCTCCTGGTGGAATCGGAAGAATGTGACCGCTGCCCATCATTTGGACTTACAGTTGGAGTCAATCCATACATTGTGTCTGTATGCCATTTTCGTACTTGTTCCAAGTGGATCGCCTCTACTTGCCGATTCCGCCAATGCAAATCGTTGAGTTAAATCCGCAACTCTTCCACACTGGCAGGGACATTGGAGTAAGGATAATCACGGTCCATACCTTGGGAAACAATGGGGATTGTGGTTGGCTCACCTTGTGAAGTAATACTTTGGTTAAAGATACAATTTCGGGCATATTTAACGAGGATGATGAAGAACTTGCACCCGTCCTGGGATAAGTCATAAAGCTTGGCTCTTCTGGCGGTGGTTGGCTAGGAACGATACTTGGATTATGGGAAAAGTTTGATAACCCTGGGAAATCAAACCCATAGATGTGCATGTTTTGTGTCCCAATCACAGGCTTCGTAATTGACGTGTACCAGTTGACATCATCACCATACTGAGGTAAACCATCGTACGGGCGAACAACTACGTTGTTGTGGCTCCGAGTCATCTGATGTAACCTGTAAACAAAACTGCAACCCAAGACATCGTTGTCAGTGTTCTTGTCTAAGTTGTCCTTCATATACATGTCCAACATTGAAAATCTAGCTGTCCTGTCTTTTAGGATTGGTTTACCAACACGGAAGTAGGTATACCACCAATACTGCAAATTACTCCATAATTTTAGTATATTGACTAAATAATCTACATTTTTTCATAAAAATTATTTAAATTTAGTAATAATAATAAATTTAAAAATAATAATTTTGATATTTACCTCTATGATACTTCAGAAACCAGTGAAGTTTTTATCGCCCATGGACGCTTTATCCAGCGCACAATACAATTCTGCTAAAATTGCAGATCCCCAGTCATAATCTGGTGCTTTGTCAAGATCTTCTAACGCTTCAAGCCAACCAACATGAGCAACCGAAGTTGAGTTTGGAAAGAATGCCTGACCCAGTACCCATAAGATAAACATCCTTTCGAGTTCATCATAGTCATCTACATGTTCTGGGTCTCTGGCTTTGGTTAGGAAAATCTTCAAGGCCGCACATCTAATCCCACCTCCTTTTAAATCTTTATAATCTCGACGCATGTTTGTTTCCAAAAACGAGGGACAAAGCAACTCTCATTTACTATTTGACATCCATTCGTCTTGGTTGAATGGTGGCGGGTCTCCCTTTCCACTTGGAATCCCAACAATGAAATACAGATCAAGGGGAGTAATTCCTATTATAAGTATAATATCAACTATGATTAATTCTTTTGATTATTTAATAATTATTTAAAAAAATTAATTTAACTTAAGTTAAAAAAACTTACCAATTTCGAAATTCGTAAAATAGAATGTGTGCGTCGTCATCCACCACCTTTCTACCACTATTTTCGGAATTTTTTTGTTATGTTTTCTAGGCTGAATTCGATAAAGCGCACTCCAAGGATATCTGTCAACCCTTTCTCGGACTGCAGGCGGTAGACGGACATAAACAGAATTTGATTTTGAAAATCCACCTCTCGTGCTATAATAATCCTCAGACCGTTCACGATGCCCCGACACATGACCTGGGACTAATAATGGAGCAGCTGCTTCTCGATTTTGAGTAAAATCTACATATGTGTGAGGCAACGGTGCCGATTCATTGTTCCGATCTCTTTTCTTCTTTATATTACTCACCGCTCTTCTCACTATGTTCATATTGTATAGAAATTTTTGATTCAGGAGAGTTTTAGAAGAAGGAAATGGTAGTGGTGTGACTGAAAATGAAATCAATACAACGAATTTATAGGGTTGAAATTCGACCGTTGGAAATATAGGCGTTGGAGAGTCGACCGTTAGAGACTTTGTTTCTAACGCCCGAGACACCAGCGCCTCGTCACAAGACACCGAGCGCCCGCACGCGCGTCAAAAGACAACGAGCGTCCGTCGGGCCTTCAACCAGGAATTACCCCGCACGCGTTTTGCCTGCAAACGCCAGAGTCTGTCTTTCGGTCGCGTGCCTGTTTCTCCAACGCCATATGCTTCCATAGTGGAAAACCCAGTTTGGCCATCCACGTGGCTCAACAAATATTTGTCGTAGGAATTACCCTAAAGAGTGTGCGTACAAGCAAAAACAACTCAAACTTTAGATAAACCATATTCTCTTACCCTTCGTATCGGGGACCAAGTTCAACCTGCAATGTATTTCTCTGACGCAGAGTTTATCACTACCCAAGTTTAATTCAGCCTCGACAGAATTGAACAGATCTTGTATCATTACTCATCAATTTGAGAAATAAAATTTGAATCTGGGAATTTAATGGCGTCGCCGGCATCATCATCGCTAAACAAAATAGAAAGAGCTCATCAGATGTATCGAGATGGACAACACGAGGAAGCATTAGAGTTCTATACTGAAGCACTTTCTATGGCCAAATCAAAATCCCAAAAGATCGCTCTACACAGCAATCGCGCTGCTTGTTTCTTAAAATTACACGATTTCAAAAAGGTCTGTAATTTTTTTTTTTTTTTTCATTTTTCAGATTTATTTCCTCTTAATAATCTAGTTCGATTCAATCAGAATTGCATTTAGATCAGTACATTAGGGGATTGTTTGCTTGCTGGAGTTTTGAAATTTGGGATTTGGTGACTTAGATAAACTGACATTTTGACAATTTTTTTCTTAGGCAGCAGACGAATGCACATTGGTTCTAGAGTTGGATCAAAGACACACTGGAGCGTTGATGCTACGGGCACAGACACTGGTTACTCTTAGAGAATATCATTCGGCACTCTTTGATGTCAATAGACTTATGGAGCTAAATCCATCATCTGATGTTTATCACAATCTACACTCACGGCTCAAGACTCAATTGGTACAATAAAAACATCTTCCACCTTGTCTGGTTTACATATTTGTTTAATGAAACATTAGTTTCGAGGAGGTATCTTATAGATTCCGTCCTTTGCTAGCATGACCTAATACTATCCATGGGACGATCTAGCTTCTGAAAACACTACTTAAAGATATAACAGTATAGGTGGCATACAGTGATGGATACGTTGAACTTAGTATATACATTAGCCTTATACACAGTGGGATGATCTTAACCATGACGTCATTACGGCACCAATGTTGTCTCGAGGAAACAAACAAGTTATAGCAGAATTTCAGGGGTTAGGTTAGGTGTCTGGTTACAACATGCAGGGTTGTCTGTGCCGATCCCAATGACATTAGACAGATTTATTTCATGTCAAAGGTAGATTAGCAGCACCAAGGTTTTCATGTCTACTAAACACTATGGTGGTTGTCTCTTATAGGGCTAGAGAATCTTTCTCCTGCAGCTTGAGCATACATTTGTGTCATCAGCCTTAGAGTTGGATCAGAGTTGTCTCTGTGTTGTGAGTCATCTTGGTTGCCCATTGGAAAGCAGATCCCGCCCCTTCCTGTTCTAGTTCCTCCCTTCTCCTCCTGTCAGGCAGGAATCCTCTTGCACTCTTTCGGTTTCGTATATAATGTGCCCAAACCATTATGGGTACAATTGACGTGTTTTTCTTTGTGGAACCTAATTTGTGATTTAGTAATTTATTAATCTCCAGGAGATTTTAACTTCTGATGGTTTTGTGCTATTTGAAAGTCGCTGGCGCCAATTCCTGAATCCGAAGAAGAAATAATGATGGCGGAGATGGAAGATCCTGACGAACTAGAAGAAGGGGGAGAAAAAGAAGATCAAGTAGAATATGAAGAAGAAGAAGAAGCAGAAAAGAAAGAGAAAGGAGCACAAGTAGAAGAACCCGAAGAAGAAAAGGAAAAACTTATGGGTGAAGGAACACCAACAGATGAGAATAGCACAGAAATTGTTCCTAGTCTTGTAGTTCCTGCCACGCAAGTTTCCAAGGACTTAAATACCCCACATTCCCAAGGATGGCAGGCAATTCCAAAACCAAAGGGGCACTCTAATTTGGACTACTCAAGATGGGACAGTGTTGAAGATGATTCAAGTGATGATGATGATTCAGATGAAGACGATGATGAGGAAGAGTCTCAGCCTCAGTACCGGTTCCGTTTAAAAACTGTTGGAGTACGACCTGTGAAGTAAATTGTAGATTATGGAGGCACATGATACTTTGGAATGACCACTATTATTGTTGAGTTGAATGCTCTATGGATTATCTCAATTGAATTGAGTCCATTACTGTTGGGATGAGAAGATTGAGCATGCTAACCATTGAAAGTTGACCCTACAGAAGCTGCTACAGGATTATATTTCACTAGTGCATCTTCCTTGGAGAAGGCTCAGCTGGAGAGGTACATTACTAATAGTGGTCTTGAAGACTTTGTAATTACCTCAGATCTCCTTCGGTCTCAGAAGTCATAGCTTAGCAAATGTGTCATTTCTTTGACCTAAAGGTTCCACCTGAACGAGAAGTGAACCCGCGTGATACGGTGATTCGTCGTGACGTTTTGACGCGTTTGCATGTGGGTTCTATTGTACTGACTTGGGTTTCTAAACTGCAGGCAGTTGCTTGGGTCATCCTTGGTATGTTCTCACTTGTAAGATTTCAAGAAGATTATCTACCTGTTGTAGGAGTTTGAGTCTCAGCACTGCTTATATCATTGGCCTCGGTGAATGCAACAAAGGTCTGTATGTTATTTCGTTTTTGAAATCAATTTCTGATATTTACTATCAGTGAATCTGCGTTATTCTATTAGACATGATTCACTTTCTCTGGCATATATTACTAGAATTTTAGGTCTTCCCGTGAACATTTTTGTTTTGAATATTCTCGAGTAGAAATCTTTGCCCCGTACCATTCATAACTTCATATTGGGTCACAACTCTGTTCAGATGCCAAGAAGCAGATTCAAGCAGTTGCATAGAAAACGATTACCCGCATGACATCAATTATACAATCACCCGCATGACATCAACTATACAATAAGCGTTCATTGTTTTCTGAGACTCTGAGTTAATACAAGAACGACTGCAGTTGAAAAGGAGTGGCAGAAAAGAATGACTGCAGTGAAAAGGAGTGGCAGAAAATTTTGAGTACCTAAGTGTGCAGTTTTATGATGTCTATTTTTCTTGAAAGTAACTGATTTGGTTTAGTGTTTGGAGATGTTCTGTAATGTGTTAACAGACCGAAGGATTTAGAATTTTCGTTATACACATTTGTTGTTGTTGGTTCACAACTTTTGGAATTTTATGAGATCGGCGACATTTTGAAACCTTTTATCCACGATTAGAAAATGGAAAATATGTATGATTTATATTTATCACATTCAATTACATGCAGTGCGTCTTGTATTATTAAGTGATGTATTTCCAACATCCAACATTGGAAACAAGATGGTTGTTTTTTCATGTTCAAAAGCGAAGAAGCAAAAAGGAGTATTAATTATTATTACTAGTAAGGACACATGTGCGATGCACATGCTTGAATTTTACTCATCCAACAATACTAAATTTGAAAGTCATGAGATTTTTTCCTAAAACAAAAGTTCAATTTTACTCATCCAACAATACTAAATTTGAAAGTCATGAGATTTTTCCTGGTCAAAAAAACAAAAGTTCACTATTCTTATTTTTAAAACTTAAAAGATTACGTAGATAATTTAAAAAAGAGGGATTTTCAAATATATAAATTTTTCTTATTTTTAAAAGTCCCAGATATATTTTGAAAGATATTAAGTTTTTAAATTTTTTGATCTATTTTTAAAACAATGATATTTATGTAAATATATAAAAAATGAGGACAACTAAATTGTAGCTAGAACCTTTCTCAGATCACAAACAGGCATCAATGCTTATTTGAATTAATTTAGCTATCCCAGTTTTATAAAATCCAAATGAATCGAAAGCTTAAATTATTGTGGAACAAGACACTTTTCAAGAATCATGTCATCAGTTGAGAAGTCAGCCGCTTTTCTGAAAGTTCCCCTACCGAAATCAAGATTGTAGGAGTCTGTTAAACCTTCCACCAAATCATATTCTGGTTTCCACCCCAATTCACTCTTTGCTTTCTCAATTGATGCAAAGAAATGCTACATTTACCAAGTCATCAAAAACAAAAATGTTATTTCACCACCAAAAGAAGAAAAAGCAGTTGCACAAGAGAATGAAAACGTGAAATAATCAATGATCATACCTGGTCTCTGAAGGGGAATGCCTTCTTTTTGCCAAAGTCGAATTCTTTAGGATTGTAGTGAACTAGTTCTGGTTCAGGAAATCCACCAGCCTGACAATGTAGATTATACAAGATAATTAAAATCCACAAAATGCTTAATTATTTTTGGTTACATATCGATAAGTTTCTAATATGAATAACTACACATTTTCACAATTCTGAGATTTGATATTACCTTAGCGCAAGCCCTTGCCAATCCATCGAATGTTACATATTTATCTCCAGATATGTTAAACACTTGCTGGCTGGCTTTATCGTTACCAAGAACGTTAATAAATGCGGTCGCTAAATCCTGAAAATTGTTCAGCATAATTGGATACCATTTGTAAAAAACGGAAATAGAAGCGTCATACCACCGAAATTCGTAGTTGTGATTGGTATTATGACATCAAGTATTCAAGCCAACCTTAACATGTCCCAGTTGTGTTATCTGGTTGCCAGAATTTGGTATGGGGATTGGTCGACCGGCCTTCAATCGGTGGAAAAACCATTCCTCAACAGGGTTGTAATTCAAAGGACCGTAGATATAAACTGGTCTCAAGGAAGTCCAGTTTACACCCTTTGATACAAGTAAACTCTCTGTTTCAAGTTTTCCCTTGTGCCTGCTCTTGGGATCCACTGCATCAGACTATCAGCAACCCGTATATAAGAACTATGTATTAAAGAGAGAGAAAATGGTCATTAAGACTTCAATAGTTTATTAACTCTCACCTCAAAATGAGGCAGTAAATCAGACTTGAGATACACACCAGCTGATGAACAGTATATGTACCTAGAAATGAGATTAGCAGTATCCCACAGTCATATACTCATCCAACAAAAAAAAACAGCTACGAAGATGTGAATAAGGTGGCAAAACTGCGTATCAAAATTGACAAGTATACAACGAACATACTGCTCAAGCTTCGGAAGTGCGTCTAGTATGGGTTCTACTTCTTCTGCCTCTCTTCCTGTGTAATGTAACCAGGAATATTTTAACTAAGGAAAATGATATTGGTTAGGACGAACATAGTTATTCAGGTAGTGTTGAAATATACCATTGATATCATAGACAACGTCGAAGCCTTCAGCTGCTAGGCTAGTCTTGACAAAATCGTTGTCCTTTCTGTCTCCTTTCAAGTGCGAGATCTAAAGCTTAGCCATGTCAAAGTTAGAGTTCATCATATCATAGGTCATAGTTCATATTGGGGCTTCAGAGACGAATTCTTAATTTCTTGGCTGAAATTCTCAAATGTGCGTGTGCGACTTTTGGGAGTGAAATTCACCTTGGAAGAGAAATCTAGGTAATCTTGTTCTGACTCCCCAGGTAATGGTTGGCTGATTGGTGCTTTCCCTCTTGTGAACAAAGTTACCTGACAAAAAATTCAAAACATATTTGCACATTATTCAACACGTCGCGCTTTAAAATATAGCGAAATCAAACTAGCTAGGCACCTTAGTCGAAAAGGAAATGACTTACTTGATGACCTTCCTTCACAAGGAGCCTAGACAAAAAGATACCAATAAATCTGGTTCCTCCCATTATCAAGATTTTCTTTGCAGCTGATGCTTTCACCTGCAATGCTCCTCTTGTCTGCCATTCCTTTCTTTTGTACTGCGCCACAATATTATTTTTTCTTTCAATTTGTGACAAAAAAACATTTGAAGTGAAACGAAACAAAGTACTAATAAATAGGTGCTACTGAAAGAAAGTCATTATGCTAAGGTGGTCAATTATGAGGTGCAGTGTATCAGTATGACTGCATATCTCGAAATAACAAATATTGAAACTTAAATTCATAGTATTACATTTGGGATGTTAATGGAAAATGTAGTTACCTGAATTGGGTGTTTCAGTCTAATACCATTGAAGTCAGAAAGAGATGATGGTGGTAATAGACATGAGGATGGTTGTTTTTGTTGCACCACCACCAACCTACTTGTTGCCATTGCCATTATCTCTCTCTCTATCTGCCTCTCCACTCCTTGTTACAAATTTGTGTCTTGTTTTGAATTTTGAGTACTGTTATTTGATGATCAAATTCATTTCCTTCTCTCCTTCTAGTTGAGGATAAGACAAACCCAACCATCATCACTTTGGTTCTATCCACAGCCTCTCATTAAAATTCCAGGATAAAAATAATTTATTTCTTTTTTCTTTTGAAGCTACATCTTGAAATTGAATAACAAACTGAACAAAGGGGATTCGATAACAAAAAGAGTTAGAAATCCTGACCATTAACGGCAGTCATTGGGTGGCTCGCCAGTTACTCGCTTTATCTAGACTGATGTCATAACAACCGTTGGATCATGACATGCACTAAAAAATGTGGCATCTTAAAGGATTTTTTTTTCTTCTCAGGCCGGTTTGAGGGGTGGCTAACCCACCCATTTGCCATGCCAGTTAGCGATTTAACTGCCTTTGGTTGGTGTTCTGGCAAACTAGCCTAGAGAGCACCATTATGGGACAAAAAAAGATGAAAGAAAAGGAAAATCGCGATATCGAGACTTAATGTACTAACACATCAATTTTCGTTCTCTTCAATATTAGTGTTTTTTTCAAGATCAAGTGAAGTATACTTACTTTAAGGTCCGTTGGTGCGAACTTTTTCAAGGATTTCAGTGTGGTAAGATCTTCAATAGTTTAATTTTTAGTTGATTTTTTTTTATTTTTAGAACACGATTAATTTTTCCAATCGTGTACTGAATAAAAAGTGGGGGTGAAAGTACAAAGTGGATATCGGAAGGAAGATAATTGGATTGGTCAAATTAATGATGGTCAAAATGTCGTATTTTTGTGGATGTTAAGAGGACATTAATTGGTTATCTACACTCTTTAGAAGATTTAACTAAACCAAATTAGGATTGGGGTTCTCCGTAATTTTAGTACCGAGCTATACATAAGTCTCGGTGAACTAATATCAACATCATGTCAATGACGTATACAAAAATTGACGAGTTCTTTGGGCAACACTGATTTCATAACAACTGATGTCAAAATATCGTTGTTGTTAAGAGGGATCAGTAACTAATATCAACATCATGTCAATGTCAGTTCTTTGGGAGATTTCATAACAACACTTTCCGTTGTCACGGAGACACTTTGCGCGACATCTTTGATCGATCTCCAACAGGGTTTCACCACTTCTCATGTTTCGAGCGTCTTCCCTTATCATACCAATATACTTGTTAACATTCTTAGAAATTATGGAGAACTGAGCACTCAACACCATCGAATCATGATTGTTAAGGTTCGTTGTTTCTTCTTCAGATTTCAGTAAAACGCGTCCCCAAAACGGAATCGCCTGTAATGCGCCATCAACGATTGGATGATTAGTGAAGAGAATCATAATTCCTGCAGATGCATTCATCTTCTAACGTGCTAAATTTGCGCTGCTGTGCAACTCTCCAACTATTTGCTCTTCTTATTTCATTTTGCACACTAGCTCGAAGTTCAATTCTTTGATTTTTGGCCGCATGTTGCTCTTCTATGAATTGGGCCATAGACATGTTTTGAGCCATTGAAAAATCTAAGAAAATAGGAAGAAGTGTGATGTTAAAATGGAAGAGGAATTTGGTATTTATAGAGGGGGAAGATTTATAGCCGTTGGATAAGATTCTACGTAGCGGTGTAGACTAGACCGATCGGTATTATAAAATCCTCAACGGTGTACAGAACACCCGGTAGAAACTTGACCTGGCCTGGCTAAGTGGAAAATTTTCCACTTAGCCAGGCTAGTTTGCCAGATCCATAGTGGGTGCAAAAATGACAAACTTGAGAGTTTACCATGCCCATAGGAACTGGGCTTAGGCCGGTTCTATGGGTATAGCAAAACGGAGAATTTTCTTTGTCACTTTTGCACCTATTATGGGCTTGGTAAAGTGGCAAACAAAAATAATATATCACTTACCCAATCGCGGTATAAGCTCTACTGAACGATAGAAACTCCAATCGCTCGGTGGTTACTATACTGTTGGGTCAGGTTTTCATTACTAGCGATTTTGTCTCGACAATATCTAGGTCGCTTACTTGTTCATCATCCAACGTCTACTAACCAATCCTTTATAAATATTCAATCTCATACAGTTTAACTTATACCTTCACTACACCGAGATGGCTAGGATCGTTTCACTTGAAAAGAAGATGTTGCTCCTATTCGACCATGGATATCAGTTGCAAGCGATGACGAATTAAGTTTAACGACTTTTAATTTACGGGACAATGTGTTTCAAAGGTTTATGGAGTTAGCAGGTAATGAGATTCAAGAGGAACAAATAAGAGCTAAATAGATTTTCCTCTATCAACAAGGATGTAAGAAATTATGCTGAAATTTTGTGGATGATAGACCAAAATCATCCTGGAATATCCCTCGAAGAACGAGTGAGTATTTTATAAACTTTTATTATTCTTCAACAACTCGGTTTTATTTAATTAAAAATAAGATTTATATGCACGGGTTCAGGTCTAATTAAAACTTAATGAAATATAAACAAGTTTGGATTTGAACATTAATTTTACGATAATTTTATTTAATAAGAAAAAAACAATTACATGAATGCTTGAAATTAAACTACACCCTACAAACTACAGATTTTGCTTGACAATTAAAGATCCATCTCGCCAGGTTTTCCGAACTAAAAGTGGTGTTCAACATAATAGAAAAGTAAATGGTTTGAGTTTCACTTGTTGGTTGAGTCTCATCATGAGAATCATCTTCAAGACCTTGAAAAGTTACCTGTGGGCGATCATTAATGCAGAGAGGAACATATATCAATCTTGAAATTGGTGAAATGCTGATGTAGTTGAGGAAATTGGGGTATAAAGAGTAGATTGCCTAGCTGAAATGACGAGGGTATCATGTGCACCACAATCTTTTCGATATCAACATACTACACACACACCATGTGTAATCTAATATAGACACGTACGAACTTCCAATGGGATTACTTAATTAAGATGTGCACTTGGTATATATCGAAAGTTCGAAACCGAACCAATTTATGGGATCAAACCAAGTGTTTGATTAACGTACAAGCGTATTTACTTTAATTATAAAGATAAATCAATATAACGCAGAAGTAAAGTAAATCGCAAAATTTTGTTAACGAGGAAAACGACAAGATAGAAAAATCCTGGAACTCAGTCCAATTTTGAATACTCTCAAAATTAAGCCGCTATACGAGTTGACTGCCACAACTTCGTATATTTGAGACCAAGTAAATTTACCATAGTAACTCGATTCTTTCAGTATCCCTGCGCGTACAACCAATCTGGTATATGCACGTGAATACCAAGATAAAGTCCATTATCTCAAGTCGCTTCACCTATTGTGAAAACATCCACAACTCAACTCATTTGGATCGTAATCCAAAACAGTAAAGGACAAACCTGTTTGAATAACCTCATTTAGTCTTAGGAATTAACCAGAGATAAGACGATTACAAGGTTTCTTTCATTTAATTAATATAAACTCCTTTGTCGGTTTCAGATCAACTAAGATAAAAACTATCGAAATAATCAATCTTAGTTTACAAATTATCAAAGTAACTCTCAAAGAGAAACAACTAGATAAATTTTCGATCTATACAACAAGCTTTAAAATTGACAGCTTGTTGGATCCCAATCAATCAAGTGTGCAAGAAGTATCACAAAGATCATAATACCAAAAACAAAATCTTCTAGTCTTCAATCTTAAAATTACCTGCACAATAAATAACTTGATTTTCACTAATGATCAATCACACAAAAATCAGAGTCAGTTAATAATGGATGATCACTAATTATATATTCAGATCTTGAATCAATAAAGCAGATTTGAAATCGTTAATTCTTGATCTAGTTCGAGTGACATTAAATCAGAAGAGAAGGATCACGGAGTAAACAAACTAGATCTATCAAGGTTCAACTTCATCGTTAGTCAATCAAATCAATAATCAAAAACTAAAAATAAAAATACGATTTAGTTTTCCACTCACGGTACTACTAAAAGCTTCTTGATCCCACATAAGACTTTCAACGAAAGCCACATAAGAGATTTCACCTAATTAGGATACTCTCCTCTCCAATGAGTATTGAAACAACACTTAATAGTGAGATTCCCACACAAATGGTTAAACAGTATGTTTTATGATGAGTTTGTAAGAATACAAGCTCTATTATAATAATAAATAATTGAGAAATTTGGTCAATTGCCCAATTATTTTTAAAACATAGTTCTAATGGACGAGTAAAAAATAGTATGGGTGAAATGGATACCAAAAAAACAGCAAGAATGAATCTGGATTCATCATGGCTTAAACTTAAAAAATAGCGAGGGTGAAACTGGATGCATTCTGATGTAAATTAAAAATAAGTAAAAATATTTGAAAATGGGTAGGATGAAACGGTTTACATCCTGGTTATTTTTATATTTTCGTCCATTTAAATAGTATCAAATTTTACATGTTTTTTACACCCATAAATTGTCGTTATTGGGTTAATTGACCAATTTTGTGTAAATAATAACGATATTCAAAAAATGATTATTTTCGATTCTGCTATTTTTCAACTGTAATCCAACATATATACAGAAATCTCTCTTGTATGACAACTAATACTAGATAGATACAACGTATGTTTTACTAATACACCAACAAGAGATATACTTATCATATGGGATACGAAAAACATATAGATTCAAATATCTAAAAGATACTAAAGTATTTTGGTTTTTGGGATCTCGTCTTGAATATCAAGGAAAATACTTGAACATTAAGTAATAAGAGTTTAGAACATGTTGAAGACACTATCTCGACATTTTGTGAACTTTTCTTTTTAACCAAATACGTTTTCGGTAGCTATGCAAACCTTAAAGTAATAGACAAACCGAAAACGCAAAATCGGTTAACTAAGGATCGTACCTACTAGAGATTTATAAGATCAATCCTAGTAGAAATCCTTAGGATTGGTCCTAGTAGGGATCCTTAGTAAGGGGTCGGTCCTACTAGAGATCCTTAAGATTGGTCATAGTAAAAATCCTTATTCAAGGGATCGGTCCTAGAATAGATCCTTTGACTCCTTTTTATCTGCGAAACAAGTTTCGCAAGCCTTCGAACTTAAAATCATATAGCGGAGTTCAATAACACTCAACACTAATCAATGACCCACAAACACAATATGGTTTAGTGAATAAAGTTGTTTTAGAAGGAAGTGTCTATGAGAGTTGTAGCAAAAGCAAACATAGTCATATATAATAGTTTATATTTCTGCCGATACTGAAACTGGATAGGTTTGCAAACCTATAACATTTTGTGAAGTCACGACACAAGGTTTGAAAACCGGGTTTACAAACTTACCTTATTCCCGAACTCAGATGTAATGGGTTTGCAACCGGGTTGGCAAAACTATACAGTTCGGGGAATTTAGACTGACTTTGGTCAAACATACAAATATGTATACCTAGCGCCAAGCAGTTATTCTTCTCTCATAATTAGTTCAAAACATTCCTAATAGCCATAGATAGTATACATTGTTGCTTGGGAAATTTCCAATTGATTAACTTGAAACATAAATAGTTTGTGAACAATAAATTATTCTAACTAAGATTGCTAAGGATCTACTTATTGCTTGAATAATATTTCAAGGATTTAATCAAGACAAGCTTGAACTCGAAATATTTTTTTTTGTAATATTGAATCTACTAAAAGCATATGATATAGTCTCATAAGTTAGAATTGTATATACTGTGAGTAAACAGGATAGGTCAGTATTCACATACCTCTTTGTTGATGAAGTTGTTGCAATATTTTTGTTTGTCCTTCAGTATTCAATGTTATTCAGTGATGTCTGGTACTCAACTACCATACTTTAATCCTAGTACGAGACTTGACTTTAATAGACTAGAAATCAAGATACGGTTTTCTACATCTAACATTGACAACAAGATTAGGATAGTAAAACTTACGAGTTCGACCGAGCGATGCTCTAACACTTAAAATACAAATTTATTGTGTTAAAGAGAAAAAAAAAAACTCGTAAAACTAAATCCATACTTAAACTGCTTTTCAAAATTCCTTACCCACTTTTCCATGTTGCAGAATCGTGGTATTCCCAATACAGATAACACGTATAAATTTTTTGTAATGATAAGTTGTTATTTGTTGAGTATGTCTTCAGCCATTACGAGTTTGCTTGGAAAATTTAGAAATGTTTCTTAAGGGATTTCAAAATCAAGTACTCTAACTTTCTGTAGCTCATTGTAAAAAAAACTTGTTAACTTAGATATTACTTAAATCTAAACGAAGAAGCGACAAAATCTGGTGTATTTCTCCTTCCTCTATTAACTGGATCTTATGGAAAGAAAAACATAAGAAGATTTTTGAGGATAGACAGAGTAGTACATTTGAAATCATTGACATAATTAAGACACTATGATATTTTGGTGCTCGAACTTGTGTGCAATTGATGCTATTCCAATTATCCATATCAGTTGAAAATTTATTGTAAGACAATAATGTTCTTGTACCAACTCTTGATTAACTTTTAAATTATTAATTAAGAAATTGCCGCGTCTCCATGCATACGTCGTGTCATATCCGCATCATGTCATTCTGCTTTCCAATATCTAGTTGATATATTCACACACAAATATCATGTTTCTAGCTAGAAAAAGCCAAGTAAGAGAAAATAAGGGTTGTTGCCCTCACTTATCAATAGACTTCAAAAAAATTCGAAACCTAGCCCCATGACTTTTATCCCTTAATACGCTCTGTTAAACTTTTTTTTTTAATTTCGCATTTGCACCTATAAAAAAAATCTACTATCCACTTATCAACCGAATCCAAAACTTAACTTGTGTGAAATTACCCATCACAAACCCTTAAGAGTAATATTTTTATATTGTGTTTGCTCATATGTAAAGCAGATTTAGTTTACATTTTCCTACATAGAGTTCTGGTTTAACCGATTGGTTTTTGAATGGTGGATGCATTATCGTTAGAGGTGCACATGCATGGTACGATTCTATTTGGTTTTTCCAAACCAGAACTGAAACTAGTGAATTTGATTTGGTTCGCTTTAAAACCGAACAGAGTCGGTGCGGCTCAAACACGGTTGTTTGGATCTAAATGACATTAAACTTTTTAACTTAGGTTCCAACCTAATTACTGCAGTACTGGTCTGAATTAAAACTATTTTTGACTACCTAAACACAATATTTATTTATATTAATGTTCATGGATAAAAAACTAAAAACAAAGTTTACGTTTACTATCATCAAACTAAACAATCTCTACATTATTAATCAGTAGATAAAATAATTAACATATACATCATCTAGTAATACCGAAATCGAGGCTTTGATCATTCCAATTATCACCATCAGCATCAAAGACAAGCCCACCTATACCTGCAACAACTTCAACTTTATATTGGAATTATTAATATGAATCTCAAAAACATCTTCTTTTGAGTATCAATTGGTAGTTTTTCTACGTATTTGATTATTTTCTTCTTGTTCAAATTCCTTTCAGATCCTCAACATAATAATTATTAAAATAAACAATAGCTTCTCCTCCTCGACCAGATTAAAGTTGAATTAAAATCCAAAAACAAAACAAACTTGAATTTTGATTTTCAGTTGTAGTTGCTAAAAAGCTGACAACCATACCAAGTATAGATAAACTCACCACTAATCTAAAATATTACCAAATAGATACAACAGAAGACACTTTCTTCATTGATAGAATCTAAGTTGCGTTCCTTAGATTTGAAAGAGCACAATCTTAATGATTAAGTGCTCCTCAAGGGAGTATGTTTGCTAAGTTACAAGATTTTTTATAGTATTCTTAGACTTGGACTTGGACTTGACACCTATAAAAATACCATCCTTTTGAGCTTAGGAGAACATATATATGGAATATGATATCCATATTTTGCATTTTTTTTTATTAACCTCAAAGAAAATGGTGTGGATTATTTTGCAGGAGGTCTTCTGTAGCACTACGTGCCTTTTTCTCGGGTTTAAATGAACCTGCTAACCAAATTTTATGCTCAGAATTCTTAAAAAGGTTAATATTTGGTGCCTTCAACAATTTTGGTTGCCATTATAGTGATTGGCGGTGCTTAAATAACGAAGTTAGTTTTAATCTTATCACTGGATGCCTTAATAATCTGTTACACATGTCAAGCAGAGGGCTTGCATTTAGAGCACGTGTTGTGCACGGTGGTGATGTATTAAAACTATGGTCTCCTCACTTTCCCAAAGGGGGGAGACTTCTCTATCAGATGGGGGGAGATCTTAGAATCAAACAAACTTGTTGCAAAGATGAACTTGGATATGAATTTATCAAGGTTATGGATATGTTTGTTGACCTAAAAGTTCTAGTGAGATTGGTGATATTGCTTTCGTTGATTGAGAACATATTTGAAGACGATTCAAGTAATTCCGAGTCATGGTTGTTTTGGAAGAATGGGTTGTGGCTATAGTCCAATTTCAAGAGTTTTGCATGGAATTAGATGGTGATTTTAGGCGTCACAATATATGAAGAACACTAGATGTAATTGCTGATCTTTGGCAGAGAACGGTTGAGATTGCAAATGTTTCAGTGTTATGAATGCTTAAAATGTTGGGTTTGTATTCAAACTCGAAATTGCAGGTTAAAAAGGCTAGAAAAGGATCTCAAATCACTACAATAAAGGGACCTCTCAATCACAAGTCAGATTGCGCACCAGCTGTTTGAGAAAAAGTCTCAAAGAACGGTAAAAAGGTTTTTAGTATTCTTTTAGTTCTATTATTTTCTTTCATATGCTAATCTTTGTGTACCTTGCTTTACTACAAAAAAAAAAAAAAAAAAAAACAAACCATATTTAGGTGATTATGATGATCTCTCGAAATTAATAGGAAGCATCATTTGTGTAAATAATAATTTCCATATTCACCCATGGCTTGTGATTGAAATAAGATTATACTAAGCAAAATAGAGCAAGGTACGTAAGATATGTCTACCGAAAGAAAAATGACTGGAATAATAATATGAGGATGGTCCAGCGACTTTTATAAATCATAATACTTAATTTGTGCATGAAAATAGGATATTAAGGACATTTAAGTTTGAACTTAATATCGGGTTAATGCTTATACTTATGATTGTTTGTCATTTGGTTTACATTTTTAGAAACGGTGTCGTCATGGTTATAGTTTGATGGTTCAAATGACTAACTCCTTTTGGGTCAAGATATAAATTTCAAACTACAGATCGGAACCTTGAATGTTTATGAGTTTGAAATGCTTCTAACATGTTTAACATTTGTCATATGGTTGCTTTTTAGCATTGCTCATTTTGGTTAGCGATGATGGTGCACGACACATATTGTTTGCTATTTTTGTTTAGTATATTTTGTTGGCTAAACACCCTGATCTTTCTTAGTTATTAGTCACTTGAACTCCACAGTCCCTATATCTTCAGAATTCAAAATTATAAGGCAAGTCGTGTTTACACGTAGACATTTCTTTGAGTAATTAAATTTGTTAATTACCACCAAAATGGACAGTTTTCTTATATTAATGATTTCAAGTGCTTGTGGTAATGACGCTAAATTTCATCCATTCTATTTGAACCACTCTTGCAAGTCTTCGGTTCTCAAATGGTTGTCAATATACACTCAATGCTTTTATATTTGTGCATATTTATGCCCTTGGGCTTATGTCGTTGCTGTTATAACTTGGCTGGAGGTTACGGGTGCTTTAAAATATTTTGAGCAAATACTTCTTTTAGAAAATTAGTCATGAATATAAATTATGTATCTTAAGTGATACTTGATAAGTACGTCAAATAGTTACCCTAAATGTTCACAAGGGCCGTTTATTGATCACGACGGCTAATACCTTGGGATACAACTAACGTGATCGTGGACTTTCGGTATGTTCGTAGTGGTAAACACTATATAGCTTAGAAATGTATATTAAATTCTTTTGTGTATGCGTGGCTGATGTACATTCTTGAACTGTTCGAGCTGTGGATGCATTTATGTTTAAAAAGAAATCTGTAAGCATAAAATGTTGGGTGCAATATTGAATTGAAAGACTGGGTCCTTCCAAAATCCATTAGTGTACTTTGATAAGTATTAGTTTTCAGTTATGCAGTTTGTGCAGTGAATTTCATTTCCATTATGGTTGATTGTGAAACTTCTTTGGTACATGCTTAATGATATTCATATGGATTATTATGGCTGTGTCAGCTACAAGCTAAATTAACTAATAGTCACATTAATCCTATTTTATTGTTGGTGATCAATATGTGCTTGTGGCTAGATAGTTTGTTGGACACTGACATTGGATGAACTGATGGTACCTGCAATTATGGCTTAGGTTAGTCAAAGGACATAATCGCAGTAATGCTCATGGGAGTTGGTTGTGTTTCGTTGGTCTCTCATGAATGTGAGTAGTATTTACGTACGTTAAGATGAACTGATGTATTAATGAGGTTCCGGTATGTCTAGCATACAATGAGCTTGATAATAGATAGTTTTGACAAAATAGAGACTTTTCGTACGTCCGTAGTGGTACTGTCGAACATAAAGCTTTAAATTATACTTACACACTATCGATAGCAAATGAAGTCTTGGAGTTTGTGTTACTATAGTGGTATATTCTAGCTAAATTGTGCCATGGTTTATGCCTAACTGTTAAAACTCTTGTTACTCTTGCCTTATTAATATAGTGGTGGCAAGACACGACTGCCATGGAACGAGTTGTCCTGCACCCACAGGATCAAGGATTTGTAGGACAATGAATCGAAATCTCTATATTATATGCACTAATTTTCTTTTTGTTTATTTATATGGGTTCGATCATAGTCGGACCTAAAAAGGGTACTATCTAGTGAGCCTATTGATATACATGTAGAGTAGTCAGCTAATGTGATTCAATTCTAGTAGTCTATTATATTTTTCATGTCCAAATTTAGAAATCCTCCAATGGATTTAATTAATCTAAAACTTGTTGGCGATATTCGGATTTTGGCTTTCCGATTCGTTAGTGTTTATCATTGTAGTATCAATAGTGATTATTGTTGAAATGTCGTGCGAAAGAAAGTACCATTGTTAATGTTACTTGGTTTTATAACAACTTATCGTAGTATGATTTCCGAACTAAATAATATGTATTCATAGGATACGCATACGTTAAAATTTGCAGGTGAATAGTAAGAAAAATGTGATCGGTTTAAGGTGGTTGATGCTAAGGTAGGCAATTCATGCTGTCTAACGCAAAGGGATGATTGCTACTTGAGCAAGTAGTTCAGATCATCCAATTAGGGATAGTTACTGTTGTGTAAACAGTTCATACTATCTAAACCAAATATGATGAACTACGGTCGTGCTTGATCCCTTCGAGCAACGGAGAGGGTACGTAGGCAGCCGTTATGCGGTTCAGCACAACTATGCAAGGTTGTTCATATCATCTGAAAGTGTTGGTTGTTGCTTGACAGTTCATACCATCTATTCGGAGATGATTGCAACCCTAGCAGTTTATAAAATGTTTTGGTAAGAGGTAGTTGCAGTACTGGCTGTTCATACTACCTAATAATGAGATGATTGTTGCGTCTTCGAGATAATTCATACCATTTGATAACCATACAGTCTGTGAGACAAGAGATGATTATTACCTTTCAAGGTAATTCATATCATCTGCCTTGGCTAGTGAGTTAGGCAATGGTTATTATCGTGCGGGGTAACTTATATCATCTGAAAAGAAATGGTTACTGCAAGGCAGTTCATACCATCTACTGGGCCATAATTGGCACCCCCATTATATCTGGATGAACCGTCTGGGATGGTGAGATTGTCAGGCCCACTGGGGCATCCCACCTATGGGTGGCTACCCGGAAGATCGTTGCGGCAACGATGGTTGGTAACCAGAACTACCCTGACATTGGCACTGGCCATTCCTCACCCGTCTGATGCGGTGTGTGTTGTCAAGCCCACTGGGGCACCCCACCACCTCGGTGGCTACCCGGAAGACCATTGTCACTGGCCGATGGTGGCTGGTATCCATAACTACTCTGACAATTCTGACATTTACTTGACCCTTAATCAAATTGGTCCGAAATTTTGAAAGTCTAGTTTCTTGAGTAGCATATCAGAGAGTCGGAGCTGGCCAAGCGGGTCGTAACCCGACCCGTTGGAAGCGAAAATTCTCTGGTCCGTTATATCTTCTGCCTGCACGGACCTAATGCGCCTTGGTACTGGTGTATTGAATTGTTTTTTTTGGAGAATCGATGGATATTTGTGTGTGATATATGGTGTTGAAGCATTGCGTCTGTTAAAGTGATGAAGGGAGGCATCTTTTGCCATATAGGTATTGTGTAAATGCTTCTTTGTTTGTTGTTGATCTTCATTGCTTTTGTCTGCAAATTCTTTTAATTTTGAAAGGATGGTAGTCGTGATAGAGGTGTTCTTATGCCTTCGTGGTTATAACTCGTGAGTCTTCTGTCTTTTAATGTTCTTTGGTTGTTTCTTGCATCGTGGTTACGATATGTACCATCCTTCTATTTCTAGGGGATCACTAGAAGTATGTTACTGTCGTCAGCGATGTTCTCAGCATGAGGTTTTCAATCCGGTTCATGCCATGTTATGTTCAATTCATAATGAGGTGGTTTTTTATGATATTGGTACTCGATCTATTCATGGTAAGTCTTGTTGCGCCGTTTGTGGTTACCCCGTATCCTTGGAGAAGCTTGATGATTGGATAGTCTGCTCGTTCTCTGTTTATTTACCATCTGTCGGCTTTCTAGAGGTATTTAATATGTTGGTTTTCTTCCACTTCTTTACTTACTCAGAGTTCTTTCTCATCATCTTGTCTCGATATCCTCTTGTGTATCATTTCATTGTCTATATCTGGAAGAGACTCTGATTTCTAAGGAGATGAAATATATTTTTATTTTATGAGAAGTTGTACTAACGCACATTGACGTGTGAAATTGATGCCGGGGAGCATTTCCTTTCTGCTTCAGAGGATTTTGTGGAGGCTGGAGGTGGTAATTCGCTTCCCCTATTTGATAAGAAGTTTGAGTGATGTGATGTTGAAGAGATTATCATGAAGGAGAATCAAGATTTAGTTGGTGTTGTTTGTGAGTCCCGCATTTCCCATCATATTAGTTAGGAATGTTCCACATTTGTCCCTTTTCAAAAGCTTATCTGGCTATTCATTCTTGTTATGTTACTCGTCTTTTCTGTTTGTTGTTAATCCATGTTGCCTTTATGCTACTATTTTGTACTTAGGATTTTATCAATGAATATATCCTTAAATTTTGTGAACTTGTTTTTTCCCATTTTATTTATCTTTCCGAACATAGTAATTTCTTATTGGTGTGGAATTTGATGTCTCGTCCCCCCCCCCCCCTATTGCAGTTTAAGGAGCAATCAATTAAGCATAAGTCTATTGGGCTTTCATCTTCCCTTTGCGTGCATCCTTCGACGGTCATCTGCTCATATTCTCGAAAAGTCGGGCTAAGCTATTTTACACGATAAGCGTGAATTTTAATATATGAGAACTAAATGATCATACTAGATATATACACGTGCAAATTAGGTGCTTAACTATTTTTTTAGTTATAATGTCAAAGCTAGTCGTTCTAAGGGGTTTCTAATGTGACTTACAGTATTAGTTGTTTGTCTTGTGTTCTCTAAGATATTCTAGTAAAATAAAAGTCTTATTGATGATTTCGAATATCTAGTCGTTTTTACGCTTTTTTTTTTTCCCGGATTTTATAATCCTACGAGGACTCCCCCGTCGTCGTTTGTTTGGTTTTGTAATTTTCTATCTGCAACTTGCTTCCACTGTTAGCTTTACGAGTTTTATTTTTTGTTACAAATCCGTATGTCACGGTTTATGTCAAGATTTTTATGTATATTGCATGTCAGCTTGATAGTGTGGCTTCTTCTAGCTTGTTCAACACAACATCCATATTTGTTTTCATAACTTGCTTTTCGACTGACATGCGTCAACTTTTCGTACCTTCATAGATAGTTCATGTCTGGTTTGCTACGTCTTTCTGATTGTTCTTATCTTTTTTTTTTTCCTTTTGGTCATGTTATAATATGGTATTTCAAAAAATTTCCTTTTTGTTGCTTTCATTTATGCGGTTGGAATCGTCTCTAGATTGATATCGTTATACACTTGTGTACTTTTGCTTTTCAAGATTGGTTCGTAACTTTCTTTTGGGTCGTACATTTCTCCGGATATGATGTATCCATGATTTGTTATATATGAAATTTCCCCCTCATCTAGGTTCTGTATTTTGACGTTGCGTTAGTCTAGGCTTGTTGTGAATCATTTTCCAAGTGTGTCGTGGAGGTTATGTTCTAGACTTTTCGAGGGGCTTTGCCATGAGGATATTGATGACTCCGTCAGAACTTTCTTGTATCAGCCGAAGTTATTTTTTGGTGTGAGGAGTCTCTCCAAGGATAACACAATTTTTCTAGGTGCTGATTTATTGGTTAGCCAGTATGCACATTGTAGCAAAAGTTTTTTTTTTTTTTTTTTTTTTTGAAATTTAAAAATAATGCTTAAAAAGGAGAGGGTACCAAGTACACCACCAACTTTTTTGTTCGACAACCTGTATGGACAAAACCTAATACAATTGCAAGTAGATCTAATTAAAAATCCTTAAATGATATATATATATAGAGAGAGAGAGAGTTTTTCTCTTGTCTTTTTCATAATCAATATGTCTAGACAACAAATTCCATGAACCTGATTATGTAGAAGAGTTCTTGGACGATCTCACAAATCAATATCCAAGATTAATATAGTTGTATCCAAATCAAGAGGATCCGAGTTCTGTCAAGTATAAAATTTGTTATCTATCTTTCAAGATACGAATTCTACACGAACAAGTCTCGTAATTGATCACAAACAATAAGGACTTAAACTACATAGATTGAATATGAATTATACTTGTGTTATTCCTATTATAAAGATAAACAATATAATACGGAAAAGGGAAAACACAAGACACCAGAAGTTTTTTTAACGAGGAAAAATGTACTTGCAGAAAAATCCCGAGTCCTCGTCCAACTTTGAACACCAAACTGTATTAAGCCGCTACATATACTAGCCTACTATCAGATTATGGACTAGAGTGTAGTTGAGACCAAATTAACCATATAAGTAATTCTGTTGCAGTCATACTTCTTACGTAACTTGAACCTCGCAAGGATTTACGCAATTAATTCCCTTAACTGACGTCATTTACAACCTAAGAGTTGCTTCAACCTCAATGAAGAAGAATCTGCCTCTAGCAGGTACATTTATTTAATTACCTTTAGAACTGTTAGATCAAGGCTTGAAAATCTGTTCGCAATAGACAAAGTTAGCAAACCTCGTGAATACGGAACACTTACGCTCACTCAGCTGAGAAGCCTGGATTACTAACCACCTATTAAGAACAATCTTAAACCGATCAACAAAGAAGAGTTTTAGATATCTATATTGAGGAATCAAAGTATGTGTCTAAAAAAAATTTGCGATTTATATCTATCTCGTTCTTTATAGGAGATTAGCAAAAACTTCGACAATCAATAAGAACAAGATCAAGATACAACAATTGTCAAAGTAAGTATAGTCAGACCTGGCATCACTGAACCCTAATTGAAGTCTTTAAGTCGTAAACCTAATTGTGTTTTTCAGAGGAAACCTAGGTCAATAAAAGATGACTCTAGCATAAAACTAAGACATAGAAGTGATGTAGTTTTTACAGTGGTAAGAAAAGTGGTTCGTTAAAGACTTGTAGAGATTTGATTTTAGACTCAAGTTTCGAAAACTAAAAATAAAGAAAACTGAATTGAAGTTTGTTATCAAATTATAAAAAGCACTGAGACTCAGGATTCCACTATTTTCCAACTTTTGTGTGATTCAATATTAATAATTATCATGCAATTCATACATTCAATTGATTCTTAAATATTGCCAATAGTAGATTTTCAAAATATTAGTTGTTAAACTCAAGCATGGAACATCAAGAGCCCTAAGCTAAGCATGCACCATCAAGTGAAAACACAACGAGTTAGCAAAAATCATTATTTCAATTTCGATTCAATGCAAATAATCATAAAAAGAATTGCAGAAATTAATTAAATAGATATTACCACATATTTGTTGGAAAAATAGCTTCCTCCGTCGCCTCAGCAAAGGGGTTTAGCTCCTCATATTATTCACGTGCTCAAAATAGTTGTCCATAGCTCAAATAGGTGAAAAACAAGAGAAAACTAATGACTCAGACAGTTTGCAACGCAGAAAAGGCGTTACAAACATACTGTTACAGAAGAAATAAGTCTGCCTCTTAAACGATACTAGGGTTCTGCTGTTGAACAACGATACTTCTTTGTGTTGTTTGTTTACGACTGCCTCTGCGACTGTTCTAGTTCGTCCAATGTTCTTCGTGTTCTTCAGCTCTGCAGCAGCAGCAGCAACGATTCCTGCAACTCTGATTTTTTCTCCTCTCTGCCTCCGTCCGGTCCCCCAAAGTCTCGACCCTTTTCTCTGAACCTCAGCCACCCTATTTATGCAAAACAGGGCTAAAGATATCTCAAGAATCTCTCGGTTATTTTTTTTTTCTCTCCCGCAAGTCACGGTATTTTTCTTTTATTTTCCATTCACACGGCTTCTGTTTAGCTGTCAAACTTCTCTTATTCGATCAAACCAAATCCTTTAAGGAATATATTCTCGTTATACAGCTTCTTTCCTTGTTTAACAAACCAAAATCCCATAAATATTCTTCCCATAAAATAACAGTGAAACCCCGTGAATATCCATCTCCATGTTTTCCTCTTACTCGACGATTAAACCCTGTTTTTACGAAAGTAAACTCTTTACAATCTTGTTTAGTTACTTCAAGTCCAGCCCAACTAAATCTGATGATTGAATCGGTCCAGATATAACCCAATCATCAAATCCAAAATCAGTTTATACGCTGCAATATCTTCCCGCCAAAATTTCAGAATTCAAATGTAGAAGATGATGCCCCTTATCCTGCTGCTGGGTGCCTTTAACACTTGGGTGTACTGGGGTGTAAATAGCAAGTGGGTGCCCCTTAGTAATTGAGGTGCCCCTTATCCAAATGAGGGGTTCCTTTAGTGATTTTCTCCCACGAGCCCAAGTACCACTTTTCGAGCCAATTTTTCCACACGTGTTTATTTCTCCAAAAACACCTACAAAGACACGAAAAGCCATAATAAATACAAAATCGAGTACTAACAATATAGAAAATCGAGATCAAAATAGACACATAAATGTGTCTATCAAGAAGTGTCAGGGATTGGGATTCCCAGTTGTTTGAGTCTCTCTGTTAATATACTTTTAAGACTATATGTAGATTTGAATTCATGCTAAGATAACTTGAGATTCAAGCAAACACATTCTTGTTTTAGGTGAAACTCTTGTAAGGAGTTCATATAAGCATGTGAGAAGTTCGTCTTGAAATTACATGAAAGAATATACACTATGGTTCAGGGTTCTGGAACCGTATATAATGATAGTTTATGGAAAGTATGCCATATGAATGTATAAGCATAACCGTGTTCATTTAACACTCAAAACTTAAATCATGATTTACAAAAACAAAGTGATTTAATGATCAAATATGTCTTAGAAGTGTTTATGAAAGTTGTACCAATAGCAAACATATTTGTGAAAATAGTTTATGAGCATCTGCTTAATTCGTATTGGGTAGATATGTGTAGGGGTATAAGTACCTATGAACCAGTTTGCGAATTCAGTGGCTAGGGTACGTACGCGTACTGGGTTTGCATACCCTAAGTTATTCACTTACTCAGACCCTTGGGGTACCTGTACTGGATAATGTATACCTTCCACTTTTATACGAATTTAGAACCTAAGGGTACGCATATTGGGTATACGTACCAACCTATATTCTGGAACTTCAGTTGACTAGGGTACGTATATTGGGTATGCATACCTGCCTTGTGTCCAGAATCCTAGTAATTCTGATAACTCTGTTTTAATGATTTGGAACATTCCCAATCTCTATAGATATGAAATATCATTGCTTGGGCGATTTACAAATGATCGACTTGATACAACATAGTTCTTGAATAATAAATTGTTTCTAACTAAGATTGTTAAGGATCTATGAACGTCATTGCTTGAATCATATTTCTAGATATTTAACAAGACAAGCTTGACTCAAAACTTCTTCTTTGCGATATGAAATCTACTAAGATCATATGACATAGTCCTATGAAGAAAGAAAGGTAACGCCGTGAGTAAATAGGATGGTTCGGTCTTCACATACCTATTTGATGATGTAGTACTCCAAATGTCTTAGTTTGATTTTCTGTCTTCAATGGTTATTCAGTGATGTCTGATACTCAAATTCTAGTCCGAGACTTTACTTTAGTAGACTAGAAATCAAGATATAGATTTGTACATCTAACATTGATAACAAGCTCGAGATAGCAAAACTTGTGAGTTTGACCGAGCAGTGCCCTAACAATGTTGACTACCTCCAGTATACGGGACGCACGTGCTAATCTAAGCTTTTGAAGGTTATTCCAAACTAATATCCGAAAGGGATACACTCTGCGGGTACACCTGTTATTGTTTACTGTTTTTCATAAAATGAGGGTTATAGAATAAGAGGATGTCATATAAAGAGGTTGAATGAGACGTAAAGTTAATAAGTAGGAACTAGGTAGATTTTATGGTTATACTCATAGTGTTTATGATAAATAGAAGGGTAACAAATGACGAATGTGATAAAATGGATGGTTTTGGATCCTTAGATGGATGATTTCTGTTCCAGTTTAAAGATAACTAGAACTGAACCATGATTCATCCGTTTTCGTTCAATATGATCTAAAACCTGATTGAGGTTATGGGTTGAACGGTTCGGTTCAGTCGGTTTTTCCGAGTGCAGTCTTTATTATCGACCCCACAGTGTAGGAAATGGCCGAGATATCGCCGATTTTTTCGGTTTCAGACTGGAGCTAGACGAAATCTTCAATTCCGGAAAAACCTGAAAATATTTTGATTGAGAAGAATATGATAATTAAACAGATGATGCTACGTTTTTAAACGGGTGTTAATATATCAAGTAGGTGAAGAAAAATAAGAAGCAAGAATGATCATACAGATGGATGATTTTGAGAATAGTTACACGGCAGAAGAAGGAGAAGAAAGCTTTTCGCATGTGGGTTTGATATGTCTCAAGTTCTAAAGTTTAAAAGTCAAAAACTATCAAACACTCTTTTTAGTTATCCACGTAGCTACATTAGTTTGTTACCCTTTTAATTTTAACTAATGACGCGTTGGTGTAACAAAACTGACGACTATTTATGCATGTTGGTAGTGAAATGTGTATTTTGCACTGATAGATGGTGTATTGGGAAGTCCATAATACTTATCCTATTTTCTTAGGTGAAATGTGTGGAATATATTTGGTATATATATATGTAAAATTTGATACTGAAATTGCACTGAGATTTAGAACCGAAATCTCCCCGATATAAAGTTGTATCAGTGTCTCGGTCTCGACCTAGACAAACCGAAATCCAAAATTAACCGCATTGCGACCCCATATTAACTAGAAAATTTTCCAGCATGGTTGTAACATCATGCACCATAGATAGTTTACCCGTTTTATCAAAACTTATTTTCACAGGAAAACCCATCAATCTAGACCGTTAATTTTGAAAAGGTTGGATGATTAAAGTGGGACTCATTTCTGCATCTCTCATCTTATCTGAACTCCAATAAGATTTAATCCTTCAGAGGATTTTTGAGAGAAGTAGAGAAAGAAAAGATAAAGAGGAAAAACAGAGTCGTTTCTGGTACAAATTAGGTCTAAAGATGGCGTCTTTAGCTCAACAATTCTCAGGATTAAGGTGCCCACCACTTTCTTCTTCTCATCTAACAAAACCCTTTTCTTCAAAACCCCAGAAAACCACCTTTTCACCTATAGTTTCAGCAGCTGTCATTTCTAATGCACAAACTAAAGAAAGACATAGACTTAAAGAAATCTTCGAAGATGCTTATGAAAGATGTAGAACTACTCCAATGCAAGGTGTTGGTTTTACTGTTGATGATTTTCATGCTGCTCTTGAAAAGTATGATTACAATTCTGAGATTGGTACCAGGGTAAGGAACAAATTAAATTCTCGCCTTTCTTAAAAAGGGCACATAATATGTTGGGTAAAATGCTCGTCTGGTTAGCTAGTACATAGAATTCAAATCAATTTCGACAGCTACTTCTTTTTTGAAAATGAGGTTACTTCATGTGAATTGGAATACCCATGTCATACAATTCTCCTATCTCGAAGTCAGATTAGTATTATGGGTTGCCAAGAATATGGTTTGTCAGGAACTGGGTTGGTGGTGTTGTTAAAAATGGCTCCCCAGCTTGAAGTTAGTGTAGATGATATTGTTGAGTTGTGAAGAGCTGAACTGGTGACTGTAATTTGATGTTACTGATTTAAACAGCAAATGACTGATATTGTGTTCGTAATTTGGGTTTACTTTTTTTTTTTTTGGTTGTTATCAGTTAGTTAGTTGAGGTGTGTGGTCACTAATTGGTAACTTACTGCACGTATTTTATCTTCTAGACTATGCCATCTCATGTTAAACAGTACATACTATGCAAAATAGGTCATGTTAAGGAGCCGCTGTCTTAAATTGCTTATGTGCATATTGTTTCAGGTTAAAGGAACTGTGTTCTGTACAGACAACAATGGAGCATTAGTTGACATCACGGCGAAATCTTCAGCCTATTTACCAATCCAAGAGGCATGTATTCACAAAATAAAGCATGTAGAAGAAGCAGGAATAGTTGCAGGCCTACGTGAAGAGTTTGTGATTATCGGAGAGAACCAAGCTGATGATAGCTTGATCTTGAGTTTGCGTTCAATCCAATTTGACCTCGCATGGGAACGGTGTAGACAACTTCAGGCAGAGGATGTCGTCCTCAAGGGTAAGGTGGGAATATTGGATACAACATTATTCTTTCAGTTTGAATGTTTTTATCATACAGTATAATAGAACATTGAATTTATAGTAATGTTTCTTGAATTTATGCACAGGTTGTTGGTGGAAACAAAGGTGGTGTGGTGGCAATTGTCGAAGGCCTTCGTGGTTTTATTCCATTCTCACAAATATCTTCAGTTAGTTCTTAAACCTGCTTATTTCTTGTTAGTCATTCATCCATAAATTTCTTGTATCTTTAATAAAGTTTGCATGTGCCCTACCAGAAATCAACCGCGGAAGATCTCATTGATAAGGAGCTTCCTCTGAAATTTGTGGAAGTTGATGAGGAGCAGTCTAGACTTGTCCTCAGTAATCGCAAGGCCATGGCAGACAGCCAGGCACAGCTTGGTATTGGATCAGTTGTCACTGGAACAGTACAGAGTCTTAAGCCATATGGTGCTTTCATCGACATTGGTGGAATCAATGGTCTTCTTCATGTTAGTCAAATTAGTCATGATCGTGTCTCGGATATTGCAACAGTTCTTCAACCCGGCGACACTCTAAAGGTAATTCAGTTAGGCATCTTACAACTTATAGGCATAACTTATTGGGTTTAGTGCCGAAGTTACTTATATTTGATTTGTTTCCTTCAAATAAAAGGTGATGATATTGAGCCACGACCGTGAGAGAGGCCGCGTCAGTCTATCCACCAAAAAGCTAGAGCCTACTCCAGGAGATATGATCCGTAACCCCAAGCTTGTTTTCGAGAAGGTAACCACCATCTCTTTTCCTTCCTTTCTCCTTTGATGTATATTTGTTTCAACAATGCTCCCGTTTTATATCGTAAGCGGTATACTTATCTAGCAGATTACGCTGACCAGATAAACTTCTCTGCGTTGTATTTTGTTTGTCACTGCTTTCTTCTATCTATAAGTATTTGTTGCTAAGTATATATTTGTATCCTTGTTCTTTTCAGTTGGAAGTCTTTTATTCGAATGTGAATTTTTTTGAAGAGAAATTTTTTTGAGATATATTAACTTTTTCTCTTCAAAAAAAAAAAAAAACAACCAGAGTACACTATTTGAATTTAGCTGGAATAACTCTTTTTTTTTTATTTGTTTAAACAGGCTGAAGAAATGGCTCAGACATTCAGGCAGAGAATAGCTCAAGCAGAAGCTATGGCCCGTGCGGACATGCTGAGATTCCAACCCGAGGTACTTTTTTCAAATTCTGTGTTTCATATAGTTTTCCTTTTCACCACATCGGATGAGGTTACCACTAGCTTTGATTTCTTTAAATTAACATTTGAGACTCATACCTAAAGTATCATAAGCATCTAGTTTTACATCTTACTATCTCAGGTATAATCACTTATTTTTCATAATAAGTCTTAAGGAAGGTGTCGAAATAAAGGAAACAGTTTTACATATTTCCTCTTTACTACCAGATAATGAACGGATTAGGATCATCATTTGTACTTCCATTAGTCTTTTATGTCACAAACCGGTGAATCAAGTTCCTTGCGTATATGTAGTCAAACTAATCGATGCAAATATTTTTGTTTCTCTCCTCTTTGTTGCAGAGTGGATTGACTCTAAGCTCAGACGGCATCTTAGGTCCCCTGACGCCAGACTTGCCTGCCGAAGGTCTAGATTTGAGCGACATTCCTGCAGCTGATGATGCATAGAAACCAATAAGTATGAATTAAATCTGTCTTGATGTTTCTTCTCATCACCATTTTTAGGCTATGTAAGATGGGTCTATAGGTTGTTCAAAGTGTTGACTTTTGTATTTATCTTGATATTTCAAAGTGTACTTCTTTAAGCGATAATCATTGAAAAGAAAAAATGGAGAAGGTAAAAGATAAAAATATCCCATGTATTCTTTCTTTTGTTTACAACTTTCTTGAACTCCCCGAGGACAGCAGGATATTGCAAGTGATTTTTCAAAAGCGAAAAGAAGTACCCAGAAAAGAGCAGTTGCGTTTGCTTTTTATTTTTTCTGAGGAAGCTAAACCAAAAGATAACGTCAACTCAAAAGCTGACTATCTTGCTGAAGTGCATTTCTCGGAGCCTTGTGAAAAAAAACCAGTATAATAGCTTCAAAACATGTTACTCCCTCCGTCCAAATTTACTTGCCTAAATTGGATTTTGCAATACACCATAGATCTTCCAAATTGTTTGTTTTAAATACAAATTTTGATATCCTAGTTTTTGTTTCTGTCTTGATAATTAAAAAAATTTAGTGGGAAATATCTCAATTTTTTGGTACAATTTTGCTAAAAAAACACAATTTAGGCAAGTAAAGTTGGACGGAGGGAGTATAAACGTTTTGCTATTTATTGCGACACTGATTGCGTAGCTTAGAATATTGCCGAAGTGCATTTCTCAGAGCCTTGGAAGAAACCCCAGTAAAGAGCTTAGTTTCTGGAACATATTAAATGTTTTTGCTTTTTATTGCTACACTGACCAAGCTTTCTTCGTGATAACGTCCAAGAACCATTACTCTTTTAGAGCACCTTATCTTTTCACGGAATTTTACGTGTATAATCATGTATAAGGAATTCGAATGTGGCAATGTTCATTGTCTTGCAAGAAATTTTCCTCTTGGTGCATCACTTTATTTATAGACTCTTTGGAGGTTTGATGAAACCTCGTCCAGAGAGAGTCAGAGAGCCATGGATTGCCACTTGGGCCGAAGTGGGGCACGATTGTAAATAAAATTTGGCACATCTACGGTTGTCAGTTGTCACGTATGTGTGTCAAACTGTCAATGACTGGAGTCACTTACGGCGGATAAATCCCGCGGTGGCTCCCGGTTTGCAATCCAACGGTCCTTGGAAGCGTTCTCACCATCGAGATTATAAAGGGTGAAAGAGGGTCCCACGTTCTGTTTGTTGCGGGATTTTTGTCGGGAGTAAAATGCGGTACACTAATCATTTCCGTATAAAGTCACCCTACTGCATTGAGAAAATCCTAGGTTTACGGAGTCGGAGACTGTGAGCTCGAGGCAAACAAAGAAGCTAATCAATAAAGCGGAAATTAGTATTCTTCCTCTGATAAGGAGGCTTCATGTGGTAGTTTTTAGTTTTTTTTTTTTTTTTTGTTCTTGAAATTAATGACTTACTGTCTTTTCGTACACATTATCTTTCTTTATGGTTTGTTTTCGTACTTTTTACTCTGTAAACGGTAACCTCGTTATTAGCTTAGGATCTGATCAATATTGCTAAGGGTGAGTCGGAGTTGTGTAGCGAAACTGCTACCTTAGAAATTGCATGTATTTATGACGGAGTTAGGCTCGTATCTACTACAAGTAGAAGTTTTTCAAGTTATGGAATAAGTTTTTCAGACCTAGAGTGAAGGTCACAGGTTCGGTTGTTGTGGTTACTAGAGTTTACCTGTTAAAAAGAGAACAATATAAAGTCTTGCCGGGTACAGAGAAGAATAAGTTGTACAAACACATATACATCTCAACTGTGTGAGAAGTGTGATTCATTAATAAGTTGAAAGTTACAGGACTGAGTACAAGACAAAGTCTTATATAGACTTGTAGACAATGAATAAGAAAATACATCCTGTGACTGGTACAGAAGGTGATCAATCACTATTTACAGTTTCTGTTATGACAGGTAGAAACAACTGTCAGTCACTAACTAAATCCTATGGACAGGATTAACTGCATAGATGGAATCCGTACACAGTACATATGACTACTAAGTCTAACATCCCCCTCAAACTGATGCACGAAATTCATGCATCAGTTTGGCCTTTAATAAACTGAACTGAGATTTGGACAAGCCCTTGGTAAACACATTAGCAATCTGGCTAAGAGTGTGAGTATAAGAAACCTTTAGAAAACCAGTAGTAACTAGATCTCGGATCATGTGATAGTCCACCTCAATGTGTTTAGTGCGCGCATGAAAAATAGGATTTGTTGTTAAACTGCCAGCACCAAGATTGTCACAATATAGGCGACAATGAAGAGATAAATAGACAGATAACTCTTCAAACAGATATGAAATCCAGAGAATCTCAGTTGCTGCATTTGCAAGGCCTCTATATTCAGCCTCAGTGGAAGAACGAGAAATAATGTGTTGTTTCTTTGAAGACCGGGAAACCAAATTGCCTCCTACAAAGACACAGTATCCTGATGTGTATTTTATTGTGTCAGGGCAACCATCCCAGTCACTATCACAATACGCAGTAAGTTCTGAGCAGTTTTCACATCCCAAAGTAATGCCTTGACCCGGAGAACCTTTGACATATCTGAGAATGCGTTTAGCAAGTTGAAGATGTACATCTGTAGGTTTATGTATGAACTGACTCACATAGTTTAATGCAAAACTAATGTCAGGCCTTGTAAGAGTCAAATATTGAAGTCCACCCACTAAGCTTCTATAAGAGGCAGCATCTTTGAGAGGATCACCTTCATAAGCAGAAACCTTTGGACCAGACCCCACTGGAGTTTTACAAGGCTTACAACCTAACATATCATGTTTTCTGAGTAGATCAACAAAATATTTATTCTGTGTAAGAAGCATCTTATGAGCTGGAGAATCTAAGGAAGCCTCAATGCCCAAGAAATAATGTAAGGGTCCAAGAACCTTCATGGCAAACTCAGACTTTAAAGAAGTAATAAAGGAAGTAAGAAGAGAGTCAGAGGTGCCTACAAGAATGATATCATCTACATACACCAAGAGAACCATTCTATCTGAATTCTTGTAATAAATGAACATAGAAGTATCACATGTAGAATTAATGAAGCCAAACTTAAGTAGAAATCCACTAAATCTTTCATACCAAGCCCTTGGGGCCTGTTTAAGTCCATATAAGGATTTCTTGAGCTGACAAACATATGAAGGATGGTCTGGATCAACAAATCCAGGGGGTTGCTCCATGTAGACATTCTCCTTTAAGTAGCCATGGAGAAAAGCATTGCTTACATCAAGTTGCCTCATACTCCAGTTGTTTGAGATAGCTAGACTTAAAACACATCTAATGGTAGTAGCTTTAACAATAGGACTAAAGGTTTCCTTAAAATCAATACCATCTACCTGGTGATAGCCCTTAGCCACTAATCTTTCCTTGTGTCTCTCAATAGTACCATCAGCATTGAGTTTGGTCTTATAAACCCATTTGCAGCCAAGCACATTCATGGAAGGATGATAAGGAACATGAATAAAAGTGTCATTTTCATGCAAGGAAGTGTACTCATTTTTTCATAGCATTGACCCAAACAGGTAACTTGATTGCTTCTTTAAAAGATTTTGGTTCAGGAGGTGGTTTAAGTAAAGTAGCAATAGCAAGAGGTACTGGATGCTTGAGAGTAGTATTTGCTACAAAATCTTTAGATAAAACTTTGGGTAAATGAATACCTGATTTAGATCTTGTATGCATACCAGAAGGAGATGGAGGAGAAGCAACAATTCCAGTTGACTCATGTGATGCAGGAGCAACAGAAGTAGTAGACTCAACTGTGATGGGATCAACAATGTGAGGTGACTCAATAGAGCTAGATGATTGTGTTGATGAAGGGGTACGTAACAATGTCAGGTGATGCAGCTGGTGAAGTAACAGCAATGGGAGATGCATCAACTGAAGGAACAACTGAAGAAGAAGCTTGAGCAAAAACCTCTGAAGTAGCAAAAGGAAACTCATGCTCATCAAAAACTACATGAGTAGTAACATATACCCTGTGAGTGTTTAGGTCCATACATCTGTAACCCTTATGATGAATGTTATATCCCAAAAATACACAAGCATATGATTTAAGACTGAGCTTATCTTTCCTATAAGCCACCAAGTTTGGATAACATAAACATCCATACACTCTAAGAAAAGAGTAAGCTGGTTTAGACTTATATAACACTTCATAAGGAGATTTGTAAGTAAGAAGCTTGCTTGGAATGTGACTACTCGTTTTCCCGTAGTCTACGTAATGTATACAGCTCAGAGAATCAGATGCTAAGTAGTATCAATACCTCTGTTGAACTGATAATACTAAGTAATAAAATATATTCAAGATCACAATAATAACGAAGAACACAAATATAATGTAAAAGCTTCCAAGTTATCATGAGACACAAGCGATTACGTGGTTCGACTTTTGTCTACATCCACAGGGTAATGAGTGATTGTTTTGTATTAAGTTATGGTGGTTACAAAGATCTTAAATGCTTCCCAAAGTAATAGAGAGAACTCAAGTTGAAGATACTTACTTAAGTTCTAAACATTAAAGAGGTATAAGCTTAAGACTAGATCTTCTCTCCTAGATATTGAATGCCTTTAATTTGTTGGTGAGGCTTGGTATTTATAGCCCCTTCTGCTCCAATTATATCTTTGCTGCCTCTGGGTCCATCGTTTGCTGACATACATTTCATACAAATGGTACCTTCGTTCGCCGATCGCTCTATCTAGTCGAACCCTGCCACCTCAGCTGACCCACGTTCCTTTGGGAACTTCCCAACCTTAGTATAGGTTGTACCTTCTTTCACCGCCAGCCTCTGCCAATCGGGTTCTGCCACATCGTCTCTCTCCACGTGCCTTGATTATGCGTGTAGATAAGATATTTGTGCATTTAATGCTGATTAGATATGTCATATACCTTTGTCCCTTCGCCAGATGCCTCCTTGTAGACTAGGCTTTTACTCATCTCATCTCAGCCGTCGAGGCATCCTTTCTTGGGACGAGATAAAGTAGATCTGCGAAGGTATCCTCTGTCACTTGGATTTCTCTGCGTAGCGAGGGCTACACAGTTATCTTGTATACATCCACTAATATCGTGACACGTGCTCCGCGAAATATTGGTATTCACAGTTTGCCCCTTTTCTTTTATATCCTATCGTTTGGTAGGATTGGAAGAAAATTTCCGTTACGCCGCCATTTATGCACGTACCGATTGGGTGGTCCCTATATGTCCTTTCATGCAATAACTTCCCCTTGAATTTCGGGACATCCAAATTTTTGGATTCTTCAGCCGCCTATAAGAAGGGAATAAAGAAAAGGAATTTTCATTAATTTATTTTCTTTTTCTTCGAACTGTCGCTCTCCATCTCTTTCATAGAGATTTTTCTCCTGCTGCTAACTGCTACATCTCCCCTTCGATTCCTCAAGGCTCTGGTTCAACATTTAATTGTACAAGTAAGTGGTACTTGCTCTTCACTGTTGTTTTCATATTTCTCCGTGCTCGATCTTGTATTTCCTTCTTTGATTGTTGATGTTGTTGTTATACTTGCATGCGAGAATTCTAGTTCTTTTTTACTTGTTCGTGTTGCATAAGGACTTGGGTTTTATCCCATTCCGCATTTTAGTGATGATTCTCGCCATGATTTTTATTCTTCTACAACTTTGATTATGGTGATGAATGATCTTTGATTTTGCCTCATGACGAGTTTAAACCCTCTCCTTTGGTTGGTTTAGCAAAACCCATGCCCAAAGTATGCTGGTTTTTGCCCCTACTTTGCTTTTTTGCCGACTGTAATTCTCATCCGCCATTGTTGATGAGATGTTCTTCCTGTTGATGTTAGGGATAATGAAACTTCCGGAGAGGCCTGCGCGTAAGGATCATAGAACCTCTTCGTCTGCTGATCCACCTCCGCGGATGGATCATCCTGATGCTACACCATCTCCACCCTCTGAGTATACTGAGGTACCTATTGGTACTGAGATGGCTGTGGTACCTGAGGCTGTTGTGGATCCAAAGGTAGAAGAAGTTGTTGTTGGGGATCTTCCACCTCCTCTGAGCTTCAAAGGCTGACATTGCGTTACAAAGATAGCTACGCTCATCTGCCTTTATCTGAGATCACCAAGTCTTCTTATCTTGATTGTGGTAAATGTTGGGCGTATACTCCCTTTCTTATGACTGGTCCTTGGGTTGGCTTTGCTACCGCGGACCCCGGCGTTCCTCATACGGCCTTTTCTTTGCCCATGAAATATGATGAATACCAGCCTTGGGTCTCCAACCCTGTTGCTTCTCACATGCTAATCTCCGCTTCGTTCGAAGGTTCTTCATTTTGTTTTTTGTTTCGTAACCTTTGTTTGGTATAGTGATTTTTTCTCATATATTCTAATAACCTTTTGTAGTCTACCTCTGCTTTCTCTGCTGGAACTGTCCCAGGTTCTGCTGCTAAGAATGTTCCTGGCTCCGCTAGTAATTCAGTAGCTGTTAGGGCAAAGAAGAGAAGGGTTCCACCTGGTGTGTTTGAGCCTACATCTACTGGATATCGTATGGTTAGGGCATCCCCTTCCGTGGCGATGCAGTATGGTGGTGATTTCTGGCGTATTCTCCGGTCTTTATGCAATGCTTCGGTGGTGACCCCCGTTGCTGAGAAGAAGCTTTTCAATTCCGAGCATGGTTTAGGAGACGTTGTGGACTTAGGATCTTCTTCTTCTTAGTTGAAATATTTCCTTTTGATGTTTTAGAACAATGTATGCTCCTTTGTGGGTTCCTTTTATGCTTTTGATTGTGGTTGATGCATGTCTGCCCCCTTTTTCCCTTGGAAAGTTGATTCACGTTGCTTTCAAATGGGAAAAAGTATCTTTGCTTATATGACGCTTTCTCCTTCGTGGTTGGTTTTGTGCTTGTCTTTGAGCAGTCCTCTTCCAGCGAGGTATCCTTGGTAGACCTTGCCCTTTTGCTGAGGTTGGCAGTCTTTGTGATTTATCTCTAGCTTGTCGACAGCGTATACCTTTTCGCCAGCGATAAGTTCCATCCTTGCCCCTGGATTTTCGTACCTAGATATGTACTAACCAAAGGCCGCCTCCTTCATTATTTATTGCTTTATGATCTCTGTGGCCAAGTTTGAGCCACCCTTTATTCGCTTGCTGACACCGTATTTGTGCGGATTCGATTCTCGAATAGCCTCCGTGTTTGGAATTAATATATACCCTTCGGCGTAAGATACGCTTTGTCCAAGTTATGTAGGACTAAGTGTACTTGCTTCGGTGTTTTGCCTGAGCATTCTTGTCAGGAACATCTTCCTGTTAGCACACGATAACCTTCGTCCAGTGATGCTGCTCATGTTGCTAAGTTATCTTCGTTGGAGGATGGTTTTAGGAGGACTCAAAGGTCTCCTGAGGCTTGTTTGTTGGCTCTTGAGAGAGCTAACAATGCTGCCAAAGTTTTCGAGAATGGGCGCAAAGCTGCTGATTCTGCCTTAGATGCTGGGTATTCTAAAGCCATAGGTTCGTTTCTTCTTTACCTTAGCTTTATGTTTGTTCTTGTCTGACTGCATAGTCCTAAGACAACCTTCTTCCGCCAGCCGGTAACTCTAGTGAGTTTAGACAGCTTCGGGAGAAAGTAGCCAAGTGATCTTCTGATGTTTGGTATTATCAGAAGAGATCGGATAGGTTGATGAACGTGACTGTTCACAACAAGGCCCAACTTTCTCTAGAGTCTGCTCATAATGCAGATCTGGTGAAGCAGATGGCTTCGCTTCGCAAGGAGTGTGATGAAACCCTTAAGTGGAAAGAGGGTATTGTTCTAAAGCAAAATGAGGATATTACTTTGGTTGAGAAACGTCTCTCTGCCCAAGAAATTATCCGTAAGAAGTATTATGCAGATTTCGAAGATGCCTGTGCTTCCTTAACTAAGGTTACTGCAGAGCGAAATGTCCTATCTTCTGAGGTGTGTTCTCTTAAGAACAAACTAACTGAGGCTGGCTCCGTGTCTTCTTCCATGTCTCATGTATCTTTAGTAAAAAAGTTGGAAGAGTTAGAGAATGTTTACCACGCTTTATCCTCTGAGAATGCTTCACTCCGGATTGATGTTGATGATCTCCGGTCGGAACGGGATACCCTCGTGGAAGATCTTAAGGCCGCTGATGTGGATCTTGTTGAGGCTCAACATAGTTTAGAGGAATCCCTTAGCCATGCAGGAGGTAGCTTAGGACCCTTATTTTTCCGCATCATCCTTTGTGTCTTTAACTGCTTTTTTTTTATTGTTGATACCCTTCGTTCCTGCAGGTCTCCAAGAGCAGCTGGTGGGTGCAAATGCCAAGATTAACCGTCTTGAGGGTCAAATATCTTCGTTGGAGATATCTCGTCAATTTGATGTTGCTGCTAAGTTTAAAGCCGAGGCGCTTCAGCAAGCTAACGATCAACTCAGCGCTCAGATGATGGAGCTTCGTCAGAAGTCAGCGTCGGATCTGGAGGCTCAAGCTTCTCAGATGAAGGTGCAATTCGAGCGTTCTTCCATTGATTATATTAATGATGACTTTGCATAGGCCGAGCTCCAAGCTGAAGGAGTTGTTTTTCCTCGTCATCCTTATCCTTGATGCGTCCGGTTTCTCTTAACTGGACTCTTTGTTGTGTTATGCCCCCAGCTGAGGGGCCTTCGTTGTCTCCTTTCCTTGAAACAATATTTTGTCATGGTTTGAACCTTTGTCATTTGCAACCTTTAAGACGTGTTAGTCGTATTTTGGTAACATTATTATGGTACCCTAAGTATTGCATGAATATATATATATATATATATATATATATATATAGACGTGTTGTGTCTAGTTATTTGCACATTCGAGTTATCACAAGGTGCTAAGGTATTTTTAACCTTTGGTGGAACATTCATCATCCTACCCAAGTATCCTTTGGCCAGAAGGTACCATGGTGGCGAGGGCTCCTACGTGGGCAATAATTTTCATGTAACCCTACGCGTTCAGCGCGAAGGCTGCTTTACTTCGACAAGGTATCTCTATAGGGGATATCTTACTTTTTCTTATTTCCTCATGAACGGAGCTATCACTCCGAGCATCCGAGTATTGACACATGCGCAGTTGTGTCTTGCCTTATCTCATCGTCAATTCTGACGGAGGGTGTCTATTCTAACCCGGTTTGTATTTAATCAAAAATAGACTTTCTCTTAGCAAAAAGTTTCTTTCATTCATTAGTAAGGTTTATAATACCTTTAGTCAGGGATAGAACATGGTGGGCCATTTCCCCTTCCCTTCTTATCCTGAGTAATTTTTTTTTTTTTACTCGGTCAACAATATATTAAAAAAGTAAAAAAGCGGAACTGTACAGGGCTGTGGTCAAATTTACGTCTAGTCGTTAGGCTACACGCCAATAAGACCTACTTGAAACGAAAATAAACCTCTCCAGGCCATTCTACAGAAAGAATAAAACCTGGCCTACCCTCATAAAACTCATAATCATCTTCGGCCAACAAACATGCTTGTTTAGCCGAAGCATCTGCAGAAAAATTAACTTCCTGTTGATGGTGGATTTTCATTTAAGGTTAAAATTGTAAAAACCGGAAAATTATGCGCTGACATCTTGTAAAAGATAAGGCCATCAATAAGTGTTGGATACTCCCTCACTTAATTCACCTAGAATGGAGCATGTGGCAACAATCCCATTCTGTGAATACATGAAATTCATCCAGGTTGGAGCATGTAGCAACAATCCCATATACCCTGTGAATTTCTAGCATTATTAATTAATGCGCAATCAGCCTTGTATTTCCTGTACTCATTATCAGTGCGGCATGACGACTGAGTGTTGCTCTTACAGAGCAACACGAACCTAATGAAACCATGTACGAAATACCCGAACATGCTGACTCTCGGTGTGTTATACTAGCCCGATTGAGCCCCTCTCGGTGTGTTATACTAGCCCGATTGAGCATCCGGACTGACCGTATCAGTCCGGATATGATCACAGTCATCCAACTCCACAAGCATGATTGGATGACCCAGATCAATTCCATCACCCCCAAGCAGGTATGGAATATCCACTGCTGAACCAACGCGGACCCCGCATGGTCGGCCTCCCTCCAGAATTGGCCTAGCTTGCCAAAACGTCCAAACCATAGCAAGTATGGACGTAAAACCCTAAAATTAGGTTTGCGGCATATTACATGTGTCGCAAAAAGTCTCAACCATCCATCTTCGCAGTATAGATGGAGGGTGTAGATGTAGATTCAAAGGGCCCGGAGCATGTCAACACAATCACCGTGGGCCCGCCTACATACCTGACCAATCGGTAAGGAGCAACCATGGTTGGTTATCCTAATTCGTACGCCGAATGAAGCATTGACGCACGGCCTTGAAACCCAAAATTAGGGTTTTGAGCATCACGAGCGTCCATCTTCTCCCGATTGCGAATGGAGGGTCTAAGATTAGATTAGCAGTCCGGTCATACCAAAGATGACCACCGTGGACCCATCTATCCCCTCACCCGATCGGCCAAGGCATATCACGCCTGGTCATTCCAAGACACGCGCCCAAACTAGCGTGGTCGCACCTCCCAAACCGCAAACTGATCTCGACCGCTCAACTTCACCAGACGATTTGGATGGCTCAGATCACGTTTTCATGGGATATTCAGGTATAAGCGTGAACACCAGCCTACCACCTTCACACCAGACCAATCGGCCAAGACCGACCAAGATTGGTCATCTTGGAACGTGCGCCCGAAGTGGGCATGACGCGCGGCTCTTGCGGACCGGGTTTTCTGTCACAAATTGATCACGACCACTCAACTTCACCGGACGAATTGAGTGGCCCAGATCATACTTTCGTGAGGTAATGGGTATAGGCGCCTACACCGTCATGTTGTCTACACACATGCAGGTCGGCCTTGTCAAAATTATATCCCATGCTTGGTTTCGACCAAGCTGAAGAGTGATGCTTGCGCACCTCTTCAAAAAACCTAATTCATTAACGGTCGCAGATGAGTGTCTCAAAGAACATCTCGTCCGTTCAACTTCACCACTTGGTTATACAACCATGGTCGGGGAGTTAATTGGTCAAATGAGGCGTCATGGTAATCACCACCCATCACTCTACCACACCAGATGCACGCACTGCATAAAATACACATGATACTTCACAAGTATCAACTTCCTGAATAATGCAGTTATTCAATTTAGCATTACATGCTACCTTTCGTGGACCCACGATCCAACATTCCAGATATCAATCATGTCACAAACTGGGGGGATACATACTTGGGTATTGGTCTGGCGGTTTACAGCGTGCAACGCGCCATCACGAGAACGTGTTAGGAAGTTATGGACGGTTAGCGGTGACAGGAGAAGTGGGCAAGACTGATCGTGTAACACTGACACACAACTCCACTACTCTATCACTCCACTTCCCACGAGAGACGTGAATAAGGCTCAATGACTTGTATAAATAGGTTCTCCTCCCTATTTCCAAAAACAAGAGCAAGTCCATACAAAAAACAGAAACCAAGTGTTGATACAAGACACCGGAACTGATAGCTTGCATCCTGTAGTTTCGGTTCAACTTTTCGTTACAAGTCATAAGCAAGCCAACACCTTCACAATCTCAACACCTTCTTCGCTTTCCTCCCTAAGATCAACCCCATCTCCTTCACTTTGTGACCGAAACAAGTCCGGAACGGCCATTTCTTGGTTTAGGTCGGACTTGCACAGATTGATTTCCGAATCTACAAGCACTCACCGCGTAGTGCATTTGTTTAGGGTTTAGATTCATTCCTCATCCACACACCCCAAATTACCAAATCCGGCAGGAACAGTTTTCACCCATAAACACTTCCCTATAGCTGTGAACATAGCGTATATTTGTATTGAAACTTCTCGCCATTTTCCACTTCTGCATCAGCTGCCATGGTAATTCACCCTTCTGAAGAGCTAGAATGCAACTCATAGAGTCCGACCTAACACAAAGATTTGTAACATTCCACCTTTTGGCAACCATGGCACCATAAATAACCGCACAAAATTCCGCATAATAGTTGGTTTGCCAGCCAAGACCAACACAAAGAATGCCAAGGACTGCCGAATTTGAATCTCGAAAAGTAACACCAGAACCAGCTTGGCTTGGGTTCCCACGTGAAGCACCATCACAACAGATCATTATCTCTCCCGTATTGGGCGGCGTCCAACTAACTTCAAGAGGAATCGAGTTCTTGCATGATCTATGCTTAACTCTAAAAAACTCAAAATGCGCCAATCTTCCATGTTGTTATACATATGACCCTGTAATCTAATAGAGTAATCACGTATAACCTGATAAACTTTCCCTTTAAAGCCAAGCCATCGAACTCGCATATCATCAAAATAAGCCTTGTTGCGCATTTTCCATAATTCTGTAACTATTGCAAGATTTGCAACAAGCCACAGGTCCTTCACCATCCTACTGCGCCCCTTTGCAGCCTTATAAGAGGCCACAAGATCTTCTTTTGCTTGCAGATTAAAAATTCCAGCCGCCCAAGCCCAAATTCGCTTAGCAATTCTGCAATGCCAAGTGATATGGCTAACATCTTCACAACTTACTCTACACAGGCGACACATAGATGGCATCTCCCTGCCTGTCTTCTTAGTGATGTTATCTTCAGTAGCACAACATTGCTTCTTCCAAACCTTCCAGAATTGCACACTTAGAGTAGGATGCACAACCTGTCTCGTGAAAAGAACCATCGCAGGCACAATCTCCGCTGGAGCTTTAATTGCAGCCTTAGCCGATTTCACAGAAAAAACGCCTTTAACATCAAGATCCCAAATTTTGTAATCCTCACCACCAGCAATAATAGGTAAATTGTCAACATCAATATGGCAGCGCAACATCAAATCTCTTGTCTTCAAAGGGATAACCCAAGCACCATCAACAATAATATCACTCACTTTGGCCTTAAAATCATTAGGGCCTTTGGAAGTGATGCCAAGCCTCTGTGCAATCGAAAAACACCACACCAATTATCAAAAAATAAGGAAGTATTAGCACCATTACCTATAATTGAGCGAGTGTGCCGTTGCACAAAATTGTGAACCAATCTGATTCCTGGAAAAACCGAAGAACCCAGTTTATAATCAATCAAATTGCCATTTAGTTTGAAGTATTTCGCCCTCAAAAACCTGGCCCAAGTCTTGTTTGAGTCACGAATAGAAACCCAAAGCTTCATAAGCATTGCCCTATTTACATCATTCAATTTCTTAAGGCCAAGACCACCTTCACTCTTCAATTTCTTATCCTGAGTAATAACCATTCACTTACGGGTAGTACTTCTTTAGGTACATCGCGTTCCAAGGGTGTTGTAATATTCACCTTTGAGATTCCTTAGGTAGTATGACCCCTTCCCGGCAATGTCATGTATGATGTAGGGCCCGTCCCATGTCGGAGCTAGTTTGCCCCACTCTTTCTTCCTTTGATATGGTGGTATCTGCAGTAGCACGTATTCTTCGACCACAAAGTTTCTAGGGATAACCCGTTTGTTGTATTCGCGAGCTAGCCTTCGTTGATAGTTTACCATCCTTTGCAAAGCCACTTCTCGCCTTTCTTCAAGATCATCAAGCTTTCTAGCATTAGGTCCGTTGTCGGGTTCTTTTCACATGCCTCCGTTTTTGTTGTTGGAAGTATTATCTCCGTTTGGATGACCACTTCGGCTCCGTAGGTTAGCAAAAATGGAGTTTCTCCCGTAGCTGCCCTTCTTGTCGTTCGGTAGGCCCATAAGACATTGTGTAGCTGTTCGCACCATCTTTTCTTGTATGCTCCCAGCTTCTTTTTCAAGTTCATCGCTATCGTCTTGTTAGTTGCCTCTGCTTGTCCATTGGTCTTAGAGTATATCGGAGTGGACTTGTTTTTCTGAATGTTGAAAGTGTTGAACAACATGTCTATGTTATTTCTTTCCAACTGCTTGCCATTATCAGAGACTATGGCGGCTGGTATTCCGAACCTGCAGATGATTTGCTCACACAAGAATTTAAAGACATCCGTGTCCCTAATTCTTGCCAAAGCATTTGCTTCCACCCACTTGGTGAAGTAATCCGTAGCCACGATAAGGTATTTTCTTTTCGATGTCCCCTCTATCAAGGGTCCGACAATATCAACCCCTCATTTGACGAATGGCCAAGGGCTGATGACTGAGTTGAGCTCTGTTGCTGGTGCTTTGATCTTCCTGGAAAAGCGTTGGCATCTTTCGCAGAGCTTAGCCACATTCTTTGAATCTTCGTCCATGCTTAGCCAATAGTATCCTTGCATTTTGGCTTTGATCGCCAAGGACCTTCTTCCACTATGATTGCCGGCATCTCAACTGTGTATATCATGGAGTATCCTTCTGCCTTCGGTTTGTGGGAGGCATCGCATCAAAGGTCCAAGAAATGACCTTCTATACAGTATTCCATCACGTAGGATGTACATTGCTGCTTTTGATTCAAGTTTCCGAGCTTCTTTGACATCTGCTAGTAAGGTACCTTTGTCAAGGTATTGGTGAATTGGGATTCTCCAATTATCTTCTGCTTTGTCTTCGTTGCTTTCGTCTGACATGGACTGATCTTTGTCGGACTCGTCAGCTTCGGTATCTGGTTTTTCTACCCCTTCGTCTTCTTTCTCCTTTTCCGCTTCTCTCATGGCCCGAGTTCGGACGGATAAAGCTTCCTCAACGCCTGAGATTGGACCTTCTATCGGAGGTTAATATATCCTCCCAATTTGCACGGAGGTGGTATTTTTGTCCCTCAGCATTGATGATATGAATGCTAAGGCATCTGCGTGTGTGTTGTCTTTTCGACAGACATGTCTGAATGTGACTTTGTTGATCTTTGACGCATACTCATGTGTTAACTTTAGGTACGAAAACAGTATTGGATCCAGAGTTTGATATTTGAGCTCGATTTGTCTAATGACCAACTGTGAGTCACTAGTCAAACGAACATCTGATAAGCCTAGCTCATGTGCCAAGCGTAGACCGTGTATGACCGCCTCGTACTCCTTGATGTTATTATTGTATTGCTTGAATTCTAACTTGAATGCATAGATGAGTCGGTCTCTAGTAGGGGTTGTTATTACAATCCATATGCCTGCGCCTTCTCCATTGGAGGAGCCATCTACGAATATCTCCCACCTTCGTAAATTTTGTGGTTCCAAGAGGTCTTCTAGTTCCGTCTTGTCTTCTTCTATTCCTGGGATGTCATTTATCTCTGCTTCGACATTGAGAGGTATGTCTGCTAGGAAGTCCGCTAAGATTTGTGATTTCTCAGCTTTCCTTGTTTCGAAGATTGTTAGAGCATGGCTCGGTTGAACCCACCAAGCGTTGGTATGTCAAGTTTGGTTGTCATATTTTAGTGAATCAAAACTCATGTTAAGAGTCGCTTGATTATGTACTAGAGTTAAACTTCGTATAGGTTAGCTTGAAAGTATTAGGATATGAGACATTACAAGTATTGCGAAGACTTGAAGACGTGAAGAAGCAAGGAGCTACAACGACAACAATCATCCTTCCACTTGAGGTTAGTGATATTTGACTTGAACTGTTTCATTCCCTAACGTATCTTTCAAGTTGTGCATATTGAAAATATAACTGCGAAGCATATTTGAACTCTAGATAGACATAGTATTAAGGAATACAATACGAGGTTTATTGCTTAACCATTAAAATTTGTAGATAAGACATCGCCATAATCATTTGAATGCTATTGTGATTATGTATGGGTCGTATGAGGTGAGGATTTCATCCTAGGGAATAATGTTTACATGTGTTCTAAGGAAGTAAGTTCATAAACTTGAATGTTTATTTCTATAATTGTTCAAAGATATTCCTTAACGGCTAAGGGAAGAGAATCCCAGGATCGAAACATAAGTAAGTTAAGAATCTTTTAATTAAGGTTATTAATTTCATTTTGTAGGGAAATTACAGAATTAGTAATGTGCATTTACTAATTAGATTTTTCGAGAGATTTCGATCGTTATTTTTGGACAGAGCATTTCCATGAATTATGAAAACCGAATCTGTGCTTTTATGAATATCTTGAGAATATTTTTGGTTTTGGAAATTCCTTGGTGTCCAAACTTCCTTGTCTATAAATACATGAAGTTTTCCTTTCTAGCAAACTAATCCTTCGTAACAACAGATTTACTCTTTTGTTGTTTTTACTGGTGTAGCCGCCTATTCGGAGAGGAGAGTAACCTAATTAGGCGAAATCTCTTACGGACGCTCAGTTCAAAGTCTTCTTTGGGATTGAGAAGCTCTAGCGCGACCCGTTGGTGGGAAACTAGATAATTGCGGTTTATCTTTGTTTTCGATTGATTTGATTGACTAACGGTGGTTGAAATCTGATTGCACCTACTTTGTTTATTCTTGAGAATCTTCTCTTCTGATATAAGATTCACTCAAACTAGTTCAGAGTTTCGACGAGGATCTTTAGACTGTTGTTAGTTCTAAAAACGATCTTGTGATAATCCATTGTTAACAGACTCCGTTCTGTGCGTGATTGATCACAAGAGATTCAAGTGATTGTGTGCAGGTTTTTATTGAAGATTTGAGAAGATTTGAAGACAAAGAAGATATTGAAGATCTGACTTGGCTTTTATAATCTTTGGTGTACACAATACTTGTTTGGGAAAAAGAGGATCCAATTAATAATCGGTTTATCCTTGTGGTAGATTGGATTGATTAATTGAGTAGATCGGCATCAATAAGTTTCCTTGTGATTAAAGGTATTGATTGGCTTAATCTTAAATGATTACCTTTAGGTGATTGAACATAAGATAGATCTAAGGACCCGACGAAGGAGTTTATGTTAAGATAAACAGAAGAGCCTTTGTCCGACTCATATCACTTGGTTGAATAGAGTTGATACCAAACAGATTTGTTGTTCCTATACTGTTTGGAATATGAACCAAAGGAATTGTTCCAAGTACGTGACTTATTCACAATTCGGAGGCGTGGGAATACAGACGGAACTAAGTGAACTATAGGGTTAGTTACTTGGTCTCAACTATACGAAGTTAGGTATAATTTTTTGTAGCGGCTTAATCCTGAGAGTATTCAATTCTGGACAAGGTCCCGGGGTTTTTATGCATTTGCGGTTTCCTCGTTAACAAAATCTTGCTGTATCATTTACTTTTATTTTCCGCATTATAATTGTTTTATTATAATTAAAGTAAATCACACTAACGTTAATTCCTATTTACTTGATAAGCAATCCTATTGTGTTTGGTTAATTGCGAACCTTTGTATCAAGTAAACATACTTTGTTGTTGTATTGTCTCGATCTTGTATCCATAGACGATCACACGAAGTGTGAACCGATTAGTTGTATTGTCTCGACTCAGTCCATAGACAAACACTTTCGGAGAAAGGACTTATAGGTAGGAAAAGTTTTAGCTTGAGGTATATTTGGGTACTGATAGGTGTAGAATACACCGTATTTACTATCTAGAGTTTATGCTTTCTTTGCTATTTTTCTTGTAAATTATGTATTTTACGATTGTTTTGAGTCTTATAGCTACTATGGAGTCGCACGGACGAAAAGAAGAAGAAATCACCCAGTTTGCGCAAAAGGGAGAAATTTATCATTTTATAGGCAGACATTAAAAGGATCTGAGCCAAGGTTAAGGGGCAACTTTCTTTTGGAGAAGCACTAAAAACAGACCAGATGAGGTTAAGGGGATGTAAATTGGTTACCCCTTATCAAGGTGACCTAGCATCGAATATAACCCACTTCTATACAACCCTAAATTGAGAAATCAATTCTCAAACGGTTGTTTTCAATCATTGTTCACCTGAATGAAATGAGAGGAAAAAAGCAGCGCAGCTGCTGCCATGAATTCGTGAGATGCAGAAATGAATCGGAGAATTGTTGATGAAATGGAGAGGGGTTTCGAGCTTGGCTGCGTATGGTGATAATTTGAGGCTAATTTGAGATCGATTAAATGGGTCTCTGCTGAAATAAACTGTGTTGAGATGATGAGAGTGAAGTAAGAGTTAATGGAAGTCTCTGTCGAGATGAGGATAATATCAGTGGTGATGTTCATGGGCTTCAATGAAATTGAGATGGGTTTTGGTCGATTACAAGGAAATTAGGTTTGTGGTGATCTCTGTTGAAAAGGAGCTCAGGTTAGGGTTTCTAGAGAAATCAGAGATGGAGTAGATTAAAGGGTTAAATCTGTGTTGCCATGGAATTCAATAAGAAGGATAAGAAGATGTTGTGTAGTTGCAAGTTGTTGTGCTGGCTGAGATGAAAGCTACATAATAAGCTTAGATGAGTGTTGGTTCTGGTGGAGATGTTTCATTGCAGGTGGTGAATGGATGTTATTTCCTAATGGGTTCTGTTGGTTGTTGGTTGTCTAGATGAATGCTTAGGTTACAGGTGCAATGGCTGGATGTTTGGAACTGGTGATAACAATGAAGTGTCAAGGTGTTGTTTGGTGGTGGTTATGAACTGGTGTTGGTTTTGTGACTCGAGATGGAGGAATGAACACGGTTGTTTGGCTAGGCATATCTTCTTGGGGTTGAGAGACAAGGAAGTGCCAAAGGGGTCTGTGTGAGCATCGGGGTCGGGAAATGAATGATTAATTAGATGTATCTTGACCTCTGAGTTATGGAATGAATGCATTGCGAGGTTATGGGTATTGCAGTCAAAGAGATGGAGTTATTGATCTTTGGTGTTGTTGGGTTGCGGCAGATTTGATTTTGGCTTTGGTTGATTGCATCCGGGTGGTGATATAATGAATGCGGGAAGTTAGTGGTGATGTTTTTGCTGCCTGGAGTTGATAAAATGGTACTGCAGTGGGAGGATCTGAGTTGCAGTTGCATCTCAGATGGAGATTCTGATAAATGAAAGAGTTGTGAAGCTGCAGGTTGAATTGATGCTGCAATTGTTTGAAATGAACTCAAGCTGAGAGATGAGCGAGTTTTATGTGCAATGCTCAAAGTTGCATAGATGAAATGCAAGTCTTGAGGTACTTGGTAGAGTCTGTGAAATAATATTGGAGCTGCAACTCGGATGGTTTTGCGCAGTGAATGGAATGGTACTTTGTGAATGTTGGATTGAATCTGCGCAGTGCGGTGGTAATGGAGCCGGTGATTGTAGATGCAGAGGTGTTCTTTGCTGAAGTTTGGTTCTCAGTGGTGGCAATTGAATGGAAATGGATGCAATTGAGGCCTGCAAGATAGATAGGGCCGAGTACAAGACAGAGAAAGTGTTGAATTTGAGAGATCAAATGATGCACTGGTTTGTGGAAGTGGCGGAGAGAAAGGTGCAGTCAAGATGGGTGGAGGGAAGCACTGATGCACCATCTTGGTGCAACACAGATATGGCCTGTGCAAATGGCTTAAGGCCTGGCAACTCAGCCCAATCAGCCAGAGAGACAGCTGACTGTGATCTGACTCATCTCTGACTCGGTTGACTCACCGAGTTGACCCGAGTCGACTCACTTGACCGATTTGACCAACCGAGTTGACTCATTGACCGGTGACCGGGCGGACTTTGCCGGTCACCTGAGCCGTTTTCCGGGCACCTCTCCGGCCGATTTCCGGCCATAATACCATTTTTCCGGTGACGTATTTTTGGACATATTTTCTACATGGGTTTCTCTCTCTTATGGGCTTGGTGGATATTCATCTAATGGACTTTGAAGACTAGACCTAATTTTGGAACAAGAGGAGCTATACAAGATAAATCCTACAACTTTTGGAAACACGTTTTATTCTTGGAACTTTGGAGAGCCGCTTTTGTTTACGCTTCTAGGGTTTGCTTTTGTTCATCTTCTTCTTTATTCAATTCATATTTTTGTGATGAACTCCATAGCTATGAGTAGCTAAATTCTATATTATTAGTTAAGGATGTAGTCCTATTTCTAAAACTTGTGTTTGATTTATGTATTAGTTTTCTCTATTGATTATCGTTCACATCTCTACTGTTTTAAGAATCACATGATTGATGTATTGTGATAGGATTATGATGTTTGATCAGTTAAGTGGCCAATTAATTGAACTTGCATCCTAGTCCATAGCTATTTTAGGGTTTTTCATCGAGCGATAACCCTGAATACAAGTAGCATAATATGTTTACGGTTTGTAGTGATACACTCTCGTAATCATATGTAGAGTTTGACCATTGTCCGAATTGTTATGCGCAATGTATGAAAATTACTTTGATTAGCCTATTCCTGAAACTTAATGCTCCTAGAAATTGAATTTAATTAGCGCAAGGCGTTAGGTTATTGTTTAGGTAGAATTCACATACGCAGCTCTAATGTGTGTGTTGATGAACTTAGGAAATTAATAGATTATCTTGCTCTCTTGATTCTCTAGGCTTTTGATAATATAAGAGATTAAATCGTAATTCTAATCATACATGTCTAAGATTGAAGATGAATTCCTTGACCAATATCTTTCTCTATTGATTACTTTCTACAATTTACTTTGCTTTTGATTTACTTTTATTGCTTACATAAAAATCAGAAATCCCCCCAATTGGTTACTTTAAGAAATTGAATACATAATAACTACAATCGCCTCTCTGTGGAAACGAACTCTTTCTTATCATATACTTTAGGAAAGTGAAATTATTTTTGATGCATACGACAGCGATCAGGTACCCTCGCCTTTTCAAATATTATGTGGAATTGTTTGATCATGGCGTTCCATTTTTCCACCCTTCCAATTTTCTCCGTGTTGTCGAGGATTTGACTTATCTGAGCCTTTGTGAAAACTCGGATGGTGTGTGCATCGAAATATATCCTTAGTTTATGTGTTGCCACTACTAAGGCATATATGAGCTGCTCCACGTTGGTATAGTTACGCTCCGCTGAACTGAGTGTCTTGTTGATGTAGTATACGGGCTTTTCTCCTTGCCCTTGGTCTCGTACCAATACTGCGCTCGCAGCGTAGCTTGTTGCTGCTAAGTATAAGGTGAGTATCTCACATGGCTCCGGTTTCTGTAGGATGGGTACTGACGCTAAGTATTCTTTGATCTTGTGAAAAGCTTGTTCACATTCCGTGGTCCATGTAAACCTGTTTCCTTTCCTTAGTGTATCGAAAAATGTTTTGCATTTATCCGACGACCTTGCTATGAATCTTCCCATGGAAGCTAAGATTCCATTTAGCTTTTGTACTCCTTTTAACGTTTGTGGAGATGGCATCTCCATTATTGCTCTGAACCTTTCGGGGTCTACTTATATTCCTCGCTTAGTTATCAAGTATCCCAAGAATTATCCTGAGGTTACTCCGAATGTGCATTTCTCCGGGTTCACCTTCATGTGGAAGTTTCTCATGGCTTCGAATATTTCCCTTAGGTCTGACATGTGGTTTTTTGTTTCTTTGCTCTTGACGAGCATATCGTCCACGTAGACCTCCAGTATCTTGCCTATCCATGGCTTAAAGATTTTGTCTACTAATCGTTGGTATGTTGCCCCCGCGTTCTTTAGTCCAAAAGGCATCCTTGCATAGCAATACAAGCCTCGTGGGGTAAATAACGCAGTATGCTCCTGATCTTCTTCTGCAAGGGCTATTTGGTTGTAGCCTGAGTAACCATCCATGAAGGATAGCCTCTGGTGGCCTTCGCTTGCGTTGACGAATTGGTCAATATTTGGCAGTGGGTAGCTTTTTTTTGGGGCACGCTTTGTTAAGATTGCTAAAGTCGATGCAAATGCGCACGCCTCAGTTCTTCTTAGGTACGATGACCATGTTAGATATTCACATGGGATATCTGACTTCTCGTATGAATCCTGTTGTCAGTAGTTTTTGAAACTCCTTTTCTACCGCTTCATGATAGATATCTGCCACCTTGCGGATGCGTTGTTTAAATGGTGGCATTTCTAGTTTGAGCCGAAGGTGGTGTGACACCAAATTCGGGTCAATTCCTGGCATGTCTTCCATTGACCATGCAAAGACATCTGCATATTCCCTTAGTAACCTTTGTAGTTGCATCTCCTCGTCCTCTTCAAGTAAGGTTCCGATGTTGAGCATTTTTGGTTATGTCTCCGTTCCGATGTTTATTTTCTTTGTTGGTTCCACCAGTGAGAAGGTTTGTTTCTGAGGCCGTTGAGGAGTGATTTTCTGTAATTTTCATTGGCGGAGACGTTCGTCCTTGGAGTGGCGGAAGTTCTTGTATCCGGAACTGAGATGGATTCGGGTACTGAGATGGCTCCGTCCTTGACTTCTTTGGTGTTTGCCTTTCGTCTTTTTCTTTCATGCTGCTGGGTAGAAGCTCTTTCTTCGTTGAGTCTAACTTCTGCTAAGTTGCATAGCCTTGCATCTTGCTGGTCACCTTTGATTTCCATCTCACCCATGAGTGTAGGAAATCGAAAGTACTGATGATATGTCGAAGGCGTTCCTCGTAATCTATGTACACATAGTCTTCCCATGATTACATTGTAGGGCGAAGGTGCTTCCACCACGCAGAACCTTGTATTGGTTACTAAGGGTCCTGCACGTACCTGCAAGACAATTTCTCCTTTTGGTCTAGAGACTGCTCCATTGAAAGCGTATATTGTGCAAGTGTAAGAATCCATTTGTTCCGTTTTTAAACCCATACGCAGGTAGGGTTCGTAAAACAGTACGTTTAACGAGCTTCCCCCGTCAACGAGGACCTTCGTAATGTTCCATCCATGTATCGTAAGGGTGATCACCAGTGGATCGTTGTGCATTTCGACCTATTGATTGATGTCTTTTGTTGAAAAAGTTAATGGCGTGGCCATCCATTCTTACCATGTGCTAGCAGGTGGTCCGCTTAGTTTGAACACCTCATGGTTTTCTAGATTTCTTCTGTTTCGAGCCAATTCGAGGATATCTTCGAGCAGCTCTTCCTGTCCTCCGTTTGAGAAGGTGATCATGTTGATATATTTTCCGTCCTGAGGTAGTTCCACCCTTTTCTTCGGGGCCGCCTCAGTTTCATCTGGCTGTATTTGTACGTACTCCATGAATTTTCCTTCGTCTATGAATCTCTGAATCACGTTCCGTAAATGGTAGCACGCATCAGTTGTATGTCCGTAGTACTGGTGGTATGCACAATACTCCTTGGCCTCCTTCATTTTGTCTGGTTTCTTTCCCCTAGTATTAGGGTAAGGAAAACCTGGATTTGCTCCTTCTTTGATTAGAATGTGGGAGAATGTGGTATTTAGCTTTGTGTAGATCTTATCTACAAACTCGTCTCTTCCTTTTCCTCTGCCTTTGCCATCTCCGTGTTTTGATCTTTTGTCTCGAGAGCTGGTTCTGCCCCCGGTCTCGTTTTGCCTCTTAGGTATCTCCGGAATAGGTTCCAGAGAGTTGGTTCGTTGCGGACCTGTTGTTGTTTTTGCTTGCGCCCTGGGGTTGTCCTTATGAATTTTTTCGAGTCTGATGTAGCGGTCTTGGACAACCCTGAGCTCCCCTTCGGAATCGAGGGCTCTGTTGTGAAGTTCCACGAAGATAGCTGAGGTTCTATCAAGTCCATACTTATAGCAATTAATGTTAATTTCTGGATTGACTTTTCCAATTGCTTGACATGTCTTCTGTCACCTATCCGTGTACTGCATCAGTGTTTCCCGGGGTCCAATAGCTAAATACAATGGGGATGTGGTTGCCTCTTGAAGCACTTCTTCTAGTCTTGCACCTGCGTGGCCAGTTTTTAGGCCTTGTATTTCCTTCCGCATTTTCTCCATTTTCTCCATAACCATGTTCACATTGTGAGCATCTCTGGATAATACCTCGTTGTAGCAAGATTGAGAGGGCTTGTAAGTCGGATCCGTCTCCTCTGGATCATGGCGTGTTCTCCTGGCTCCCCCCGCTGGGTTAGCCTTTGGTGGGTTGGGATCCACCCTTCGTCTTCCTAAGATAACTCCGTTCTCACGCCTCTTTAGCAGAGGGTGAGTTTGGGAACCTTCGTTTTGTATGTCTAACATATCCTTGAGGTTTTGGTTCTCCTGGGCCATCTCATGCGTTGCATCCTCATGTTCCTTGTTGCGGAGTAACAAAGCTGCTACTTGTGCTGCCATTTGGTCTTCATTGTGAATTCCACCACCCTGAGGGGTGCTGTCGGCCGGATCCTCAGAGTTATCCGCTCCTTCTTCTATAACTGGTGCGTCTGCATCTACCTGGATTAGAGTTAAATTTCCCAACCCTCGTCCCGTGGGAACTACGTTTCTGGGTAACCCTGTGTTTGCCGCAGGTGGCTTTATAACGGCGGGATGCTCCGGTAACGGCATGCCGTAAAGTGGTTGAGCTCCCGATGTTTTCCCAATCCCTTCAGCAGGAATAGGTGATTTGTTAGCAATTTTTCTTCTTGCTATTTCGTTTTGCCCGTCTTCTGCTTCGGTTCTTTGGTTTGCTTGAGACGGCTTTTGAGATCTTCCTCGTGTAACTGTTGGTCGTGAGATTGTTGGTATATCACTTGGTTTCTGCATACCTTCGGCTTTTGTTATCCTGCGGTCATAGAAAAAACGACAAAATCTGCTACTTGGGTGCCTTCGTTAAAAGTAGCAATTAATGCTTTGACACAAAAGATAGCTAAGCAGCTTTTTCAGAAAAAAGGACTGAAATGACGTTTTGAAAGACGGGTATTAAATTTTATGACACCCTTGGGAGAAACAACCTTAAACGTTCAAAACCAATTAGAAAAGGGTGTCAGATCTCCCAAAAAACAAGGTTATTAAATACTTTAGAAGATCTTTTTTCCTTAAAATCTCACTGAGATTCCTCTGTCAGTCAGAGGTTCTCAGATCTAAAAGATGCGTTATTGGAAAAGGTTGTTTTAGTACAAAACAAAGGTTTTAACGTTTTGTGAGTACGTTTTTGTGAAAATTTTTGTAGATCTGTTAGATTGCTGATCTTTGGAGGCTAAGAACTCGAAAGATCTTGCAATAATAATGAACCAATCACTAAAAAGTGATATACATCGCTTATTGAACTCAGATCTCTTCGTTAAAGAAGATGTGCAAGTAAAATAAATTACGGAATATAAAGAACTCAAGCTAGTGAGAAAAACTTTTCTAGCGCAAAACTGTGACTACTCATTTTCCCGTAGTCTATGTAATGTATACAGCTCATAGAATCAGATGCTAAGTAGTATCGATACCTCTGTTGAACTGATAATACTAAGTAATAAAAGATTGTTGATGGTGGGTTTTCATTTGAGGTTAAAATTGTAAAAACCGGAAAAAAATTATGCGCTGACATCTTGTAAAAGATAAGGCCATTTATAAGTGTTGGATACTCCCTCACTTAATTCACCAAGAATGGAGCATGTAGCAACAATCTCATTCTGTGAATACATGAAATTCCTCCAGGTTGGAGCATGTGGCAACAATCCCTTCCTGTGAATTTCATATCAGCCTTTGTATTTCAAAGACTCATTATCGGTGTGGCATGACGACCGAGTGTTACTCTTCTGAGTAACACGAACCTCCAAGCACTATAATGAAACCATGTACGAAATACCCGTACAGGCCGACTCTCGGTGTGTTATACTAGCCCGATTGAGCCCCTCTCGGTGTGTTATACTAGCCCGATTGAGCATCCGGATTGACCAGTATCAGTCCGGATATGATTCGATCGCAGATCATCCAACTCCATAAGCATGATTGGATGACCCCAGATCAATTCCATCACCCCAAGCAGGTATGAAATACCCACGGCCGACCCCGCATGGTCGGTCATTGGCCTAGCTTGCCAAGAAACCGTTCATACCAAGCATTATGGACGGAAAACCCTAAATTAGGGTTTGCGGCATATTACATGTGTTGCAAAGCGGTCTCAACCATCCATCTTCGCAGTATAGATGGAGGGTGTAGATGTAGATTCAAAGGGCCCAGAGCATGTCAACACGATCACCGTGGGCCCGCCTACACACTTGACCAATCGGTCAAAACCAACCATGGTTGGTCGTGACAAAATTGTCACCCAAACAAGAGATGGCGCACGGCTTTGGAAAGCCAAAATTAGGGTTTCAAGCCATCACGCGTCCATCTTCTCCGCACGAATGGAGGGTCACAGATTAGATTAAGCGGGTCCGGTCATACCAAAGATGACCACCGTGGGCCCATCTACCTCCTCATGTGTTCGGCCAAGGCATACCATGCCTGGCTATCCCAAACCGTCCACCCAAACTTGCGTGGTTACACTTCCCAAATTGCAAACTGATCTCGACCACTCAACTTCATAGGACGATTTGAGTGGCTTAGATCACGTTTTCATGGGATAGTCAGGTATAGGTGTGAACACCAGCCTACCACCTACACGCTGGTATGATCGACCAAGACCGACCAAGATGGGTCATCTTGAAACGCGTGCCCAAACTAGGGATGTCACGCGGTTTCCAACTCCTTTGCGGCAATGGATTTCTGCCGCAGAATCGATCTCAACCACTCAACTTTACCGGTCAAATTGAGTGGCATAGATCGCGCCTTCATGGGACAGTGAGGTATGGACGTGCACACCGGCATGCTGTCTACACACATGCCCGGTCGGTCCTCTCCAAATCCCTTTCCATGCTTGGTTTCGACCAAGCTGAAGAGTAATGCTTGCGCACCTCTTCAAAAAACCCAAATATTCATTAACGGTCGCAGATGAGTGTCTCAAAGATCATCTCATCCGTCCAACTTCACCAGCTTGGTTATACAACCTTGGTCAAGAGTTAATTGGTTAGTGAGGCGTCATTACCCATCACTTTACCACACCATAATGCAGTACCTGCATAAAATACACACGATACTTCACAAGTATCGACTTCCTAAATAACACAGTTATTCAATTCAGAATTACATGCTATCTTTCGTGGATCCACGATCCACACATTCCAGACATCAATCATGTCACAAACTGGGGGGATACATACTGGGGTATTGGTCTGGCGGTTTACAGCGTGCAGCGTGCAACGCGCCATCACAAGAACGTGTCGGGAAGTCATGGACGGTTAGAGATAGACAGGAGAAGTGGGCAAGACTGGTCGTGTGGCACCGACACACAACTCCACTACTCCATCACTCCACTTCCTCCACTTCCCACGAGAGACGTGAATAAGGCTCAATGACTTGTATAAATAGGTTCTCCGCCCTATTTCAAACAACAACACAAGTCCAGACAAGACAGAAAACCAAGTGTTAATACAAAACGTATTCAAACACCCAGAGCTTGCTTGCATCAATCATAAGCCTGCTCACCTTTCTGTTACAAGTCATAAGCAAGCCAACATCTTCACAATCTCAACACCTTCTTCGCTTCCCTCCCTAAGATCAACCCCATCTCCTTCACTTTGTGACCGAAACAAGTCTGGAACGGCCATTTCTTGGTTTAGGCCGGACTTGCACGCATTGATCTCTCGAATCTACAAGCACTCACCGCGCAAAGTGCATTTGTTTAAGGTTTAAATTCATTCCTCATCCACACCCCAAATTACCAAATTCTCAGAATAGTTTTCACCCATAAACAATTGGCGACCACGGTGGGAGGTTGATCTCTCGGTTACAAAAAATCGAATCCTCAATTCTTCGATTTACGTCTCACGATGTATCCTCACCAGAATCCGCAGTGGTTCGAGATATCATGGGAAGCATAGATGGAATGTTGGAGGATGTCTTGGCAAATCAAGCCGGTATCACCGAAGGCGAGCGAGACATTTCGCCTTTTGAATGATATAGCAAAGCACAACTACAAGAAGGGTCGATAGGCATCAACTCAGACAGCGCGAGAAACGTTGAATCCTTAGTCAGAAGTCACACCTTTACAAGTGGAGAAGCAAAAAGAGCACGCAGTCGAAAACGAATCAAGAAAGATGGACAACATGGTCCAGACATAGGAAAAGACTTGTCCGGAGTACTGCAATGTATGCCGGATAAAGAAAGAGAGCTTGTAGCCCATGGAGCCCTGCTAGAGGATTTATATCTCAAAACTCTTGCTGAAGCCCGGAAAACTGTCCAATACGCGTCGACTTTTCAACCGACTGAAGAAATGCTTGAGGAAGGAGAAATCAATCAGGAAATACCTGAATACAGAGGATGGGAACGTTCAATCCGGTCACTCAGCAGTGACATTACGACACCTTCCACATCCCTTTACCTAGGCAAGCGATCCGCAGATATGATGGCACTCGTAAATCTTCCAACTTCATCTCCCGTTCCACATCAAAGCCACGGAGAGACATCACAACGCCCACTAACGCAGGAAAAGCCAGACTCAAAGTACCAACACTTTCCGTTCCCGATGGAAAAGATTTTGGAGTTGCTGGAGATGTGGGTACGAAATAGAGAGGTGGAACTACCTCCGGTATGGCGTCCGCCTACTGATCAAGAAGTAATGGACCCGAGATACTGTCATTTCCACCGGTTCCTCCATCACCCCACCAGCGAATGCAACGCTTTGAAGCGCATTGTTCAGAGAAGCTTGGTCCGGAGCGATAACTCGAGAGATTGGTGTGGAGGATTTTCTTAGAAAGGCTACTCCGGTTCGATACAAGTGAGGCTTCGAAAGCAAGTAAGTTCCACTCAACAATTTTACAAGAAAGATAGTTTAGAATTCACTGGGGACTTGGCATCCCGCACGTGGAGAAAGAGGCTCGGTGATCAAACGCCATGTTTGTTTCCATCCGTACCTCCCTTTTGCATAACATTTGCAACTTCATGTGCTATGTGCAATCATTCATGACCAAGATGCAAATTTCATTTAACATAATCTCCTTCAAAAGGGGTGTTCACAAAACTATCTCAAAATAAGCCAATTCAATCACCTATTAATTCAAAACCGGAGGTCAAAGAAAATCCTCACTATCACTCAAAAAAGAAAAGCATCTAAAAGAAAAGGCAAGTATATAGCATGAATACTTCAAGGAAAGTCCTTCAAAGAACAACTCGTCCTTCCGGGGGCGAGAGAGACTTTCATCCTTTGAAGCGCAACTGTTTTGACTCCAGTTCCTTAGACAACTTCTCAACCTCTTCTTCTTCGGCGAGCAACACAGTCTTTGTAAGGGACTTCATCCTGTAATTTCGAAGCTCCTGAATCTTGGAGAACCCTTTGAAGAACCAAGGAGCATTGAAGCCGTATCTTGCAAACACGTCCCGATGGAACCTCCAATCTTCAATCATCTCCTCGTAAAACCGTTCGACCAGTCATGACGCTCATCCCCTGGATAGAAACTAAAGCTTCTTGGACGCGGTTGACCAACGCAAGACGACTTTTGAGCTTCGTGGTGGTAGCAATATGGCCGTGCTTCTCCCATATCGCTGTGTACAACTCTTCGAACTGAACCGGCACGCTGAATCCACCAACCAACACATGACCTGGATAAGGGATAGTAAAAGGAGGATCGAACAAAGCCCTGAACGCATCACCGGTAATTCACCAACCACAGGAGCCTTGTCAGTTGCAGGGGGCCTTTCGGAAGAAGTCACCACAATAGCCATATTCACTGGAACCTGCTCAGGACGGATTTCAAGGGGAGCCGACTCAATTATTGCAAACGCTACCTTTCTTATACTCCTTCCGGCATCTACTTCGCTCTGAGTACTAATTTCCATCACGACCCCGTCAACAAGATCACTCAGAGAGGCGACTTGTCCAACCGAGCTTGCATCATCTCTGTCATGGTCGGGAAAAGGAACGGTTTCTCCAGACTTCTCGACATGAAGATCAGTTTCTCCAGACTTCTCAACATGAAGATCAGTTTCTCAACATGAAGATCGGACTTCTCAAAGATGAAGATCGCACCGTCAGCCTTCTCATTCTGAATACGCGCCAGCCTTGTGAAGACATTCTCTTTCGGAATCCCCTGATTTCAAGCAAGAATTACTCTTAGAAAGATTCACCCTGGAGAAATAAAGGAACCAACGGGAAGAAATTTAAATACCTGCATATTGGAGGAATTGAGGATCACCGGACCGCATGCTTGCCTCTTAGGTCTCTCTCCTGCTTGGGGACTGCAATCCTCAGCTCTTGTGCGTTTGGCTGGAAGTGGCTTCAACCGGAAATGCTTTTTCAAAACGTCAGGAGATGGTTCACCACGAAAACCTGTCACAATACTCTCCGAGAATTCCTGGAAAATCAACAGTTGCCTGCTCCAAAATTCCTTGTACTTATCGGTTACCACTGGGTTTCTCCCAATAAGCCAGAAGGGAAGGCTCACCCGTTCCAAAAACATGCCAGCGTTAAGCATGTTCGGGAGAGATTCTTTCGGAACCCTTGGTAAACGAATAAATGGGACACCCTGATCAAATCCCATTTGGCGAGCAGCCTCGTCAATATTGTACGGAGTCACGTAAAATTCTCCGTTAAATAGAGACGGGACATATCCTGGAATGCAGCTACGCAGGTAAATAAGTTCTCCAGATTTCATAGTTTCGACATCGGTACACAACACAGCATCAGGACCGTCAGAAGCGATAGCAAAAGTCTTTGGCTGAAGAATGGAAGGGTGGACCGGCCCCCATGGACGGAAATCTACAGAAGACACATTGTCAAATACGTCCACAAGTTTCGCACCGCCTCTGGGACGCCTTTTATTCCAACGGAGTATTCTCGAGCCACCATACAAGTTCTTGAGCGAATTTCCGGAGTAGGAGCGTAACTTTTGAAGTGTTCCCATAAGAATGCCCGAATAAAAGCAAAGTGAACGTGCGACTCCACCTTCTTGTACCCGTTAGAAACATGCATGTCCATTGCTAAAGCGTCCGGATGAGAATACAAGTGATCCAAGGAACAATGCGCCTAAAGGAAGAACTTCACCCTTCGCCAGCCCTTATAGCAATCTTAACAAGGTCACTTCTAATGGTCTTCTTTCCAGAACCATCATCGAATATATCCTCTGGATAGCCATAAAGACAGAACGCAATCACACCGAGCTCGTTTTCCAACTCTTGATCCGGCTCCGGGTCCGCAGAGACCACTCCGACACCCACCAGTGTAAAAGCATCTCGCATCTTTTTCTCTTCCTTGTCCAGTGTCGAATTCTCGCCACTTTTTGAAGTATAGCACCATAGTTACTTTGTTCCGTATCGAGAGCTCGTAAGAAAGACTTCCAAAGAACAGCAGGGTTCATTAATGCAGCCACACTCTCCAAAGTAATAGTCATCTCTCCCCATCTAGATATGGCTGTGTGAGTAGAAATACGCCACCGAGAAATGAAGGTAATCAAACCCGCGATGTCTTTCCTAATTTCGAGAGTAGTAGATGCCATGACCGCATTGAGGATCTGCGCGCTTTGGTCAAATTGTCCTTAATGCCCTTATTACTCAACATGCGTCTCATCCATCCTTCATAAGAACCCAGTGGAGCATGGCAAGTCTTGAAGTCAATAGGAGAAGGCGGATATTCGTTTCTCCGGAGACAAAATCTCATCACAAGTGCTGAAGAAGAGAATGGATCAGCTTCCATATTTTCTGAATCGGAAAGCAAGACTATCTTATGAGAAGGATGTTTCCTAACGTTTGGAAAAGGCGAGGTGAATAATTCATCATCGATGTTCGGCATATCTTTGAAGCTGTCAACACTTCCTGACTTGGCACCAGCATTATCTCCAGAAGACATCTCAACAGGGATTCTTTCTTCCACAATGAAATAAAAGACAGGAGTTAGAACTTGTATGAAAGCACGGGAGAGATGTAGTTACACACGGCAAGACGCAATTCACATCGGAGCACACAATGGCCGGTTCAAACACCATTCAAGTCCGGTACAAATTTCAAGTCCGGTACAACTTTCAGTCTGGTATTGGTTTCAAGTCCGGTACAAATTTCAGTCTGGTATTGGTTTCAAGTCCGGTACATGTTTCAAGTTCGGTGTAAATTTCAGTCAAGCATATGTGAGTAAGACCCACGTTCCGGCATACACGGCGGGCCCGCATTCATTCATCCGCATGCATCATAACACGATTTTCTTTATTCATGGGAATCGTGTCTACGGGATTCAAGCCAAAAGGTGGAAAGAAGCAAAAACAACATGGATTCACGGGTTGTTTTACTAAGCAATTCTAGAAAATATTGACGTATCAACCTTGGTGGAAAAAACTAAGCATATACATGTCTTATAAAAGGTGTTTACCTAACAAACTAGGGTTTTACCTTTGAAAAAAAAAAAAAAGGGGGGAGCGAAACTTACCTTGGACGGACGGCGGCAGCAAATCCGGCAACGGCAACGGCGGCGTCGGTCGGGGCGGCAGCAAGGTCATGACGGGAGCTGCTCAAACAAAAAAAAAAGGAGAGAACTCGTGGGAAAAAAGGAAAGGGTTTTGTCTCTTTTATAGACAAAAATTAGAAGAATCCCAATAGAAGAAGGATTCCTCTCTTATTTGGTTTCCTCTTTTGATTCAAATACCCAAAGAAAGAAACCGGCCCCACCAAGGGATTCCATACAAGCGTGACGGCGTGGGAAACTAGCGGTCGGCCAACACTCTGCGGGTAAACTCCTTTTATCCTGTCTTTCTCACATATGTATGTCACCATCTCATGCCTACCACACAATAGTGTAACCATTATGTGCTAGGCAAGGGGGACTTAATGTTGATGGTGGGTTTTCATTTGAGGTTAAAATTGTAAAAAACCGAAAAAAATTATGCGTACGACATCTTGTAAAAGATAAGGCCATTTATAAGTGTTGGATACTCCCTCACTTAATTCACCAAGAATGGAGCATGTAGCAACAATCCCATTCTCGTGAATACATGAAATTCCTCCAGGTTGGAGCATGTGGCAACAATCCCTTCCTGTGAATTTCATATCGGCCTTGTATTTCAGTACTCATTATCGGTGTGGCATGACGACCGAGTGTTACTCTTACGAGTAACACGAACCTCCAAGCACTATAATGAAACCATGTACGAAATACCCGTACATGCCGACTCTCGGTGTGTTATACTAGCCCGATTGAGCCCCTCTCGGTGTGTTATACTAGCCCGATTGAGCATCCGGACCGACCGTATCAGTCCGGATATGATCTCGATCATGATCATCCAACTCCATAAGCATGATTGGATGACCCCGCATCAATTCCATCACCCCCAAGCGGTATGGAATACCCACGGCCGACCCCGCATGGTCGGTCATTGGCCTAGCTTGCCAAGAAACCGTTCATACCAAGCATTATGGACGGAAAACCCTAAATTAGGGTTTGCGGCATATTACATGTGTTGCAAAGCAATCTCAACCATCCATCTTCGCAGGTATAGATGGGGGTGTAGATGTAGATTCAAAGGGACAGAGCATGTCAACACGATCACCGTGGGCCCGCCTACACACTTGACCAATCGGTCAAAACCAACCATGGTTGGTCGTGACAAAATTGTCACCCAAACAAGAGATGGCGCACGGCTTTGGAAAGCCAAAATTAGGGTTTCAAGCCATCACGCGCGTCCATCTTCTTCGGCACGAATGGAGGGTCACAGATTAGATTAAGCAGGTCCGGTCATACCAGCATGACCACCGTGGGCCCATCTACCTCCTCATGTGTTCGGCCAAGGCATACCATGCCTGGCTATCCCAAAACGTCCACCCAAACTTGCGTGGTTACACTTCCCAAATTGCAAACCGATCTCGACCACTCAACTTCATAGGACGATTTGAGTGGCTTAGATCACGTTTTCATGGGATAGTCAGTATAGGTGTGAACATCATCCTACCACCTACACGCTGGTATGATCGACCAAGACCGACCAAGATGGGTCATCTTGAAACGCGTGCCCAAACTAGGGATGTCACGCGGTTTCCAACTCCTTTGCGGCAATGGATTACGCGCAAACCGATCTCAACCACTCAACTTTACCGGTCAAATTGAGTGGCCTAGATCGCGCCTTCATGGGACAGTGAGGTATGGACGTGCACACCGGCATGCTGTCTACACACATGCCCTGGTCGGTCCTCTCCAAATCCCTTTCCATGCTTGGTTTCGACCAAGCTGAAGAGTAATGCTTGCGCACCTCTTCAAAAAACCCTAATATTCATTAACGGACGCAGATGAGTGTCTCAAAGATCATCTCATCCGTCCAACTTCACCAGCTTGGTTATACAACCTTGGTCAGGAGTTAATTGGTTAGTGAGGCGTCATTACCCATCACTTTACCACACCATAATGCAAAGACTGCGCATAAAATACACACGATACTTCACAAGTATCGACTTCCTAAATAACACGGTTATTCAATTCAAAATTACATGCTATCTTTCGTGGATCCACGATCCACACATTCCGAACATCAATCATGTCACAAACTGGGGGATACATACTGGGGTATTGGTCGGCGGTTTACGGCGTGCGGCGTGCAACGCGCCATCACAAGAACGTGTCGAAGTCATGGACGGTTAGAGATAGACGGGAGAAGTGGGCAAGACCGGTCGTGTGGCACCGACGCACAACTCCACTACTCCATCACTCCACTTCCTCCACTTCCCACGAGAGACGTGAATAAGGCTCAATGACTTGTATAAATAGGTTCTCCGCCCTATTTCAAACAACAACACAAGTCCGACAAGACAGAAAACCAAGTGTTAATACAAAACGTATTCAAACACCGTGAGCTTGCTGGCATCAATCATAAGCCTGCTCACCTTTCGTTACAAGTCATAAGCAAGCCAACATCTTCACAATCTCAACACCTTCTTCGCTTCCCTCCCTAAGATCAACCCCATCTCCTTCACTTTGTGACCGAAACAAGTCTGGAACGGCCATTTCTTGGTTTAGGCCGGACTTGCACAGATTGATCTCTCGAATCTACAAGCACTCACCTCGCAGTGCATTTGTTTAAGGTTTAAATTCATTCCTCATCCACACCCCAAATTACCAAATTCTGCAGGAATAGTTTTCACCCATAAACAATTGGCGACCACAGTGGGAGGTTGATCTCTCGGTTACAAAAAATCGAATCCTCAATTCTTCGATTTACGTCTCACGATGTATCCTCACCAGGAATCCGCAGGTGGTTCAGATATCATGGGAAGCATAGATGGAATGTTGGAGGATGTCTTGGCAAATCAAGCCGGTATCACTAGAAGGCAGAGCGAGACATTTCGCCTTTTGAATGATATAGCAGCACAATTACAAGAAGGGTCGATAGGCATCAACTCGGATAAAGTGTAAGAAACGTTGAATCCTTAGTCGAGTCACACCTTTACAAGTGGAGAAGCAAAAAGAGCACGCAGTCGAAAACGAATCAAGAAAGATGGACAACATGGTCCAGACATAGGAAAAGACTTGTCCGGAGTACTGCAATGTATGCCGGATAAAGAAAGAGAGCCTGTAGCCCATGGAGCCCTCGCTAGAGGATTTATATCTCAAAACTCTTCTTTGAAGCCCTAAAATCGTCCAATACGCGTCGACTTTTCAACCGATCAAGAAATGCTTGAGGAAGGAGAAATCAATCAGAAATACCCGAATACGAGAGGATGGGAACGTTCAATCCGGTCACTCAGCAGTGACATTACGACACCTTCCACATCCCTTTACCTAGGCAAGCGATCCGCAGATATGATGGCACTCGCAAATCTTCCAACTTCATCTCCCGTTCCACATCAAAGCCACGGAGAGACATCACAACGCCCACTAACGCAGGAAAAGCCAGACTCAAAGTACCAACACTTTCCGTTCCCGATGGAAAAGATTTTGGAGTTGCTGGAGATGTGGGTACGAAATAGAGAGGTGGAACTACCTCCGGTATGGCGTCCGCCTACTGATCAAGAAGTAATGGACCCGAGATACTGTCATTTCCACCGGTTCCTCCATCACCCCACCAGCGAATGCAACGCTTGAAGCGCATTGTTCGAGAGAAGCTTGGTCCGAGCGATAACTCGAGAGATTGGTGTGGAGGATTTTCATAGAAAGGCTACTCCGGTTCGATACAAGTGAGGCTTCGAAAGCAAGTAAGTTCCACTCAACAATTTTACAAGAAAGATAGTTTAGAATTCACCGGGGACTTGGCATCCCGCACGTGGAGAAAGAGGCTCAGTGATCAAACGCCATGTTTGTTTCCATCCGTACCTCCCTTTTGCATAACATTTGCAATTTCATGTGCTATGTGCAATCATTCATGACCAAGATGCAAATTTCATTTAACATAATCTCCTTCAAAAGGGTTGTTCACAAAACTATCTCAAAATAAGCCAATTCAATCACCTATTAATTCAAAACCGGAGGTCAAAGAAAATCCTCACTATCACTCAAAAAGAAAAGCATCTAAAAGAAAAGGCAAGTATATAGCATGAATACTTCAAGGAAAGTCCTTCAAAGAACAACTCGTCCTTCCGGGCGAGAGAGACTTTCATCCTTTGAAGCGCTGACTGTTTCAGCTCCAGGTTCCTTAGACAACTTCTCAACCTCTTCTTCCTGGCGAGCAACACGGTCCGCGAAGGGACTTCATCTGTAATTTCGAAGCTCCCGAATCTTGGAGAACCCTTTGAAGAACCAAGGAGCATTGAAGCTTTACTGTGCAAACACGTCCCGATGGAACCTCCAATCTTCAATCATCTCCTCGTAAACCTGTTCGACCGGTCGTGACGCTCATCCCCTGGATAGAAACTAAAGCTTCTTGGACGCGGTTGACCAACGCAAGACGACTTTTGAGCTTCGTGGTGGTAGCAATATGGCCGTGCTTCTCCCATATCGCTGTGTACAACTCTTCGAACTGAACCGGCACGCTGAATCCACCAACCAACACATGACCTGGATAAGGGATAGTAAAAGGAGGATCGAACAAAGCCCCAGAATGCATCACCGGTAATTCACCAACCACAGGAGCCTTGTCAGTTGCAGGGGGCCTTTCGGAAGAAGTCACCACAATAGCCATATTCACTGGAACCTGCTCAGGACGGATTTCAAGGGGAGCCGCCTCAATTATTGCAAACGCTACCTTTCTTATACTCCTTCCGGCATCTACTTCGCTCTGAGTACTAATTTCCATCACGACCCCGTCAACAAGATCACTCAGAGAGGCGACTTGTCCAACCGAGCTTGCATCATCTCTGTCATGGTCGGGAAAAGGAGCGGTTTCTCCAGACTTCTCGACATGAAGATCAGTTTCTCCAGACTTCTCAACATGAAGATCAGTTTCTCCAGACTTCTCAGCATGAAGATCAGTACCGCCAGCCTTCTCATTCTGAATACGCGCCAGCCTTGTGAAGACATTCTCTTTCGGAATCCCCTGATTTCAAGCAAGAATTACTCTTAGAAAGATTCACCCTGGAGAAATAAAGGAACCAACGGGAAGAAATTTAAATACCTGCATATTGGAGGAATTGAGGATCACCGGACCGCATGCTTGCCTCTTAGGTCTCTCTCCTGCTTGGGGACTGCAATCCTCAGCTCTTGTCCGTTTGGCTGGAAGTGGCTTCAACCGGAAATGCTTTTTCAAAACGTCAGAAGATGGTTCACCACGGAAACCTGTCACAATACTCTCCGAGAATTCCTGGAAAATCAACAGTTACTGCTCCAAAATTCCTTGTACTTATCGGTTACCACCGGGTTTCTCCCAATAAGCCCGGAAGGAAGGCTCACCCGTTCCAAAAACATGCCAGCGTTAAGAATGTTCGGGAGAGATTCTTTCGGAACCCTTGGTAAACGAATAAATGGGACACCGATCAAATCCCATTTGGCGAGCAGCCCTGTCAATATTGTACGGAGTCACAGAAAATTCTCCATTAAATAGAGACGGGACATATCTGGAATGCGGCTACGCGGGTAAATAAGTTCTCCAGATTTCATAGTTTCGACATCGGTACACAACACAAAGATCGGGGACCGTCGGAAGCGATAGCAAAAGTCTTTGGTCCGAACAATGGAAGGGTGGACCGGCCCCCATGGACGGAAATCTACAGAAGACACATTGTCAAATACGTCCACAAGTTTCGCACCGCCTCTGGGACGCCTTTTATTCCAACGGAGTATTCTCGAGCCACCATACAAGTTACTGAGCGAATTTCCAAGAGTAGGAGCGTAACTTTTGAAGTGTTCCCATAAGAATGCCTGAATAAAAGCAAAGTGAACGTGCGACTCCACCTTCTTGTACCCATTAGAAACATGCATGTCCATTGCTAAAGCGTCCAGATGAGAATACAGTGATCCAAGGAACAATGCGCCTAAAGGAAGAACTTCACCCTTCGCCAGCCTTATAGCAATCTTAACAAGGTCACTTCTAATGGTCTTCTTTCCAGAACCATCATCGAATATATCCCTGGATAGCCATAAAGACAGGAACGCAATCACACTGAGCTCGTTTTCCAACTCTTGATCCGGCTCTGGGTCCGCAGGAGACCACTCCGACACCCACCAGGTATAAAAGCATCTCGCATCTTTTTTCTCTTCCTTGTCCAGACTGTCGAATTCTTCCACTTTTTGAAGTATAGCACCATAGTTACTTTGTTCCGTATCAGAGAGCTCGTAAGAAAGACTTCCAAAGAACAAAGTTCATTAATGCAGCCACACTCTCCAAAGTAATATTCATCTCTCCCCATCTAGATATGGCTGTTTGAGTAGAAATACGCCACCGAGAAATGAAGGTAATCAAACCCGCGATGTCTTTCCTAATTTCGAGAGTAGAGATGCCATGACCTCATTGAGGATCTGCGCTTTGGTCAAATTGTCCTTAATGCCCTTATTACTCAACATGCGTCTCATCCATCCTTCATAAGAACCCAGTGGAGCATGGCAAGTCTTGAAGTCAATAGGAGAAGGCGGATATTCGTTTCTCAGGAGACAAAATCTCATCACAAGTGCTGAAGAAGAGAATGGATCAGCTTCCATATTTTACGAATCGAATCGGAAAGCAAGACTATCTTATGAGAAGGATGTTTCCTAACGTTTGGAAAAGGCGAGGTGAATAATTCATCATCGATGTTCGACATATCTTTGAAGTTGTCAACACTTCCTGACTTGGCACCAGCATTATCTCCAGAAGACATCTCAACAGGGATTCTTTCTTCCACAATGAAATAAAAGACAGGAGTTAGAACTTGTATGAAAGCACGGGAGAGATGTAGTTACACACGGCAAGACGCAATTCACATCGGAGCACACAATGGCCGGTTCAAACACCATTCAAGTCCGGTACAAATTTCAAGTCCGGTACAACTTTCAGTCTGGTATTGGTTTCAAGTAAAGTACAAATTTCAGCCTGGTATTGGTTTCAAGTCCAGACAAGTTTCAAGTTCGGTGTAAATTTCAGTCAAGCATATGTGAGTAAGACCCACGTTCCGGCATACACGGCGGCCCGCATTCATTCATCCGCATGCATCATAACACGATTTTCTTTATTCATGGGAATCGTGTCTACGGGATTCAAGCCAAAAGGTGGAAAGAAGCAAAAACAACATGGATTCACGGGTTGTTTTACTAAGCAATTCTAGAAAATATTGACGTATCAACCTTGGTGGAAAAAACTAAGCATATACATGTCTTATAAAAGGTGTTTACCTAACAAACTAGGGTTTTACCTTTGAAAAAAAAAAAAAAAAAGGGGGGAGCGAAACTTACCTTGGACGGACGGCGGCAGCAAATCCAAGAAAAGAACAACGACGTCGGTCGGGGCGGCAAAGCAAGGTCATGACGGGAGCTGCTCAAACAAAAAAAAAAGGAGAGAACTCGTGGGAAAAAAGGAAAGGGTTTTGTCTCTTTTATAGACAAAAAATTAGAAGAATCCCAATAGAAGAAGGATTCCTCTCTTATTTGGTTTCCTCTTTTGATTCAAATACCCAAAGAAAGAAACCGGCCCCACCAAAGGATTCCATACAAGCGTGACGGCGTGGGAAACTAGCGGTCGGCCAACACTCTTAGGGTAAACTCCTTTTATCCTGTCTTTCTCACATATGTATGTCACCATCTCATGCCTACCACACAATAGTGTAACCATTATGTGCTAGGCGGGGGACTTAATGTTGATGGTGGGTTTTCATTTGAGGTTAAAATTGTAAAAACCAAAAAAATTATGCGTTGACATCTTGTAAAAGATAAGGCCATTTATAAGTGTTGGATACTCCCTCACTTAATTCACCAAGAATGGAGCATGTAGCAACAATCCCATTCTCGTGAATACATGAAATTCCTCCGAGGTTGGAGCATGTGGCAACAATCCCTTCCCGTGAATTTCATATCGCCTTTGTATTTCCAGTACTCATTATCGGTGTGGCATGACAGTCGAGTGTTACTCTTACTGAGTAACACGAACCTCCAAGCACTATAATGAAACCATGTACGAAATACCCGTACATGCCGACTCTCGGTGTGTTATACTAGCCCGATTGAGCCCCTCTCGGTGTGTTATACTAGCCCGATTGAGCATCCGGACTGACCAGTATCAGTCCGGATATGATCTCGATCGCATCATCCAACTCCATAAGCATGATTGGATGACCCCAGCATCAATTCCATCACCCCCAAGCGGTATGGAATACCACGGCCGACCCCGCATGGTCGGTCATTGGCCTAGCTTGCCAAGAAACCGTTCATACCAAGCATTATGGACGGAAAACCCTAAATTAGGGTTTGCGGCATATTACATGTGTTGCAAAGCAGCCTCAACCATCCATCTTCGCAGGTATAGATGGAGGGTGTAGATGTAGATTCAAAGGGCCCAGAGCATGTCAACACGATCACCGTGGGCCCGCCTACACACTTGACCAATCGGTCAAAACCAACCATGGTTGGTCGTGACAAAATTGTCACCCAAACAAGAGATGGCGCACGGCTTTGAAAGCCAAAATTAGGGGTTTCAAGCCATCACGCGCGTCCTCTTCTCCGGCACGAATGGAGGGTCACAGATTAGATTAGCAGGTCCGGTCATACCAAAGATGACCACCGTGGGCCCATCTACCTCCTCATGTGTTCGGCCAAGGCATACCATGCCCGGTTATCCCAAACCGTCCACCCAAACTTGCGTGGTTACACTTCCCAAATTGCAACCGATCTCGACCACTCAACTTCACGGACGATTTGAGTGGCTTAGATCACGTTTTCATGGGATAGTCGTATAGGTGTGAACATCATCCTACCACCTACACGCTGGTATGATCGACCAAGACCGACCAAGATGGGTCATCTTGAAACGCGTGCCCAAACTAGGGATGTCACGCGGTTTCCAACTCCTTTGCGGCAATGGATTTGCCGCAAACCGATCTCAACCACTCAACTTTACCGGTCAAATTGAGTGGCTTAGATCGCGCCTTCATGGGACAATGTGAGGTATGGACGTGCACACCGGCATGTTGTCTACACACATGCCCGGTCGGTCCTCTCCAAATCCCTTTCCATGCTCGGTTTCGACCAAGTCAAGAGTAATGCTTGCGCACCTCTTCAAAAAACCCTAATATTCATTAACGGATCGCAGATGAGTGTCTCAAAGATCATCTCATCCGTCCAACTTCACTGACTTGGTTATACAACCTTGGTCGGGAGTTAATTGGTTAGTGAGGCGTCATTACCCATCACTTTACCACACCATAATGCAAGACTTTGCATAAAATACACACGATACTTCATAAGTATCGACTTCGAATAACACAAGTTATTCAATTCGCATTACATGCTATCTTTCGTGGATCCACGATCCACACATTCAGATATCAATCATGTCACAAACCGGGGGATACATACCGGGGTATTGGTGCGGCGGTTTACGGCGTGCAACGCGCCATCACAAGAACGTGTCGGGAAGTCATGGACGGTTAGAGATGACGGGAGAAGTGGGCAAGACTGGTCGTGTGGCACCGACGCACAACTCCACTACTCCATCACTCCACTTCCTCCACTTCCCACGAGAGACGTGAATAAGTCTCAATGACTTGTATAAATAGGTTCTCCGCCCTATTTCAAACAACAACACAAGTCCGACAAAGACAGAAAACCAAGTGTTAATACAAAACGTATTCAAACACCCGAGCTTGCTTGCATCAATCATAAGCCCGCTCACCTTTCGTTACAAGTCATAAGCAAGCCAACATCTTCACAATCTCAACACCTTCTTCGCTTCCCTCCCTAAGATCAACCCCATCTCCTTCACTTTGCGACCGAAACAAGTCTGGAACGGCCATTTCTTGGTTTAGGCCGGACTTGCAGATTGATCTCTCGAATCTACAAGCACTCACCGCGCAGTACATTTGTTTAAGGTTTAAATTCATTCCTCATCCACACCCCAAATTACCAAATTCTGCAGGAATAGTTTTCACCCATAAACAAAGATATTCAAGATCACAATAATAACGAAGAACACAAATATAATGTAAAAGCTTCTAAGTTATCATGAGACACAAGAGATTACGTGGTTCGACTTTTGTATACATCCACGGGGTAATGAGTGATTGTTTTGTATTAAGTTATGGTGGTTACAAAGATCTTAAATGCTTCCCAAAGTAATAGAGAGAAATCAAGTTGAAGATACTCACTTAAGTTCTAAACATTAAATAGGTATAAGCTTAAGACTAGATCTGCTCTCCTAGATATTGAATTCCTTTAGTTTGTTGGTGAGGCTTGGTATTTATAGCCCCTTATGCTCCAGGTATATCTTTGATGTTTCTGGGTCCATTGTTTGCAGATATACCTTTTGTACAAATGGTACCTTCATTCGCCGATCGCTCTATCCAGTCGAACCCTACCACCTCAGGTGACCCACGTTCCTTTGGGAACTTCACAACCTTAGTATAGGTTATACCTTCGTTCACCGCCAGCCTCTTCCAATCGGGTTATGCCACATCGTTTCTCTCCACGTGCCTTGATTATGCGTGTAGATAAGAGATTTGTGTATTTAATACTGATTAGATATGTCATCTACCTTTGTCCCTTCGCCAGCTGCCTCCTTGTAGACTAGGATTTTACTCTTATCATCTCAGCCGTCGAGGCATCCTTTCTTGGGATGAGATAAAGTAGATCTGCGAAGGTATCCTCTGTCACTTGGATTTCTCTGCGTAGCGAGGGCTACACAGTTATCTTGTATACGGCCACTAAGATCGTGACACGTGCTCCGCGAAATATTGGTATTCACATGGAAGTATATTGATAAGAAACACAGCTGCTAAAAAAGAATCAAACCAAAATTTCTTAGGAAGCATGAAAAGATAAAGTATTCCCCATCTCTGTGAGATGCCTATGCTTTCTTTCAGCTGACCCATTTTGTTTATGAAGATAAGGACAAGAAATTCTTAAGGCAATACCATTTGAATCAAGAAACTCTCTAAAAGGTCCTTTTATAAGCTCAAGAGCACCATCAAACTGAAAATATTTGATCTTAACTTCAAACAGATTCTCAACAAGGGACTTAAACAGTTTGAAGCATTGAACACTATCTGATTTATTCTTTAATGGATAAATCCAGGAAAATTTAGTACAATCATCAACAAATAAAATGTAATATTTGTAACCTATTTGAGATTGTACAGGGGCAGGTCCCCAAATATCACAATGAATCAGTTCAAGTGGTGTACTAGAGAGATTACCAGTAGCATGAAATGTAGCTAATTGACATGATCCACACAAAGAGATACATTTTGCAGATAGCTTTATGTCATTAGTAGTACTAAGCTTAGTGAGAATCTTCTGAGCAGGATGTCCTAATCTTGAATGCCATAAAGCTGAAGAAGCAACTGTAGCAGTAAGAGCAGCACTATGTTGTGAAGCAGCAGTAGATGAGTGAGGAGTAGAGTGACCTGAGAACATTGGACATAGCCCATTCTGCACCCTTCCGTTAGCAAGAATAAGATTGCTCTTCAAAGACTTGATTTCATATCCCCAAGGATAGAATTAGAACACACAGTCATTCTCTATAGTAAATTGAGCCACAGACATTAAGTTATGTTGCAAGTGAGGAACATGAAGAACTTTGTGTAGATTAAACTGTTTAAAAGCAGTAGATATTGTAGAAGATCCTTCTAAAGAAATGGGAAGGAGCTTACCATCACCAATCATAACTTGTTCACTGCCAGAGTGAGTTGTAGGATGTTGTAGAATGGAAGCATCATTTGTCATGTGACTAGAAGCGCCTGAGTCAAGAATCCAGATTGGTCCTGATTGAGTATGACTCCAATATCCTCCACTTTCATATGCAGTATCAAAAGGAAATTGTATATTGAAGTCAAACTCTTGTGAACTCCAAGGTGAAGAAGAACCACTGCCTGCATTTATATCAAGACCAAGAAATGCCTTCTGTGGAGGTGCTGAACTATTTCTAGAAGCAGAATAGATACCGATTTGCAAGATGACCTTTCTTTAGACATATTTGACAAGGAATTTCATCAAGATCTATAATCTGTTTTTGTTTAGGATTAAATTCAGTTTTACGAAAACCTGGAGGAGCAGAAGAAGTACTAGCCTGAGAATTTGAAGATGAATTATGTGAAGGCATAGGTTTTCGAAATGCGGGATTGTATGAGGATGCGGGATATTGTTTCTTTACAAAGAAAGCCGAATTTGTTGGATCTGAGATTAGTGGAGAAAAAGAATCTGAATCTTGCTCTTTTAAGAATTGTTCATGACTAATTAATTGAGATCGGAGTTCAGAGAAGGAAAGTGGAGGTTCTCGGTTTTGAACATTAACAACAAAGTGAATAAACTCTCTACCAAGCCCATTGAGAGTATACATTACCATATCTGAATCTTGAACAGGTTCTCCAATCTCTGCAAGAGAATTCGCAATTGTTTTAATTTGATGAAGAAAGTCATAAATCGTTGAAGATCCTTTTTTGATTGAATGAAGTTGAGATCGCAACAAAGACTTTCGAGCAAGAAATTGATCACTGGATAATTTTGCCAAATGCATCCATTTATCTCTTGTTGTGGTTCTACCAAGTAACTCAGAAGAGAATGATCGATCAACTGCAACATTAATGCAAGATCCAACAAATCTATCAATCTGTAACCACTCAAGATAATTCGGATTTTCAATCTGAGTATTATTGATCATCATCATGGGAGATTCAGGTTGAACAGTTCCATCAACAAAACCATAAAGATTGGTGCAGATAAGGATGGAGGAGATCTGATCTTTCCATACAAGATAATTTGATCCATCTAATTTATCAGAGACAAAATTATTGATAATCTGAAAAGGAATTGTAAATCGATTATGAAAACCAAAAGAATTGTAAAAATAAGGTTAAAAAAGGTTGTGGTTGTTGTTGTGATTGGGGAAAGTAAAAACGATGAAATTGTTGTTGTTGAGGAGTTGTGTGTTGTGGAACTTGTATTGGTGTATGATGAAGATGTGGTTGTGGAGCTGTAGAAGACGGTTGTGGAGATGATTGATGAGTTATAGGTGGTGGTGGTGGTGGTTGAGAAGTAGAAGATAAAGATTGATGTTGGTGTTGTTGTTGTGGTGATGATAATGGTGGAAACAACTGTGAATTGTTGATGTTCATAACGTTGTTGTTGTTGACAGCGGAAGTATATGTGATGTGAGTTTGAGTTGTTCGCACTATTGTTTAGGGTTAAGTTGCAGGTTTAATGGCGGTTTGAAGGTTATCACATGTAAGGATCAGAGAGAGAAATTAAAATCCCCTTTGGTATCTGATACCACGTGAAAAGTGTGATTTATTAAGAAGTTGAAAGTTACAGGACTGAGTACAAGACTAAGTCTTATATATACTTGTAGACAATGAATAAGAAAATACATACTGTGACTGGTACAGAAGGTGATCAGTCACTATTTACAGTTTCTGTTATGACATGTAGAAAAAGCTGTCAGTCACTAACTAAATCCTATGGACAGGATTAACTGCATAGATGGAATCCGTACACAGTACGGATGACTACTAATTCTAACAAACTGCAGATTGAAATTTGGAATACAACCATGCATACGAGTAGCGTGTATTTGTTTCTGGAATTAAGCTGGGTTGTCAGATAATTGGAAGTGTAGGATTATTACCGATTGTGAAATGGGTTCGTTATATATTGAGTATATGTTTTGGTAGTAATCAAAGTTGAACGCAAAGGATGGACATAAATCTGAACGATCTGCCAATAAAAGCTTTACTAGGTTCTTATACGCGGTATATTTGCAGTGACCATTCACAACAGTTACAGAGATGAAGGATCCGTGTGAATAGTTGTTTTATAGGATGACTTGAGCGTTGCTTTTGTCTTTTAAGTTCGATCATGTATTAGGTTTGTGTCTGTGAATGAAGGTCCGATGTACTTGCGATATTCAAATGCTTGCTAGTGCAGTTCAATATTTTATTGCATATATACCGTAGATAACAGTTCCACAATAAATTTATTTTTGATTAAAACACTTTTGTAGGAGAAGTCTTAGCTCCATGATTTGGGTGTCTACTTGTATCTGTTGTCTTTTGGTTGACCCTTTTCTGATACTTGTTTGATAACTTATAGATTGCTTAAATATTTTCAGGTTTACATTTATCAAAAGTATTTTTATTCGATAGTCATTTGCAGGAAATGTGCACGTACTTGTTATTATGCTTATGAACTGTTCAATCTACTCCGACTTTTAACATAGATGACTTGTTAAATCCGCCTTCTAACCATGTTGTTGCTTGTCAACCCCTCATAAATCTGCAGAAATCTCCACAAAAGTCGTGCATTATAGATGGGGGAAGAAATACTTAAAGAGTCAGTATGGTATAACGGTAAAACTGTCAATCAAGATGGAAACAACCCACGTTATGTTGGTGGTATAGTGAAGTTCATCGATGTAGATCCAAATACAAAGGTGAAGGCTTTTCTTTGCACTGTTCGGGATATTTTTGGCATACCTGAAGCAGTTCCTATTACAATGAACTACCACATTTTCTTTTCTTCAGAGATATCCAAGCTTCTTGATATTACACCTTACGGGTCACTTAAGTTCGTGCTCCAACCTGGTCTTATGCTACATTCGTTCTATGTCGAGGAGAATGTGGTCAAAGATATCACTGACACAATCTCAAACGTGGTCAAAGATGTCACTGACACAATCTCAAACATGCCGAGGTAAGATTTTTCATGGTATAGGTTTAATAACTGGTGCTACCACTTACATGAGATTTTTTGTCGATATGTTTTAATACTTTGGACCTTCAGATGTCGCAGATCTGCTAGAATCTCTAATATTGTTCAGTCGCCTCCAACTGTAGTAGAATTGTAAGTCTATCATATGTAAAGACAGTGTTTTCGTTTATTATTTATCAGTATGTTGTTAAGTTCATCATTTGTGCCTGTGGTTGCAGTCCTGTTAAGCCAAGTGCTCGTGGACATGTTGATGGTTCTTTGAACCATGAACAAAACAGTATAGAAGCTCCAGCACTGAATCCCATTCCCAAGAGGTGATGTGGTGCCTTCTAATTCATGTACTGATTCCCTGAATGGAGTGTATATTCTAACTGACTCTTGGTATTTAGGCACTCCAATAAACGAAGCGCGACGGACCGAGATGATTCAATCAAACCAATAATAGTCGATGACCATGTTAAAAGGACTTCTTCTGCAAATAGCTCACAGGTAAATGACTTGGGTAGTATTTCATGTTTGAGCCCTCACATATTTCACCCCACCAACAAATAAGGTGTCCACAGTCAAGTATGTCATTTTCTGCACATATATTTCAAACAGAGTTGCTGGACTCACCGTGAAAAAGAATTGAGAATTGCACCAAGAGGAATCAAACGGTCCCAATGTTGTATTATCAGCATTGGGATAGGGGAGGGTGTAAGTGGGCCCCACCCTCCCCTCATACGGTACACACCTCGGTGCCTTTTTCACAATGTATCAATCATTTTCGTATGTCAAATGTTGTCTTAGGCAATTTGGTAACGTGGTGACACTAGTACTCAAAAGAATTAGATTTATCTGAGATCTCAGATATTCTTGTAGCCTTGTTGTTCGCTAGATATTTGTTTTGTTTTGTTTTGGTTGGGGCCTTCTTAACCCTTCTTGCATGTCCAAAAATGAACACTAAGATTTCTTTTGAAAGGTGATGGTAGTCTCCATGTGTCATAAGAGAGTCTATGCATAATCTAGTGGTTACATACTTGCATGCGGAAATGATAAGTTTAACCCATGATTATCCCGATGATAATCTCGCGTGGATTATTTCTCGGGATAATCCTGCGGTAGGTGTAGTAGACTCACATTACTTGCATGTCATTTTATTTTTGTTAGACTACTAGACAGTTTTTTTAGAGTTGTTTTTATATGTTAATAATTGGGTTATTAATTCCTTGATCGTGTTAGTTTTTAGTTGTGATTTTGATATTTAAAGATTTGGTTTTCGTTTAATTTGTGCCTGTTTTCCAATTTTTACAAAATCCATACAGATGGTAATATTTATCAAGTCACTTTGTGGTCTCACGAAAACTTTAAAAGTTGAGAGAGCTGAAACGGTTGGGAGCATAAGGGAAAGGATTTGTAAAATAGAAGGCATCCCAGTCAACGAACAAAGACTGAGCTATGGTGGTAAGCAGCTCGGGGAGGATCATCGTACCTTAGCAGATCTTGGCATTGAAAGTGAAAGTACTATCCCGGTACTGTTATGCCTGAGGGGATGTTAATCGGGCTTTCTCCAATGCAAAACATATTATCTCTCAATTTTTATTTTTTGGTTTATCATTTCCAATGCCAATGATTGGCCCTTATCTTGTGCATGGATGCACAAAATAACAAAATCCATATTAATTAGGTATCAAGGTTTTATAGTGCTTTCCTTGAATCGAAGTTGATTAGTTTCAAAATTATGTACTGCTTTGCGTGAAGTAATGTTAATTGGTAGTTTCAATATATACTGCTTCAAAAAAATCTTGATTTTATGTCATGAAATTAATGGACGATTAATGAGATTGCGCGTCTGCTCTTTTCACTTGGTCAAACAATTTAGTCTCCGTGCATCCTTCAACATGATAAAAATAATTTGAAATTATGTTGTTAATTAGGAAGTCTTGTCCATGGAAGGACCATGATGTATCTTGGGTTCCTTAGGTTGGCATGTGGAAGTCTTGGTAGTAGGCTAATACAATAAAAGTTTAAAGTTATATTGATTTACAGTTACATCTCAAAAAAAATAGATTACGTAGTAATAACAAACTTTCATGTTTAAAATGTAATATACTATTATTTTAAATGAAGGAAAATACCATTCATAAAATTAATTTATATAATTATGTTAGTTTTTCGAGTTGAATAGGTTGTTCGGGTTATTAATGAGATTGCGCGTCCGCCAAATTAGTTTGGGTTGATAAAATTTTTGCTCATGCTCGCCCAATATTTTGAATTGATGTGACGGACCGGAAAATTTTGTCCAACGCGCCAGGGAGCGCATGCCGAAACTTATTGATGCGCCACTCTGATGTTAGTGATCGGGATGTAAAGTTTTACTTCGTGTCAGGGAAATACACGTCTGTTTGCTCTTACAAGCATGCTTGGCAAGCATGATGCCTTGAACTTAGCTGCCACACCGTTCCAACTTGCCTTTGTTTTGCGAAGGGTATAAATCCATAAAGATTGATGTCGATGCATTCTTGCATGTATCAGTGGCTTCTGAGTCCTGTCCAGGCATAAGGCATGCCATGGACTTGCACATAGGTTATTGCAAGCCTATTTCCGCATCGTTACTTCACTTTGGCATTAAGTTGAATGCATGCATCTTTCTTGCTTGTGCCGAGGGTGCATCATCCAGACCCATGACACGAAGGCAAAAAATTTCGATCTGTCACAATTGCCCTCGCATGCTCAACGTTCGGGTTGGGTACGGGTTGGGAAGGTTGACCCAACCCGACTCCCACCCCTACTTATTGGCCACATAGGGCTTTGAAGCCTGTAAATCGTGGATATCAACATAATGCCTCCTAGTCCTAAATCAGATGTATTCATTGTCTCCAGTCTTTATCTTGCTCAACAAGGCGCGGATTTCGTTTTGATTATTTTTCCGAAATTTAAATTGTTGCATGATAAAAGGAGGAAAGAAAATGTCCATATCATGGATTAAGGCCGTGTTTGACTATCTTTTACTTGATATTTCTTGTATTTTCGAAGTTCTTGTTATTTCAGATCAGGAACGAGATAGATAGCAATCGCAAAGTTTTCTTCATCTAAGACTTAGTGATTCCTCAAGATAGGTTTCTAGATTCTACTTTGATTTGCTTATATTATTCTTAAGAGGTGGTTAGTAATCCAAGCTTCTCAGCTAACTGAGTGTAAGTATTCGGGATTCTCGGGGTTTGCTAGACTTTGTCTTATGAAAACAAAATTTCCAAAGCTAGATCGAAAGACCAAAAGGGAAATCAAATAGGCTATCTGTTAGAGGAAGATTGGTACAAAAAGTCTTCACTTAAATTGAATCAACTTTTAGGATGTAAAGGACGTCAGCTAAGGGAATCAATGTGTAAATCCTTGCGAGGTTCAAGAGACGTAAGAAGCGCGACTGCATCTGAATTGCTTGGAGGGTTAATTCGGTTTCAACTACACTCTAGTCTGAAGTCTGATAGTAGGCTAGTGTATGTAGCGGCTTAATACGGTTTGGTGTTCAAAACTGGAAAAGGTCCCAGGGTGTTTCTGCAGGTGCAGTTTTCCTCGTTAACAAAAATTCTGATGTCTTGTGTTTTTTCTTTTCAGCGTTATATTGTTCTATCTTTATAATAGGAATTACACAAGTAGTGCGTAATCAATCTTGGTAGTTTAAGTCCTTATTAATTATGATCAATAACGACACTTGTTCTTGTATCTTGAAATATTGATTATAAGTTTCATACTTGTCAGAACTCGGATCATCTTGATTTGGATACAACTAGAAAGATATTGGATATTGATTTGTGAGATCGTCGAAGAACTCTTCTACACAATCAGGTTCGCAGACTTCTTAATCTAGACATATTGATTGTGGAAGAGAAAACTTTATATACATATTGTTTAAGGACCTGTAACTTAGATCTACGTGCAATGGTATTAATTAGGTTTTGTCCATACATGTTGCCGAACGAAAAAGTTGGTGGTGTACTTGGTACCCTCTCATTTTCACCCATATTTTGTTATTTCATTCCTCTTTCAATTTTCCTTTGATAGAGAGTAAGGTACATTTTAGGGGGATTTTTTATCTCATTATTTATCCAAAATATATGTGTGATATATTTCCCTTTGATAGATATATTTGTCTATCATGTGCAATAATCGACAAATCCTTGTGTTAAATTTTATGTACGAACAAGTTGTGTGCTTCCTCACAATTGTATATTCCGAAAAATATCCTAAACACCCTTAGAGCAAGTCTTATAGTGGAATCCAAGTGTAGACTGTCAAGTCTAATGGCTTCCAAATTTGGGTCATCTGCATTTTATCCAAGGCATGTTCGAAGGTTTCATAGAAGATAGCTTGGAATTCAAATGATAGAGGTAATCCGATTCGCGTTAAATATCTATAAAAAAAACTCTATTCGGATTGCCACACAACACTATTCGGCTTAACACTCGATATGAACCATTGACTAAAAAGTTTTCAAGACATATCCAAAGGCCTAGAGTGAGCGGCAATCTGATTAACGCTTTATGGCAATCTGATTGGTGTTTTACACCAAACTTGGAAGTTTGAATTCTTCTACCATTAGATTTACACTTCCGTGATCTATTCCAAGTGTTGATGTGTCATGAAACTTAGAAGATGAAATTCTTCCACCATCTCGTACAAAATAAAAATCCGGAATACTACATACTCATATGTCATCTAGATGTATTTTTGAAAATCCTGAAATGAGAAGTAATTTTTCAAATTCCTTAATTACCAAAATTTATCTTTATTAGAAGTATTTTTGTTACTTGGCGAGATCGGGGTATACCCAGATTAATTGGGGTATACCCATTTTATTCCCATCCAAGCTAGTGAGCTAAGGGGTGTCTAAAAGGTGTTAAAAGACCAAATTGCCCCCCAAAAAAATCATGCCGACCAAAAATCCATCCAAAAAAAAATTCAAAATCTTTTTCCAAAAATCAAAAAGCAAAAAAAAAAAAATGGATTATACTGGTTTTGAGATTGGGTATGATTTTGTACCCAATCATACTCGGTTTGAGATTGGGTACAAAATCATACCCAATTTCAAATCGTGTATGATTCAACATTTTTACCTAACGTCGGCATGGTATCCTTTTGTCGACCTTGCCGACTAATACTAGTCGGCAGCTTCCTAGGTTGAATACCGTGCCGACTTTTCATCTCTGAAATTAGCATTTACAGGGTCGGCACGATAATCATCGTTATACCTTACCGACTATAGTTTAGTCGTCAGGTTACTAATTTTAATACCTTTCCGACTAATCATGCATTTGTAACACCTTTCTCTGTATGTCAAAAATCCTATAGTCGGCAAGGTATTTTTTGTCGACCTTGCCGACTATAAGGTAGCCGACAAGGTAAAAAATCAATAAGATGCCGACTACTGAAACATTTACAACAGTCTCCTGTGTGTCAAAAATAATAAAGTCGGCATCTTCTTCATTCACCGACCTTGCCGACCGGATATAGTCGGCATGTTATTCATCCGTAGACCTTGCCGGCCAGATATAGTCGGCATGTTCTTCATCTGTAGACCTTGCCGGACGACTTTTCACAAAATTCAGAACTGGTGTTGATTGAACTCATGGGATAAAAGTTTTAATCTACTCGATTATTCATTCTAAACTCAATTAATTAAGCTAATCAAATTTTTAGTGTTAATTAAACAAGGGTATATTAGCCATTTATAAAATATATGGTTAAGGGGTGGCTTCTTTTACTTCAAAATGACCTGGGTTTTGTCTCATTAGGATACCCTAATTAATTTGGGTATACCCCAATCAAGCCAGGTTTTGGTATTCCTTAATTATTAGAAGTATTTTTCTTAATAACTATCCCCTATAGTCACACCCATGTAACACTCCTGTTGATTTGAGATCAACGCAATAAAATAACAAAAATTATTGGCCGACTGTTAAGGAGGCCTTCTATGTGATGAGAAATCTGCATCATGTCAGTCACAAAGTTTGTGCAAGAAAAATGAAATTGAATTTTATGAAATTAACGTACAATTTGAGATAATTGAAACAAATTAGTTGGAAATTTCCTTCTAAACTAATCAAACAAGCAAATTAACAGTTCATAATTCATCAAAACATCCAGTTAATCGATCTGAATCGATCAATCAAGAAGTTAAAATCACTTTTCCAATTTTTTTATTTTTGCTAACTCAGCCATATTATGATAATTAAGACAATTATACTTTATCAATTTCAAAACCCATATTTAGAAGTCACGGTTCACTGAATTTTACAATTAAACACGACTTGTATGAAGAAATTAGGTAAGATCAGAGTTGATCATCAAGCAAATCATAACAGAGTTCCTCAGACAATCGGGTAGAGAAGACAGGTTCGCGGGTCGGTTAAAGCCAAACCCGATCCTTAAACCATCTGAATACCCGGTCCGCGTTACCATATCTGAATCGCTATATCCACCGGAATCATCTAAAACCAAACCACCGGAATAATCAGGAACCAAATTATTCACTCAGTTGCTCATGTTTTCTCTTCACAAACCATTAGCAGCAATAGCAGTAGAGCACACCCAGTTGATATCCAAACCTATTTAACACTTAAAGAATATTTTTAAATTTTTTCTTTGTAGCACAAATATGTGTAAGAAAAGAAGAATAATAAAAAAAACCAAAAATAAAATCAGATACGGGTTTTACAAATTTGATTATCATATTGGTTCAAGATAGAAAAAAACTCAAAGTTCAATTATGAGTAAATTCATTGAAGTAATCGAAAAATGATCAATTAGAGCAATTTATACATATATCGAACTTAAGGAAACAACAAACAACTCAAAATTTCTTACATCATTTCTCTGAAATAAGTTGATCAAATAAATTCAGATCTGAAAAGAAACAGAGATAAACAATAAAGTACAGAGATTTCGGGTCGCATCCCGGTTAATTGCGGGTGTAGGAGATGGTGAACCGGGTCAGGTCAAAACCACACCCGATTAATTAACCCGAAATTGCTGCAGTATTTAGTAGAAACATGCATTAACTTACTCTCACATTCATCGTCACCGTAATGAAAGTAAGGAGCATGATTTGGTTCTCAATCTCATCCTCCCCATGATAACCTGAGACAAACGGATTTGTAGTAACAGAGAAGACTACACAAATTAGAGAAGGGAAAGGAGATTGGGGAACAAAGAATAATAAGATAAAAACGAAAAGTTATCGCCTGTTTTGGTTAAAATAGACGACGACAATTACAAATATATCCTCATCCGTTCTTTTAACACCTGTTAACCATGTGTTAAGCGTACAACACTTGTTGTCCATGTGCCAAAGCCCAAAGGGAATAACAAGAACCAAAGGGAATATCAAGAACCATACATGGAGGTTTTCAAGTGTAACGAGGATATAAAGTGATTCATGAATAGTGAGATATTTGATTGGACGATGGAAGGCTATATGAGATGACCAAGTGTCGTTCAAAAGAAATGCACAAAAAAAAAAAATCAAAATGAATGAATATATAATCCTGGAATTTTAGAAAAAAATTGAGGCAAGTAAATCTATAATACAAAAATCGCGGTATAAAACGAAATTACAAAACCGTGAAATCCTTTCTCAAAAAAAAAAAAAAAAAAAAAAAAACCGTGAAATCATTTAGAAATATTTATCATCGAAAATTAATGAGTGTCTTATTATTCAAGAGCAGAGGATAAGCCTCACTGGTGAAAGTTTCAAAAATCTTTTGTGGCATTAATATTTTTAGAGACTCATACTCCATTAAAAATGCTCTAAGTTTTGTAAACGGAATTGTAGTATACCGTTACATCTTCATTACAAGTAAAAATGTTTACATTTTCTGTAAATTATTATCTACCTAAAGATAAACGGCGCAAAATAAAATGATTTCAGTTAAAATTTAAGACAGTGACTAAATGCAACCCACGTTTGGGTTAAATGCAATCCTGATTAAATGTAACCCACATAAAAATGTAACCCACTTGTTTGTATTTTCATCTCAAACTGTGGTTGACGGCCTTTCATAGTATAAGCGTTAACAATAAAAACCACAAGTTACTGTATGGACGGTTGGTTGAAGAAACACCTATGCAAGGAGGAGATATGGAAAACACAGCGGAATTTCCAAGGGTGATAACGATAAAATATGATTGTTTAGGAATGAAACTTAGCAGAACGATAGGTCTAATTACCGTGCATAAACCAGATAATTGTTAAACTAGGTTTTAAGAAAAGGTTTGAGTAATAGCGAAGATGAAACCCTAAATAAAATGCCAATTAAATCGGTAGATAGTTATTTTTTTAAGTTTTGACTCGGTCTCTTGACTTTATAGGGTTGTATTTAGTTATTTTCAAAAGATGTGAAAATCTAAAAGTGAATCCCGGTTATATTCAGTCAAAATGTGGGTTGTATTTAGTCACTGTCAAATTTAATCGGGAAATGGAACAAATTTTTGGTCGGCCTCCCCACCGCATGCGGTAATCTAGTTTTATTGCTGGTAGCGCTCAGTAAAGGTGTTACGATCGTCTCTCTCAGTACCTTGACCCAACAGAGGAATTCTTCAATTTCTTGTCATGGATCTAAACCAGGTAAAATAAAAATCCTGGAATCAATCTGATTGGATTTCGAAAATTAATCTGGTTAAAGTAATTTAGCTTGCATTTTACTCCTCAGATGTACAGATTACTATATCATGAATTATGATTCAGAAGACCTCCATATTGTTCCTCATTTAATTAGTATCTTATGTCAAATTGTACTAGATTTTAGTCTACATAAATTCCATTTAAAGATCTTGTATTGCGTTTTTGTTTTGATCTTATTCCTAGTTAGTTGTGTTTATGAGTCCCTATTCATAGAGTTCTTGTTGAGTTCCCACTTTTCACCACAATTAAGCACCTTTATTTGTATAAATCTCAAATTGAATGTCATAACTCGTTGTCAACTTATATCTTTTCGCTTTCTGAACTAAGAAATGTCAGTTTTAACTTTACTCCAATGATGCAGCCTCCACAGGAGAATTATGCCAACCCAAAAACTTGTTTCTTCCATGTACTTTTCAAGGTTAAATACTTACATTCTTTCACAATTTGCTATTTACTTGAGTATAGTTGTCAATTGGTTTATTAACATGTATTTTGTTTGAACTGTTTATGGACTTTCAAAAAACAGGCTGCTGCATTGGCGTTTTACATTCTCTCGGCACTGTTCTTTAGTAGCTTCGTTATCATTTTCGTGGTAACTGTATTTCTCGCTGCTCTTGATTTTTGGGTTGTGAAGAATGTCAGTGGAAGGATATTAGTTGGTTTAAGATGGTGGAATGAAGTTGATGAACAAGGTGAAAGCGTGTGGAAATTCGAATGCCTTGACCAAGAGGTTTAAATCAACTTAACATTTAATTCATATTTTCTTTAAGGTTGTTTTTGTTGATCAATGTTTATCATTGTTATTCTTCTGCAGTCTCTGGCACGAATGAATAAGAAAGATTCCTGGTTGTTTTGGTGGACACTTTATATCACGGTAAGTAAATATGCCCATCTAATTGTTCAAGATTCAGTATACTGGCTAATATTGGTTATGCCTAACAGTTTAGAACAGATGCACTTCTATTCTATTCACGGTCTTTCTCAATGCCAGACTGACAGTATCTCAGCGTTAAATTGGCCTAAAATTTTCACATGAGGGAGCCGTGAACCAGTCTTGAATTGCATGATGCAATGAGTTATTGTGAAGACTAATGCATTTGCTTTGAAACTGCAGGCAGTTGCTTGGGTCATCCTTGGAATATTCTCACTTATAAGGTTTCAAGCAGATTATCTACTTGTCGTAGGAGTATGTCTGAGCCTCAGCGCCGCTAATATCATTGGCTTCACTAAATGCAATAAAGGTCTGTATGTCAATTCTCTTTCTTTTTATATCATGTCATTTCATTTAAGAAATCAATTTCTGGTAGTGCGAATTTGCTATCAACGAATCTGTGTCGTTCAGTTGGACATGCTGCTGCTTCTTCTTTCTTCACATTTCCATACTATCTAGCATAGTACTAGTATATCAGAACTTAAGGTCTTTTTGTGTGTGTTCTTGTTTTGAATCTTCTTTCATACGGTACAGTATTTTCTGCACCATTCCTAACTTCATTCTTTATCTCAAATCTATTCAGATGCCAAGAAGCAGCTTCAAGCATTTGCATCAAAAACAATTGCTTCTCGTATGACATCAACTATACAATCAGCATTCAGTGTTGTCTAATACAACGAGAAAGGAAAGACTGAACTGCAGTGCCAGAAATGTTTCACAGAACTGCAGCTGCATAAATTTTTTTGATTCAAAGTTGATTTTGGTAATAAGCTACTAAGCGATTTTATTTATTTTTTTGGTATATTTTTTCCAAAGTAAATTGTTCAAAGCCCAATGGGAGATGTTTTGTACAGAGATAAACAGACCAAAGGATTGGTAAATGAGATGCATAGTCACGCGGATTGTCATCGATGTCTGGAATTTACGCTTCAGGATTTTTCACCAGGAAATTGTCAACAAAACTGAACATCCCATTATTCACAACACCCCGTCGAGCTGAACTCTCTCTTTATTGGAGGATGAGCGATGAAACAAACCTTGCTAAAAAAACAAAAACAAAAAGTTAATGCGCTCAGCTGAACTCTCTCTTTACGGGCCCTAGCTCAGCTGGTCATCCCCGTTCCCCAAAAGTTTAATGCGTTCCAGGAGGTCCCAGGTTCGAGTCTCCAATGGCGTAATATTGCAAGAATTAACATGAAAGGTAGTGTTAGCTTGCCCCCTTGTGACACAATCTCAGCCCCCTCCCGCCGTTTCGGCTCCCTTGGCTAGGTTACCCATGAGGCTCGCTGGTAGGTTAGCACAGCAACCTGTTCAATTAATGTAGTAGTATGTCGTTGGAGCTTAGCTTGTTAGGCTTCCGACTAGTTTCATGTAATAATCCTTATCCAATAATATAATAAATAAAAAAATGATAAAATAAAAAAATGATAAAATAAAAAAAAAACAACGTACAGATGCATTTATTTAAGGCTCCACACAGAATATTGCGTATCCATATTTAACCTCATCATAAATTACTCTCTACTAGAACATACTAACAAATAGTTCAATTGTCACTATTGGATGATTTACACAATGAAAAAAGCCATCCTCACAAATCTTGCAGCCCTAACTGACACAAGTAAAAAGAAAAAAAAAAAGTGGGACATTACTAAAAAGGGCTGAAACCTAGCTGTCACCGGTTGTGCCCCAAACCAGCCTTAAACCCCAGGGATATGTACAGAAATGTATTTTTGTGTATATATTACATTTGAAAATACTCTCTTCTGACCTTTTGGTGTAACTGGCTGTCTCCACCTTAAAGAGTTCAGATGCTACTTCTAAACATTCGACAGTTTTTGAACAGGTCCTCTTACATGGGCGAGTGTCCTTCGGTAAGGATAATCAACAAAGGGAACTGTTGAAAGCAGAATTCGATATAGCAATTTAGCTGAGATCAAAACCGGCATCTGCGTTGATTGCATACATCAATTTGTTTTCAAGCTGCTCTTTGCTGCATCATAAATCACACCATTAACAATTAAAAAAAAATAGAAACAACACCATTTCAATCTTTAGTTCCTGAATAGTACTATATGAGTAGGTCTGTATACCTTCTATAGGGTGGAAGTTTCAGAAGGTTCATATAAGTAGCTGAGGTTGGTAATCTATCAAGAGCTTCTTCAGAAGCATCACCAGCAGCCCTGCAGTCGAGCACAGTCCAATCAGCACATGTGCAAGTAATTTATTTAACCTTTGCTATTTAGACACGCAGAGCAGGTAAAGAAAAGGAGAGAAAATGACACTTCTCTTATAATTTTCAATAACCTTTGAATACAAAACTGAGGCTCCAGATATTTGAAACCAAGCAATGGTCCTCGAGAGCATCCAGTCACAAACCTGCAGACAGCCTCAATTTATTGTCATTTCTTATAATTCATAATGCCGATGCTTGATGGTAAATTACAATCTTAGACTGCAATGCTTAGCACGCAGGTAGTGAGCCTAGTCATTTTTCCATTTTAGGTGCTATCGAAACATTTCGGCCCAGTAACTTGACTAAGTTGGCTCAATCATTCAATGGTAATAGGCGGCTCTATTTAACCTACAAGCTATTGCGCATTGTAGGTTGTATGCAATCAACAGTTGTAAGGTTGATCGGGGGGAAAAGTTTAGTTGAGTTACGACTTACTTCAAAAATTTCTTCTGATTTTCCAAAGAAAAACTCTTCACAACTCCCCAAAACATTTCGATGACATAGTGATCCTACAAAAAAAAAATCCAGAAGTTTCATTTGAAAGATAAATATATTCCAATCATCATTGACAACAACCTTGAGAGGGAGAATTATTCTGAGAAGCACAGAGACACGACTTACAGCATGGTATCCACCACTATAATGAGTATAAGTTCGCAAGTCGTCCACATCCAGGCCCTCAAGCGATCCTGATATTAGAAGCTGCAATACAAAGATTTGTGTATTTAAGCACAGCAACTATATCTACCCACTTGAAAAATTCATGAACTTCGCGTTTTATCATTCTGCAAGAGAAAATAAAATTGTATACTGACAAAAATAATTTCACCAACTTGCAGTCAAACAAATGCTGACTTCTATGCAGTTGGTTTCTTGACAGTTACATGCTATATTTGGCAACTATACGCAATTCGAAAGAATAGTTTGTGAACTAGAAAATGTAATACATAAAATCCACAGCTGTGAAACACATTTCATTTGTGAAAACTAGTACGGCTATTGGGGACTGAGGGCAAAATCAGATGATGCAAACTGTAGGCGATTCAAAGTACATCTAATGTCATAGTGATGGAATTTTGTGAGCCAATAATGGGCATTCATAAAAGTCGACAAAAATGAAGATTGCAATTCCAAAAAGATATCAATACCAGGTCATTCATAGAAAGCTCTTATCCTCAGAGATATTACCTGAAGTTCATGCTCATTGAACATTGATATCCAATCTTTTTGTATCAGCTGCGAAAATCCCCTCAGGAAGTGCGTACTTTGGTGGCGTATCTGTTGATGACACATGTTCCTAAGTGTCAGGGTATGTGATTTAGAAGGGAACGGGAGACAACTTAGCAAGCTGTAAGCGACAGAAAGCATTACCTGGATATTCAACCTATGTGTGGCAATAAGATGGATATATCGAATTACATTCTCATTTGTCACACGAATTTCCTTTCCTCCTAAAATCAACTCCTCTTCTGTTTGTTCCCCGTATTCATTGCTCACAATGACAAAGTACAGCTCTAATGCTGAAATGTCCCCTTCGTAATGCTGTAAATAATACGTCAGTTAAATAAGTTTAATAATTTTCTCAATACCAGTTAGTATCTAATAGAAAAACTTGGCAAAAACAACACTAAAAATCTAAAAAGGTAGCAGGAAGATCAAAAGTGTTTTTGAAAGGCAATATTTGGTTTTAATGAAAAAGAAAACCTGTTGCAATGATTAAGATATGTTTCTTAAAGATTTTTTGATGCTCAATATATTGAATACTGTTATGTTAAAAATTTTCCAGATCATGATCTTTTATTAAGAGAGCAGTGAAGCTGCCACAACCATGCAAAAAAAGAGTTTTTTTTACAAGAAACATGGTAACTATGTCCACCAAAAAAAGTAGCATGAACTTCTATGAAAAATTTTAAACGAACAACAAAACATAACCTTGTAGCCATCAAAATATATTTTTGAAATATAGCTGCTTGATAAAGATCTTGAAAGGAAATCACCTTCAGAAAAATAAGATGACGATAGAGTTCTGGGTCAAGTGAAGGCAAGTCGTTCAAATAGTTGTGCCTGGAACATGGTGAAAATCAGAGCCATTACTAAAACAACAAAACTAGTATGGAAAAATAATACATTCTGAGGAGTCTCTAAACTTCAAACTACTTTAGACTACTCAATAATGAGACAAGAAAGCAAAGGAAACTCTATCAGTGATGATAACATCGACCTTAAACACAAGAATAGGAAATTTTAGGACATTTAATTGATATAACTGAGACAATACTTTTTTTACAAGCATAGACATCGTATTATGAAGATAAATTAAAGATACAGAAAAACATAGGAACTGCACTGCCAAGTCAAGAGATCTAGCTGAGGTCAGCAGTCCCCAGGTACTCTATTTTTAACTGTGTGTGGTAAATGTACTGCAAGTATGCTTAAACAGGCAACCATCTGAAAACTTACTTCTGTTTCAGTTTACTCAGAAAAAACGTGGCGAATGGTATGTCCACAAGAATTCCTTCAAACATCGCCTGCAAGAATAGACATCGAGGCATGAAATTTATCAGGCCTAGTAACCGGATGAATGACATGGTCAACAACTTCATGCACTATGTAAAGAAACATTGCACTGGCTGAAAGTCAAGGAGCAGATCGGCTTGAGGATGGAATATACCTTTCCAAGAACAACTCCAAGAAAATAGAAAAAGTTGTAATGCTGTTCATGTACCAGTCCAGACCCGGGATTAGGGTATAAAAGGTGGTCAGCTGTTTCCTGAAGATAGTAACCAAGAAAAGAAAACAGTAGAACATATAAGAATAAAGAGTCTAAAACGTAAGGAAAAAAAAACAGCAGAAAAATTAAATAAAGTGAAGTCTCCAAGGCACTGATCAAGAAAATACTCAACATTTTTAGACTCACATGTCTAACTAGAAGTAGACGATGATTAAGAGCATATGAATAGCAGATATCAAATGTCACTTAGAAGAAACATACAAGAAAGTGCAATAGCAGCACTACAGCAACATAATAATACAGATGTAAGAGCATATTTCATGCCGTTGGATGAGATGATTCAGATCAAATGTTGTTAGTCCTTCAATTAATGGGTAGGGATACTAATGACAAGGTTAACCATTTGCCCTTTTTCGTAAATTCTTATTATCTTCTTGTATGATGATATAATCACAATTTGTGCCAGCTCTTTTCGGAGCCTTAGCTTAGATTGTTTAGATCAAATCCCATCGGTCCTTCGCTTGATGGGTAAAGCATACTCATAGACCCAACTTATTACACGGTTCACCATTACAATCTTCAGTTAACAGGCAAATGATATATCAGAATTATGTACTGACACTTATCTCATGGAAAAACATCTATGTTAAATTGAGTGTTACATAAAGTAAAGTCAAAGTCATTATTCCATTTGCACCATAACGGTTCACCTTATTTACTCCTACAGACATTGAGCACCAAGTTTTGACAGCTTGATATACATATTAATATCTTCACTACAAAGATCAGTAATGTTGAGAAAACTTCAGCAAAGAAAATTTAGATCTCTAATACAACAGCATATAGTAAGACGCCGAGGAATTGCATGACTGAAGTCTGGATTTTTCTCGACTACCTAGTTACTGTCATGTAAAGTTTTCCAAGGAGCATCGAGTTTCAATAACTCCATTTTCGTAACTTAAAGTGGCAAGATAATAGCATATATAACCAGAAGTTATTTTCTAAAGAATTAGGCAGGGAACTTTACTATACAGAAATAGAAGAGCTTCAAATCTGTTAAACTATTTTACATATTTCACGTCATTAAATTAAAAGCAATAAGCAAAATCATTTTGAAACAGATGAGATTTGGCAATAAACAATACATCACAAACAAATGATCAAAACACATGCATATACACTGAATTACCAACCTTAAATAACCCGTACTGCACATTGAAGGCTGCTCGAGTGATATTCTCCATGAAATCTTTAAAAATACCACCACCATCTATTCCAGCCTCCTCCACTCCAAACTCATTGACAAAGGTTACACGAATCTGAAAAATTGCAGACAAATTTACTTGAAACATATACCAAATCTAACAGGTAAACGCAAATTTATTCCATCGAGAAACACTAGGGCATACCACTCCTCGAAGATCTTCTTCCGATAGTGCACTCAGTTGATTGAAAGCATCTTCAAAAATTCTATCCCGCCTAATTCGGAATCGGTTTCTGGTGAAAGCAACATGCTGTCCATGTCTTTGCCTTGAGGCTGCTAATTGTGTCTGTTCATGATTCAGGCAAAAAATTTCATCAAAAATTATACCAAACAAAGAAAGTGAACTTGAATTGAGATTTCTACCATCGACGCGCTCTGAGAACAAGTAAATGTATACTGACTCATGCTTAGCATTGAGATTTGAGAGAAATGCAAGTTTGGCAGGAAGAAGAAAAGCACTCACCGTAAATATTTTAACCCTGCTAGTAAATGGAACCAAGAAGGGAGCTTGTCTTAATATATCATACGCTCTGGAATTTTCAGTTAGAGCCTGAAAAGGGGCACAATCATATCATAAGATACATCACGAAATACTATGCTAAGTTGCTAACATTGTTCAAAACTTAGTCGCAATTCCTTACCTGGGATATGAAAAGTTCGTCAACTGCTTCCTGAGCATGGAAATTACTGGGTGTTGTGAACTGTCTCCTATTATTCCAATCTTGTAACTGCAGTGATATTTATAAACATAAAGAAGGCAGAGAGAGATTAGAGACCTATTTTCAACCCTGTGTTTCTCTTTTAAGCACATGAAGAATTCAACAAAGACTATTAAATACTTGGATCTACCAGTAGTTTAAGAATCAAAAAGCAGAAAATAATAAAAATGAGAAATCTAAAATCCAAACTTTATACCTGAGTTAGGAGCTCCGAAGTAACAATGTTAACCCTGTGTTGCAAGAAGACAGTAGAGTGTTTCTTTTGTGAAGAGAAATCAACTGCAGTTTTCGTCACATTGGGAGATTTAGAAGGAATTACCCACAGCAGTTGCCACAAGGCCTGCAATACGAAGCAGTTAATGTAAGTTGAACAATCTACAAAACATGTTAGTAATGTTACGTGTTTAAGACCAAACTATAACACCACCCAGTTCACTACTATAACATCCACATGCTGACAGAAGTAAACTTAGATTCACCATTTTGACATATCTAATTCCGCATGAAACATCAAACTTTGGTTCAATCAGATTATATCCGACTAATCCTCAAATCCAAGTTGTAATAATATAAAGAAAGAAAGTTATCCAACCCATAACACCTATGTTTCTGGGAAGACAAGAATATGCTCATAGATCATTCATTTCTAGTGCATTTTAGAGATGGGAAAGAAATAGACATTTTTACACGAATGTAAATAGATACCCTTGGGGTCATCATCAGCTAATAAGAACATACCTGCTTAAGAATAATGACCAAGCTCCTAATTTCATTTAGCGTGAGTGGCTTCTCCTGCTCATAAAATTCATCATTACCGACTAACAGGAGCATATGCCTAGCAAACCACCAAGAATAGGTAAAATTGATTAATCAAATGCAAAAAGAACCAATACACAAGCTCAAAGGAAAGCAAAAAGAGTGGTAACAGCTTGTTCTCAACTCAAGAGCACAGAAGGTTTCGATTCAAAAGAAGGAACATGCAGAAGACAAGCTATTTTCAGCTTTTGGTAACTGTGCTTAAGAAAACCTATAGGAAGTTCAACTTACGAAGACTTACGTATATATAGGACAGAAAACAGCTAGTGGTAATAGCCAACCAGGAACTTCGCCAGAATGATTAGCTGTTAGTTCTGTCAATGCCGGCCACCTTTGGTTCTCATGGCAGCGCTTTATAAAGTTCCAGAGAATCTGAACAAGCTCAGTTCTGTAGGCTAGTCCAGTTATGAGGAAAGGAACAGGTACCGTGTTGAACGTAATATGCAGGAAAGAACAGATAGCACCAACTGCTGCCATCTCTTTATCATGTGGCAAACCTCTTTCTAGACCTTTAAGCAGTGACGCACCTCTAAATAGAACATTTACCTAATTCAGATAGAGCAACTTCAGTTAAAAAAGCAGAAGAAGAATCTACGGAAATCAAACTGGAAGGAAGAGCGCTTATGTGACCAGGCTGAACGGCATATACCAATTGCTGAAGAAGGCGTGGATTGATGGCATTGGAAATCTGGCGTTCCAAATCAAGATCCATAACTATAGTTTCTTTAACTTCCTCTTCAACATCCATTTCATCCTCGTTGGGAATTGAATCTAACAAAATGAAAAGACAAACCTCATTTAGGTGTTTCCTGAAGATTACTTAGCAGATGAAGAATTGTATAGAGGTATTTTTAATTGCAGAGGAGCATACTTCCACCGCTGTCTGTATCCAGGGATCTTAACGGCGGCAACGCCTCCAAGAAAAATGTTGAAACAGTAGCAAAGTCTATGCCCTGATTGGAAACAAAAACAAATACGTACATATTTCAAGATCTTCGCAGTTAAAGACAATATAAAATAAATGAACCTAGGTCTTCAAGTCATAGCATATTTCTTTCCGGGATACAGTATATTTCGTCTACCATGCTAAGTAAGTTGAACTGGGTATGGAAAATAAGAAAGCTCGAATTTACACAGCTCAGTTTATGTTTTCCAATTCTAATATGATTTTTCCTGCTTAATAATTCCTTGTTCAAATCCAGTACGTGGTGTGAGCTTTGGATCTTGGCAGTTAAATTACTCGTGGAATTCACTTTATGATGTGCAGTATCTACAAATTCGAGCAAAACAACATTAAACAAACACGTGCATGAGAAGGCCCTTACCATGTCGAATGAACAGTTTGGTCGAGACAAAGAAACCCCAGCAACTTCTAAGAAGTTCCCAAGTAGGCAAGCATACCCTGGAAACTCACGCGAGATATCATCAGGAAGAACATAGGTATGACTACGCACACATAATGACATCTCATGAATATAATGGTCAACCAACCCTTGAGTTGCAAAGACCTGGAATTCCAAAAAACAAAAACACTCAGTTTCAAAGCCAATTTGCATTCCAATTAGCATCATATGTTCCACATACTGCGTCAAACAAAAATTTATCGCGCTTTGACTAGTAAATCCCTGACAAACTTACAAAACAAACATAATTTTATTGAAGCTGATAATGGCACCAAGTTAATAGCAAGTTATATCCACCAATGACAAACTTAGCACAAGGAATTTACATCTTTTAAGTATGAGAAACGCCTCCACAAGAAAGGAATGGTAAGAATTTGTGAGGAGAAACTCCACTGATAATCATTGACAGAGCAAATTCTTCGTTGTTCACCAATCTGACGAACAATAAGGGTAAGGACATGCTCTAAAGAAGATGCTGCTCTCTCACTAGTACCTTGAGTCTTCACAATATACTGCACATAATAATCTATATCAGTAAGGAAGTTATACAAAAACCCAAACACAAAGGATGCAACCTTCGGAGACATCACGGATTTAACAAAATTTTCTGCTAAGTAAAGATTTTAATGCATAAGCAAGATTTATACACTATTTCTACAGGCAGAATTATATTTAGAATGTCTCCCATAAGGGAGAAGATTTATACAAAAATGGGAAAGCAATAAGATGACACATAAAATTTGAATTTTTTTTCTGTGAAGAGCACATACAGTTTCCGTAAGAATGATGTCTCTCAACAAGGCAAATGCATGTGTTTGTTGAAGATGAGAAGCAACTATGCAAGCCCAGGGAAGACTCGAATTCGTCAACAGGATCACTGCCTCAAGCAAGACAACTGTATGAGTATCAGAAAACTCTGACGACAACATAAGCTGGTCTTTTAGATGATACCTAAGCAACATAGAGCACCGTGAGCAAAAAATTCAAAGAAAACTCGGAAAACAAGTTTTACAGTAAGAAGCTAACATTTTGCTCCAGTGTGAATAATGTATCCAAATACAAAGATGTTACATCCCAAAGCTAGATTCAAATCTAATTGCAAAAAATATAGCACATGTTGTACTTTAATACAATATTTCAGTGCATTGTGCAGAATCAGTGACTAAGCATACCTGATGCTATGAACAACACAATTTACCCAACAGCATTAACAAGATGACGCTGGTGAAAATGGTCAGCAATGTATTGTAAAGACAATAGTCATAAGAAGATTGGAGACCGTCAGACGGTCTTCCAATCGAGGGTTGAGCATGTCTTTGTTTCCTTAAGGTATAACAAACACAAAAGAACACCACTCACCTATTCAGATGAACTGCCTGAAGACAAATATTTGCTAAACGCTTCACTCTATGTTCCACTGCCGCTCGCTTTACGGAATACTCTGTACTTGCAAAGAGGCTAACCAAATCCCCTATAACACAATCAAATTTCATGAACAAACAAATTGAAGTAGGAAAAAGGAATGGGTACCGAACCAAAGAAATAGGATCTTCAACAAAAAGGTTGCTAAATATGACATATACAAGGTAAACAGCACTATTCAAGAAAACACTACATTGTCATAAGATAGATGTTCAGGTACATACTGGAAGCAACAACAGTAGATCTAATAAAAAAAGTTAATCTTACCACCATCTAAAGCAAGCTGACGAAGGATTCTGCAGGTCTCCACAAGAACCAAAAAATCGCCACCATTACTTGCTTTGAAGAAAAACAATAACTTACTAAGAAAACCAGAATCAACATCAAAACAATGCCTGCAGAAAGCAAACAAGCTCAAATGTTTAATTATTCCACAAAATCAAAGGCCATGAGAATACGAAGAAAAACCACAAACCAGGAAAGAAAAAAAAAAAGATCTTTTTTGTAAAGACCAAGAAGCAGCATACCTGTCTACCTTTTGACATTTCTCTCCGTAAGTTAACTTAAATTCATCCCTCACTCTATTCCTTTCACCTTCTACAACCTTCCTTCCTCTGTAGCATTTCTGTAGAAATTTTAAGTTAAATAATTAATGTTTTTTTTAATAGCCTAAGACATAATTCAGCATGAATTTTAAGTAACTCTAACCTAAAAACATAACTATGAATGAATTTGAAGTGATTTTTACCTGAATTTTGAGTGCAGAAGCATTTTTCTGCTTTAATTCTTGTCGACGTTGTCTTTCTAATCGTGATTGTTCTAATACCTTCTTTCTATCTGTTTCTTTCGAGCTTCTTCCGCCTAAATCAACTCTTTTACGAGTCGAATCTCCAGAAAAGAACATCCTAATATTTCTAATTCAATTACTGACTCAAAAGTGTTTAAATTTTGCCCTAATATCACTTCCCAGTAAGAGAATTCCTTCTGAGAGAAATTCCAATGTAAAAAATTTGCCCTAATTTATAACTGGAATATGCATAGAATTTTAGCCTAATTCGAATGTGAAGAATTTCTGCCCTGATTTACTAGAATGAGAAAGCTAACACGGACATCTGAGGGGTTCTTCTTCTCCTCTCAGCTTTTTCCCCGACAGCGATGAAGAAAGGAAACTGGAACCAGAAGGAAAGAGCTTTTAGTGAGGACTGTATTTGTAGTACTCCGTATTCCACAGGCGGACTTTACTTGTATATTTCCACCCCACCATGAATCTGTCGACGTTGACGTTGACTATAATTTTGAAGGCTATTATTGAGGCGTCACCTTCCAATAATAGAGGAGCTTCACTTGGATTCTTAGTGTCCAAAAAAGTGGTTATGGGATATCCTAATACAAATACAAAATGTCTAGATTACCCTTTAACTAAATAAAAACTTAAAAACCTAATCTTTTCTATTCTAAGGCCTCTTCCTATGCACATGCCAAAAAAATGGTGTTTGGCATGCCAGGTGGCATGCCAAACCATTTGCGCCACTATGGGAAAAAACTAGCGAGCGAGCGATCGAATCCCTATAAAGCGATAATCATAATATCTCCATTGGCGATAAAGTCTTTATCGCTGGCGATATTGTCAATATCGCTCGATAAAAATAATAATCGACGATACAATTGTTATCGCCAAGTAGTTATTCTTCAAACGGCTAGTTCCCCATATGGTTCCTATATATACGCCATTTTACCTCGACGTAAAACTCACACCGCTTCTAAAGATATTACTCCTTTATTCTCAATTTTAAGCTTCACAATGTCGAGATCCAATGAAGAAAGGGATATTATTATGAATAGGTTCAAAGTTACAAAGCAAGAAAGTTATCGTATGAGGTTGCAAGAAATTGACGAAGAGGAAGTCAAGATGAGAAACTAAGCGAAACTTTGATGCTTGTACATACGGGTCAAATACCAAGATTTCTAGAGCCCAAAGAAGTATTATCAAGAAGATATACGTATCGAGGAGGGAATTTTACCATCGAAGCTCATGCACGGTTATTTTCTTCCCAATTGTGTGTACTACGATCGAGATTTTCAAGGTCGATTCCGCATGCCTCGTCATCCGGTGAAAAAGATTATTGAAAAGCTTTGTCGAGTGGAACCTCAATTCAATTATCAGTTTGATGCACTTGAATATTAGAGGTCATAGTCCCGAACAAAAAGTTACTTCGGCTTTAAGGATTCTAGGTTATGGCACTCCCGGATGCGAATGATGAGTACCTTCGTATGGGTAAAACAACTTCTTACACTTACCTTTCATTGTTACGTGAAGTAATGATTAATCATTTTGGTCCAACATATTTACGAAAACCAACCGACGAAGATGTTAGACAAATATTAAGGGAGAATGAGGAAAGGGGATTCCCAGTGAATGTTAGGTAGTCTCGATTGTATGCATTGGGTATGGCATGGATGCCCTGTTTATTGGGTGGTCAATATAAAGGTCATTATCCAAAACCAACAGTTATCCTAGAAGAAGCCGCTTCTTACGATTATTGGATATGGCACGCTTTTTTTGGTCTTAGGGTTCACAAAATGATATTAATGTTTTGCACAAGTCGCCTCTGTTTGAAGATTTGAAGTATGGAATTTCTCCATCTCGTCCGTTTCATGATCAACGGCCATCATTACACTCATGGCTATTATCTTGCGGATGGTATCTACCCCAAATGGTCCACCTTGGTTCAATGCTACCGTCGGCCTCCTCCTTTGGTGCATTGGGCCGTTCATACCGATATTTTAACGATGCCCAAATGGCACTGAGGAAGGATGTGGAACGCGCTTTTGGAATTTTGAAGAGGAAGTTCGCTATCATTGTGGCCCATATCGTGGGTTGAGTCCTCGTGAAATGCACAAGACTATGCTCACTTGCATAATTCTTCATAACATGGTAATTCAGGAAACCAGGCGTGATTCGGATTGGATTAACTATGATGATGAAGATTTGAGGCCGGAGATTCGACCTGAAAGAGGCCTCCCTTCAAGGAATTATGGTCAAATGACTAACTACATTCAGAACCGTAATTTGTATGACCAGTTAAGAGATGATCTGAGATTGAATCTTTGGGCAGAGCATGGAAGATGATTTTATGTATTTTTCTTAATGTTTTAGCTTCAGTTTAAGTTATGTTATGTATTGTTATTTTTCTAATTAATAAGCTTCAACATTTCATTTCAAAATAATATTAATTGGAATGCATAACAACATATCAAATTAAAACTTAAATCGCTACATTAAACTAGTACTAAACTAGTACATTAATCATTTAGAGGAATTATTTCATCAAACTCATCATCAGTTCCATCATCATCATCTTCTTCATCACGGTTGTTAGTAAATCCAGCTTGCTTTTCAATCTGTGTTTGAATCCTGTCAAATTCGATTTGCCATACATGTAGTTGTTGGGCGTTCATAATTGAGGTGTTAGCTTGAAGAATGTTATGCTTGTCATAGTCAAACTGGAATTTTTCTTGAGAAAGACGACTTTTCTTACTCTCCCGATTTTGAAATTTCCTTTCAATTGATCTTTGCTTCTCGACGGTCTTTTGATGTTCCATAAACTCCGCCATGTTAAATCCTCCGGAACTCCCTCCTTCTTGAGATAATTTTCTAGCCAGTTTTGCCCGATTCCTCCCTGGAAGTTTTCCCTTATTATTACCATCAACATAATTATTGAAAACTACGTTGGAATTTGAGCTTGTAGGGGTATCTGATGAAGAATTTGATGGACCTTGTGAAAATGGTGAAGAATTTGGTGTTGAGGGAGAAGAATTATATGGTGACTTTTCAGGTACTATTTGATTATTTACTAGGTAATCGGGATTAAATTTGTTCAAACCCTTCAAAATATGATAACAACTTTCGAAAGCAAACTGTTTACCATGTTTTCGTTGCCAATCTGTACGAACCTCTCTTTAAAAATCAACATCAGTCTGACCACTGTCATTTCCTTTTCTCTTGGCTTGCATTATCAATGCAACATAAGCGGCTACTTCCCGGTTGATTACAATGAAGTGTTCTGACAATCCTTTGCATCACGACCATTGATGTTCATGGTTTGTTCTTCATATTTTTGAAATATATTATCCCACATGGTGTTACCATGTTGGTGTGCACCACCGATACAATCTTGGGTAAAAAAAAAACATAATTACGACAAATACATTCATCTTCTATCATGGTGTATTTTGCACCACGGACTCGATTCTTCTTACCTTTGCCTTGAGTTTGTGCTTGTGAATCCATTTCACAAGAAAATATAATTGTAGAGGAGTTGTGATAGTTTTAGATTTGAAAAAGATTGAGAAATTAAGAAATTCTATAGAGATTTAGAATTTTTGGTGTGAGTTGATATGAGTTTGAAATCAGGTATTTATAGAGGAGGGGAAATTGTAGCCGTTAGATGAAGATCTGGTCAGCAATTATCATAGTATCGAGCGATAGCTTGACTGTCGCTGTCGAGTGAATGACCATCGAACGATTCTTTGACCATCGAGCGACCGAGACTCTATCGCTCGCTGGAAACTCTGTCGTGTATGCCTATATGCCAGGAAAAACATATTGGCATATGAGTTTGGCAGTTTGGCATACCCATAGTGGGTGCATATATGCCAAATACCATGTTTTGGCATGTGCATAGGAAGAGGCCTAATTCAAGAAAAAAACAGCTCCTCTTCTCATCTTTCTTCTCTTCCTCTCCTCCACAGTAACTGCAACTTCAATTCAACTTCACTTTCCTTCTCACTTTCCATGGTGTATGTTAGGTAATAATCGAACAAACCCATCTTTGTTTACTCGTTTTTGTGCTTAAAATAGGTTAGATTGAATGAAATCGAAGTGAAATTAGGGTATCAGTTGTGTTCCTGAAAGTGTTACGGCTAGGTTAGGAACTGCTTTTCAAACCGTAATTTTAGTTTATGAAGAACTTACGGCTAGGTTTAGTTGAATTCAAACCGTAAAATTTGATTTGCATGTTGTGTTACGGCTAGGTTCGGACTGAATTTTCCAACCGTAATTGGTTACGGTTTGGTTTTTTATAGGATAAACCTAGCTGTAATGAGTTACGGTTGGGTTTTTCATGCCACTTTACCAACCGTAATTAATCTTTTGTCCTATTGAAAATCAGTTACGGTTTGGAGTTCATCCAAACCTAACCGTAAATATGGATTACGGTTGGAAACGAAGCTCAACCCAACCGTAATATCCCATGAAAGTCGAAAAATCTGATTTTTTTTTAACGTACTTTAGCTAATTTTGTGCGAAATTGAACTCATGGGAGATAGTTTAGAGGCATACATGTTGATTTTCAACCATTGGTTCTTCACTTTGTTGATAACTTGTTTCATTCATTTTGGTTGAGTGAATCAAAATCTAGGTTTTGAAATAAATCTCCAAAATTTTTCTTTTTTCTCTTCTCTCTAGTTTTTCTTCCCACAAAAAACTTTGTCCCAGAATTCACTAAGTATATAACAAAATTCATTAGTTTAATTATTATCTAATGAAATTAAATTAAAATTAACTAAATAAGGGCTATTTGGTCATTACAAAATTATTTGAGATAAGGGGTTTTTGATATTACTTATGGGTGACCCGTTTTTGTCCTATTAGGTGACGCCCCTCTAATGGAATGTGACGCCCCAATAATAGCCTTCATAATTTTTCTGTGTTTGGTAACTCGGTTAAAATATCGTATGGAGGATTTGCTGGAAAAGTGATTCACATGGGAAACGTGATTTTAGGGGATTCGGAAAACCAAATGTACCAAAAGAGACGTAGTTCTACCAAATCCCCTAAACCCATAAATCCCACCTTTTATGTCCTGCATCCGAACCCAAAATTTTCTTTTTGGTGGTAAATTAAGAAGTATGCGAGTTTGTTAAGAACCCGTATTTGGGGATACCTCCACAAATTGTTGGGTACTCACGGTCAAGTAGAACTGGATTTTTGGCTAAAAGAAAGGTTTTAGTGATAAAACTATCATGATACCCTTTTTTTTCCCTTAATAATTTACAATAAAATCCTAAAATTTAAATGAAAGCTAAAAAGAAATACATTCCTCGATCTCTTCTTCTCCTAAAATCAAAAGAAAATTCCTTGCAATTACATCCGACAGTTTTCCATTGAATGCATGATGAATACAATGGCGACTGTAAGAGCCACATTATTTTCATGATAAATACAATGTCGACCGTCAAAAAGACAATGCCAACAAAGGTACCAATATTCTAGTGTGAATACACACCCTGTCGGCATGGGTGATTAAACTTTTTTCATTATCGACCCACGCTCACGTTTGGTTATAACTGCTACAGTCGGCATTGTCGTATTTCTTCGATCATGCTGACTGCCTGATACATTGGGGAATACCTATTGTCGGCATTGCTAGATGATGAATACTATACCGATTTTTTGGAGTCGGAATTCATTATTTGGCTATGCAGACTCTGGGCCTGGGTATTCATTTTCCTACCGAATCAAACCAACAACACAAAAAATCAACTTTAACCTCATTTGGACCTATATTTGAGTATTTAGAGTAGTTGTATCATGAGTTTCTTCATTTTTCTTATGGCTCTTCACTTGTATCGTTAGTATCTTGATTTAAGATTTTTTTAAGGATGAAGATTTTATTATCCAGAAGATATTGCAATTAAGAATCATTACAAAGAAAAAAAAATGAATCACCATCTCAAGTTTAATCTTAACAAGCTAACTAACTTCTTTTTTGAAGCATGTATTTATTAACTAACTAATTTTAATTAACACTAATTAATCAACGGTAATTTGGCAATTACCAACATTAATTGGATAAGAGTTCTTTAAATTACTTCATAATGTATTATTTTTTTGTATTTTTGTGTATCCTCAGTTTGTGGGAGTATCCTCAAATGTGAGTTCTTTGTTAACCAAAGATCAAATGAGAATAAAAAGAATTATAGATCAAAAGTGGATGTTTAAATTGTTTCTTAAAACTCGAGGACTAGTGCAGTAGTGGGCCGATGAAATTTATTAAAATTTGATCATATTTAATTTTATCTTATACTACCTCCGTTTTAGGAAAAGTGATACTTTCACTTTTTCATTTTTGCCTAATACGGAGGGAGTATTTCTTTATTAGAAATAAATTATATGATGTAACAGCATTAGTTTTATTTAATTTATGTATGTATGTTGTAATTTATTTTATGTATGTATTTTGAATTTATTTGAGTGATGTATTCCATCCACACTTGTAGATATTATGTCGGGTAATTTGTGGTTCAATATAAATTTGTGTATTTGTAATATACATAGCTAAAATTCGAATATACATAAATTCATTTTATACAAAATTGATGTTAATAATCTGCACAAGTGAAAAAACTGCTAACAATGAGTTTTCAACGAAACAATAGATATAACTAACGGAACCCCTTTTTGTTACAACACTTGATCATTCGCACACTAACAACAGTGGATTATACGATGTGATCTTGAAATTTTATGAAACAAACGATATGCCTCTCAATCATGTCATCGTTCATTGTCGATCACCCCAAAAAATACCACCGGGTGGTTTAAAAATATTACCTATCAGATTTTGGATCAGGGATCTTGTGTAGCTACAATTGATATATGATTACATGTTTATAACTTGCAAATAAATTTACCAGTGTTAGATACGAGTGTTTATGGAGGAAGAGCTGGGACAACAACCAGTGTATCTAGAATAAAATGGAAAAAAAGGCGGAGTTTACTCATAAGTCGGAATCCCTTGAAAAACCGTTTTAACAAAAAATTACATAATATGATGAATTATGTGAGAATGGATACACTAATAATGGAGTAAATATTAGGGATGTCAATGGGTACTCATTACCCTGACCCGGAACCGGACCCTTTAGAAATGGGTCCGGTTCCGGGTCTAAAGTTGGTGAAAAAACAGGGGTCTAACACCCAATATTTCGTTCGGAAATCTGTATGGACTAACTCCAGTATAATTCTAAGAGAATCAACTAGACAGTCAGAATCAGTCAAGGAAAGATATCCAAGAGTTATATCTCTTTCTCAAATCAATCAGCAAATCAACAGGATGGAATCCGTGAACTGATCAGTATGAGAATAACTTGGACGGTATCAAAAACCAATGTCCAAGCGTCAATCAATTTATATCCAACAAACAAGGTTGGATTTACCAATTGATTGAACTACGCACAACCTGTGATATTTCAATTATATAGAAAATATAATGCATAAAAGAAATAACACAGACACCAAAAATTTTGCTAACGAGGAAACCGCAATGCAGAAAAACCCCGGAACCTAGTCCAGTTTTGAACACCACATTGTATTAAGCTGCTACAGACACTAGCCTACTACAAGTTAACTTCGGACTGGAATGTAGTTGAGCCCTAACTAAATCCCACACCGATTAAGGTACAGTTGCGTTCCTTACGCCTCTGAATCACAACATGACTCTATGCACTTGATTCCCTTAGCTGATCTCACCCACAACTAAGAGTTACTACGACCCAAAGTCGAAGACTTATAAACAAATCTGTCTCCCGCATAAAAGTCTATTCTGATATATAAATCTGTCTCCCACAAAAATACCTATGAAGTTTTTTTTTTCCGCCTTTTGATAAATCAAGGTAAACAATAACTAATTGATAATCCGGTCTTATATTCCCGAAGAACAGCCTAGAAATATCAATCACCTCACAATAACTTAACTATATGGTAGTAGAAGAAGTTATTGTGGAATCACAAAGAATGAGACGAAGAGCTTTGTGATTACTTTTTATATCTTACCTATCGGAGATAAATCTCGAGCAAATCTTAGAGAAAATAGTACTCAATACGATAGAACAAGTAAGATCAGAACACGCAACTACATAGAAAATAGTTGGGTCTGGATTCACGATCTCCCAAATGAAGTCTTCAAGTCGTTAACCTATAATGGTTTTGGTAAAACTTAGGTTAAAGGAGAATCGATTCTAGTCGCAACTAGGACACAGGAAAGTGTCGGGATTAGGTTTTCTAGTTGCTAGAGTTATCCCTTATATAGTCTTTCAAATCAGGGTTTGCTTTCAATCAAAGCTAAGATAGCTTAGTAACAAAACATTCAATATTCACCGTTAGATGAAAACCTGATTTAAAATTCAATCTAAGTTTGCTTAAAACCAAAGCAATATCTCTCCACCGTTAGATGGTCTTAGCTTGTTACACACAAATAAAATATACCTTCATTTAGATACGGGTAACCGTACCTAAACGTGTATATTGAGTTGGCTCAATAACAGTTAACCGAAGTTAGCCATATGAACACTTTTGTCTTAACAACATTCATCTAACATTTCTAGATGAAATATGATAATCAATCAATCATGAAAGATAATCAAATGAATCTAATTGTGTTACTCATAGAGTTGTTCAATTGTTTATATCTCATAGAAATATATAAGAACCAATTGAAACAAAATCGGATTGATTCGTAATCGTACAAAGTACTTATACCGAAATCAATTCATGAACATTAAGCCACGGTTTGCAAAGATTGCATTCCTTAATTTATTAATGTATTTGTTCATGAGTATGAAAACATACTTAACCGATTTTAGAACTTTAACCACTAAGTTTGCAATACGAAAACTATAGTTCCGGACTTTGGTCTTGTCCAGCCGTTTGCAAACGGGTACGCAAACAGCCGTCCCAGACCTAACTCAGGTAGAACCGTTTGCATACTGGTATGCAAACTTGGTTCCCGGACTTTTCAGTTAAAACTATTCGCATACTGGTATGCAAACTAGGTTTCCGGACCTGAATCATACCACAACAGTTTGCATACTGGTATGCATACTGTGTTGTATCCAAACAAAGGTTAATTGTTCTAAACTCCCATTCAATCATTGAAACATCCTTAGAAGACGACAATGGCAGTCTCACACATACCATTAGCTTATAAGTAATTTTCAAGTGATCGAATGATCAATACAAAACTTTCCGAGTCGACATCAAATGATTGTCTCACACAAATCATGTAAGATGTTTCAAGGCAATTTTCACATGATCATCTTTTGACTTATTATTTAGTTTCCAACAAATAAATTGTTTCCAACTAAACTCGTCAAGAATAATGATGAATGTAGCTAAAGCAAAAAGCTTCCAACACATATTTTGAGAAATAGATAAGCGAGATAAACTCGGCTCGAAATATCAAATGTGTATAATATAAAAGACTATATAGATATACGACTTAGTCTCATTAGGAGATAGAATATAATACACTTCTGAGTGATAGATAAGTTTTAGTCTCCACATACCTTTTGTTAATGAAGTTCTTCCAAGCTCTCCTCAGTAGATCTTCGTCTTCAATCGATGAACTTCGTGAAGTCTAAAGCTCAACTACACATTCTATCATAATCCTAGACATAGCTATAAGTAGACTAGATATCAAGACTTATAGTTTTGATCACCTAAACTTGACAAACAAGCTTGAGATAGAAATGCTTGCGAGTTCGACCGAGCAGTGCTCTAACAGTTGGACCCATTGATAACTTTAGAACCGACGGGTAACTACCCGATTGGACCCGAATCTTAACGGGTCCAAACGGGTAATACCTGTCGGGTACCCGCGGGTAATGGATACCCGGTTATTCTAACTTTTATTCATTCTTTTAACAAAATTATAAGTATTCGTTAGTTTTGGCTTAATTTTTTTTTTTAATTTTTTGTTTTTTTCTTACATTAATCTTTATATAATACATTAATGAAGAAACAATAATAAATTTTTGTAAAAAAAAATTAGATTCAAGCCAAAAAGAAAAATATATCCGGTTTTTGAAGTTTTTGTTATAGTTTTCTTGATACCCAATGGGTACCCGGAACCGACGGGTACCCGGGACTTTTAATGGGTCCGGTTCTAGGTCCACAAATTTAGGAACCAGACCCGACTTTTATAAGTAGGGTCCGGGTCCATTAATACCCGGAGGACCCGGACCCATTGACAACCCTAGTAAATATGCAAAGTATATCAAAATTGTTGTATTTCATCCTCCGGTTGGGAAAATCATCACAAGATATGGTGATTCATCAAAAAAAAATTGATTTTTTTCTTTTTTTGAAGCATGTAAACAAAGAAAAAAACTAGAAAGAATTTGGTTGATAAAAAGTGGGATTTCCTGGTCCCATATTGTTGTCGATAAGTTTTCCGTCTGGCTTCCATCAGCTCCGTAATTTGCTAAACCATCTACCGCTTGATTCCCTTTTTTATGGTTGTGTTGAATGATACGTTGTAGAATTTTTCGCATTTTCTGTTTTATTTTTGGAAATCATTTCTGCAATATACCATGGGGCTGTTGTGTCGGTTTGTATAAAGCGCATCAAGTTTTTTGAATCTGTTTCGAAGATAACCTTTTGCCATTGTCTTTTCGTCGTCGTACTTGAAGCTAGAAGAGTTGCCCATATTTCAGCTATTAGAGCCATAATTATTTCCAGAGGTTTTGCTAGAGCCATCACACCTTGAGAATTCAAATCCCTGCAAATAAATCCTACGCCCGTCATTCCTGGATGTCCCCTCGCGGCCCCATCGGTATTGATCTTTAACCAGTCTGGTTCTGGTCTGTTCTATCCTGCTAGTATTGTTGTTGTTGATCTTATATTTATTGTAGTGGTTGTAACTGGTGGATCTCCAGGTAAAATTGGGGGCATTACCTTTTTTGCCCATTCGAATTCTTGTTGTTGCTTCAATGTCTGAGACAGGGCATTACCTTTTTTGCCCATTCGAATTCTTGTTGTTGCTTCAATGTCTGAGACAGAATGCTATCTGGAGTTATATGTTGTTGGTTGAGAACCAAATCATTTCTGGATGTCCAGAGGATCCAGAAGAGAAAGCATAAAGTTGTTATTGATTGGGTACGGCTATCCTGAGAAATGGTTGATTGGTTGTGTATGGAGATGTGAGAGAAGATGTTAGTTTGGGTTGTTGATAGAGAAGATAAGAGGCTGTTCCAGGAAGTTGCTGCTATTGGGCAGTGAATAAGCATGTGTTCCACTGTTTCCGGTTCACTATTACAGCGAGGGCATTGGTTGGAGTTGGTGAGATTGATACGGTATAAAATGGAATAGGTCGGAAGGCCTTCATTTATAGCTTTCCACAAGAAAAGCTGAATTTTTTGTGGACAGGGTAATTTCCACATGAATTTGGTGGGTGGTAGGGGATTTAGGTTGTGATGGTTGTCCTGTTGAATTAGACAGTTGTAGCCAGTGGCAGTTGTGTATTTTCCAGATTTTGAGTGTGGCCAAAGGATCTTGTCCTTAGGCATGCTTTGGGGAATGTGGATATTAATAATTTGTTGGATTGCATCTGGTGGTAGGTGATTCAGTTGATCATGATTCTAGGTGCGGGTAATATGGTCAATGAGATCTGCCACTGATTGGATTGAGTAGCAGTGAATGGGGTCAAGGTTTTGTACTTAAGGAATCCAATTTGGTTAGATAGGAGTATCCAAGCCGTTTCCGATTTGATGGAATATGAACTATTGTATTGTAGGGATTGGGGAAGCCATTTGTTTCTATCGTGGGCTAGATGAGGAAGGAATTGGAATATTTCCTTGAAACATCGGTTTATTTTGCAGAATTTTCTCATTATATAGTCTGGAGCAAATTGAAGTGGGTTGGATATGGATATTCCAGATTCTCTTCATCAATAAGGCTTTATTGTGTTGGCTACTTTTCCTGATACTGAGACCTCCTATCGCTATTGGTTTGTTTAGTTTGGTCCATCTTAATGGGTGAAGTTTCCTAATTGAAGAATCATGTCCCCAGAAAAAATTCCTAGCTCTCCGATCTATTTGTTTGTGAATGTGGGTGGGGAATAGTTGTGTTTGCATTAGGTGGTTGGAAGTATGTATTAAGGAGTTTTTAATGAGTACTAACCTTCCCCTTTGAGTAAGACATTTAGTCATCCATCCCTGAGCCTTTCGTGCTAACCCCTGAAGCAATGGTTCAAAAATGTGACTGGTCGTGTTTGAATTGTACTCCCAGGTATATTGGCGGTGTTGTAGATGTTGGCATGTCAAAGAATTGTTTGATCTCGTTTAGTTGTTATTGTTGCAGTCTTGGGTGATGTATGATTGTGGATTTTGTTGTGTTGATTTCTTGACCCGCTGAAGAGTTATAGGCTTGAAGTAGTTTCTGGAGGTAGTTACTGCTTTCCGGCGATGCCTTATAAGTAATTAGCAGGTCGTCCGCATACATCAAATGCAGGATATAGAGCTGGCAAACAGGCAGGCCGGGGATGGCTTGTTACGGGTTACACGGGTTCGGGTTAATACGGGCCAAAACCCGCGGGTCGATATTCTTCACGGGTGGTCATTTCTTCAACCCGCGCCCGTGACGGGTAAAGCTTGCGGGTTTACGGTTTAACCCGGCTTGTTTAATTAATGTTGAAATTAAAACTTAAATAAGTTAATTTGTGGTCCTGTTTAAGCTTTGACCATCTTCAAATCTCTTTTTTTTTTCTTTTGAAACTAGGCATAGATGCATCTTCAAATCTCTAATTAACACAAAAACCAAACACATATGCATTCAATTTCAACATAAAAATCAAAGACAGAACCATTCAACACAAATCAAAACCCATCTTTTATGTTCAATTTCTGAAACTCCATCTTCTTCTTGGATGATTGAATCCTTGTGCTCCTCCCCCCCCTCGATTAGCGGGCAACAATCCACCATTACTCACCAACGACATTGTCATATGTTTTGAAAACTGAAATTGGGGTTTTGGTCTCTGCAATTGATTGAACAAGGAATCAGAGTTCAGAGATGATAGAGGAAGAATTTTTTTGTCCATCTTGCAAATGTACTGCAAGTCTGCAAACAAGAGATAAAGAAACAAGGCTAGTGTAAATTTGCTTTTACAGTGACAAAGCATGGATTCAAAACAACTCCAGGTTAATTAAATCAAAGTGTACAACAAACGGGACAAATATGCTATGATAGTAGAGGAAGTATACACTTCTCAATTAGCAAATCCAACACAGTTAACTTGCGGAGACATTGTGTCCTACTAGTACATTCATATCCCCATTCAACAAAATCAATTTCATACCTCTCACATTCCATCTCAATTCATAGATAGCTAGGCATACACTTCACTTGTCAGTTCTACAATTAGCAGCCCTACATAGTTCATTCATTCATTCATGTATGCTACACAATCTAAGATTTCTCAACATTCTAGCGAAACCTGACTTTACAGCTTAAATTTGTTCTCATTACAGAGACAACCAAGCAAGCAATTACACTTATCAGTACTACACTATGCTGTCACTAAAATCAAATAAACAACACCGAAATCACTCGCCAACTAAATCAAAATAACAGCAAAATTAGACTAATAAGTACTAGATTATAGATCATCCATTCATGTTTTACTGCATAAACATCACTTCAGCAAGTAAATCTTTCAAGAAAACACAAACAAAATCTAACCTAAACGGCCAAACCCTCACCCTAGATATTTCAACAAAACTTGATGCCTCAACCTTACTATCCATTAATCCTTGAGCATTACCACTAGGTTTCCTCAATCCAGAACCACTAGATACTACTTGTTTCGTAATTGGTCCATCCAGTAACCAAAAAAATACAAAAATTATAAATTGGGTCTCTTTGAAAATCAATTATAATGATAGAAATCCAATCTTTTCCGAATTTACTTACCCCTTGATGTACACCTGAGAAGCCATGCATAAGCTTAGACCCATTTGTGATTTCAATTTCATGGTATCCTCCGAAACTTTCCTTGTTCAAAACCCATGAACGAATTTATTATTAGATAAAGTTATTTAAACTTGCAGAGGAAAAGAGAGAGGAAAGAAGGTGATACATGCCGATTCAACATAAATTCAATTAGTAATCAAAACCCTGTAATCCCATAATTCAAACCCCTAACAGTGAACCTTACTTTCTTCTCAGATTCACTTCCTTACCATCTGATTCCATCTCTATCTCTGTTTTTGAACAAATTGATTCAGGTGAAGAAATAAAAATAAAGATTGAAAAAGGAAAGGAAGAGAGCAGATTCAGTAGAAGAATTGAAGAAAGTACCTAATACATATTCGTCTAGCGGAGAGCAATCGCGAGATGGATATCAGCTTGCAGTATGAGAAAAAGGGAGAACAATCGACGAGAGGGAAAGTACAGGGCCTTCAGGCGATGGCCGCTGCAAACGGAGGAGAAGAAGAAAGAAAAGAAAATAAGTTAAGCTAGGGTTTTTTGCTTTTACACCTAGGAGACACGTATGGATGGGAGGGGACACGCGTTATAACTTAATAATTGCGGTTTTACGGGTTATACCCGCGGTTTCACGGGCCGGGACGGGTTAACCCGTTTACTCACAAGCCCGCATTTCTCCAACCCTAACTCGGCTTGTTAAGACACCAGCCGAGCCGGTGCGGGTTTTTTACGGGACGGTCCGGGAAAACCCGCGGGTTTTGGCTTGTTTGCCAACTCTAGCAGGATAGGTGGAGCTTTTTGTGAAATATTTAGCCCTCTTATAAGATTTTGTGCTTCTAGATTGCCCAAATTTGTTGAAAGGATTTCTGCACAGACTATGAAAATATAAGAAGATAACGGGTCTCCCTGTCTGATGCCTCTGGTAGGGGTGATGTATCTGTGTGGGGTGCCATTTATGTTAATTGGGTAAGTAACCAAAATAATACATAACATGATGTAATCTACAAATATGGTTGGAAATCCCATCTTTGTAACTGCAGTTTTGATGAATCCCCAATTTAAGCTATCATAAGTTTTCTTGATATCCATTTTAAGAGCTATTTTAGGATCTTTGGTGAGAGCAGAAGATTTAATGTGATGGAAAATTTCTCCCGCGATTGCTATGTTATGATGTATGGATCTGTGTGGGATGAAAGCACTCTGATACGGGCTTATTAAAAATGGGAGGAGCGGACAAATGCGATTTACTAAGATTTTTGAGATTACTTTGTAAACAATATTACACAAGCTGATTGGTCTGAATTGGGAAGGTTTTGATGGATGATCTATTTTTGGAATGAGGGTTATATTGGTATGGTTCATGAGTGGATGAATGTTTAGGTTGTTAAAGAACCTGCCAACCATAGATATTATATGATGATGCGTTGTCTCCCAAAATACTTTGAAAAACTTACTAGTATACCCATCAGTTCCCGGAGCGCTTTCCGAATTGATGGAGAATAGAGCTTGTTTGATTTCCGATATAAATACTTCTTGCGTGAGTCGCGAACACTGTCTTGAAGATAATCAAGGTGTAATCTGTGCAAAAAGCTCCTCATTTATTTTTGTACTTGTGCTTGTATATTGATTAGTAAATGGTCAAGTATTATACAAATAACATGATCTTTATCGCTGACCCAATTGTTTTGTTGATCCTACAACTGGTGGATTTTGTGTGGAAGAAGGTTATATTGTTGTCCCCTGATTAAAGCCACTGGATTCTGGACCTCTGCTGCCAATATGTTGCATGAAATTGTAGTAGATTTAAGTGATGTGCTCGAAGCTGCTTTTCCTGATTTATCCAATTTTCCAGTTCAACACCGGTTCGTGTAGCACATTGATGGTGTGTTGTTTTAATTTGATCTGTAGATTTCTTGATTAGAGTTGGGAGATGCCCAAAATTTTGCTTATTCCAGTCCATAAGGATTTCACTAGTTGTAATTAACTTTAATTGAAGGTTTAAGGCGGGTTCCGAGTCGTTTTGTTGATTCCAAGATGTCTCGACTATCTGCTTGAGTTGTGGATGAGTCACCCAAAGATGTTTGAACTTGTAGTTTTTTTTGCCCCTGCCAATCAATAGCCTTCGTGTGAAGTAAAATTGGAGCATGATCATATGTTAGTCTTGGAATATGAGTAACGCCTACGTGAGGATTGGTTGTACGCCAATGTTGTGTCGCGATGGATCGATCTAGTCTTTCATAATATTATCTTGCCCTTGTTGATTGTTTGTCCATGTGTATGGATCCCCGCGAAATCCTAAATCCATAAATCCCATTTGATCTATCATTGTGAGAAAAGGTTGTGTCTGAGCATATGTTACTTGCCTTTCTCCTTTCTTTTCTGATTGGTTCATCACCTCGTTGAAATCTTCTATTAATACCCATGGTGTTATGCTGCTGATTGTTGGGAATATTAGGGAAACCCTGCCAAAAGTCATGTTTTGCGTCCGGGTGAGGTGGGCCATATATACCGGTGCAGAGCCATGGTTGACTTTTATTTGGAGGTGTGATAATGACGTGAATATAGCTTTGGGATTGAAGTAGAACTTGAACATTTAAAGTGTCTTTACACATAAGACAGACTCCACCTCTTCTACCAATCCTGGGTATTGTGGTGTGGTTTTGGAATTGAAGAGACTGGGCAATTCTAGACATATGGGGTGCATTCGCTAACGTTTCCGATAAGAAAAGGATGTAAGGTTTGTGAAGGGAAATTAGCCCTTTCAGATATTGAATTGTTGTTGGATTGTTAATTCCTTGGCAGTTCCAGGCTAGAATACTCATGATGGAGAGAAAATACAAATATTGAAAGGGGTGTTATACTATGTGAAGGTTCTAAATATCAAGGTAAGTAAAATGAAGTTGTATATGGAAATATGAAAGATAAATTATGGGTGGGTGCTGGAGAGCCGTACCTGAGCCGAAAGGTTGACTATAGACTATTTAAAGTTCAATATGGGTAATTACAACTTTCAAAATGATGACAAGGATCAAATATAAAGGACCACCCGAATGAAAGGAAACCAGAGCCACAACGGAAATTTTATCTCGGTGGATGGAGCAAAATCTCCATCAAATAAATCTACGAAATAACTCCCTCTCATTTAAAAACACTCTACAATTATTTTCCCCGGGTTGGGTTAACTTAATAAAATAGTTAAAAGATAAATAAAGAAAAATACTTGCTAAAAGAGGTCAAAGCAAGAAATTGGCTCAAGAAAAAAATAAAAATAAAAGAACGTGGGCCAACTAAAGTCTTCAATAGTGAGACAAAAGTGCATCCCCACTAGAAACTCCATATTACCCCTCAAACACATTTTAGGCTACAAATAATAACACAACATATTTAATTGGAAAAGCAAGACCACGTGGTAACATAGTCAAAAGAAATGCGAGATTATCGATACAAAACTTTGTGACCAAGAAAATTTCTGCGATTTTCTTACAAACCGAGTTGAATCCGATTCCACGAACCCTTCAAGACAACTTGACTCAGTCTTCTTCCTTGATTGAAAACCAACAAAGAACTAGATCCCTCTTCTCCTACTTAGAGAATCAAAATCTACTATTCCTACTATTGATAATCAAAATCTAATAAAACAAAAGGCCTTCAATTGCTTCTACAAATATTTCTACAACTATTAAATCGACATATTCCTAATCCAAACAGCCTCCATAAAAGTTCAGGGAAAAAAAAGCACATCCAACAAGATACCAGAATTAGTTCCTAAGGTGAGATTCAATACCGGACCTTAATAAGCTCAACAGAGAGGAATTAATCTAACCCATACCAAAAATCAAAAATAAACCCAGGGAAATGAGAGGGAATTAAACGATAAAATTAATTCAATAGAAGAAACATGCGTTCTAGTCTCACCGGGAAAATAAGCGATAACCGAATCCATCATTTGCGACAAAAATTTACCCAATACTGAAAACTTCAATCTATCTCGGTCCCCTCCGGCATCAACGTCCGACAGCCCAGACGGGAACTACTCTCTATTCATGGAGGATCAAATCAAACTTGGAGATGATGTTGTTGTTTGACATAATGATCATTACTAAATTCTCAACTTTTGGGCACATACCGGCAATCAAAAATAATGTGCATGGTATTGTTTATTCGTATTATGAAAAATCCATAATGTTATGTTTTTCTTTTGGTTTTCTTCACGGATAAAACATTATATTGCAAAGTAACTGCAATTGATTCTTTTTAACCGTAAGAAAAGGTGTAAAACATAAAGTAAAATAAAAAATAACCAAAATTTTAATCAACATGTCAAACGAACAGACTTGTCGTGTAAAATCTCCAGAACTAATATTTTCTTTCAAAAGAGATGTATCACGCAAAAAAAGAAAAAAAATCACAAAAGTAATTAGTATTTTTTTTGATACTAATGGTAAAGTAATTAGTTATTGGCTTAGTTTACACATGAGTTCAAAACAAATGGAATAGTGGTCACGTCATCAAAGGTCAACACTATTAAAAAATTCCAAACGGAAGGTTACGATATTTTGTTAAAATATTTTGTTTAACGGCCCAAACTGTTTACTCATTACTATTTTTATTTTAGTTAAAAACTAATAAGTATTTTATTAGATTTTAATAGGTTTTTGTGGCGGTTAGTTGTTGCACTTTTGCAAAAATAATATATTAACATAATAATTTCGAATCTACTAATTTCAAACGATGTTGTAATGCCCCAAAATTAAGCTACTTATTAATCTTAGAAATTAACTACCTAATAAGGCACCTAGGATCTAAATTGTATATCTAAATAATCATATTGGAGATTCGATACAAAGCTTGACCCGAAGCTAAACCTTAACTAAGAATATATCAGAAATACCTCTCAAATTATACATATACAATAGTGAGTTGATTATCATATAGAAACAAATTATTAAAAGGCCATAGTGTAAATTAACATTCGACCAGATTTCCAATCCTCCCTCAATATTTTCGAATTTTGAACATTCTCCATCATGAACACTACTTAATCTGTCTTTGAAACTGAAAGTGGGAATTGAGTGAACATGTCATCCCAAAGGGTGCTCAGTGTAAACAAATACAACGCTCGAATAATCACTAACGTGCTTCACAGCTCAACTAATTGAAAAACGATATACACTTTTTACACCCAGCATACATCAAAAGATTGCTCTAGTTCACCTCTCCAGATATTGCGTACCATATTAAATTATTTATAAAAGATCACCATTAGATGAATCTACAGCGTGACGTCAGAACAACCTAAACATATATTATCCCAACCTCGCCTACTCAATAGAGAAGATGACCCTGAAATAACTCCAGTCACAAATGATACCACCATTCACACAAAAATTCGTACATCTCGTGATTCAGATACTACCATCAAATTATAGAACATATAAATATATTTTAAATACTCTAACCCGACTCCGCACAGTAGGTTCACAGTACGTCTTATCGCAACATAATCCTAGAATTTATTCCAAAAATAATGTTAGAATAGCCAAACAAACACAACATGCATACGACCAATCTCCTTAGATAATATTATATAACATTGGATGGTTTTACACCCCCTACACACATAATTTGTATATAAAATATAATATCGGACACCTCAGCTGCCACCAGACAACCATCATGACTTATATAATACTATTGGACACCTCAATCGCCCCTTAGGGAACCATTCAGCTGTATATAAAATGATATTGGCTGATTTTACGCCCCTAGATAACTTGGCAAGGAGCTATGGGAAAACCACATTCTCTCCTTGGGGGGAAACAGACAACGTATATCAGGCAACATACCCATTCAATTTCATACAAATATAATTGCATTGAAACATGCTCACAGATAATAAAGACTCATCATCCTCGCAGATTTTAAAAGAATCTTAATGATTACAAGAAAGTTACAAATTTTCCACCTATATATTTTGATGGAAAACCACGTCCACTTCAAGATTTCCAATTTGTAAGTTCCTATCCTCAGTAATCGTCATCATTATCCTCATCATCTGAAGTAAATTCATAAATTTACATAATATTCTTCTTTATGTTCTCTTTAGTATGTTACCATCTCTTTCTTTATTAAATTTCCTTTGAAAGTTGTGTCAAAATTGGTTATCGAACAATTTAGGAAAAATTCTTGGAAAGTCGGTAGAAAATATCCAGCTGTCCAGAAAAGTCACAGGTCCACTAACGGTTAACAGACGGTCAAACTAACAGTCAAAGTTTAGTCCAAGGTCAAGTCAGTCAAAGTACGGAGATCCCACTTATATATTCTTGAGTAACTCGACTTGTAATGTTTCAAATTCTTGGCATCTTGCAGCATGGGACAATGCTCGCCAACTCATAGCTTGTGACAATAAACTTTAATTAATGACAACAAACTTAGAAAACTAAAACTAAGTCAATGTACTTACCAAAAACAGAGGAGTTTAACCGATTACTTTGGTTGTCTTCGTCAGGTTTTTAGCTTTTATATTTTCAATTAAGAATTTATGCACCAAGTTTGGTCATGATATGGTCTTGGCACTAATGGGATAATCAACAAACTTGGAAGCCAGGCATGAACCATTAGTGTTTGTAAAAAAAAAAAAAACGAAATCACATGTAAAAAACAAGAAGCTTTACAAAATTGTCTTCATTGTTGGACAGATTGGACACTAATCCTTTTAAACTGTTGTATCGAATTTTGAGGACACACTCCAGCTTTCACAAAATACTTTTTGTAGAAAGGGTGACTTGTGCACATGAGTTGTTTTGTATGCGCAAGATGAATAATATTAAAAGTGATTGAGATTCCACAAAGCACGTCAATATCCTCAGGTCGGAGATCAAGCAATACCCCATCAATAAGGAAGGTCTTTCTCCTTGATAACTCTCAATAATTTCCAGTATCTTCTTCATATACTTGTTTGATGAAGGATCCTCCAAAATGAACACCCCATCATTTTAGCCTTGAGAACATCATTACCCATTACGTTCCTTAACTTCTGAGCACATCATTTCAGAAGATGGTTTTGCATATCAAGGGACGACAATAAATGGCGAAAAATGGATGATTCGCTATAAAGATGGAGATAAGAGAGCCGAAAATTTTATGAAGGATTTCATCAGAATTCGTCACTGTGAACAGAAAAACATATAGAAGTAGAACGTGTCGTCATTTGATAATATACATTGTAAATAATCAACAAACATCCTAATGTTGCTTGAATTAAAAAAAAAAAAAAAAAACCTTAACCCCCAAAATATAAAAAACATACCCAATAACGAAATGATGTATTGTTCCCGGCTGAATACGAAGTCTGATGAAATCCTTCATAAAAAAATTGGCTCTCTTATCTCCAGCTTCAAAGTGAATCATCCATTTTCTGCCCTTCACTATTGTCCCTGGATACTCAAGACAATCTTACGAAAGTATGTGCTTATAAGTTAAAAGACCTAATGTATTATGTGTTCAAAGCTAAAATGATGGAATGTCCACTTTGGAGTTTTATAAACTGCATATTAGAAAACTGATGGCTCTCTAAGGATCCTTCATCAACAAAGTATGTAAAGGGTACACTATAAATTATCGAGAGTTATCAAGGCGGAAACACCTTCCTTATTGATTGGGTATTACTTGAGTTCAGACCTGAGGATATTGTTGTCCTTTGTGAAATCCCAATGACTTCTAATATTGTGCATCTTGAGCAGACAAACGGACTCAAATGCACAAGTCACCCTTTCTACAAAAAGTATTTTGAGAAAGCTGGAGTGTTTCCTCAAACTTTGATAATCGGTTTAAAAGGATTAGTGTTTAATCTATATAAGAATGAAGATGATTGTGTAAAGCTTCTTCTTTTTACACGGGACTTCGTTTTTTTTTTACAAGCACTAGTAGTCCATACCTGACTTCCAAGTTTGATGGTTATATCACTAGTGCGGAGAACTTATCATGGCCAAACTTGGTGCATAAATTCTAAATGGAAAGTGTAAAAGCTAATTACCCAACGAAGCCAACCAATATAATTGATTGTGCTCATATGCTTCTGGTAAGAACACTGGCTTAGTTTTAGTTTCCTAAGTTTGTTATCACTGATTACAGTTTGTTGTAACCATCTATGGGTTGTTGATCACTGTCCCGAGCTGCAAAATTCCCAGAATTTGAAATATTATTAGTCGAGCTACCCAAGAATAGCTAAGTGGAATCTCCATAAAGTTTCAGAAGCTATCCCAAAGCCAAAATAAGATTCAGTTCTTATTTTCTCTGTTTGTGACCATGTCATAGGTTGTTTTCCGCTTGATGACAATTGTTGTTGCTGAGTTTTACAGGTGACGATGAAATTGATTTTGGGGTACGCCGAAGATTAAATGACGCTGATAAACTATGGATCTGAAAGCCGTTTAAACAATTAGACTAACATTTATTATTATTTCTCTTAGTTACACTTAATGTGATTTGGAGGTTTCTCATTGATGCATAAAAATATGTATTACTCGGAGTTCGTCGGGCTCCTTTGAATTCTTCACAAGTTTTAGGAGTTTGGAGTATCTTCTGACATTTAACTATTTTAGCCACCAAATGCAAAACTTGGATTGCTATACTCCCTCCGTTTATGGAAAAGAGATACTTTCATTTTTTCATTTTAGCCTAATTGAAAAAGTGAAAGTATCTCTTTTCCAAAAACAGAGGAAGTATTTTTTTCAAATTGAGTTTTTCAATATATATTTCCAAAGTTGTTTTGTCTAGGGTTTATTGATGATGTGATGACTATGTTGTATTTGATTCAGGTATTTAGTGACAGAGTCTGGCTTTAGCCTTAATGATTTTCAGGTGAATGTTAAGCATTCCTAGTGGTTACAATGTTCCTAGTATCAAAACATCCTTTATATATATATATATAATTATAAATAAAGAACTTAATTTAACATAAATTAATAAATGTTTTTAAATGCATCATATTAAATAAGAAAGTTAGAAGTAGAGTTAAATTGCATGAAATGTTATAAATGTTGGGTTTTTGTAACTTGTGCACCCATGCACAATTTAGTAGCTCTAAATATTATTATTTTTACCTTGTATTTCTAAATATTATCGGGAATCACAAAAATTCTTGGTCAATGAAATAATACATTAAAGAAAACACATTTTACTATTTTACCCTCCCTTTTTATAAATTATTTAACTTAATAAGTCTATAAAGCATACAGTGAATTAACTCTCCATCTTCCTATCTTAAATCATCATTCTCTTGTTTCTTCATTCAAACAAAACCAATAAAAATTACATTCTTCAGTCACATATTTTCCGATAACCCATTTGAGAATGATGGTCAAATGATTAATAGATTTTTTTGTTTGATTAGTCTGTAAATCCGATCACTACTACAATTTTAAACCAAAAATCATCATTGAATTTAATTAGAATCATGGTTCATCGCAATTTCAATAACAACCAAAAAATAAAAAAAACTACGTAGCCGGAATCCGGATTTTCTAAAACGTGATCCCTGTTTATTATCTACAGAGTAAAAATATAAAACCCAAATCTAATTTGCCAAACCCTAAATATGAAATCCTACGTGTTCTCTAAGATCTCGTTTGTATATAAAATTCAGTTGCATACTGTATCGTCTCACTTTTTTTGCATGTATGTTTAATTTGTATTCTTTATGATCTCTTAGAAATACTGAAAAGAGCGGAAGGAAGAAGAAAGGTTAGGAGAGACGAAAAACAGAAAAGCAAAAAAGATGAGTGTTTGTACAAAGCTAAATTTTTGTCAGTGGGTATTTATGGAAATTGTTTTCATTTTTCTATGCAATACTTGTCCTACCTAGGTTCAATAATGGGTTATATTATATATAGCCATAATTTTGCTAAATTTATACGTCTAAAACGAATTATACACGTACGTATGTCGTTCGGATTATTTCGAACCACTAACTTTAGACTGAATTTTTGACAGAATTTGGCTTTTGTGAATCTGAAAAGTATCTGTTTTCAACATTTCAATAACAAACTTGTCCCCAACAATAATGTTAAAAAGGAATAATAATTACGTGGATGATAGTTACTTAGACGTCCTCAAAGTTATCGTCTAGCTTCGGAGGTTGTCTTATAGGATGTGAACATCGTAGTCACCGATATCTAAGGTTAGTATTATATACTTAACTTTTTTCAATCAATAGATTTTGCACATCTATACAACTAAATGAGTTAAGGAAAAGTTATGGTTGAAGATGATTTTTTCACCTCCTTCAAATAAGGAAATTTTGGATTCACATCCGTGGAAAAGGATTATATGTAAAATCCATAATAAGTTCCCATCGGAGATGTTTTTGGAGCAAGGTCTATGGTAGAGTTTGATTATAAAAACACTCTTTCAAAATGAAATAGTCGACAAAAAGAGGGAAATTTAACCTCACTATGGGTTGGGAAAGTGGTCTTTCCCCCAAAAGTCTATCAGAGACTTGTTCATATGAAAGAGTGTGTGAAAGGGGACCCTAAGCGGGTGAAAATTAGACGCCCCCCCAAAAAAAAATGTCGCAACAAGTGATCCACAATTATGCTTCTCATTTTTTTTAATCGTATATTGCGGCCCCATTTGTTTCTTTTATATTTTTCAATCGATTAAAACATCATAAAGTGGATCCCATAGTTTTAAACAATAAATTTAAAAATAATTTTTAAATTTAACTGGTGAAACTGCACGCGCTATATGTCTACCATCTCAACCTCACTTCTACAAAAAAAAAAAAATTATAAGCAATACTTACACATTAGTCGAAGGTTCACGTAGCTATGCGGTAAGCGTCGAACGAACTTATCTTTCACCTTTTACTAAATAATATTGTGTACTTACCGCTTAGTGGTATACACCTATTTTTGGAAGGTTGGAGGAACACAGTGAGAAGTCTCGGAGTGCCTGCGATATTTTCTATCAGAGTTTTAGGGAGTTTCGGGTGAGACTCAATGACGAAATAGGATTGGTTGAGGATAAAACTACTTCTAGCATGTAATTTTTAGTATTCAATTTTCTTTAATTGTTATTCTCTAATTAAGCTTTTAATTTTCTAAAAATTTTCTCTTCTTTATATGCTTCATAATAATTTTTTTGGATCGTCTTCGGCGATCGATCTTTTATAAGCGAAGGAAAGTTAGGCCTTAGATTATCGACTTGAGTCGAATTGATATTTCATTAACGATAAATTTTCCTAGGCATGAGATTGGGTTCTAAATGGCCTTGTGTAGTTTTGAGAGTAGATTAGAGAAAATAAATATTGAATTTTCAACAGTTAGAAGTAGTGGAATCCGAAACCCTAGACCTATATCTCCTCTCTTGTCACTTTATTTTGCATATATTTACTAATTTTTAATATTTCCTTTTGTTAAGTCCAAAATCAAAATCTTTAAAAAAAGTCCGAGTATCGAATCCTTTCTTACCACTTGGCGCCGCCGACGCGGACTTGCCTTTAGGTTTGATTTTAGATTTTCTTTTTGTAATTATTTTGCTAGTTTATTTTATTTTATTTTTATTAGATTTTACTCTTTGGGTATATTCTATGTTTGGTGTGCAAAATATTTGGGATTTAAATTGGGAATAAAATTTGCGCCCAAACAGATAAGTACCCAAGATTTTAGTTTATTTTTAACTTTGTTTCCTTTTGTAAATATTTATTTTAGGAAATATTCCGATTCTTTAGATATTTAATTTGTTTGTACTTAATTAGATTAGGTTTCTTTTTATTTATTTATTTATTTATTTTAGTTGTAAATATTTTATTGTATTTATTTTATTTTCTTTATATATATAAAAAAAAACAAGTTGCACACACCAATTGCATCGTCAGAATTACCGAATTTAGGAAATCTGTGGAAAAGTAAGCTAAACTTGTGCCTTGGGCCTTATGGGAGTTACCAGCCGAAATTCTACAAGCCTCAGCCTCGTACCTGTAGGTATATTTTGTTGAGGTAACCCGAGCCTACCTATTTTAGTCGACCATGCATTTGCATGTGCACCAAGAAAATGTCGAACTGGTATAATGAGGACCAATACAATGAATATTCCACTGATTTTCAAAATGGACATTATTCGTACTATGACCATAGTGTGGATAGTACTTGGGACCATTACCGACCTTATGAAGGTTATGGTTCACACCACGGTGACCACAATTATTATTCACACGTGCACCAGTCATATGAATGGGAAACTGAACAATACTATAATGATCATAGTGGATATTCTTTGCAACCTAATTCTTCTTATGACAAAATTCTTTCTATAGAAGATTCACTCAAGCAGTTGATTGAAAGTTCACATAGGACACAAATATTAATGGATAATAAAATCAATCGATTAATCGAAATTAAACATGAGAATCGCTTAAATATGAAAGAAAAGATTGTTGCTTTAAGTATTATTGTCAATGAACTCACTACACGTTTAGATGAGGGTGAAGATAGGGTTAATGAATAATTTGAAATACGTAGTCATAATGACGAGGAAATTGTTACACCAATTGAGCCTTATGATTGTAATGTTGTTTTTAGTTCAAATCCTAATAATGTTGATAATTGTTCACATATTCAAAAGGAAGAGGATTTTACTAGGGATACCATTGTTTTAGATGGTGTAGTATATCATTGTGATTATGAAGCCGAGGATGGCTTAGAGGAAAGAGTTTATCCTGAGACTAATGTTTTAGAGTCTAGTGATTCAGAAACAATAGTCCCTGCTTAAGATTATAGAAATGTAGAACCACATGATTACAACCTAGAAGAAATAAAAGACAATTTTCCTATATCTGATAATTTAGAAATTAAGGAAATTGTGACTATTTTATCCAAGGATACTGACAATTCTAAGTTTGGGGGTGAATATCATTCTCCCATTTGTTTACTTTTGACTCTTAAAAAGGTCTCTAATTTGGGACTTGACGTATGTGCCTCTACCATCTTAAGAAACTATCTTCATGCATGTTTTCCTGAAACTAGTTATGTCCAGAAAGAAACTCAGTTGATAGAAACCCATCCTCTAGTTGATGTGGTTAATCTGGTCCATGATACCATAATTGACTTTGTTGTCCCACCAAGATTTTATTTACCAAATGTGGGAGTATCTCAATTTTAAATGTGTCATTATATAGTTTTTAGAACTAAACCTAATTTTAGGAAATTAGAATCGTCGACACATTTTCTTAAGAATGACCACCACTTTCATTTGTGGTCAACTGTGTGAGTCAAATCTAATTGACTTAGAGGATCCCAAATTATTCAGGTTATTATTATGTGTTTCTAAGTTCTTATTTGAGTTTTTCTAGACTGTGCAACCTGATCCTCCGGATCCCGCCAATGAGGAAACCTGGCCCATGAAAATATTTTATTCCAACCCTTTTACAGAGCCTGAACTACAACTAGATATGGTTGTCTTAAATAAAAAACTTTATAAGGATGTATTTGGTTGGTTTACTTTCTTGGTCTGTTGCAGTTTTCTTCTATTTGTTATAACATTATTTGATTCAGATGACCCACAGTTGTTCCGGCTACTAATTTATGATTTTATGTGGTGACTAATTTTTCTGATGTTTGGCTAAAGACTTTAAACTTAGCACTTCTTGGGAGGTAACCTATTCTCATGCAACACGGTAATATCTTTCCTTATTTCCTTCAAAGTGGTAACAGTTTCTCCTTGTTCATGCTTTAAATTTTATCTTTAGAACATTGAGGACAATGTTAGATTTAAGTTTGGGGGTATGCGAGAAACTTTTTAGTTGCATTATGAAACTCCAGAGCCTAGAGATTTGTGCTAATTCAGGATGACACTAGCCAATCTAAGTGGATGGAAACATCTTGGTTGTAAGAGTTAAGGAACCCAATAGCAGAGTCTATTCATAAAAAGACAGAGTTCAGGTGTTAGAATGGAATCATCACATTACGTTTTGTTTTTATTTTATTTTTAAAAATTTATATGTTTCTCTAAGTGATTTGGTGGGGCACACACATCGAATTGTTACCACCGCCGGGACGGAGTAGAGTGATTGAGTTACTAGAAAAAAAAAAAAAAAAAACCAAACAGAATAATTAACACTTGGACAACAATATGTGTGTATTGTCCTTGTCTCCGTCGCCTAAACAAGCGTGGAATGCAGGAACCATGGGAATTACCATGTAATCTGCTGACAAGAAGCATGCACTTGGATCCAAAAGATCTAATCATGTTGTTAATTTTTTTTGTTGTTATTGTTCAATGAATAAATCGACCGCTGGTTCCCTTGTATATGCCAGCTGAGTTGATCTAGAATTAAGATTATCGACCGATGGTCCCCTTGTATATGCCAAGTTGTGTTGATATTAGTACAGACTAGTATCTCAGTCCAATAGTATATGAATCATCTTGGCAGTGGCCTTCAGACAGATATGGGAAACACCGTTCACATTAGTCAACATCGTTTTAAATCATCTATCTCTAACTATCTCTATAATCTATTCATCTGATTTGTGTGATTCCGATTATTGATGTCCATAGTGTGACTATCTGAGTAGAGCTTTGTCACTTATATATGAATATGATTTACATTCGGGTACTTCCTCATGTAGTCAATGAGAGTATGCCAACCAAGGAGATTCTTTAATGTCATTCCTGAATTCTGCACAGGTAGCTAGGGTGTGGAGTAAAGGTTTTGTGGGTACACCTCTTGTAAGCCCTCCCGAGACTATAACTCGGTCACTGGGGCCACCTAGGGGTTTAAAGGCTTGTTGCACACGCTAAGTGCAACCGCTATGCCTGAGGCAGTGAGTTAGGGTTTTATTTTCTAGATTAGATTTGCACGGGGCTAGCAAATAATAAGTTTGAGGGTATTTGATAGACGCATTTATGTGTCTTTTTTAATCTAGATTTTCTATTTATATATTGTTAGTACCAATTTTTGTATTTATTTTGGTGTTTTATGTCTTTGTAGGTATTTTTGGAAAAATAAGCTTTTGCGAAGAGATTGGCTTTAAAGTGGGATTTGCACCCCCAGGAGGAATAACTAAAGGCACCCAGAGGAGTTGTTAAAGGCACCAAGGAAAAGTACTATTTACGCCTAAAATTACTATTTGCACCCACCAAGGCATGTATTATTCGCACCCCATCAATGGTTAAGGGCGACCTTCATACTCCCCATTTAAATATGGACCTTTGGCAGGAAAATGAGTTTTCAGACAAACATAATTAGGGTTTGAAAATTGAATCGGTTTTAATGAGACTAAAGCCCTGAAATTGATTGGGGTTGTTGGTTTAAGCTGAAAAAGGGATGGTAATGGGTTTTGATTTGTCTATAATTGGCTGAAAGATCGAAAAAGAAAGTGTTGCAGTCACCGGAAAAATTAGGGTTCGACTCTTGAAGAATTTCAGTGAGATTAAATCACTGGATTTGGTTGGATTAGGCGTGATGGAGTTAAATAGGGATGGAAAGGTCATTGGAATCGATTAAAATTGGCTGGAATCGTAGAGTTGGAGCATGTTAGAGCATAGCTCGGTTGAACCCACTAAGCGTTGGTATGTCATATTTTAGTGAATCAAAACTCATCTAAGAGTCGCTTGATTATTTGCTAGAAACAACTTCGTATAGGTTAGACTAGAAAGTCTAGGAATATTGAGACATACAAGTATTACTCGAAGACCTGAAGAACGTGAAGAAGTGACGAGCTACAACGATGACATCATCCTTCCTCTTGAGGTTAGTAATATTGACTTGAACTGTTTCATTCCTAACATATCTTTCAAGTCGTGTTACTGCAAAGCTGTGTATGAATATTTTACTCTAGTAGTGAGACATGATCACATGATCATAGTATTAAGGAATTAGACAACGAAGTATAACACTTATCTTTTGAACTTCGACATAATCTTATGAATGCTGTTATGATTATGTGAATGGGTAAAGGTGAAGATCTCATCCTAGGAAACAATGTTTTACATTTTTTTAAAGGAAGTACATTCATGAACTTGTTTTATGAATAGAAAGGGAAATCGGTGGGCTTATTGGTATGGCTATTCATTGCAAATCTTTGGATTACCAATATGTGTGAGATGGTAGAATCAATCGTAACTTTGTTACGTATCTTGGTACAACTAATCACAATGCCTGACTTATGATTTGGTATGACTAGTTTTGATTAATTAGTGTAACCGATCCTAAGTAATCACCTGAGATGGTATGATCGATATTTGTAATTGGTGTGACCGATCCTAGTAATCGGTGTGATCGATCACAAAGAGTTGTGTAATCGATCCTGGTAATTGGTGTAACCGGTCCTAGTAATTGGTGTAACCGATCCTAGTGACTGGTGTGACCGATCACAAGCAATAACTTGTGTATATGGTAACCGGTCATGGTAATTGATATAACCGATCCTGGTAACTGATGTAACCTGTCATGGTAACTTGTGTGACCAATCAAAAGTGTTCCATATTAGGGTATAACCGATCTAAGTGATTGGTAGAACCGATTGAACCCATGTATGTGATTTGATGTTTGATCAATCACATAGTTGTCTTGGAATACAGATGAACCAATTCTAAACTTGTTTGGAAGTGTGGTATAATCGATTCCAAGATTGTAAATATGAAAGAGGATTTACAAAGAACATATGTCAACATACTTTGAATACGAACAATAACTCTTATCTTTTATTGTTCAAAGATATTCCTTAGTACTCAAGGAGATCTTGTTCCGAAATAAATTAAGAATCTTTTAATTAAGGTTGTTAGTTTTATATGATTTTATTACCAGCAATTAAATGCATATCTCTAGAGAATAAAAATTAGTAATGTGAATTTACTAATTAGAGATTTTCTATTGAGAGATTTCGGAAAATATTGGACAAAGCATTTCCTGGAATTATGAAAACCGAATGGACATTTATTGCATATCTTGAGAATACTTTCGATTTTGGATATTCCTTGGTGTCCAAACATCCTTGGTCTATAAATACCTAAGTTTGCATTTCTAGCAAACTATCCTAAGAGCCAGGCAAACTTCATCTTTTTGTTGTTTCTGGCGGAGCCGTCTATCCGGAGAGGAAAGTACCCTAATTAGGCGAAATCTCTTATGACCGCTCGTTTAAAGACTTCCGTGGGATCAAGAAGCTCTACGAGTACCGTTGGTGGGAAACAAGATAATTGCAGTGTTATTAGTTTTCGATTGATTTGATTGACTAACGGTTGTTGAAACTTTAATTTCACCTAGTTTGTTTATTCTTGAGAATCTTCTCTTCTGATATAAGATTCACTCAAACTAGATCGACGCATCGATGTGATCTTTAGAACTGTTTGTAGATCTAAAGACATCTTGTGATAATCCATTGTTAACAGACTCCGTTCTGTGCGTGATTGATCACAAGAGATTCAAGTGGTATTGTGCAGGTTTAATTGAAGATTAAAGAAGATTTGAAGACGAAGAATATTTCTGATTGGTTTCTCATATCTTTCTGTAGCATAAACCTTGATCGGCTGGGATCCAACTAGAATCGGATTTATTCGATTAATTAGTTGCGTGAGATTGGTAACACCTAATAGTTCTCTTGAGATCTATTTTGATTGTTACAAATCTGAATCTTATTACTTAGGTAATAGAGATTGGATTGATCTAAGCAGGCAAAAGAGTTTATTAGTTTAAATGGAAGAGCCTTTGCATATGACTTGAGATATCTTTATCTTAAAGAATCAATAGAGTTTTTACCAAACAGATTTGTTGTTCCTTTACTGTTTGAAATACGATCCAAAGGAATTGTTCCAGTGTGTGCACTCATCGAAGTCGAAAGCGCATGGATAATGAGGAAACTAAGTGAACTAGGGTTAGTTGCTTGGTCTCAACTATAAAAAGTTGGTTTAGATTTTGTATAGCGGCTTATTTCTGAGAGTATTCAATTCTGGACTAGGTCCCGGGTTTTTTCTGCATTTGCGATTTCCTCGTAAACAAAATCTTGTTGTGTCATTTACTTTTGTTTTCATAATTATAATTGTTGTTATTATAATTTAAAGTAAATCACACAAATTTTAACTCCGTACATACTTGATAATGATCCTATAGAGTTTGGTTAAGTCCGAACCTATTATCAAGTATGATACTGCGTTGTTGTATTGTCTCGATCTTGTATCCATAGTCAATCACACAAGCTATCTTGTTGTCGTATTGTCTTGATCTCGTATCCATAGACGATCACACAAAGTGTGAACCGATTTTTTGTATTGTCTAGACTCAGTCCATAGACAATCACTTTCGGTAAAGGACTTATAGGTGGATAAATTAAAGATTGTGGTGTATTTGGGTACCCTCGTCTGTTCAGAGCAACACAATGTGAGAAGCATCGGAGTGCCTGCGATATTTTATGGCAGAGTTTTAGTGAGTTTTGGGTGACACTTTATGACGAATTAGGATTGGTTTAGGCCTGTTTCGATCAAACAGGCTTGGTAATGGACTTGGAATCAAAGAAAGAGGAGTGTTTACGTGGAGTATTGAAAAAAAAAAAGGAAGGAAGAAAACATGGGAAATTTTGTGGACAACTAATGTTTGCATGTGGATAGAAGAAGTTGGCAGTGTTTTAGAGGCGTGTGGGAGTTTATTTTCTGCAAGAAGACGTGTGAATATCAACTACATGCACGTGAAATTGTTAAAAAGGAAAAAAATATCCCCGTGAAAAGAAAGAGATCTTTTGAAGTTATTACATGAGATTTTTGGGACCTGTCGAGTATATAAAGGGCGTTGGGATATCATAGAAGGGGATGGAGAGATAGGGAAGGCTAGGGAGCAGTGAATCGAGAGTTACCAAACCTCTCTACTGCTGCAATTTAATAAGAACAACGGAGAACATTATACCCTCAGAAACAGTCGCGGAAAGCAGTTTTTTATTCAACGAAAATAAGTATTTATCATTTACAGTTCCACTCGCAATAGACTTTTGGTTGCTGTAATTCTTTGGTCACTGGAGGTCTTTAGCGGCCGAAATCGTTGTAAGCAATTTCTATTATTTTAATACAATGATTAGTCAGATTTCTTCCAATTTTCTTCTCATGAGCAACTAATTAAATTTTTAGGGTTGATGAGAAAACTACTTCTAGCATGTAATTCTTAAATTGTTACTCTCTAATTAAGCTTTTAATTGTCTAAAATTTTTCTCTTCTTTATATGCTTCATAATAACTGTTTTGGATCGTCTTCGGCGATCGATCTTTTATAAGCGAAGGAAAGTTAGGCCTTAGATTATCTACTTGATTCGAATTGATATTTCATTAAGGATAAATTTTCTAAGGCATGAGATTGGGTTTAAAATGGCCTTGTGTAGTTTTGAGAGTAGATTAGAGAAAATAATTATTGAATTTACAACCGTTATAAGTAGTGGAATCCGAAACCCTAGACCTATATCTCTTCATCTTGTCACTCTATTTTGCATATATTTTCTAATTTTTAATATTTCCTTTTATTAAGAATAAAATCAAAATCTTTAAAAAAAGTCCGAGTATCGAATCCTTTCTTACTACAATTAAAACTACAACAAGTGATGTATAAAACTAGCCTTATATCTAGGATCTAAAACAACTCCAATGCTCATCAACAAGTTAGATTCTTTCGAATAACTATCAAACTTTGACCTCATATTCAATCCCGTATCTCTGATATACTCATGCTCACTTGTTTCCCATCCTTTAATGCATTTATGAATCTCATTCACCCCACTGTAATACATATTTGTTGTGGGATACTTAATTCCTGCAAACTTGGTTTGAATCACATGAAACACTTCCAAACAGTCACATATATTTATTCCTTGCTGCCACTCCTGAGTTTTTGGTAGTATATCAAAGTCAGAATCCAATTTAGCTAGCCTAAAAAATGCTTGTCTCAAATGAATTGTATCCTTAAACATGTTAAAGGTGGAGTTTCATCTGGTGTCCACATCTAAACTGAAAAAGCGGGGGTACAACAACCACACCCAATATTTCGTTTGGCAATCTGAATAGACAAACTCCAATATACTTTCAAGAGAATCAACTAGACAGTCAGACTCAATCTAGAGTATATCAAAGAGTTTTATATCTCTATCTCTCAATTCAATCTGCAATCAACAAATAGGAATTTGCGAGCCCGATTGAATATAAGAGAAGTAACTTGAACGGTACCAAAGACTAATGTTCAAGGATCAATCAATTTCAATCAACAACCAAAGGTTGGATTTACCAATTGATCGATTCAGCGCATAACCTTTGATATTTCAATTATATAACAAAATATAATGCGGAAAAATTTTGTTAACGAGGAAAACCGCAAATGCAGAAAAACCCCGGGACCTAGTCCAGCTTTGAACACCACATTGTATTAAGCCGCTACAAATACTAGCCTACTACCAATGAACTTCGGACTGGACTGTAGTTGAACCCTAAGCAATCTCACACTGATTCAAGGTAAAATTGTGCTCCTGACGCCTCTGATCCCAGCAGGATACTACACACTAGATTCCCTTATCTGATCTCACCCACAACTAAGAGTTGCTACAACCCAAAGTCTAAGACTTGATAAACAAATTTGTCTCACACAGAAAAGTCTATTGGAATAGACAAATATGTCTCCCACAGAAATACCTACAAGTTTTGTTCCGTCTTTTGATAAATCAAGGCGCATACGAAGAAATTGATAAACCGAATTTATATTCCCGAAGAACAGCCTAGTATTATCAATCACCTCATAATAATCTTAATCGTATGGTAGCGAAACAAGATATTGTGGAATCACAAACGATGAGACGAAGATGTTTGTGACTACTTTTAATCTTACCTATCGGAGATAAATCTCAAGCAAATCCTAGCATAGATAATACTCAATCACGATAGTAGAAGTAAGATCAAAACACGCAACTACAGAAAAAATAGTTGGGTCTGGCTTCACAATCCCAATGAAGTCTTTAAGTCGTTTACCTACAGGGTCTCGTGAAAAACCTAAGGTTAAAGGAGAATCGACTCTAGCTTATACAACTAGTATCACACATGAGGTGTTGGATTAGGTTTCCCAGTTGTTAGAGTTCTCCTTTATATAGTTTTCAAATCAGGGTTTGCAATCTAAGTTACCTTGGTAACAAAGCATTCAATATTTACCGTTAGATGAAAACCTGATTAGATTCAAGCTAATATCTTTCAACTGTTAGATCGAACTTAGCTTGTTACACACAAATGAAATGTACCTTTATTTAGGTTTATGTAACCGTACTTAAACGTGTACACCATGTTGGCTCAACCTTAGTTAACCGAGGTTAGCTATATGAACACTCTCATATCAACCTTATTCATCTTAACCATAACTAGTTCAAATGACTTAAATGAAACTAGTTAAAGAGTTGTTCAATTGCTATATTCTCATAGAAGTATACAAGAACAAAATCGAAGCAAAATCGGTTTGATTCACTCGAATCAATTCATGAAAATTATATACACGGTTTGCAAAGAATGCATTCCTTAATATATAAATATATTAGTTCATGTACCAACCGATTTTAGAACTTTAAACACTCAAGTATGTACACATACTTAAGTAGCCGGTCTGAGTATGGGTTCGCCAGTATGCGAACGTGTACGCATACTTAAGTACACTTCCAAAACCCAACAGAAATTCCCGGACCTATACCTCACGCAAGTACGCATACCGGTATGTGTACTTGGTACACGAAATTTCACAACTACAAGTATGCATACGGGTATGCATACTTTAGCTCCGATCATGGATCACATACATGCAAGAATGCACACTATGTTTATAATCCAATAGTTCTAAACTCTTATTTCAATCATTGAAACTTTCTTAGAGGATGACAATAGCCGTTTTCACACACTATTAGCATCAAAGTAATTTTCAAGTTATTGAAATAATCATAACGAAACATTCCAAGTCTACATCAAATGATTGTATCACATAAACCATGTAAGATGTTATTCGGCAATTTTCACATGATCATATTTTGACTTTCTTCAAGAATATAAGATGAACTTGGTTGAAGCGAAAGCTTACCAACACATATTTCGAGAAATATGTAAGCGAGTTAATCTCAGCTCGAAATCTCAAATGTGTATAATCGGCAACTATATAATAATACGACTTTTGTCTCAATATAGGAGATAAAGTTGAAATAGAATTTCTAAGTGATAGATGAGTTTTAGTCTCCACATACCTTTTATTGATGAAGTTCCACAAGCTCTCCTTAGTAGTTCTTCGTCTTCAATTGATGAACGCCGTGAAGTCTAATGCTCAACTACACAATCTATCCTAGTCCGAGACATCACTATAAGTAGACTAGAAATCAAGACTTATAGTTTTGATCACTAACATTGACAAACAATCTTGAGATAGCAACGCTTGCGAGTTCGACCGAGTAGTGCTCTAACATAAACTAACAGACCTTCCATGAAGCTTAACTTGTGAAATAGCATTTGCAAACCTCTCTTTTCCAGCCTGACTTGACTTGACATATTTCACACACTCTTTAGCATGTACACATACTTAAGTAGATGGTCTGAGTATGGGTTCGCCAGTATGCGAACGGGTGCGCATACTTAAGTACACTTCCAAAACCCAACAGAAATTCCCGGACCTATACCTCACGCAAGTACGCGTACCGGTATGTGTACTTGGTACACGGAATTTCACAACTACTAGTACGCATACGGGTATGCATACTTTAGTTCCGGTTATGGATCACATACATGCAAGAATGCACACTATGTTTATAATCCAATAGTTCTAAACTCTTATTTCAATCATTGAAACTTTCTTAGAGGATGACAATAGCCGTTTTCACACACTATTAGCATCAAAGCAATTTTCAAGTTATTGAAATAATCATAACGGAACATTCCAAGTCTACATCAAATGATTGTATCACATAAACGATGTAAGATGTTACTCGGCAATTTTCACATGATCATCTTTTGACTTTCGTCAAGAATATAAGATGAACTTGGTTGAAGCGAAAGCTTACCAACACATATTTCGAGAAATATGTAAGCGAGTTAATCTCAGCTTGAAATATCAAATGTGTATAATCGACAACTATATAGTAATACGACTTTTGTCTCAATATAGGAGATAAAGTAGAAATAGACTTTCCAAGTGATAGATGAGTTTTAGTCTCCACATACCTTTTGTTGATGAAGTTCCACAAGCTCTCCTTAGTAGTTCCCCGTCTTCAATTGATGAACGCCGTGAAGTCTAATGCTCAACTACACAATCTATCCTAGTCCGAGACATCATTATAAGTAGACTCGAAACCAAGACTTATAGTTTTGATCACTAACATTGACAAACAAGATTGAGATAGCAACGCTTGCGATTTCGACCGAGCAGTGCTCTGACAATCTCCCCCTTTGTCAATTTTAGTGACAAAACTATCAATACATATGGATTACAAAATAAATTAACTTTGTAGCTTCTCATCCAAATGCTTGATCTCCTTGGTTCTTCAACATTACTCGAAATCTTCGTCACTTCTAAGTACTCTAATGATTCCAAATGTGTTCAACTCAGCATCATAGTTTTTGAAGATCCGTAGCAATAACCATGAGAAAACAGTTGCTCTCAATCATTGTTATACAGTGTCATAGTATCATTACACAACATCAAAGTTCAATTGTATCACAACTTTGACAACAATACTATGGTGATATGTATCACTCCCCCTTAGTCAATACTTCATCTCATAATGAAAACCACTCCCCCTTACATAATGATCCGTAAACCATATGTATTTGTAGTGTGAACTACACATTAATTATTCCCCTTTTTGTCAACAAAAATTGGCAAAGGTACGAAAATTAGTGGGATCCTCATGAAATTTCCATAGAGATACTTCATGACCAAAAGAGAACAACATATCAACTTGTTTAGATGCAATCATATAGTCGAAACTAAATGCATTCATCAAGGAGTTTATAAAGATACAAGATAACCCCTACAATATTCCACAATCGCACTCCCCAAAAAGATTTGGCAATTAAGCACAAGTTCAATTAAGAACTCTCCACCATAAAATGTCATTCCCGAAAGAACAACAAGAGCGACCTTACTTTTACAAGAAAAGAAGGATTTCTTTGGACATTAACAAATCACATGAAAACATGAATTTGTATCCAAAAATCTCAATTGAATTAACCACAAGGAAAATGATCAATTCAGTTGGCCATGCTCAACATAAGAGAACTTACAGAGCAACACAATATATGCACAAAGATGTGGATTAGGGAAAGACCAATACTGCAGAATAATCAAAGATTTATTCTATTTTTCATCACTATTTGCACAATGACATATAATAGACTTAATCTTTGTAAACAAAAGTTCATCCTTTCTTCCATCAATATTTGCATAATGACATAAAAGGCTTAACTTTTTTAGTCAAAAGTTCATTCTATCTTTTATCAATACTTTCATACCGGCATATAAAAGAGATAACTTTTGAACAAATATGGGACAATCAAGGTTCACGGACGTAAACAACATATCCCATAACAATTTGCAATATATAAAACCATAAAGATTGATACTGCAAAAATCATCTACCAAATCAACTTTAGAATTTAAATAATTAAATCTAAAAACATTGCAAGATGAAAACGTTGGCAATAACTATGTGTACTCACAATAATGGCTATTGCAAACCCTAGTTATCCTTCTTAAAAACACAAGAATATATTATCAAAAGAAGTTTCCTAGACAATCATTAAAATAAAAACTAAAAACAAAAATGATCACAAGCAAAAATCAACGTTCACGTGCGCAAGCTTCATGAGTTTCAAGACCTTCCAGCTTGTGACAGATGGAATCGACTGCATCTTTGGACAAGATATTCTTCTTGAGACGATCCTTAACATGTGTTTTCATGAGAGCAAGGTCAGAGTTAACCTTTTTCAACTCAGTTCTTAACATATCAAGGTTTTTTAAGGTATCTACAAGAAGAAGTTTTGCATCATTAAACTGACCAATAAAATCTTGAACAACTTCAGCAGAAATCTCTTCATCATCCTCAATGTCTGACAGTTATCAGGAGATTGAGTAGAGGTGTCATTGACTTCCACAAGAGATCTTTTCTCCTCTTCTTCGAAACCAAAACCCTTATCAAGAAAACCTTTTGCAAAGTTACAACATCCCGAAGGAGATGCCATTCTTGATAAGAAAAATAACATGGAGTACATGTACTCTTCGAAAGTTGTTATTTAAATGGTTTCTCAGGAAAACAGGGTTTCCAGAGTTGGTTCGTGATATGTAACATGGACACCCGTACGAACGCAAACTTGACCCATAGCAGAAAAACTCCAAGCATAAAGCAAGAAAACTGTTCTCACGGCATTGTTTTGCTACGTGAATAATTATCACTAATTTTAGCTCAATAAATTTTAAATTATCACAAGAGAAAAATTTAGAGCATAAGAATAACAATTTTTTGACACACAAAAATAAATAAAATAAAATACAAATGCTTGACAAAACCAAAGCACAAATGCTTATGCAAAAATGTTAGAGCATGATAATCTAGCTAATAACGATAAGAAAATAGCTAGACAATCAAAAGAACATTTTGCCATCAAGTATACCTGACCATGTTTCACTCAACCAGGATTTTTTTGTGAGTGAAATTTCAACCTTGTGATTAATTAGCACAAGTATGAGCCTTGAGCTCATCAAATGAATGTTGTTTTCGGTTAAACCTCTTTTTCCTGATCTTTGGAGGAAAACCATATTGATGCGAAAGTTATCATAAAACTTATTATCATCAAAATACGACGCATAGTATGTATTCTTACATGAAGAATTTCGACTAGAGGGAATTGACAGCCTGTTAATAATCTCTTTATAACCTTCAATTATCATTTTTAGGTTGTCTTCCATGTCTCCATTTTTGCTTCCTTCTTCTGGTACCTTTTTCACACCATGAACAACATTATCTCCCTTTTTAATAAAAGAAGATCCTTGAGCTCTTCTTGGATGAAATGGTTTAGGAAGACTGTTTCGCATTCGAACATTTGAGGAACACATTGAACTGACTTTCCTGGTGGGGTACACAGGGTGAGTACTAAAATCAATTGGTTTAGACATACGAATGTCAATTACACCTTTGAGAATTAAATCTAAGGTGTGTTGAAGATGATCACTAGAATTGTCATTCAACCTAAATTTCCTCTTTTGTTCACCATATCCTTTTGAATCACAAAAGAGACACACCTTCTTATCACATGAGTGATTAGACAGAACAGTCTTAATATCATCGTTGGGAGATATCTTCCTTCCATGTGATGTGAATATTCCTTGATTATAGGAAGTCACAGGCACATCTTTTTCAACAGGAAGGGATTTCGATTTTGCTTCCGGAACAGAAAATTTTCCAGTTAAATCAGAAGGAGTTGGTATAATTGACTCTTTGGAACATTCTTGAATAGAGAGTTTACTCAAAAGAAGTTAAGTTTCCAAAGCATCCTCCTTGAGTTTTTCCTCAAGTTGAGTTCGTGAAGAACAGACAGAGGCATTTTCCTCATGAAAGACGTTTAGAAAAGAGTCACGCTTATTTACCATACCAAATATGACATTGACTTTGTGTTTCAACCGGTTGACATCATCAGCCTGGATTCTAACGAGCTTTAGAATCACTACACTCTCTTTGGCTGCTTCCCTTTCAACTTCAGAGTCAGACTCGTCAGTAAATTAAACCGGGTCACACTTGTCAACGAAAGTCGGTTTCGTTGGAACACTAGGTTCGTCTATATTCGAGATAGACAAATCTTTCTCTTTAATTGATTTCATATAAACATACCTTTTATTTCTGGTGATGCGTTTATCAGAGGTAACTCTTCTGTCCATATTCAGATCGCTACAAACACAGACTTATAAGGTCTTTAACGTGTTTGCCTGCTCTGATACCAATTGAAAAAGCGGGGGTACAACAACCACACCCAATATTTCGTTTGGCAATCTGAATAGACAAACTCCAATATACTTTCAAGATAATCAACTAGACAGTCAGACTCAATCTATAGAAAAGTATATCAAAGAGTTTTATATCTCTATCTCTCAATTCAATATGCAATCAACAAATAGGAATTTGCGAGCCCGATTGAATATAAGAGAAGTAACTTGAACGGTACCAAAGACCAATGTTCAAGGATCAATAATTTTCAATCAACAACCAAAGTTTGGATTTACCAATTGATCGATTCAACGCACAACTTGTGATATTTCAATTATATAATAAAATATAATGCAGAAAAGAAATAACACAGACACCAGAATTTTGTTAACAGGAAAACCGCAAATGCAGAAAAAACCCCGGGTCCTAGTCCAACTTTGAACACCACACTGTATTAAGCCGCTACAAACACTAGACTACTACCAATGAAGTTCAGACTGGATTGTAGTTGAACCCTAATCAATCTCACAATGATTCAAGGTACAGTTGCGCGCCTTATGTCTCTGATCCCATCAGGATACTACGCACTTGATTCCCTTAGCTGATCTCACCCACAACCAAGAATTGCTACGACCTAAAGTCGAAGACTTGATAAACAAATTTGTCTCACACAGAAAAGTCTATTGGAATAGATAAATCTGTCTCCCACATAAATACCTACAAGTTTTGTTATGTCTTTTGATAAATCAAGGCGCACAGGAACCAATTGATAAACCAGACTTATATTACCGAAGAACAACCTAGTATTATCAATCACCTCACAATAATCTTAATCGTATGGTAGCGAAACAAGATATTCTGGAATCACAAACGATGAGACGAAGATGTCTGTGACTACTTTTAATCTTACCTATTGGAGATAAATCTCAAGTAAATCTTAGCAAAGATAATACTCAATCACGATAGTAGAAGTAAGATCAGAACACGCAACTACAGAGAAAATAGTTGGGTCTGGCTTCACAATCCCAATGAACTCTTTAAGTCGTTAACCTACAGGGTCTCGTGAAAACCTAAGGTTAAAGGAGAATCGACTCTAGCTTATACAGCTAGTATCACACATGAGGTGTGGGGATTAGGTTTCCCAGTTGCTAGAGTTCTCCTTTATATAGTTTTCAAATCAGGGTTTGCAATCTAAGTTACCTTGGTAACAAAGCATTCAATATTCACCGTTAGATGAAAACCTGATTAGATTTAAGCTAATATCTTTCAACCGTTAGATCGAACTTAGCTTGTTACACTCAAATGAAATGTACCTTCATTTAGGTTTATGTAACCGTACCTAAACGTGTACACCATGTTGGCTCAACCGTAGTTAACCGAGGTTAGCTATATGAACACTCTCATATCAACCTTATTCATCTTAACCATAACTAGTTCAAATGACTCAAATGAAACTAGTTAAAGAGTTGTTCAATTGCTATATTCTCATAGAAGTATACAAGAACAAAATCGAAGCAAAATCGGTTTGATTCACTCGAATCAATTCATGAAAATTATAGACACGGTTTGCAAAGAATGCATTCCTTAATATATAAATATATTAGTTCATGTACCAACCGATTTTAGAACTTTAACCACTCAAGTATGTACACATACTTAAGTAGCCGGTCTGAGTATGGGTTCGCCAGTATGCGAACGTGTACGCATACTTAAGTACACTTCCAAAACCCAACAGAAATTCCCGGACCTATACCTCACGCAAGTACGCATACCGGTATGTGTACTTGGTACACGGAATTTCACAACTACAAGTATGCATACGGGTATGCATACTTTAGCTCCGATCATGGATCACATACATGCAAGAATGCACACTATGTTTATAATCCAATAGTTCTAAACTCTTATTTCAATCATTGAAACTTTCTTAGAGGATGACAATAGCCGTTTTCACACACTATTAGCATCAAAGTAATTTTCAAGTTATTGAAATAATCATAACGAAACATTCCAAGTCTACATCAAATGATTGTATCACATAAACCATGTAAGATGTTATTCGGCAATTTTCACATGATCTTATTTTGACTTTCTTCAAGAATATAAGATGAACTTGGTTGAAGCGAAAGCTTACCAACACATATTTCGAGAAATATGTAAGCGAGTTAATCTCAGCTCGAAATCTCAAATGTGTATAATCGGCAACTATATAGTAATACGACTTTTGTCTCGATATAGGAGATAAAGTTGAAATAGAATTTCTAAGTGATAGATGAGTTTTGGTCTCCACATACCTTTTATTGATGAAGTTCCACAAGCTCTCCTTAGTAGTTCTTCGTCTTCAATTGATGAACGCCGTGAAGTCTAATGCTCAACTACACAATCTATCCTAGTCCGAGACATCACTATAAGTAGACTAGAAATCAAGACTTATAGTTTTGATCACTAACATTGACAAACAATCTTGATATAGCAACGCTTGCGAGTTCGACCGAGTAGTGCTCTAACATAAACTAACAGACCTTCCATGAAGCTTAACTTGTGAAATAACATTTGCAAACCTCTCTTTTCTAGCCTGACTTGACTTGACATATTTCACACACTCTTTAACTGCATTTATAAATGGAGCAACTACTTTCATTCCACATAATACAATTAAATGCAATATATGATTGATACACCTCATTTGGAACAAATCCCCCTCAAGAACTAGACAATCCTTGCTATCAAGCCAATTCTTCAGATTTGTCATCATAACATCATTAGATCTAGCATTGTCAGCAGCTTATAGCAAAAAGCTTATTATCTATGTTCCAATCTAGAGCAACTGATTTACAGAATTTGCTAGAACTTCTCTAGTATGTGGTGATGTCACTAAAAAGTATGATAGTGTTTTCTTATCAGTTTCCATTCATCATCTATGTAATGCATAGTCACACAAAATAACCATTTTGTGTATGTTTACATGTCCACATATCTGTTGTTAAACTACATTTAGATGTTATTGTGTCTAATTCTTCTTGTAGTTGCAGTTTGAACTCAGGATAAAGTTTCATGATATCATCCCTAGTTGTATTCCTACTGTACATCTTAGCAGGAGGATTCAGATACCTAACAAACTCTCTGAAATTTGGATGCTCAGCTATATTGATTATCCAATCATGCTTAGAAATCATCTTGGCAATAAGTATCCTAGTAGCATAAAGATCATATTTCCAATTAGCTAACTTAATTTGTGCATTACGTGTTCTTGATTGCAGTAATCTTTCTTTGCCCAGGCTTATTCTTTGGCTTATCTCTGCCGGGTAGCTAGATAAGACTTCAAGCGGCTGGTTCCTTGGTTACTTGGTGCTTCAATTCTCTTCTTACAATGTTTGCATTTGGCTAAAATTATCACAATATCCTTCCCATCTGGTCTAACCTTCTTACTTACTATTCTTTCAAACCATACATAAGACCTTGTTGAACGTAGTTTTTTCTTATCATCAGCTACAACTGGATCTTCCTCTACTTCTCCTTCTTCTCTGGGATAAATCGCAGGTGTAACATGTGTTGAGTTAATTTCTGAACCTTGAACACCTGTATGTTCTTGTAATTGTGATGCCACTGAAAATGAGAGATTGATTGAGGAACCAACATGATTGGGTGCTCTTTCGCTTTGGGACATGATTAATCTCACAATCGCAAATCAATTCTAAAAACCCTAATTTCAGAAACCTAAAATTGAAAAATGAGTTTTAAGATCGAAATTGAACTCAAAAGAAATAGAAGAAGAAAACCATAGTTTTCTAATCAGGAGTCACACATGATTTTAATATGTTAGAGCATAGCTCGGTTGAACCCACCAAGCGTTGGTATGTCAAGTTTGGTTGTCATATTTTAGTGAGCCAAAACTCATTTTAAGAGTCGTTTGATTATGTACTAGAGTCAACTTCGTATACGTTAACTTGAAAGTATTAGGATATGAGACATTACAAGTATTGCGAAGACTTGAAGAAGTAAGGAGCTACAACGACAACATCATCCTTCCACTTGAGGTTAGTGATATTTGACTTCACTGTTTCATTCCCTAACGTATCTTTCAAGTCGTGCATATTGAAAACAAAACTGCAAAGCATGAATAACACTCTAGTTAGACATAATATTAAGGAATACAATATGAGGTTTATTGCTTAACCATTAAACTTTGTAGATATGACATCGACATAATCGTTTGAATGCTATTGTGATTATGTATGGGTACAAGGTGAAGATTTTATCCTAGGAAACAATGTTTTACATTTGTTTTAAGGAAGTAAATTCTGAACTTGTTTTGTGAATCGAAAAGGAAATCGCCAGGCATTATTGGTATTGTTATTCATTGCATATCTTGTGAACAACCAATATGTGTGATTAGTATAACCGCTCATGACTTGTTTATGTTCTTGGTAAAACTATTCACAAAGGCCTGACTTTTATTAGTGAAACCGATCTTAAGTAATCACCTGAGATGGTATGATCGAGTTTGTGATTTTGTGCATGACCGACTCTGGGTAAAGGGGAACCGATCCTAATAAGAGGTGCAACACATCAAAAAGGGGAATCGATCCTTGTATGAGGTGCAACAAGTTTTAGCAGAAAGGGGAACCGATCCTATGGACATGTGCAACACGTTTTTAGGCAAAGGGGAACCTATCCCATGGACATGTGCAGCAAGTACAAGTTAGATACCGTATATATGTGGGGAACCGATCCTAGTACCTAGTCAACCGAATTTTTGGAAATCTAGTGTGACTATGCACAATACTCACATGGAGGTAGAACCGAAACTTGTTTTGGTAGAACCGTGAAACCCATGATTTGTGATTGAGTGTTCTTGATCGATCACATAGTTCTTGAAAGTCAGATGAACCAATTCTAAACTTGTTTGGAAGTGTGGAAAATCGGTTTCAAGGTTGTAAGTATGAAAGAGGACTTACAAAGTAAGGATGTCGACATACTTTGAACAAGTGCAGTAACGCTAATCTTTAATTGTTCAAAGTTATTCCTTAATAGTCAAAGGAAGAAAATCCCGGATCGAATAAAATAAATTGAGAATCTTTTATTTAAGGTTTTTAATTTTATTTTAGGAAAATAAAAATTAGTAATGTGCATTTACTAGTTGGAGATTTTCCAAGAGATTTTCGATCATTATTTGGACAAAGCATTTCCAGGAATTATGGAAACCGAATCTGGCATATATTGCATATCTTGAGAATATTTTCGGTTTTGGAAATTCCTTGGTGTCTGATGCGTGTCGTAGGTGCTCAAATTAATTCACTTATATTCTACTTTACTAATGAATAATATAGTAGTAAATAAGGTTCGTTCCCACGAAGAGCAGGGAGATTTAGTTGTCAAAAAGTGTCACACTGGTGGTTTTGGTTTAGATTAAAGCAAAATCAAAGCAATTAAAAATAATTAAGTTGCAAGCAATGGAGAGAAATATGATCAGGGAATCCTTCTTCGTTACTAAACCGTTATCAAGTTATTATATTCATCCATTAATATAATTAATCACAAATTATTACCAACCGTGGAATAACAGCTAGCTCAGTGCTATCCCCTAAATTACTTATATCACTAGGTACGGAAGCTCTCCAATACCAGATTCTATTCTTCGAAACCACCTAGTAGTAGCTCACTCAAGGTGTAATTTGTTCGAATGCTTTATCTTTTGTGAACTATAGATTGATCCTAGTAGTTAGACTCTTAGCTCAAGGTCCACTTTCTAGTGTTGTTTATACACACAATCGCTACACAGAATCCCTCTGCAAGGTCTTGTGTTCTCTACTTTTGTATGAATTATTCGACTATTACTTATCTCCTAACTCAATACTAGCATTTGATTGTATCAACAAATTAATTCAGTTGGCAACCTAAACAATCTATCAATCAATCATAAATATTCTAATTAGTATAAACAATCAATAATCATGTGAAGAACTTCAAAATAAATTTATATAATAACTCAAATCATGTCTAGAACTTAGAATTCATCCCCAATCACTAAGAAGGTTAGCTACTCATGGTACTAACAAAACCCATGAGTTTCATATGATAAAATGGTAAAGAAATAGTTACGGTGATGAATTGCTCAAAAAACCTAGCTTTTCCTCTCTTGAGTTCTCCCCTCCAATGGCTTGATAAAAGATTAAAAATTAATTGTGTGTGATATAAGAATTCCCTTTTTATAGGTATCCAAATTGTAGTTGCGCCCGTGCATCAAATCCCGGTCGAAATCATATGACAACTTGCCAAAACGTTGCCAAATTCCCCAAAACAGCTCACGCCCAAGTCTTGGTCGTGCCAAAGTCTCATGAGAATATCCAAATGGGCCATTGCAAGTGATGTAAGTCCAGCCCGTTAACTCGTCTCATTGTCAGTCTCGGATGACTGACAGTTCACCTTCTTCTTTTCCTATCGGTATATTCACGGACACTCCTACCTCGGTGAGTTTTTATTTCCCCTGGATTTTTATTTTTTCATTCAATATTTCACGGACCAACAAGTCACCGTGAGAATATTTTCCCCCTGAATTTGCAATTTCCTCCCGTTGAATTCTCGGACACTCAAATCTCCGTGAGTTTTTTAATTCCCTGTATTTTCATTCTTTACCCATCCATCCACGGATACTCTGGTGATTGAGAGTTCCATAATCTTATGAGTTTTCAAGCCTAAACCAATAACTCCGCGTATACCAGGCTGTCCGTGAAAACCATCTGTTTCTTCATCATTGCGAAACCCATCTCGAGCCTCAAAATCACAGCAGAACTTCTCATTGATCCCTGGCATCACCATTCTTCTCCATTCTCTGTTGTCACACGGACCAATAGCTCTGCTTGCTCTTATTTCCGATAAAACCCACAGATATTCTCCATTGTTTCTTGACTTCGTTGCTCTGTTCATCTATAAGTCGAGCTTCTACTCTTCATATATATCTCCATCACTGCCTTCAGTTCAATGGCAGCAACAACTCAATCGATATGATCATCGCTGCCATCCTCTGCTATTTAAGCTTCAACTCATTAATACATCATCGTCTCTGCCAACGAACCACCTTCTAGCCATGAAATCTTCTCCCTGATATATCGTTTGAGTTCCATTGTCATCACAGACTCATTACTGTTGGCTGTAAACTCGAGCTCATTATTCTTTCTCTATCTTCAATCATGGCCGCAACGACCAAGTTCATCAATCACTGGCAATCTCCATCACTGCCAAACTCGATCCCATTCCACCATCAGCCAACAGTTCACTCCTTCCCCGAGTTTCTCTCAAACTAGAGCATCACAGACTACCAGCTCCTCCATCACCGTTGTGCTCGAACTCAACTCCACAATTCCATCACCACTGCTCTGCTCTCTTCATTGACAGTCAACATCTCGAGCTTCAATCAATGGTCCTCATCATCACTGGCTAGTTCCTCCATCGATGGCAGTAGCCTAGACTCGACTCAATAACTGCCTTCATCGATCACCAACTACCACGCATCACCAGCAGCTTCTCGTGATCATTACAGCCTCGAGCTCCTAACAGAAACAAGCAGCAACACAACCTTCATGTATTTGTCGACTATCCCTTGCCTTCACCGTTCATCATCAGCTCCAACTCGATCATCAGTAGCATCATTCGTTGTCGAGCTCAACCTTCATCAATCTCGGCTTCCATGGCAGACTCGAGTTCTCATCAATGCTCATAACTCCATCCAACCATCAACTCTGCCAGTCGAACTCGAGTTCTTGTCTGTCAATGTATAGCTCCATCTCATCATCATTCCTTTGCTTCTCGAGTTCGAATTCAATGTCAGCACCATCATTCTTCATCTCTCGGACTTAGCTAGCAGCAAAATCCAGTTCTCCATACCACACTTCATTGATCTCCGTCGACTGCCAATGGCGATTACCTGATCCATTTTCCTGAAGTAGTCGCCTGGATGATAACTTGATAAGGAAGAATATGATGGTGGCAGCCCTGAGTAATAAGGACGGGTGCCCTTATAAATTCTGTGCGTAAACAATTTCGCAACTTTGCTTTGCTTCAATCGCCCGTAACTTCTTCATACGACATCGAATTGACCTCGTTCTTTCGCCGTTGGCTTCGTCTCTTCGTCCTCTTCACGATGATATAAAGAACTCCTCGATTTGGATGAGTTTCACTTGGTCTTTGGCCCTTCTCCGCTTGCGGCTAACTTCTTTCTTTGCACAATTAAGTGCATATTCACTTCTTTTGGATGATTCACCTAACAAAACATAAATAAGAGAAAACAAGAGTAATATACAATAATTCGCAAGAAAATATAGCAAATACTAGCATGGATTCGACACTAAATATATGCAAAATATGCAAATTCCCCCACACTTGGCTTTTGCTAGTCCTCGAGCAAACTATCTAAAATACAACAACTCCATGTCGCCGAGGATACGGTTACTCTTAGCATGAATAACAAGCCTTTAAACCCCTAGGTGTACCTAGTGGACGAGTTATAGTCTCGTGAGGGTTTACGAGTGGTATACCCAAAAAACCTATTCCAACTTCAAAGCGTTCCAGCTTCCCAAGCATCCAAAGAGCTATGAGGACATAGAGTTTCTGCATGCTAGTAATAAGAAGTTAGAAATAACAAAGAACATATTCATTCTTAAATCTTGAGTGAGAAATAACCACACCATAATGAGAGAATGCGTATTTGAGAGCGATCAATAAGCATTTCGCCTCGACTTCTGCCTCACTTAAAAGGATTTTATGATAACTGCACTCAATAAGACAGCTTTTTTATGGGTCTCACATGTGTGCAGGTAGGAATGAAGAGAGAATCCTACACACGTTGAATGGTGGGAAGGAAACCTTCCGAAGTATTTCTGGAGACTCCACAAAATCGTGGAAAATAAAGATATTTTTCTGATGATCTCTACGAAAGGAAATCAACCACTATAGCAAGGATGGGAGTACTTACCACCTTCACATCCGATCGGCAGTAACGAAAGCACCACTCTCACATCATCCAAACGTAGTCTTCATCTCATCTTCTTCATCTTCTTGGTCTTCGGTCTTCAATTGTTGATGATAAACTCTTGAACTTGTAGAACTTCGACAATTTGTACTCTTTTCCTCAATTTCCTTGTTGCTTGAAACTTCTTTATATATTTTTCTTCCACATGGCCTTATTGAACAAATAACAACCTAAATGCAAATCTCTTTGTATATATATATATATTTTTCTTTTTCTATATTTTTTTTTTTTTTTTTTTTTTTAAATTAATAAATTTTTTTTTTTTCATGTTATATTTTTTTTTTATAATTGTGTTTATAATAATAATGAGATACTACACACTAATATCATACAGAGCTTGTGGTTGGTAACCTAGCTACAAGCTGGGCTCCAACACCTCTTTGAATTGCAACGCCTAATCTATAAAAAATAAAACTGCCTAAGCCACTACTGGCATCATTTTTTCTTTATTTTTTTATTTTTATTTTTATTTTTTGAAGAGAGATTGCAACTAAAACAATAAATATGAAATAAAATTAACATGGCCATGAAAGAAGTACGTTACCACTTTGATCTTCACAACTTGTAATTCCTTCGTATCATAAACTTCAATAACTCTCATCTTTTGATTTTCCTCGCTCTTGTAATAAGTCTTCATACTTAGATATAGAATTCCGCTCTTTATATGTAAGTCTTCAACATGTATATAAAAATCTCCTCATTGTTGCTTTTACTTGGATATGAAATCTTTTTTTGCTCTTCCTTGAATTGTTGCTTGTAAACCTCAAACGTCTTCAACTTTCCTTGTAAATTTTGATGTCGCTCCACTTGTTGATGATGATGGTGTTTCTATGGATCTGTTGTTGTCGAGAGAGAGAATGGTGCTAACTGCAAATCAAACTACAAGAAGGTGGTTTTCGTCTATAGATGTCACCCCCATGATTGACAAAATTAGCACTCAAGAGATCAAAAATAGTGCTTCTATTGGTGGGAGGTTGGGTATCTCACCATTCTACCCGGAATTAACGTACGGTGACACACACTCAAAAGAAAGCTCTTTAGTCAACTACAAAGAAAATTTGGTCTGGTGCCTTGGTTGATATGAAAATGGGTAGTCTCCACTAATGATTGATCAACAACTCTAATAATGCATTTCTCCCTGCTCCTAATTTGCATCACCGGCATGATTAAATCCATTATTTAACACTCCAATTCGTAAGAAATCCGAATGTAGTTCCCTAACACTTCCAAGTTCAGTTATGTCGGTCAGAATCTCTATGTAAACATACCTAGAAGTATGCTAGTGACTCTAAAATCTCTACAAGTTGGAGGTTTTATTCAAATATAAACAAAGAAATTGAAAAATCTATATGCAAAATACTCCCCCACACTTAAACTTCACATTGTCCTCAATGTGTAAAACCGAAAGTTCTGAATTCTGACGTAACAACAGATAAAACGCAAAAACTGTGCAAATTGGTAAGGAATTTGGAAAAACTCCATTTCACAAAAGTTGTTCATATACGTGTTTTCTACACAGTTTCAAAAGGGAACAATGTTTCGATAAACGGTATGACAGTTATGGTCTCTGGACTGAACTACGCGCAGTCTGAATTTTTCTGACGAAAAGGTATTCGTCATAATTTTCTTCTAAAATAGATTACGAACTCAATGAAATTAAACATGGGGATGAAAATATGATATGAAAACAATAAAAAAACAAAAATAGAAGGGTTTAAGATACAAAACCTTTGGGTTGCCTCTCATTTAGCGCTTGGTTTAAAGTCGTCAGGCCGACTTGGCATTCTCCTTATGCTACTCCTCCAGAGGGAGTAAATCTTTAAGCTCTATCTCATCCACATTTACATAAGCGATGTTTTCATAGTATGGCTTCAATCTATGGCCGTTGACCTTAGAATTAGTCCTATCTCTAAGACTAGTGATATCAACTGCACCATGAGAATAAACATTAGTAACAACATATGGCCCAATCCATCTGGACCTTAGCTTACCAGGTAATAACTTAAGACGAGAATGAAATAAAAGAACTTTCTGTCCCACAACAAAATTCTTCCGAGAAATCATCTTGTCATGGAAAAGCTTAGTCTTTTCCTTATATATACGAGAACTCTCGTAAGCATCATTACGTATCTCCTCTAGCTCATTGATTTGTAGTTGCCTATGTTTCCCCGCTTTATCATACTCCATATTGCACATCTTTACCGCCCATAAAGCCTTATGCTCAAGTTCAACTGGGAGATGACAAGCTTTGCCATAAACCAACCGATATGGAGACATACCAATCGGTGTCTTATACGCTGTTCTATACGCCCAAAGTGCATCGTTGAGTCTATAACTCCAATCCTTCTGTGTAGCATTAACGGTTTTCTCAAGGATGGACTTAATCTCACGATTTGAAATTTCAGCTTGCCCACTAGTTTGTGGGTGATACAGTGTACCAATCTTGTGTGTAATGTTGTACTTCTTGAGGAGAGCATGGAAGGATTTCTTGAAGTGCGAGCCTCCATCACTGATAACCACTCTTGGTGTACCATGTCTAGAGTAAATATATTCCTTCACAAACTCACAAACAACTTGAGAATCATTAGTAGGGGTGGCTTTAGGTTCCACCCATTTAGAAACATAATCCACAGCAAGAAGTATATAAAATTTTCCATTCGAATTAACAAAAGGACCCATAAAATCAATGCCCCACACATCAAAAATCTCGACAGTGAGAATAGGATTGAGTGGCATTTGATTTCGAGCACCTAGATTGCCCGTTCGTTGACATCTATCACAAGATTTGCAAAAAGCATATGCATCCTCAAATAGGGTAGGCCAATAAAATCCACTCTCAAGGAATTTGAGAGCGGTACGTTTTGCACCAAAGTGACCACTACAAGCATAAGAATGACAAAAAGATAGAATTGACTGAAATTCAGAGTTTGGTATGCACCTGCGGATAATTTGATCAGCACCATATTTCCACAAGTATGGCTCATCCCACACATACTGCTTGGCTATTTTCTTAAGCTTTAGCTTTTGAAAATTAGACATCGTACTAGGTACTTGCCTTGTAACCAAATAGTTCACTATATCAGCATACCAAGGTGTTGATTCTTCAATCGAGAAAAGTTGTTCGTCTGGAAAACGATCCTGTAAGGGGAGTTCTTCTTCGGAAACAACAAGTCTACTAAGATGATCGGCAACTGTATTCTCAACACCTTTCTTATCTCTAATTTCCATATTGAATTATTGCAGCAAAAGAATCCAACGTATGAGTCTTGGCTTAGCCTCCTTCTTTTTTAATATGTACCGTAATGTTGCATGATCAGAATATACAATCACATTGGTACCCACCAAATAAGCTCTGAACTTTTCTAATGCAATTACTATAGCCAACAACTCTTTCTAAGTAGTAGAATAGTTGATTTGAGCATCGTTTAGGGTCCTTGATGCATAATAAATCACATGTGACCTCTTGTCTACTTTTTGACCCAAAACGACTCGATCGCATAATCACTTGCATCACACATTAACTCGAACGGCAAACTCCAGTCAGGTGACTTAATAATTGGTGCAGTAGTCAACAATTCCTTCAATTTATTAAAGGCATCCTTGCACTCCTGGTCGAAGTTAAAGGCAACCTCTTTTTGCAACAATCTGCACATCGGCATTGAGATTTTGGAGAAATCTTTGATAAACCTCCTATAAAAACCTGCATGACCAAGAAACGAACGAATTTCCCTCACCGAAGTGGGGTATTGTAAGTTCCTAATCAAGTATATCTTTACCTTGTCTACCTCGAGCCCTTGAGAGGACACAATGTGGCCAAGTACAATCCCATGGTCTACCATAAAGTGGCATTTCTCCCAGTTTAAAACAAGATTAGTGTCTATGCATCTTTTAAGCACAAGTTCAAGATAATTTAAACAAATATCAAATGAATCACCATAAACACTGAAGTCATCCATAAATACCTCAATGATGTTTTCCACGTAATCAGAAAATATACTAACCATACATCTCTGAAAAGTGGCAGGCGCATTGCAAAGACCAAATGGCATTCTTGTGTATGCAAATGTACCGAAAGGACAAGTAAAAGTGGTCTTCTCTTGATCCCCCGGTGCAATAAAAATTTGATTGTATCCCGAATAACCATCCAAAAATCAATAATGTGAATGTCCCGCTAACCTCTCTAACATCTGATCAATGAAAGGCAAAGGAAAGTGATCCTTGCGGGTAGCCGAATTGAGCTTTCTGTAGTCTATGCAAACTCGCCATCCTGTTTGAACTCTTGTAGGAACGAGTTCATTATCTTGATTTCTAAAAACTGTGACACCTGATTTCTTAGGCACCACTTGTACTGGACTAACCCATTTGCTGTCAGAAATTGGGTAAATCACCCCCATACTTAGTAAATTGAGGATCTCTTTCTTCACGACCTCCATCATTGGTGGGTTGAGCCTACGCTGAGCATCACGTACTGGCTTGATATCATCTTCCATAAGGATTCTATGCATGCACATGGATGGACTAATGCCTTTGATGTCAGCAATTGTCCAACCAATAGCCGTTTTGTGCTCTTTCAGAACCCTAAGGAGGCGTTCTTCCTGTATTGCTGTGAGATTCTTTGCAATAATGACTGGAAGCTCTTACCCATCACCCAAGTAAGCGTACTTTAAGTGATCATGTAGAGGTTTCAGCTCTAATTTAGGTGCTTGCACAACAGAAGGTAAAGGAACTTCATCAGTTACAGGTAAAGAGATATATGAAATATTACCTGTTCTAACTTCTTGTGATGCTATTAAAGCACCACATGTCTCAACAAACTCCTTGGGAATATCAACATCCAAGATAGGCATGCCATGGACGTCCAAATCAATGCCATTCTGTAGCACAAATTCAAGTTCATCTTCGTTGATCAAATCAAACATCTGTTGTGCCAACGAACCAATAACATCAACAAAAAATGCGGAATGGATATCACTTGGATAACGCATAGCTTCAAAAATATTGAAGCGTATAACCTCTTTGTCAAACTCCATAGTGAGTGTCCCAGTATCACAATCAATCTTCGTCTTAGAAGTCTTCATAAATGGTCTCCCAAGAAGTAATGAAGTAGACGAACAATTGTCCCCATTCTGCATATCCACAACAAAGAAATCAACCGGAAAGATTAATTCATTCACTTGCACCAACACGTCTTCCACGAGTCCCTTAGGATATATGTTAGACTTATTAGATAATTGAATGATAATCCCTGTCTCCTTTAAAGGTCCGAGATTCAATGAATCATAAACATCGGCTGACATCACACTTATGGAAGCTCCCAAATCAAGCAAAGCACGCTCGAACCGTTTTTCTTCAATAGTAACTGGCACTGTAAAACCACCAGGATCTTTACACTTTGCAGGCATCTTCTTTAGCAACATAGCTGAAGCACTTTCTCCCACCTGCGTGATCTCGTTAGCAATCAACCTCTCCTTCCTTGTGCACAAATCCTTCAGAACTTTGGCATACCTGGGTACCGTTCTGATGGCCTCAATAAATGGAATGTTGATATGCACCTTCTTTGAAAATATCCATAATCTCCTTGTCTAGAGCTTGCTTCTTTGACTTGGCAAAACGACTAGGAAAAGGAGGTGGTGTGGTAAAAGTAGGAACTGTGTCCTTAGGTTGGCCAGTTGAGGTTGGCTTTTCCTTTGGAACAGTTTCCACCTCTACTTCCTCTTCCAAGTCGTGACTAACCTTTTCTTGTTGTTTTGGCTCTTCTGTTTGCTTCCCACTTCTTAAAGTTACATCATTGACATTCGCTCTTGGATTCACAAAAGGCTGTGATGACAACTTTGCCAAATTCTGTGCTTTTATTTCATTCATGTCTGTAGCCAACTGTCCCATTTGAAGTTGCAAGTCCTTTATAGCCATATCTTGTTTCTGCAGGATTGCATCTTGACGCTGAGCATTTGCATCATCATTTTCATTATCTCCTCTAAACTAGAATTTTGAGTCTGTTGTTGAGGCTGAGGTGGAGGTTGTGTTCGGAACTGTGGTTGTTGAAAACCACTTTGTCGCCCATAAGGATTAGGAGCTGCAGCTTGCTGATTTGCATAACTGAAATTTGGGTGATATTTCCAACCTGGATTATAAGTATTAGAGTATGGATCATACCTTGGCCTCTGATTAGGGAACACATCATTCACCTGTTCAGACTCTTCTTCATAAGAAGGAATAATCACTGCTGCCATTCGTTGTACTACATTCTCTATGTTGTTCATCCGTTGCTCTGAATGTGCAGACATCCCCATCTTGCTAACTCTTCTGACATTAAAGTTATTTCTGGTGTAGAATTGTTGAGCATTGGAAGCCATACTCTCAATAAAACTGGTTGCCTGCGAGATTGTCTTCTCAGTAAGTGAACCACCGGCAGCCGCATCAATCAAATTCCTCTGTTCTGGAAGTAATCCTTCGTAGAAGTATTGAATGATAAGTATTGAGGATATATTATGGTGTGGGCAGCTTGCCATCAACTTCTTATACCTCTTTCAATATTCATATAGAAACTCCTCAGACATCGGTAGAATGCCACTAATCTCCTTACGAACGGATGCCGCTTTGGAAGCCGGAAAATATTTCTCCAGAAATAGCTTTTTTATCTTCAGTCCATGTTGTAACACTCCCTGGAGGAAGACAATACAACCATTCTTATGCTAAGTCTGTCAATGAGAATGGTAAGGCTTATAGCATAGCCATATCTCTGTCTGCGGTTGTATGCCTCAGACTTGTCATCGTGTTTTGGAACTGTTGAAGGTGTCGATTTGGATTTTCACCTGGATGTCCCTTGAACTTTGGTAGGTGATGAAGTAGATTCGACTTCAGCTCCACTGGGTTAGTGATTGTAATGCACAGTGGTTGCGAATCTAAGCATGGAGATGTTAACTCTCCTAACTTCCTCTCCGGGGGTGGAGGATCTATCTCGTCGTCTGTATTAACCATCTCTTATGTAGAAGGTTCTGGTTGCAACTGTGGACGTGCTTGAAGTACTGTTCCCTTACGAGTTTTAATTCCGCACCTCAGGTAATCCCAATCTTTCGGTGCCAGGTATTAAGTACCTGAAACAAAATTCTAAAAAAAACTAAATCAAAAACTAAAAATAAGACTAAAAACAAAAATAAAACAAAAAGAAATAACAACTAAAGCTACCGGCAGCAGCGCCAAAATTTGATGCGTGTTGTCAGAAATTGGGTAAATCACCCCACACTTAGTATTTTGCATATAGATTTTTCAATTTCTTTGTTTATATTTGAATAAAACCTCCAACTTGTAGAGATTTTAGAGTCACTAGCATACTTCTAGGTATGTTTACATAGAGATTCTGACCAACATAACTGAACTTGGAAGTGTTAGGGAACTACATTCGGATTTCTTACGAATTGGAGTATTAAATAATGGATTTAATCATGCCGGTGATGCAAATTAGGAGCAGGGAGAAATGCATTATTAGAGTTGCTGATCAATCATTAGTGGAGACTACCCATTTTCATATCAACCAAGGCACCAGACCAAATTTTCTTTGTAGCTGACTAAAGAGCTTTCTTTTGAGTGTGTGTCACCGTACGTTAATTCCAGGTAGAATGGTGAGCTACCCAACCTCCCACCAATATAAGCACTATTTTTGATCTCTTGAGTGCTAATTTTGTCAATCATGAGGGTGACGTCTATAGACGAAAACCACTTCTTGTAGTTTGATTTGCAGTTAGCACCATTCTCTCTCTCGACAACAACAGATCCATAGAAACACCATCATCATCAACAAGTGGAGCGACATCAAAATTTACAAGGAAAGTTGAAGACGTTTGAGGTTTACAAGCAACAATTCAAGGAAGAGCAAAAAAAAAAAAATCATATCCAAGTAAAAGCAACAATGAGGAGATTTTTATATACATGTTGAAGACTTACATATAAAGAGCGGAATTTTATATCTAAGTATGAAGACTTATTACAAGAGCGAGGAAAATCAAAAGATAGAATAGGTTTTTTGGGTATACCTCTCGTAAGCCCTCACGGGACTATAACTCGTCCACTAGGGACACCTAGGGGTTTAAAGGCCTGTTATTCATGCTAAGAGTAACCGTATCCTCGGCGACATGAAGTTGTTGTATTTTAGATAATTTGCTCGAGGACTAGCAAAAGCTAAGTGTGGGGGAATTTGTTAAGTGCATATTTTGCATATATTTAGTGTCGAATCCATGCTAGTATTTGCTATATTTTCTTGCGAATTATTGTATATTACTCTTGTTTTCTCTTATTTATGTTTTGCTAGGTGAATCATCCAAAAGAAGTGAATATGCACTTAATTGTGCAAAGAAAAAAGTTAGCCGCAAGCGGAGAAGGGCCAAGTACCAAGTGAAACTCATCCAAATCGAGGAGTTCTTGATATCATCGTGAAGAGGACGAAAAGACGAAGCCAACGGCGAAAGAACGAGGTCAATCCGATGTCGTATGAAGAAGTTACGGGCGATTAAAGCAAAGAAAAGTTGCGAAATTGTTTACGTACAAAATTTATAAGGGCACCCGTCCTTATTACTCAGGGCTGCCACCATCATATTCTTCCTTATCAAGTTATCATCCAGGCGACTACTTCAGGAAACTGGATCAGGTAACTGCCATTGGCAGTCGACGGAGATCAATGAAGTGTGGTATGGAGAATCGGATTTTCTTTGCTAGCTAAGTCCGAGAGATGAAGAATGATGGTTACTGACATTGAATTCGAACTCGAGAAGCAAATGAATGATGATGAGATGGAGCTGTCCATTGACAGAGAAGAACTCGAGTTCGACTGGCAGAGTTGATGGTTGGCTGGAGTTGTGAGCAGTGATGAGAACTCGAGTCTGCCATGGAAGCCGAGATTGATGAAGGTTGAGCTCGACAACGAATGATGCTACTGATGATCGAGTTGGAGCTGATGATGAACGGTGAAGGCAAGGGATGGTCGACAAATACATGAAGGTTGTGTTGCTGCTTGTTTCTGTTAGGATCTCGAGGCTGTAATGATCACGAGAAGCTGCTGGTGATGCATGGTAGTTGGTGATCGATGAAGGCAGTTATTGAGTCGAGTCTAGGCTACTGCCATCGATGGAGGAACTAGCCAGTGACGATGAGGACCATTGATTGAAACTCGAGATATTGACTGTCAATGAAGAGAGCAGAGCAGTGGTGATGGAATTGTGGAGTTGAGTTCGAGCACAACGGTGATGGAGGAGCTGGTAGTCTGTGATGTTCTAGTTTGAGAGAAACTCGGGGAAGGAGTGAACTGTTGGCTGATGGTGTAATGGGATCGAGTTTGGCAGTGACGGAGATTGCCAGTGATTGATGAACTTGGTCGTTGCGGCCATGATTGAAGATAGAGAAAGAATAATGAACTCGAGTTTACAGCCAACAGTAATGAGTCTGTGATGACAATGGAACTCAAACGATATATCATGGAGAAGATTTCATGGGTAGAAGGTGGTTCGTTGGCAGAGACGATGATGTATTAATGGGTTGAAGCTTAAATAGCAGAGGATGGCAGTGATGATCATATCGATTGAGTTGTTGCTGCCATTGAACTGAAGGCAGTGATGGAGATATATATGAAGAGTAGAAGCTCGAGTTATAAATGAACAGAGCAGCGATGAGAACTCGAGTCTGCCATGGAGGTCAAGAAACAATGGAGAATCTCTGTGGGTTTTATCGGAAAGAAGAGCAAGCAGAGCTATTGGTCCGTGTGACAACAGAGAATGGAGAAGAATGGTGATGCCAGGGATCAATGAGAAGTGCTGCTGTGATTTTGAGGTTCGAGATGGGTTTCGCAATGATGAAGAAACAGATGGTTTTCACGGACAGCCTGGTATACGCGGAGTTATTGGTTTAGGTTTGAAAACTCAGAAGATTATGGAACTCTCAATCACCAGAGTATCCGTGGATGGCTGGGTAGAGAATGAAAATTCAGGGAATTTAAAAAACTCACGGAGATGTGAGTGTCCGAGAATTCAACGGGAGGAAATTGCAAATTCAGGGGGAAAATATTCTCACGGTGACTTGTTGGTCCGTGAAATATTGAATGAAAAAATAAAAATCCAGGGAATTAAAAACTCACCGAGGTAGGAGTGTCAAAGTGAATATACCGATAGGAAAAGAAGAAGGTGGTATCGGTCATCCGAGACTGACAATGAGACGAATTAACGGGCTGGACTTTCATCACTTGCAATGGCCCATTTGGATATTCTTATGAGACTTTGACACGACCAAGACTTGGGCGTGAGCTGTTTTGGGGAATTTGGCAACGTTTTGGCAAGTTGCCATATGATTTCGACCGGGATTTGATGCACGGGCGCAACTACAATTTGGATACCTATAAAAAGAGAATTCTTATATCACACATAATTAATTTTTAATCTTTTATCAAGCCATTGGAGGGGAGAACTCAAGATAGGAAAAGCTAGGGTTTTGGAGCAATTCATCACCGTAACTATTTCTTTACCATTTTATCATATGAAACTCATGGGTTTTGTTAGTACCATGAGTAGCTAAACTTCTTAGTGATTGGGGATGAATTCTAAGTTCTAGACATGATTTGAGTTATTATATAAATCTATTTTGAAGTTCTTCACATGATTATTGATTGTTTATACTAATTAGAATATTTATGATTGATTGATAGATTGTTTAGGTTGCCAACTGAATTAATTTGTTGATAGAATCAAATGCTAGTGTTGAGTTAGGAGATAAGTAATAGTCGAATAATTCATACAAAAGTAGAGAACACAAGACCTTGCAGAGGGATTCTATGTAGCGATTGTGTGTATAAACAACACTAGAAAGTGGACCTTGAGCTAAGAGTCCGACTACTAGGATCAATCTATAGTTCACAAAAGATAAAGCATTCGAACAAATTACACCTTGGGTGAGCTACTACTAGGTGGTTTCGAAGAATAGAATCTGGTATTGGAGAGCTTCCGTACCCAGTGATATAAGGAATTTAGGGGATAACACTGAACTAGCTGTTATTCCACGGTTGGTAATAATTTGTGATTAATTATATTAATGGATGAATATAATAACTTGATGACGGTTTAGTAACGAAGAAGGATTCCCTGATCATATTTCTCTCCATTGCTTGCAACTTAATTATTTTTAATTGCTTTGATTTTACTTTAATCCAAACCAAAACCACCATTGTGACATATCAAAATTTGATGCACAATATTATTCATTAGTAAAGTAGAATATAAGTGAATTAAAGTAGAATAATATTCTACTTATATTCTACTTTAATTCACTTATATTCTACTTTACTAATGAATAATATTGTGCATCAAATTTTGATATGTCACAATGGTGGTTTTGGTTTGGATTAAAACCAAAATCAAAGCAATTAAAAATAATTAAGTTGCAAGCAATGGAGAGAAATATGATCAGGGAATCCTTCTTCGTTACTAAACCGTCATCAAGTTATTATATTCATCCATTAATATAATTAATCACAAATTATTACCAACCGTGGAATAACAGCTAGTTCAGTGTTATCCCCTAAATTCCTTATATCATCTGGGTACTAAGCTCTCCAATACTGATTCTATTCTTCGAAACCACCTAGTAGTAGCTCACTCAAGGTGTAATTTGTTCGAATGCTTTATCTTTTGTGAACTATAGATTGATCCTAGTAGTCAGACTCTTAGCTCAAGGTCCACTTTCTAGTGTTGTTTATACACACAATCGCTACACAGAATCCCTATGCAAGGTCTTGTGTTCTCTACTTTTGTATGAATTATTCGACTATTACTTATCTCCTAACTCAACACTAGCATTTGATTGTATCAACAAATTAATTCAGTTGGCAACCTAAACAATCTATCAATCAATCATAAATATTCTAATTAGTATAAACAATCAATAATCATGTGAAGAACTTCAAAATAGATTTATATAATAACTCAAATCATGTCTAGAACTTAGAATTCATCCCCAATCACTAAGAAGTTTAGCTACTCATGGTACTAACAAAACCCATGAGTTTCATATGATAAAATGGTAAAGAAATAGTTACGGTGATGAATTGCTCCAAAACCCTAGCTTTTCCTCTCTTGAGTTCTCCCCTCCAATGGCTTGATAAAAGATTAAAAATTAATTATGTGTGATATAAGAATTCTCTTTTTATAGGTATCCAAATTGTAGTTGCGCCCGTGCATCAAATCCCGGTCGAAATCATATGGAAACTTGCCAAAACGTTGCCAAATTCCCCAAAACAGCTCACGCCCAAGTACTGGTTGTGCCAAAGTCTCATGAGAATATCCAAATGGGCCATTGCAAGTGATGAAAGTCCAGCCCGTTAACTCGCCTCATTGTCGGCCTCTTGATGACCGATAGCTCACCTTCTTCTTTTCCTATCGGTATATTCACGGACACTCCTACCTCGGTGAGTTTTTAATTCCCTGGATTTTTATTTTTTCATTCAATATTTCACGGACCAACAAGTCACCGTGAGAATATTTTCCCCCTGAATTTGCAATTTCCTCCCGTTGAATTCTCGGACACTCACATCTCCGTGAGTTTTTTAATTCCCTGAATTTTCATTCTCTACCCAGCCATCCACGGATACTCTGGTGATTGAGAGTTCCATAATCTTCTGAGTTTTCAAGCCTAAACCAATAACTCCGCGTATACCAGGCTGTCCGTGAAAACCATCTGTTTCTTCAACATTGCGAAACCCATCTCGAACCTCAAAATCACAGCAGCACTTCTCATTGATCCCTGGCATCACCATTCTTCTCTATTCTCTGTTGTCACACGGACCAATAGCTCTGCTTGCTCTTCTTTCCGATAAAACCCATAGAGATTCTCCATTGTTTCTTGACCTCCATGGCAGACTCGAGTTCTCATCGCTGCTCTGGTCATCTATAACTCGAGCTTCTACTCTTCATATATATCTCCATCACTGCCTTCAGTTCAATGGCAGCAACAACTCAATCGATATGATCATCACTGTCATCCTCTGCTATTTAAGCTTCAACCCATTAATACATCATCGTCTCTGCCAACGAACCACCTTCTAGCCATGAAATCTTCTCCCTGATATATCGTTTGAGTTCCATTGTCATCACAGCACTCACATCATAATCATGTAAACTCGAGCTCATTATTCTTTCTCTATCTTCAATCATGGCCGCAACGACCAAGTTCATCAATCACTGGCAATCTCCGTCACTGCCAAACTCGATCCCATTCCACCATCAGCCAAAAGTTCCCTCCTTCCCCGAGTTTCTCTCAAACTAGAGTATCACATACTACCAGCTCCTCCATCACCGTTGTGCTCGAACTCAACTCCACAATTCCATCACCACTGCTCTGCTCTCTTCATTGACAGTCAACATCTCGAGCTTCAATCAATGGTCCTCATCATCACTGGCTAGTTCCTCCATCGATGGCGTAGCCTAGACTCGACTCAATAACTGCCTTCATCGATCACCAACTACCATGCATCACCAGCAGCTTCTCGTGATCATTACAGCCTCGAGATCCTAACAGAAACAAACAACAACACAACCTTCATGTATTTGTCGACTATCCCTTGCCTTCACCGTTCATCATCAGCTCCAACTCGATCATCAGTAGCATCATTCGTTGTCGAGCTCAACCTTCATCAATCTCGGCTTCCATGGCAGACTCGAGTTCTCATCACTGCTCACAACTCCAGCCAACCATCAACTCTGCCAGTCGAACTCGAGTTATTCTCTTTCAATGGACAGCTCTATCTCATCATCATTCCTTTGCTTCTCGAGTTCGAATTCAATGTCAGCAACCATCATTCTTCATCTCTCGGACTTAGCTAACAGCCAAATCCAGTTCTCCATACCACACTTCATTGATCTCCGTCGACTGCCAATGGTAGTTACCTGATCTAGTTTCCTAAAGTAGTCGCCTGGATGATAACTTGATAAGGAAGAATATGATGGTGGCAGCCCTGAGTAATAAGGATGGGTGCCCTTATAAATTCTGCGTGTAAACAATTTCGCAACTTTGCTTTGCTTCAATCGCCCGTAACTTCTTCATACAACATCAGATTGAACTCGTTCTTTCGCCGTTGGCTTCATCTTTCGTCCTCTTCACGATGATATCAAGAACTCCTTGATTTGGATGAGTTTCACTTGGTCTTTGGCCCTTATCCGCTTGCGGCTAACTTCTTTCTTTGCACAATTAAGTGCATATTCACTTCTTTTGGATGATTCACCTAGCAAAACATAAATAAGAGAAAACAAGAGTAATATACAATAATTCGCAAGAAAATATAGCAAATACTAGCATGGATTCGACACTAAATATATGCAAAATATGCACTTAACAGTGTCCAAACTTCCTTGGTCTATAAATATGAAAGTTTGCATTTCAAGCAAACTAATCCTTCGTACAGCAAGAACTATCTCAGTTGTGTTGTTACAGGTGAAGCCGCCTATTCGGAGAGGAGAGTAACCTAATTAGGCGAAATCTCTTACGGCCGCTCAGTTTAAAGACTTTTTTGGGATTGAGAGGCTCTATTAGTACCGTTGGTGGGAAACCAGATTGTGGTTTATCTTTTGTTTTCGATTGATTTGATTGACTAACGGTGGTTGAACTTTGATTGCACCTAGTTTGTTTATGCTTGAGAATCTTCTCTTCTGATATAAGATTCACTCAAACTAGATTGAAGTTTCGACAGGGATCTTTAGACCGTTTGTAGATCTAAAGACGTCTTGTGATAATCCATTGTTAACAGACTCCGTTCTGTGCGTGATTGATCACAAGAGATTCAAGTTGATTGTGTGCAGGTGTGTATTGAAGATCTAAGAAGATTTGAAGACAAAGAAGATTTTGAAGATTTCTGATCTGGGGTTCATAATCTTTGGTGTGCACAATACTTGTTTCGGTATAGAGGATCCAACTATAATCGGTTTATCCTTGTGGTAGATTAAACTGATTATTTGTGTAGATCGACATCAACACAATTCTTTGTGATTAAAAGTATTGATTACAAAATCTTAACAATTACTTCGGTAGTTAATAATAAGATAAATCTAAGAACCTGACGAAGGAGTTTATTGAGATAAACAAAAGAGCCTTTGTAGGATCAGAATATCGCAACTCCAATACTTCGCGAGATTAATAAACGACTGTGTCGCGAAGGAATCGCATGGAGGTAAATAAATGACGTAATAGATGACGACAGTCAGAACATAAGGAAAGTGTGAAGACTTGGCGAGATTTAGGAGTGTCACGAGGACAAACAGTTACACATTCGCGAGGATTCGCGAGTCGATTCCGAAAATAAAGGACAGCTTATTGTCATCCACTATGTAATACCCTATATAAAGGGTTGAGTAAGTCTGTTGTGGGAGAGGATTCTTTTTGAATTGTTAAGCAAGTCATTAGGAGAGAGAAAATCAAGAGTGAATGTAATTTCTTTAGCTCTGTTCTACATTTCTTTGTAAACCTTCCAAGAAAACAATTAATAAAACACATTATTATTCATCTTCAAATGGGTTGATTAAGCAAATTCGAGTGAGGGGTGTAGTGTAGGATTTCCTGCCACTACATATGCGCTAGAAACAGGGAAAATAAGACAAGGTCAATGGGTCATTACATGAAAATGTAAAGACGGCCTGCGATCTTGTCGCAATGAGGGGTGGCAAAATAAGACCTTTACTTAGGAAGGCAAAATAAGACCACACAAATAATGATAAGGCAAGATCAATAGATTTCTTAATCCATGAAGATATCTTGCGAACTTGTCGCAGTGATAAAGTGCAAAAAATAAAAAAAAATAAAAAATAAAAAAATATTTATATCTCGCGAGAATAATTAATTCACAAAGTTGATTATATTTTATGTAACTCGCAAAGTTGATTATATCTTATGGACAGAGGCAAGTGTGAAGTTATAATTACAAAGAAGGGTTGTTTGATTGATATATCTGAACAAAGGAAGCAAAAGTAGAAATTCACATTCAATAGTCAAAGAAATTTATAATAAGGAGTTACGAAATGGAAGATTAACAAAGATATATGTATACGAGATACTACAAGAAATGAAAGGAGAAAAAGAAGTTATTTCTTTGTTTGGTTCTTCTTCTTGATCGATTCTTTGGTTCCATCACTCTCGTCAGTTGATTCTTCTTCTTCATTAGCTTCACTATCGAAACATCTCGAGACAGGCAAGTTCTTGGGAACTTCTTCAAACAAGAAAAGGATATGAATGAAGAGGAATGTTGTGGTCGTTACAAACTATTTCCATAGCTTGATTGCGAAAACGAACAACATCATTATTAAAATTCGCCAATGTAGTTTGGAATTGCTGCTTCAATTTAGAATATCTATTCTCACGAAGAGAAAGATCCATTGCGAGTCGTTCTTTTTCGGTTTCAAGCTCTCCAATCCTTGTCTGAAATCTCTTTTCAGATTCTGAAAACATGAGAAAATGAATTAATGATAATAGTACAAAAAGAAAAAGAACAGAAAAGTAAAGAAGTATAATAAACAACCTTCTCTTTCAAAGATCATATCCTTGATTAAGGTAGTTTGCTCGACGCGAAGACTAACATCGACACCTAAATTATTTCTAGCATTATCTAGAACCTTCGCAGCCCAGGCAAACTCATCATCATTATTTATGACAAAAAGTGAACGAATTTGGTCTTCTCGCTCGCTAAGTATGGTATTTTGACGAAGGAGTTCATCTCGCTCAACTTGCACATCAAGGAGAGATTTTTGAAATTTTGCTAATGCCTGCGCACCTCTGTTAGTAATGCGATCTTTCTCATCTATGAGATCACTAACTTTCTTCCTTAAGGTTTTGGCTTTCTTCTTGGAATCAAGGTACATTCGTTTAAATTGATTAGCTAAACTTAAACTAGCCCTATGCTCAATCTCTAAGAGATGATATTTGGATTGAAGATCCTTTAATGAAAGAAGGTTAGTCTTATTTGAAGAACTACTTAGAGATTCATTGAAATGAGTAAGAAGGACATCATCATCCATGGGCTCGGGAAATGAATGGAGAAGAATGGATTCTTCAGAGAGATTATATATGTCTGCGAAAATAGTAAGTCAGGCAAAGAAAAGTAAATGATAAAATAAAAAGGATTTGAGGAGTAAAGATTGCTATACCATAAAGTTGCTGATTTGCACTTTCAAGAGTAGATACTCTATTCTGTTGAGAAGTAAGCTCAGCTTCCAGTTGTTTAATTCGTTCATCCTTCTTGCGAGATGTCGCAGTTTCACTCTCTAGTTCTCGGATCTTATCTTTAAGTTGCAAATTTCTCTTTTCAAGATTGCTGTGTGTTTTCTCAAGGTCAGAGGCGACAACAAAAGAAGCTCTCCCAGCCTACAAAGAAAAATATGGAAATGATTAAGATAGAGTTTATAATTGAAGTCACAAAGAAATAAAAGGATACAAACATACCAAAGCATTAAGAGCGTTTAAGAAGCTAGAAGTCACTGTTCGGGAAACCCCGCGAAATGATTCATTATCCTCCAGCAGTGGGGCATCGCAAATCTTAGCGAGAGCTTCGCAAGTAGCAGTTAAATGCTCGTCTCCCAATCCTTGCATGGAATCGGAGAAGATGCTAGACAATTGCGCCATAGCAGAGGTGGTTGAGTGATTCTCCCTCGCAGAAGAAGTACCAACCTCATTTTCATTCTCATCAGAATTCTTGCCTGTTTGAGAACTACAATGAGAAGAGAGATGGGTTTTCCGTTTTTTAGAAAACAGAGCAGAAGACTTGTCCTTGTGCAATCTTGCCTTTAGCCTTCGCAGCTTCAGCCTCTTCAACTTCAACCTTCGCATACGCATGAAGATAAGAAACAGAGGCAACAATATTGTTTAAAATAACAAAAGAAAATGTTTCTTACTTCATTTGTAAGCGATCGAAGTATCGCCAGGGTACTTGGCTTTGGATTTTCTTTATATTTCTTCCTCATTCTGGCGATCTAAAATTTTTGAAGGTTAATAGATAAAAGAGGAAGAAGATGTCGCAAAGCAAAATTGAAAAAAGGAAATATACCTCATTTGATTCCTCAGGCCACTTAAACTCCCAAGGATGATAGTTCGCGAGGTGTGCAGGGAGAATATATGAACCTGCGATGTAAGGTCCACTCAAAAGTAAAGGAACAACCCACCATTTCTCATCTTTGGAATGACGGGGAGTATTATTATTGCCCGAATGCCAATCAATATCTTGCATAATCAGTTTGTCAGCATCAACGTTATCATTCTTTTTCAGACGAGCACCCCAGCGAGACTTATCATTTCTCATATTTATAACAGAGTAATTTGCAAAGAAATTATCCACGGTATACTTCTCAGTAACTATTTGTAAATCTACAAACCTAGGATCCCTAACATTATCAGGATATAAAGATCCTTTACCAGCGTCACGATGGGCGAATTCAAGCATTAAACGGATGCAGTCGCCACTCAATTGATAGACAGCTCGCGAGAATTTCTCATGAGCAAGAATTTCATAGAATAATGGCAACTCGGGGTTGTACAAAGGAATGGGGAGTCCTGCGAGGAGTTGACCCAGTGAGATTATGATTTTATGATCATCACATTGATGATCGAAAACGATTTTGCGAAAGAATAGATGAAGATCCATGATCGGGAATAGTTGATAAAGTGAAACCCTTTTCCTGTAACTTCTTTTGAACATCAATAAAAAGAGGAGTGTATGAACGACCAAGTGAAGCCATTGCTAGAAGTATGGGAATGGATGATTGCAGATCAAAAGAATGAGAAAGAAGTAGAAGAATTATAGTAGCAGAAGCGCAAATTGCGGAAGGAGAGAGAGAATTAAAGAAAATTTGCAGAAGGAAAGTAAAAAAGAAGGAGAAAGGAGTGGGAAAACTATTTATAGAGAGAAAGAATCTTCGGGAATATAAAACGCATTTAATGCGAGATGGGACGTGAATGGTTAAGAATAAGTAGTTGAAAGAGACGTGTCAAGAAAAGAGTGGAAGAAGAAACACCTGTAATAAATTCCGTACATGAATAAAACGAGCAAAAATGAACAATGGCGAGGTAAAGATGAGCGGTTGCGGCATTCTAAAATATTGTTCTCATGACATTCTCTTCTTCGCAGAGAATACATGAGAAGAGGCAAGATGTAGGATCAGAATATCGCAACTCCAATACTTCGCGAGATTAATAAACGACTGCGTCGCGAAGGAATCGCATGGAGGTAAATAAATGACGTAATAGATGACGACAGTCAGAACATAAGGAAAGTGTGAAGACTTGGCGAGATTTAGGAGTGTCACGAGGACAAACAGTTACACATTCGCGAGGATTCGCGAGTCGATTCCGAAAATAAAGGACAGCTTAGCTGTCATCCACTATGTAATACCCTATATAAAGGGTTGAGTAAGTCTGTTGTGGGAGAGGATTCTTTTTGAATTGTTAAGCAAGTCATTAGGAGAGAGAAAATCAAGAGTGAATGTAATTTCTTTAGCTTTGTTCTACATTTCTTTGTAAACCTTCCAAGAAAACAATTAATAAAACACATTATTATTCATCTTCAAATGGGTTGATTAAGCAAATTCGAGTGAGGGGTGTAGTGTAGGATTTCCTGCCACTACAGCCTTTGTCGAACTCACATCACTTGGTTGAAAAGAGTTGCTACCAAACAGATTTGTTGTTCCTTTACTATTTGGAATACGAACCTAAGGAATTGTTCCAAGTACGTGACTTATTCATAAGTTGGAGGCGTGGAAATACAGACGGAACTAGGTGAACTATATGTTTAGTTGCTTGGTCTCAACTATACGAAGTTGGTTTGATTTTGTATAGCGGCTTAATCCTGAGAGTATTCAATTCGGACAAGGTCAGGGGTTTTTCCAAAGATTTGCGGTTTCCTCGTTAACAAAATCTTGTTGTGTCTTTTACTTTTCTATTTCCGCAATTATAATTGTTTTTATTATAATTAGAAGTAAAATACACAAACGTTAATTCCTATTTACTTGATAAGTAATCCTATTGTGTTTGGTTAAGTCCGAACCTTTTTATCAAGTAAACATACTTCGTCGTTGTATTGTCTCGATCTCATATCCATAGACAATCACACGAAGTGTGAACCGATTTGTTGTATTGTCTCGACTCAGTCCATAGACAATCACTTTCGGAGAAAGGACTTATAGGTGGAAAAGTTTTAGATTGAGGTATAATTGGGTACCCTCGTCTTTTCAATTGGTATCGGAGCAGGCAAACACGAAAAGATCTAACAATGTGTGTTTGGTGCGATCCAACTGTTGATGGTGGTTTTTAAACAAAGGGTAAAATCGTAAAACCCCAAATAACCTAATGTCACCGGTGACACATTTATTAGAACATTTAATACATGTAGTCAGTAATTAATAGGGGGTATTTTTTTTTCAAATTAGGGTTACAACGAGCAAAACCCTAATTCACCTCCGTGCCAATGGCAAATCATGCCGAGCATGCCATTGGCACACACCTAGCCCAAGCTAGCCGCACGCCATGCCAAACGCACTCGCCTTGGCCCTAGCTATGCTAGTCACACCAAACGCGCCAAAGCATGTCAACCATGCTAGCCGCACCTCCGTGCCAATGGAAAATCATGCCAGCCACACCTAGCCCAAGCTAGCCGCGCCATGCCAAACACACGCTGCCTCCTCTAGTGTCCCTGCACAACCCTCTAATCACGGCAATTAAAATATATCTTCGGGTGTCACGCCACCGAATAAAGTCATAAATGAGGAAATAATGGGGCCGGAGCCATGAGGCCGCTCGACTTGTATAAATAGGCGGCCCTAATGCTTCGTCTAGCATGGCGCCTCCGACCACAACTAAGGTTCCAACTACCCCACCGACGGGACGAGAGACCTACAATACCAACTCCGGAGGGACCAGAGCGGGAAGTCGTCCTTATGTCACCATCGCTGATTTGATGGAACGACAGGAGATGCTCGCCAGATTCCATACGGATATGGTTTCAACGCAGAAGGAGGTACTCGTCTTTCTCAAGACCCTGACAGAGCGACTACCACGTGAGTCACGTCCTACAGAGCCTCTTAGGAACGTCTCCAACAACCCCGATGCCAGCACCTCGGCGGAGCACGCCTCCAAGGATGAGGAAACTCGCGCTAGAATCCCGTTGGAAAGAAATCAGCCGCCCAACTTCGTCACACGAGAAGATCTGGAACAACTTCTCCGTAACCGACTCAAGAATGATGGATTGGTTGTGCATCATCACCAACCCCCTTACTCATCCGAAATGCATAGAATCCCTCTCCCAAGGGGGTACTCTTCTCCTCAATTTACCCTGTACGATGGTACCGGGAGTGCACATGAGCATGTCTCCCATTTCCTGGAATCCCTAGGTGAACATGAATATAATCACGTTCTTCGTTTAAGGGAATTCTCAAAGTCACTTACTGGAAGGGCGTATACATGGTACAACAGCATCCCACCGAACAACATTCCCAACTGGAGTAGCATGGTCACCTGCGTTTTACAAGAAATACTTCTTCGTGTCTGAACAAGTTACTTTCTCAGACCTCGGAAGAATGTACCCGTGGGATAACGAACATCCGAATGATTTCGTCAGAAGGTTCAGGGTTCAAGCACTCGACTGTCACGACCCAAACGTGACCGAGCAACAACTGGTGAACGCGTGCATCAATGGTATGGTTCCTATTTACCGCGCCTTGCTAGAGAACTTGCGCTTCCAAATATTCTCCGAACTCCATGAAGCCGCCAGACGATCCGCAACAACAGAACCAGCATTACTGGAAAGAGCTAGGCCAACTCGAACCGAAGACACGCGTGAAGCTCGCGGGAGTAGACGCCTCATCAGCAAGCAATTTAATGCCGGCTCATCCTCCGTGAACATAGTAAACGAAAGGGGAAAAAGGAAAGCCCCAACTACGAGCCACCGGCCCAAAACGTGAAGCGCCGGCGCAACGGGAACCCCCGCCACGAAAGACTGTCACTAAAACTCCCATGCATCATCATGAGACCGAAGGAAATACCCTTGATTTCCCGTTTCCCATCGAGGAGGTGATTGACCTCCTAGAAGCATGGGTTCAAGATGATGTTATCAGACTGCCAATTCCCAGACGTCCACCGACTGAGGCTGAGATGGCGAACCCCAAATCCGCCATTACCACAGTTCGTTCACCACCCGACCAGCGATTGCAATGGACTAAAGCATATTTTCAAAGAAAGGATAGAAGCGGGAGAACTCCAACTAGGAGACGAAAGAGTGCATCGAGACCCACTCCCAATAAGAAACTGCGGGTCCTCTGGGGACTCCGTGCACGAGACTGTACAATCCATGATGCAACATGTATGCAAAAATATATATCTTTCCAAGGTGCAGCGCCAAGATATTTTCGCAGCTCTCAATCGCGTTGTATCCGGCAAACGACTTTTTCTCTCCTCGGAAACCACGCCAGGGGCCGAAGCTTTCCAAACAGGCGAAACCAAAAAGGAGAACCGGGGACTGCTGATCACGTCCCGTTTAAGAGGTAACGAATTTGACGACACGCTCATCGACACGGCCTCTGACCACAACATCATTACTTTCAAGACACTAAAGGCAGCAGGATTTACAAAACAAGACGCTACCTATTCCCCGTCCGTGATTAAGAACTTGAGGGGAGAAACTTTGAACGCGCATGGCTACATCAACCTAGAGATCAAGATGGGAGACGCTATAACGCATAGCAAATTCCACATTGTCAAAGAACTAGATCATGACATGATATTGGGACGCTTATGGGTGCTCGAAAATAAAGCGAAATTGGATGTGCACCCTCTGCCGACGTCCACGCCCGAAGGAATTTCCAACGAATCATCCCACTGGTTATCGCATCAATGAACTATTGAAGGAACCCAGACATCCGGAGAGGACCCGTTGGCGCTAGCTCATGGTTTTCAAATGCAAGTAAGTCTGACCGAGCAACCTTTTCTGCAACCAGTCTTTCCTTCCCCCGTTCCGTCATGGGGACTCGGCGCGATTACTGGCATGAACGCTGTCAAGAAATGTGAATGGGGAGCTGGACCATTTGAACACTTTGCAAAAAGCTTGGAAACTTCTATTGAAACCAACGAAGCCAAGACTCAAACGGTTGCACGACGTCTGAACCCGTTTTCAATCGGAGATGTAGTGGTTAAGGAAAGCTCGTTTCAAGTTGGGAGGATGACAGTAAAAATGGCTATTCAAACTGATTCGCCCAATGAAAGAGAAGACGAGTCAGATCGGGTTGCGGATACCCTTTTGGGAGGATATTGCAAGCTCATCAATGCGACACACACCGAAGGCGTGATAATTCACTCGCGATGGCTCAAGGCCTCCAATCCCTAAAATGCTGTACTTCCCAATCACTCCCCCTTTTAGTATTTCCTTTCACAATTCCTCTTAGTAGTTGTACTCCCTAAGATGAATACACCGTTTGTATTTTTTCCCTGGGGATTCCCTTTTCCGTCAAAAAAAAAAAACATAAATACATCTCTTTCCAAGCAAATTCTCCAGATATCAGAGAAATACATCGATAAACCCAGAAAACCATTGCAGAGCCATCATACCACAACCTCTTTCAAAAAATATATATGAAGCAAAATGTTGGCTGATGAAGAAGAAGGTAAAGATGAGTTTACGAAAAAAAAAAAAAAACATCAGGGGAACTAAGCAGCTAACAGAAATAACAAAAGGGAGGAACTAGCCCTCGAAGGATGGAGCACAAGTCCCCTCGACAAAGGTTCCATTCAACGGTGTTAGCAGCAGCAACCTCAACATCCCATCCCGAAGCAACCACAGCAGCAGCAGTGTCCTCCCCGACGACCGGTCCAGCATACGCCACCATGACCCCTCCGGTATCACCAACGACACCTTTGGCATCAACTTCAAAGGCTATTTCGTTTCCGTCATATGCTCCTTCGAAGGTTTTCTCATTGACACTTCGAAGAAAGTTTTTTGATTCATCCGCATCAAAATCAAGAATCATGGCGCTCTCCTCCAAGAGCCTCACACGTTCACTTTTCCGTCGCTTCGACCTAGAAACAGTCCGATCCGCCCCATACCCGGACCGAGGAAAGGCTTTGCCGCACTGAAACTTCTCAATATGCCAAGACTCTTCCTCGTTCTCTCGCCCCTCCTCCATGCTCACTGAACCCAAGAAAGTCCGAACATGCACCTGTTCTTCATGGGGATAGATGGAAGGGAGGTCCTTAATGATTTCACTAGCTTCATGGAACAGAGATTCAATCCCAACCAATGCCTCCTCAAGAGAAGAAGATCGATCTCCGCCAATTCTGAAGTCCTTCTCCGAAGAGTTAAAGGCGCGTCCATCCCTGGAGGGTCCCATCATACACTGCAAAAAGTGGGGAAAATGATCAAGTTCCATCCTATCTATACACATATAAAAAGAGGATAACATGAACAGAGAAGAAGAAGAAAACATACCGGTATGATCTTCTTAGCCCGAATAACCCTAGTTGGGGTGCTTTTGCAAGAGTCAGACCTCGCGCCTTCACTTGGAGAATCTGGTTGTTTAGAGGATGATTCATCTCTAGGCAAAGAAAGAAACTCAACAAGAAGAACCTTTTCTCAAACAAGGGAGACGGTACAATTGCGTTGGGTATGAATACGGAACCTTAAAAAAGGAAAGGAAGCAATGAGGGACATAACGCTTCCAGATTTTAGCATGGATAATGCCCTGATTGAAGCCGCGCGTGAAGGAAGGCAAAATAAGGAAACTTTGCTATCTGTAGAAACACCTACTCCCTCCTTGTTTACACCGGTCCCATCAAGCTCGCGCCAGTTTCCCAATCTCCCAAGCCACACCGGTCCCACCAATTGCGCCAACTTCCCAATGACCGCCCAAGTCGCGCCGGCCTAGCACGATCGCTTCCCCACCTTGCGCCGGTCCCACCAGCTAGCATGCTCAGTTTCCCAACTCGCGTCAACTTCTCGATGCCGCCCAGCTTCCTGTCTCTCAATGATGCTGACTTCCCAATTGAGCCAGCCTCCCGATTTGTGCAAAACTGCCAGAGGCAAGGAATTCAAAATCCTATTTATAAAAAGGTCAGACAAGCCTCCTCAATTCTCTTTACGATTTACTGCTAATAGTTTGTTACCATCTTATGCTTACCTCGCAACAAAGCTCCTGTTCCGAGCTAAGCAGGGGACTTAATGTTGATGGTGGTTTTTAAACAAAGGGTAAAATCGTAAAACCCCAAATAACCTAATGTCACCGGTGACACATTTATTAGAACATTTAATACATGTAGTCAGTAATTAATAGGGGGTATTTTTTCAAATTAGGGTTACAACGAGCAAAACCCTAATTCACCTCCGTGCCAATGGCAAATCATGCCAGCCACACCTAGCCCAAGCTAGCCGCGCCATGCCAAACGCACTCTACCTTGGCCCTAGCTATGCTAGTCACACCAAACGCGCCAAAGCATGTCAACCATGCTAGCCGCACCTCCGTGCCAATGGCAAATCATGCCAGCCACACCTAGCCCAAGCTAGCCGCGCCATGCCAAACGCACTCTGCCTTGGCCCTAGCTATGCTAGTCACACCAAACGCGCCAAAGCATGCCAACCATGCTAGCCGCACCTCCGTGCCAATGGCAAATCATGTCAGCCACACCTAGCCCAAGCTAGCCGCGCCATGCCAAACGCACTCTGCCTTGGCCCTAGCTATGCTAGTCACACCAAACGTGCCAAAGCATGCCAACCATGCTAGCCGCACCTCCGTGCCAATGGAAAATCATGCCAGCCACACCTAGCCCAAGCTAGCCGCGCCATGCCAAACGCACTCTGCCATGGCCCTAGCTATGCTAGTCACACCAAACGCGCCAAAGCATGCAAACCATGCTAGCCGCACCTCCGTGCCAATGGCAAATCATGTCAGCCACACCTAGCCCAAGCTAGCCGCGCCATGCCAAACGCACTGTGCCTTGGCCCTAGCTATGCTAGTCACACCAAACGCGCCAAAGCATGCCAACCATGCTGGCCGCACCTCCGTGCCAATGGCAAATCATGCCAGCCACACCTAACCCAAGCTAGCCGCGCCATGCCGAACGCACTCTGCCTTGGCCCTAGCTACGCTGGTCGCACCACGCCAAGCCAAACACCCTTACCTTGGCCCTAGCCGCGCCAAGCCAAACACCCTTACCTTGGCCATAGCCGCGCCATGCCAAAGTAGCGCCCGCGCCTAGGCTTGCAAACCGTGCAACCTAGGCCAAATTGTCCACGCATGCCATTGGCACATGTCAACACGCATCGCTGGTAGCTTTTCTTACCAGGCCGTGGCCCTAATGGCCGAGCATGCCATTGGCACATGCCAACACGCTCTTTGGTAGCTTTTCTTACCAAGCCGTGGCCCTAATGGTCAAGCATGCCATTGGCACATGCCAACACGCATCGCTGGTAGCTTTTCTTACCATGCCATGGCCCTAATGGCCGAGCATGCCATTGGCACATGCCAACACGCTCGCTGGTAGCTTTTCTTACCAAGCCGTGGCCCTAATGGCCGAGCATGCCATTGGCACATGCCAACACGCTCGCTGGTAGATTTTCTTACCAAGCCGTGGCCCTAATGGCCAAGCATGCCATTGGCACATGCCAACACGCATCGCTGGTAGCTTTTCTTACCAGGCCGTGGCCCTAATGACCGAGCATGCCATTGGCACATGCGAACACGCTCGCTGGTAGCTTTTCTTACCAAGCCGTGGCCCTAATGGCCGAGCATGCCATTGGCACATACCAACACGCTCGCTGGTAGCTTTTCTTACCAAGCCGTGGCCTTAATGGCCGAGCATGCCAACACGCTCGCTGGTAGCTTTTCTTACCAAGTCGTGGCCCTAATGGCCGAGCATGCCATTGGCACATGCCAACACGCTCGCTGGTAGCTTTTCTTACCAAGCCGTGGCCCTAATGGCCAAGCATGCCATTGGCACATGCCGACACGCATCGCTGGTAGCTTTTCTTACCAGCCCGTAGCCCTAATGGCCGAGCATGCCATTGGCACATGCCAACATGCATTGCCGGTAGCTTTTCTTACCAGGACGTGGCCCTAATGGCCATGCGTGCCATTGACAAGTGCCAAAACCCACGCTGGTAGCCTAACTTGCAAACCGTGCAACCTACCACCAAGGCATTCCGCACACGCCATTGGCACATGCCACACACTCCACTAGCAGCTATGGCATTGCCACTTACACTCAACGTACAACCTACCACCAAGGCATTCCGCACATGCCATTGGCACATGCCACACACGCCACTAGCAGCTCTGGCATTGCCACTTGCACTCAAGGTGCAACCCGCAACAAAGGCATTCCGCACATGCCATTGGCACATTCCACACGCGCCACTAGCAGCGCCACTTGCACTCAAGGTGCAACCAACACTCGAGACATCAACACAAACCGGGGATACTTTCCGGGGTCTTGGTTTGGCGGTCACAAAGATGCGGCGTACACTACGCTCACATTAAGAAAGCGTGAATAGGAATAAAGCGGTCAAATAAATGAGGAAATAATGGTGAAAACGTTTTCACCCATAAACACCATGCGGTTACCACCTCCTCCCATTATTTCACCCTTTACTCTCTTCCTTCATGAGGCCAGGGTACGTTTCAATCTCGACTTGTATAAATAGGTCTTACATATTTCCACCAGACAACAAGTCTCGGTCAGAGAAAAACACAACACTCTCATAAAAGGCAACTTTACAAGCTCTTCAAAAAAAGCTTTCATCTCTTGCAAGCTTCCGAAGCTTTCACTTTTCGATACAAGTCGAGACACTACTCTCCCGCACTATTCTGGTCTCAACACCTTTCTTTGCTTCCCTCCCCAAATCAACCCTTCTCCTCCACTTTGTGACCGAAGCAAGTCTGGAACGGCCATTTCTTGGTTTAGGCCGGACTTGTACAGATTGATCTCTCGAATCTATAAAGTGCTCACGTGCAGCACATTTGTTTAGGGTTTAAACCAGTTTCTCAATCACCTACCGAATTTACCAAAATCGGCGGAAACGATTTTTACCCATAAACACCAACCTATAAGAAATTGAATCCATGTCTGATTCAGTTAACGTTATGCAAGAGTATGACTACTCAAAAGTTGAATATGTTACTACTTCGTTGACTCATGATCCAGGAGTTGCGAAAACATCTGTGTCCATCTCTGATGGAAAGGAAGATGCTGATAAAGAGTTGGTAAAACTCCTAAAGCCCATAAAATATATGTCTTCTAAAGTGCTGATATTAAAGACAGAGACAAATCTTCTTAAACAGGAGATCAGAGATAAAGACATTCAACTGAATATTCTAGCCATAGAGAATATGAATCTCACTGTCAAATTAGAAGCTCTTGGTAAATCTCTTTCTCAAGAAAATGAGACACGTCCTATGACTCTGACTAATGATCCGGTTGTGATTTCTTCTAATGTTGAGGAAACTAAAAGTCCTTGCTCGACTTTTATAGATTGTGATAAAACCAGTTTAGTCACATCTGAAACAGATCAAGATGATGGTAGTTTTCCTAACTACATCAAGTTAGAAGAGGATAAGAAACCATCTTCTATATCTACTAATGATCAAACGAAATCTTGTCTGAAGGAAACTTTGAACCGATTCTCGTGAATGTGATCTTAAGGAATACAATTTTCAGTCACTTGACAGAAAACTTATACTTCTTCAACATACGGTGGTAAAAATATTGAAAGAAGTTTCTTGTCTTAAAAAACTGAAAGACCATTCCTCGGTAGAAAGACAGATCATACCACTACCCGATAAGATCAACTCAAAAGAGTCGGAGGAAAGAGTTGATAATCGCTTCTGGAAAAAGGTTCCTCCTCACCCACATCGAAACAATTCTTGTTTTGATGAAGAACGACTCCGAAAGGAAGGGAAAGATAGAATCTCTGCCAAAAGAAACAATCAGGAATTTCCGATAATTGTTTCAGATAATCACACTGATGTGGATCATTAGGAAGTCCTTAGAATGAGTAAATCTTATGAAAATCTCATTGAAAGAATTAAGAGAGATTTACCTATCTCTGAAAATTCTCACATCAGTATATCTTCTCCACATGATCATATCTCGAGAGTTAGAAAAGATCATTATTCTGAGAGAATGTATTTTGGGCAGAAATTCCCGAAGAGAAACATGAACTATGCTTCTGATATTCACTGTAAGCTAGGAAAAGCTTACTCCGATGCAACTTAGTTGTATCAAAATTGTGCACTCTCATCCTTTTTCGTGCTCTTATTCATGGATGGGAAAGACACAATAAAACTGGAGCACATTTGTTTGTGTAATTGTTTATCAGAAAAATCTGTGACATTTATGGATTACTGCGAATCCATAACTGACTAACAATTGTTCATGTTTATCATGTTCTTCCAAAAATAGGTTTTATTTAGAATTTTCGAATTTTAATAAACCTTCCAGCATGAGAAGTTCGGACAAAGGAAACGAAATATATTTCTGTAATATTTTCGGGTTTTCTAATTTTTTTCGGTCCGAAAGTTATCTCTTCTTAAAGGGAAAGTATCTCTTGCCTGTATTATTGAAACCCCGATCAATCCTTATTTATAAAACCGAGCATGCCTCCAGTAACTCGCAGTATCACAAAGTCTAATAAGAAGGAAGCTCAAAAGGTTAAAGATTGTCAAGGAATCAATACAGAGAGGAATAAGAAAATCATATCAAAGATCATGTCTGATTATGATTCTGATAGTTCAGTTGGATCACAAGATGAGTCATGTATATTGTCTTACAACAAACAAGATCCAACCAAAACCAAGTGGATTCATTATGATAGTATGACTCAATATATCCAAGGTTTTGAAGAACTGGAAACCAATCTTGTCATGACTGTTCGACATCAAGATTGGGTAAAAGAAAAGATTGAAGGAACAAGAGGTGTTCTTGCTGAACTCAAGGTTCTAGTTGAAGAACTTGAAAAACAGGAAGTGGTTGCTGACAAGTCTCTTGAGACATGCTTTAAAAGTTTGAACACTGAAGAAACCTCAGTGAACAACAAGAGCACCACCAGAGATTAAGTTAAATGATGTAATACTTAATCCAGGAAAATATACATCAATTTTTGATTTCTTTTAATGATTGTATTAGGTATATTATGAATAAAACTATCTTATTATGAATAAAATTATTTGATTTATAATTTTTCTTGTGATAGTTTTTGATTTACATAGATGTGCTTGAATGCTTTATTATTGCTATGTATGTTTATGGGATGTTTGATTTCGGTTTTATTACCTTGGTATTCTATCTCATAATGTTGTGAACCCTTATGGTTTGGGTGACTTTTTGATTTAGCAGGATTAAGTTCTAGCCCATGTTGGTAGGATTTATCAAAGAATCATGTGGGGTTCTGATAGAAACAATATGTGAAAAAGTCACAATATGTTGAATCGGTTTTGGTTTAGCATAAAAGCATATGTTTTTCGACGGTTTTCAACTTTTGCTTGCAATAGTTTTAAACCTTTCTCTGGTAAAGGTTGGTTGTTGTTATTATTTTGTTTTGCATAAGCATGACAACATAATGATATTTCGATATCAATTATCCCTGGAAGAAGATGCAAACATGTTGGAGAAGAGGATGCGAAATTTGAGGTAACGAGTTTGATAGTTAATCGTTTTCCTGTTTAAGAAAAGCCTGATTTTATTTCATATATTTATTGCTTTTGCTTAACAAAATTTCGGTACAATTGATATTTATGTGTGTATGGATGCGTGTGTGATTCAATTGGTTCCGGTTAAGAAAAACTATTGTTATCTTGCTTTATTGTGTGGTATCAATCGTTTAGGCTTACAAAATATCGGTGCAATTGCGGTGCTTTAATGTCTATGTTGTTTCAATTGCTCCCGGTTGAGATGAATAATTATGCAAATTAATTTATTTGGTTTGTATGAATTGTTTATGGCTTAACGAAAGAAAAGGTTTACGGGATGAATTGTTTAGCCCAATTCGATTCCGGATAAGAGAAACTAAGTTAATTTTGATCTTAGTTAGACTTATCAAAGTGGAGGTCTCGGTTATTCAAGTCTAATCGAATTCCTTAACAAGAAATGCTAGTTAACTAACCTAGTACTTGTCTTGTTTAAAATTGAAATGTCTAAGTTATATGGATAACTAGAACCTGATGAGAAAAATAGAGTTATCTTTATTTTGGTCTTATCGAATAAGCGATTGTACTTGTACAATCGGTTTAGAAAAGGAACTAATAAATTGCTTAGTTGATTTTTGGTTTGCTAAACTATTATGGAAAATTGCTTCGGGCAATTATTTCCTTGATAACATATCAAAACATAATTACTTTGTAGTTTCGGTTTTGATATTGGTTATCAAAAATGGTGTGTGGAACCCTCGTGCTTAACTCTATAGGTTGCAAGTCTATTTTGAGATTTGTAAGATCCTTTCGGTTTGTCCTTTATTTTTTTTCGTTTATTTGTCATTTTGGGACAAAAAGGGGGAGAAATATATGGAGTAAACAAGTGATACTGTTATTGATTTATATTGATTGGTATCACTAAGGGAAAGTACAATGGTGCTTAAACGTTTATCAAACGAAAGAGTAAAAGCATAGACTAAGGGGGAGTAACATATCATATGATACTTGTAGAATATGGACTACAAGGGAATAACAAAGACGTGTGGATTTATAAAATCTACCTATCTTACCTTTAGGGGGAGTATTAGCTTTGTTATTATAATGTCAACAACGACATTTATGGATTGAATGTATACAAGTTATTGTGCTGTTGAATACGGGAATAAAGCGTATGTGTAATGAATTCTTGTAATTTGTTTATCCATATGATGTAAGAGTTTTGTCACTAAAATTGACAAAGGGGGAGAATGTTAGAGCATAGCTCGGTTGAACCCACCAAGCGCTGGTATGTCATATTTTAGTGAGCCAAAACTCATTTTAAGAGTCGCTTGATTATGTACTAGAGTTCACTTCGTATAGGTTAGCTTGAAAGTATTAGGATATGAGACATTACAAGTATTGCGAAGACGTGAAGAAGTAAGGAGCTACAACGACAACATCATCCTTCCACTTGAGGTTAGTGATATTTGACTTGAACTGTTTCATTCCCTAACGTATCTTTCAAGTCGTGCATATTGAAAACAAAATCTGAAGCATGAATGACACTCTAGTTAGACATAGTATTAAGGAATACAATACGAGGTTTATTGCTTAACCATTAAACTTTGTATATAAGACATCGACATAATCATTTGAATGCTATTGTGATTATGTATGGGTATAAGGTGAAGATTTCATCGTAGGAAACAATGTTTTATATTTGTTTTAAGGAAGTAAATTCATGAACTTGTTTTGTGAATCGAAAAGGAAATCGCCAGACATTATTGGTATTGTTATTCATTGCATATCTTGTGAACAACCAATATGTGTGATTAGGATAACCGCTCTTGACTTGTTTATGTTCTTGGTAAAACTATTCACAAAGGCCTGACTTTTGTATTGGTATGAATTTTATTAGTGAAACCGATCTTAAGTAATCACCCGAGATGGTATGATCAAATTTGTGATTTTGTGTATGACCGACTCTGGGTAAAGGGGAACCGATCCTAGTAAGAGGTGCAACACATCACAAAGGGAAATCGATCCTTGTATGAGGTGCAACAAGTTTCAGCAGAAAGGGGAACCGATCCTGTGGACACGTGCAACACGTTTTTAGGCAAAGGGGAACCGATCCTATGGACATGTGCAACAAGTACAAGTTAGATACCATATATATGTGGGGAACTGATCCTAGTACCTAGTCAACCGAATTTTTGGAAAGCTAGTGTGACTATGCACAGTACTCACATGGAGGTAGAACCGAAACTTGTTTTGGTAGAACCGTGAAACCCATGATTTGTGATTGAGTGTTCTTGATCAATCACATAGTTCTTGAAAGTCAGATGAACCAATTCTAAACTTGTTTGGAAGTGTGGCAAATCGGTTTCAAGGTTGAAAGTATGAAAGAGGACTTACAAAGTAAGGATGTCGACATACTTTAAACATGTGCAGTAACGCTAATCTTTAATTGTTCAAAGTTATTCCTTAATAGCTAAAGGAAGAAATCCCGGATCGAATAAAATAAATTGAGAATCTTTTATTTAAGGTTTTTAATTTTATTTTAGGAAAATAAAAATTAGTAATGTGCATTTACTAGTCGGAGATTTTCCAAGAGATTTTCGATCATTATTTGAACAAAGCATTTCCAGGAATTATGGAAACCGAATCTGGAATATATTGCATATCTTGAGAATATTTTCGGTTTTGGAATTTCCTTGGTGTCCAAACTTCCTTGGTCTATAAATATGACAGTTTGCATTTCAAGCAAACTAATCCTTCGTACAGCAAGAACTATCTCAGTTGTGTTGTTATCGGTGAAGCCGTCTATTCGGAGAGGAGAGTAACCTAATTAGGCGAAATCTCTTACGGCCGCTCAGTTTAAAGACTTCTTTGGGATTGAGAAGCTCTATTAGTACCGTTGGTTGGAAACTATATAATTGTGGTTTATCTTTTGTTTTCGATTGATTTGACTGACTAACGGTGGTTGAAATTTGATTGCACCTAGTTTGTTTATGCTTGAGAATCTTATCTTCTGATATAAGATTCACTCAAACTAGATCGAAGTTTCGACAGGGATATTTAGATTGTTTGTAGATCTAAAGACGTCTTGTGATAATCCATTATTAACAGACTCCGTTCTGTGCGTGATTGATCACAAGAGATTCAAGTTGATTGTGTGCAGGTGTGTATTGAAGATCTAAGAAGATTTGAAGACAAAGAAGATTTTGAAGATTTCTGATTTGGGGTTCATAATCTTTGGTGTGCACAGTACTTGTTTCGGTATAGAGGATCCAACTATAATCGGTTTATCCTTGTGGTATATTAGATTGATTAGTTGTGTAGATCAGCATCAATACAATTCTTTGTGATTAAAAGTATTGATTGCAAAATCTTAACAATTACTTCGGTAGTTGATAATAAGATAGATCTAAGAACCTGACGAATGAGTTTATTGAGATAAACAGAAGAGCCTTTGTCGAACTCACATCACTTGGTTGAAAAGAGTTGTTACCTAACAGATTTGTTGTTCCTTTAATGTTTGGAATACGAACCAAAGGAATTGTTCCAAGTACGTGACTTATTCATAAGTTGGAGGCGTGGGAATACAGACGGAACTAGGTGAACTATAGGTTTAGTTGCTTGGTCTCAACTATACGAAGTTGGTTTGATTTTGTATAGCGGCTTAATCCTGAGAGTATTCATTCGGACAAGGTCCCGGGTTTTTCTGCATTTGCGGTTTCCTCGTTAACAAAATCTTGATGTGTCTTTTACTTTTCTATTTCCGCAATTATAATTGTTTTTATTATAATTAGAAGTAAAATACACAAACGTTAATTCCTATTTACTTAATAAGTAATCCTATTGTGTTTGGTTAAGTCCGAACCTTTTTTTATCAAGTAAACATACTTCGTCATTGTATTGTCTCGATCTCGTATCCATAGACAATCACACGAAGTGTGAACCGATTTGTTGTATTGTCTCGACTCAGTCCATAGACAATCACTTTCGGAGAAATGACTTATAGGTGGAAAAGTTTTAGATTGAGGTATATTTGGGTACCCTCGTCTTTTCATAATAGAAGAAGACGATTAAGAAGAATCAGAAGATGGAAGGCAACATGGAGGTGAGTGTTTCTTCTCTGAGTTCTCTCTTTTTCTCTCTTTTGTATCGAATAAATGAGAATTGAGAAAGGATAAAAGGGTATAGGTATAAGTATAGGATTTCTGCACGTGTAGACCACACGTTAACGGTATCGGATATTATCGTAACGGAAACTGCCTCAATCGGTTCCATTACGATAACACAGAAAGTTACGTTGAGTTTTCCGGTTCCGATATCCGATAACCATTATGTCGGAAAATATCCTATCGAAATCCGGCTATTCGAAAATGGCTATCGGATATCAGATCCCCATTGTCAGCCCTAAAGTCCCTTACTCATATAGTTACCGAAACAATGACAACCTGTGCAGTAGTTTTTCTATCTTGCATTCGCAATATTTTTGTGTCAAGAGGGATCCTAAGTCGGTGAAACAGCCTTTAGGTCAAGAAAGGCCCGTCCATCGTGCTTCAAAAGATATCAGGCACTTAATCAACAGGTACTCTTCTTCCGCACCAAACCAAACAAACCCTTCACTCATCCATTCCCTCCATCATTTCATCTTCTTCCTCTACCTCTCCCCGCTCTCTGATTTCCAAAATGGAAATTCTGTAAATTATTAAACCTAAACTCTTTTTTCAATGGCTACCTTACTTGAATCAATTCCAATTCCTCGTCATTTGAATTCTCGAACCACCATTTCTGGAGGTAGAAAAGCTTATCTCTCCTCCTTACAGAAGAACAGTAGACTACCACCAAGCAAATTACCTCACCATACAATCTACTGTGCAGCTCAGGATACAAATTCAAAAGGTTGGGGTTTCTTTTTCTTTACGAATTTCATATTTGACACATTATTTTTTATTACAATGTGAGTATTGTTTCATTTTGGGAATTTCCAAAGTAGAGTTAGGAATCATTTATTGAGAAGTCTAGTATCTAATTTGTTGAAAATAATGCATACTTGGTAATTTAGTTGAGATATGTGTTCCAAATTTGCAATAGTTTAGTATTTGCTATAGTAGGGTTTGTTAGAGTGGGTCATTGAAGTTATTTTGAGTATCATGTTCGTCATAAGTTGTTGGTTGTTTGGATAAAGGCAGTTGTTATAGTCTGTAATGTAATCTCAATAGAAGTATTCACAATGTAATGCTGTGTGAATTTTTTGTGTTGCTCCTCTAGACCTGTTTTCGGATTTAGAAATCATTTTATATGGAGTTCTAGTGTTTAATTGGCTTTATTTAACAAGACTAGAATGTTTTCTTGCAGTTCCGAGAAGGAATGCCATCTCTTTGATACTATCAAGTTTTCTCATATCGCAATCTGGTCTAGGTGATATTGCGTTGTCTCAGCCATTAATTGAGTTCAGGGAATATTTAGATACTTTCGATGGTTACACATTCAATTACCCTAAGAATTGGATTCAAGTCAAAGGTGCTGGTGCAGATATATTCTTCAGGGATCCATATGTTCTTGATGAGAACATATCTTTGGAGATATCATCTCCTTCTTCCTCCAATTATAAGAGTGTCGAAGATTTGGGTCCTCCACAAGCTGCTGCAGAGAAAGTGCTAAAACAGTATTTGACAGAATTCATGTCCACCAGACTTGGAGTGAGACGAGAAGCCAACATTGTTTCCACGTCATCGAGGGTTGCAGATGATGGAAGGATGTATTATCAAGTTGAGGTAACAAGTTTCTTTATAAATGATATTAATATGCAACAAGTTCGGATTGTACGAATCCACTTATTCACCTGCGTGCCATTCAGTCTTCTAGTGTGGCACTTAGTGCTTACCTATGAACCAATTTTCTTATATTAGATGATCAGACTTATGCAGCAAGATTATTATCTGGTAAACTAAAAATATGGCTGATTCTCCATTGATGTTCAACAGTCAGCTCTACCATGCTTCGATTGTACAAATCCCATTGCTACTATTGTCTGGTTTAATCACACGCCCTAGGAGTAACTTGGAAAAAAAACACATTGCCACCCTTTAGACCATGGAGACTAAGTTTGAGCTGTTTTGCTCACCTTGTATGTTCTCGAAGGTGACATGGGATGCGTTTTGCACCAATACTACATTTTGTCTAGAGATTCGTTATTGTGATTTTTCTTTGCATTTGTAAATCTTCTACGATGTTCTGTGTAGGTAAATATCAAGTCATATGCAAGTACTAATGAGCTAGCTGTAATGCCACAAGATCGAGTAACACGGCTTGAATGGGACAGACGCTACCTCTCAGTTCTTGGGGTTGAAAACAACCAATTATATGAATTGAGATTACAGACGCCTGAAAATGTTTTCTTAGAAGAGGAAAGTGACCTTCGTCGAATTATGGAGTCCTTCAGAGTAATGAAATTGAATGTCTGATGATTTATTTATTTTTGTAATATATTTCAAAGGTTCTTCTCATTCTTTTATTTCAATGTAGATTCACTGAAGTAACAAGGTTCCATTTGTAATATTTTTTGCTATTATCTTGTGTATGACAACTAAAACCTAATTAATCGTATAGTTCTGTATTCATAGATGAAGTTGGACACAATGAAATTCAAGAGCAATTATTTGTTTCCAAATTTCTCGTCTGACGCACTAGAGCATATAAATGTCAGGGTTGCAAATTCGTGTCTGGAATAGACCTGAATCCAGACTTGGACCTTAAGAACTGAGAAGTGCTCTACTTACATGTGTTAAAATGACTGTGCACTAGGCAATTCTCTTTTTCTTGCCCAGTCTTGCTGTTGCATCATTCAGCGACTGCCAGGTTGCCATTTGCTGTACATCCGTTGCCTCACAGTTATGGCCTTCCGACCGTTGTCATCTCAACCTCTGTTTGTTTTTGATGGTTTTGCTTATGCTTGTATTTGGATATACGTATATTCCTAGTGTTCGTTTCCTTGGTGTATATAATTTCTGTACCAGAAAAATCAAGGTACATAAAGTAAGAAGAATCGTAAGAAAGACGTTCTCTATTCAACTCTTCTTGAGTCCACAAAAAAAATCAAATGCCAATTCCTCCCAAGTTAGCGAATATTCATAGAGAAATAAGTCATGAACTAGTCAAATTTGATAGTTTTATACATCCGGTGGTTAATTTCAATGGGCATGCCATTGAATCTAACCGAATGCGTCATGAATACGGTGGTTAATTTGATAGTTATTTCAACGCATACTCACTTTGCTAATAATAAATCTTCGGCATTCCCTATGTTAGACTTGATAAGGCGGAATCGTTAACTGGTTGGGCATGTGAAGAATCTGCTGATCACTTACTTGGCTATTTAAGACATAATAAGAGAGGAATTGCCTTCTCGTGCTCTACATGCACTTCACATTGGGGGTATAGCCAAGCTTCCTAACTTCGGGTATGCCATCTCTGTGGTTTGTGCTTGGATTGTGAAGAATCATATACTTAATTCTGTCTGCACGGCAAGATTTCTAACAGAACAGAATTTGGAATTTAGCATGGTAGGACCAAAGAACATTATTAGGATTCTAATGGAGTTCGGAATCGTTTCTTAACGAAGGGAAGATCATTTGGACGTTTTTTGCTTTTAGCTTTCTTTTGGACTATGTGGAAAGAAAAAAACGGATTTGAAGAGTAACAACTAAAGAAGGACTCATGTGGAAGGTGCTTGGGATTTGAAGGATGATTTTACGAGGATGATGCAGGAATTTTATGTGGAAGGTGCTTGGGATTGGAGACTCATGTGCACCTAAGGACTTCAGGCCATTGATTTATTGGGTAGTGCATAGATTTTGTCAAAAGTGCTGGCTAACAGAATGAAGACAGTTATGCATAAGTTGGTGTCTGATTTTCAAGGGGCTTTCATCAAGAATAAACAAATACTGGATGGGGTGTTAATTGCTAATGAATGCATTGATAGAAGACTGAAATCAAAGATACCAGGACTGGTTTGCAAGGTGGACATGGAGAAGGCCTTTGACAATGTAAAATGGAAAACTCTTTTCTGCATTTTAGAACAACATGGCTTTGGTGCTAAGTGGATCAACTAGATCAAATGGTGTATTACTTCTTCACATATATCAGTTTTAGTCAATGGGAGTTCTACTGATAAAATTAAGCCTTCTAAGGGTTTGAGACAAGGAGATTCTGTGTCTCATTTTCTGTTTCTTTTGGTGGTGGAAGTGTTGTCCAAGTTGATGGATGATGCAGTGGGAAGGAAGCAGATACATGGTTTCTAAGTTGAGGAAGATGGTCTAGTGGTGTCTCATCTACAATTTGCAGATGATACATTGATCTTCATAAACGCAGAAGTGGATGATGTAAGAAGACTTCTTATTATTCTAATTACTTTTGAAATGATTACATGATAGAAACTTAACTTGGAGAAGAGCTCTATGATCAGTATAGGTGCTGATCAGGTTATCAAGGACCTTGCATTGGAGTTGGGGTGTAGGACTGAGCAACTGCCAATTAAATATTTGGGGATTCCATTGGGAGCTACCACAAGGACTGCTGGTGTCTGGGAGGAGATAATTCAGAGAATGGAGGTGAAACTAGCTGCTTGGAAGAAGAAGTTTTTGAATAGGGCAGGTAGGCTTGTGTTGATTAAAAGCTGCTTGTCTAGTTTACCATTATACTTTCTATCTTTGATAAGTATGCCTGCTAGTGTTGAACTAAAGTTGACTAGGTTAATGAGGAACTTTCTTTGGGACTCAGATGTCTCCAAAAGAAAGATGTGTTGGGTTGCTTGGCTAACCATATGTAGGTCTAAGAAATTGGGTGGTCTGGGTGTGAAGGACTTAAGACTTACTAGTAAGGCTTTGAAAGTAAAATGGGTTTGGAGATATGCTAAGGAGAAACAAGCTCTTTGGAGAAGAGTTGTGCAAAAGCAATGCAAGACTGATGCTGATATTTTGATTCCAGTTGATGATGGGAAACCACATGGGAGAAGTATTTAGAAGATAATTCTGAAATCTGCTGTGTTTCTACAAAAACATATGGTGTTTCAGTTGAAGAATAGTAGGGGTATTAAATTTTGGCTGGATAAATGGACTACCAATGGTCCACTTAAGGACAAATACCCTGCAGTTTTTACTGCTGTCAAAAAACTGCTGCTATTGCAGACATGATCAAGGATGGTGTTCTTTTTTTACAGGCAAATAGAAATATTTCTTATCAAGAGCAAATGGAGTGGAGTTTGCTCTGTAATGAACTTGGCATAGTTCCAGATTTAGTTGATGCAGATGATGAGGTTTCTATTTTAGAAGATTATACTGTGAAGAAGGGTTATGAAGCTCAGTTAGAGGATGAAATAGATTGCAATTTTGTGAAGTTTGTGTGGAAGAAAGGAATCCCTCCAAAGGTGAGTTTTATGTTATGGGCACATTTTCATAATTCTCTTCCTACTATGAGCATGTTGAAGCACAGAGGAGGTCAGGTTCAAAGTGATTTATGCAATGTTTGTAAGAAAGAAATAGAGACTTCTGATCACATTTTCTTACATTGTGAGTATGCTAAGGAGGCGTGGCAATATTTTTTCTAGTCTTGTCATGTGAGTAGTGGTACTTATGTGACAGTGCTTGAACTGTTTGAATTTTGGGGAGGTGTAGCAGTTCAAGGCAGGTGCAAGAAGATTTGGGATAAGCTTATATATGCTATTATGTGGCATTTGTGGAATGAGAGGAATGCCAGGACTTTGGTGGGAGAGGTAAAATGGTGGAGGAATTGTGTTTACATATCAAACAAACCTTAATTTTGTGGCACTTTGAGAGTGAGGTGTTTAGAGGGTTTTCTGTAAATGAAATTTTGTTCCATTGGGAAACAGTTCTTCACATGTAACTTTGTGTGAGCTGCTTACCAGGATTTGTACATATTATATTTTAATATAACCTTCTTTTATGCAAAAAAAGAGTAACAACTATCTTAGCTTGGGTCACAATCCACAATCCAGAAGTCTCTGCTCCATTGAGGTTTGGGTTTTCAACCGGGGGACTCATTGTTCTAAGGTTTCACCTATTTTCCACCTACGTTTTTCCTATCGCCACTCTTATTAATTTCCACCTCCACTTATCCTATTTGTCACTCATATATTTTTACATATATCCTAAATACCACTTCATACATTTTTATATATATCCTTGATTTTTTGTTTACACCCGACATAAATGATTAAATACAACCCTCCACCATTTGTAAACCTTTATCATGTGACTGGCTAAAACCCACTTTTATTTTCATCTTTTAAACCCAACTGCTTATCGTTAATGGTGAACATTAGTACTTTTAAGTGATACCACTACGAATAGAACAACCATTACTTGACCATGATCACCACCGTTAAAATCGCCATTGTTACGACCATAATTATCACCCGTTTTTCTGTATCAAAACTTAATAAGTCAAAATTGAATAGTAAAAGAGAACCAAGCATATCTAACTTTGATTATTTAATTATCCCTTTGATATCGATTAGATTTGTTATCAGTTCAGTAATATGTAAAATCAGTAAACATATTGGTGTCAAGATCATGACCAGAACATTGTAATTAATGATCATCGGATCAATTTGTATAAGAACTAAGAAGATATATATTACTAACTAATTACATGTCCCTTTGAAATCCATATCCGTGAAATACATAGGACACGTAAAACCCTAACTTTTTAAGGGGAAGAAGAAATAGTACATGTAGGTGACAATTTCCCACCTCTCCTACCGTTCTTCTACTATATCTCTCCTATCGATCGACACACCATGAGTAGCAAAGAAATCTCGCAAAGAATGAGAGATGCTCATGCTTTATAAATCACTATGAACTTTAAATAGTATATTAGAACAAGCCAAGCACCTTCACTCCTTATTGGTTTAATTTTTCTTCTAATTTTGTTTAATCTTTTTTTCTTTCTTATTGGTTTAATTTTTTTCTTCTAATTTTTTGTTTTAAACAGAATTCTAACCTAGGGTAAATATTTTTTTCAGTGAAATTTTAATAAAAACTGAGATTAATGAAGAAGAAGCAAATTAGAGTGGTGATAGTTATAGTTAAATTTAATTTGACTTTCATAGGTGGTAAATAGGAAAAATATAATTGAAAAATAGAATGACTTTAAATTTTTTGATGAGGGTGGCAAATAGGAAAAGTGTGGGTGGAAAATAGGTGGAACTTTGTTCTAACGGAAAACACCTTAGCTTTGAAGTTTTGCTTCGGTTTTATACTGTTCTTAGAGGTGAGCGACGGACGGGTGGATGCAGATTTGGTATTACCCGCGTTCAATCCGTTTAAATGACGGGTTTGAGATTTTCACCCACATCCAAACCATTACCCATCGGATTTGGTACTCACGGGTGAGCGGATTGGATGAGGATGGATTTGAGGATTCAAAAAAGATATAAACGAAAACAAGTAAATGCAGTGGCGGAGCTGGAAAATAAAGGTGGGGGTGGCTTGAAAACTAATTGGATTGGTAGGGGTGGCTTAAGCCTATTTTTTAGGCATGAATTTTTTTAGCCAAGCTTACAACCACGGTAAAATTTTGAGTTTTTGGACTTTGGGCTGGCTTAAGCCAGCCCAAGTCAATATGTAGTTCCGCCCCTGAGTAAATGTCGAAGATAAGTAATATAACTTAGTTTTAAAACTCAGATTACTGAAATATTAGTAATTAACATAACAATAATACAATAATGTCTCTCAAACAGCCAAAATTATAATTTTATTGATATGAGGGCCTCCGATCAATCCAAAATTGATACTTTTTGCATATTTTGACGAACTTCAATGCATCTCAATAAAAAAACTATATATATTATCTACCAATTTTGTATAATAACCTTCATATACTTATAATACTAACATTATTGTTAGGGTCGGGTGTCTAACAGATGGGTGATGTTGTACCCGCGTCCAATCTGTGAAAATGACCGGTTTCAAAAATTCATTTGTTTCCAATCCGCCAAGAGACAGATCGGGTGTCTACCCGCCAGAATACGGATCGGATCGGATAAATTCCACGGGTTTGGATGATTTTGCTCACCTCTGTTCTTCAAGCTTTTGTTTTTATTTTTGTTTTTCTTTGTAGTTGGTCTTCAATAGTTGACTGATGTTGAGACCTCATGTTCGTAACAATAGTTCTCTTTTCTTCTCTCGTATTTGAACAAAGAAAAGGTAGAACCACTAGTTTGGTAGTTCTTATACCTAGATATGTCATATGTGGAACGTCAGGATATCATCAATGTAATGTAAATTGTCCCGACAATTCCTATGGGATGGTCAAATCTACAATTCGTATGTTTTGCTCCCACTATGGAATTCGTAAACATGGAAAGTGAAAGGAAAACCACCAGATTTAAGAATTTATCCCAGGGGAGCCAAGATTTATAAGTTGGGATGCAAAACTTTGGTTTGGGGTTAATTTTTTCTAAAGGGCTAACCATTACGGGTCTTGAATCTTGATTCAAGATATAAAAACCGTGACCTATTCCCATGATTCAATTTAGTGTTCAAGGGTTTGTTAGAGAGTGAAGTTGAATCAAGTTTGTTGCGCCGAACCATTGGGCGCACGGGAAAATCACTTTTGCGCCCAATGTCAAATTTAATTTAATTAGTTAAAATCTAACGACTCATTTATTTGCGCCCAACCATTGGGCGCATCAATCGTGAACCATCAGATTTAACTTTATAAGTCAAAATCTAACGTTTCATAAATTTGCACCAAATGATTGGGAACAATGTGACTAATGGTTTGGCACAATACTTTAATCACCATAGTAGATATTAGTTGATTCAATCTGACGTGGCAGTCAAGTTGAATCTTGATTCAACCTTCCATAACGGTTAGCCTAAATAAACTTAAATCTCTAATTGGACCTAAATTAGACTTTGGAGCCAGATGGGCTGGCTCCGCCCCTTGTTTGCCCACTGCGGCCTAACAAGAGATGCCAGTTTTCCTTACGCCGCGCGTCTGGACTTGTGTTGAACAATCTAAGTTAAGCCACTTGCGACTAAAGTGTTGCCGCTCGATGCCTCTGACCGACTACTTATATCATATATTCTTATATTATAATCGAACTTCACTTTTTAGTTTGAAATTATGGGTTAATTAGTGTTTGGTATTCAGGTTTTGTCCAAAGTTAGTATTGGTCTAGCATTTGTCTGACTTAATGGTCGGTACCTGGATTTTACGTTGACCGGTGTTGATTTAGTTAGCTGTTGACGTATATTACTTTTTATCAAATAAATAGTCAATTATCAAAATATATTTAACTTTATTAACAACCATAGCTTATGTCCCTAACTTCTTCATCTTCCCTTTCAAAACAGAGACACCCATCTTTTTTATTTTCTCCACAGTCGCGACGATAACAAGCACCACCAATATCAAAATCTTTGAAACATGTAAAACCCCACTGTTTAACTTTCTGATTTTACATTATCTCGGAGACTCCACCTTTATCAAAACCACCATGAAGGCTCACTACTGCCACCACATCACTTATCAAAAACCATGTTATTCACAGTTGAGTTAATTAGTAAGGAGAAAATTGGTTTTTTTTTTTAGTTTACTAAAATAAATGGGGTTGTGATAGTGGGACAATGGGAAACAAAACATATATCAGGGGTTTTAATGTTCAGAAAAATGTTTATGTTTCTGATTTAAAGCTTAAGGAATTCGTAAGGTTATTATTAGTTATGAAACAACAATTAATACTGAAAACACTGGGATTACCAAAATATACCACCAACTTTTTCGTAGGCAATCTGTATGGACAAACTCAAGGAAAGTGTCTAGAGTTATATCTCTATCTCTTGCGATTAGAATGTTTACAGAATTGAATTCGTGAACCTAATCACAAAGAGAGTTCTTGGACGGTACCAAAGACCAATGTCCAAGGATCAATCAAGTTGTATCCAACAAACTAGGTCGGACGTATCTACTCTGATTGATCAACGCACAACCTGTGATATTTCAATTATAAAGATAAACAATATAATTCGGAAAAAGAAATAACACAGACACCAGAAATTTTGTTAACGAGGAAACCGCAAATGCAGAAAACCCCCAAGACCTAGTCCATATTGAACACCAAACTGTATTAAGCCGCTACAGACACTAGCCTACTAACAATTAACTTCGATCTGGAATGTAGTTGAACCCGAACTCGGTCTCCCACTGATTCAGGTACAGTCGCGCTCCTTACGCCTCTTGAATCCCAGCAGAATTCCGCGCAATTGGTTCTCTTAGATGACGTCACACCAACTAAGAGTTGCTTCAACTCAATTACAGACTTTAAACCAAATCTGCCTCCCACAGATTAAGCCTATATAATTGATTTCCTGATTACCATTCAAACAGATGATCAGATCAAACGTAGGATCAAGGTGATGGATATCGATAGCAATTTGACAGAAGTCTATCTATCCTCAAAATCCGGACTTATGCAACCCGAAGTGCAACCTAGATTATTATTCACCTCACAAGTATAAAACTTGCGGAGTCACAAAGTTGAGACGAAGAGAAATTTGTGATTTCTATCTATCTTGTTCAAGTAATAAATCAACAATCGAACAAGATCAAGATACTCAAGTTATCAAGATAAAAGATAATTGGACCTGGCTTCACGAATCCCAATGAAGTCTTTGATAGTCGCTAAACCCTAAAATCGTTTTTGGAGAGGACGACTCTAGATACAACTAGGACACACCAAAAAGTAGTGTCAGGATTCAAAGATCCCAGTTGCCAAGAGTTCCCCTTATATGGACTTCAAAGCATAGGTTGCTTTAGGTTTAAGCTAAGATAGCTTTGAAACCAAGAAAACAATATTCACCGTTAGATCAAAACTTTGAATTTTATTCACATAAACAAGATATACACTCTGGTTAGATAAACCGTAACTGAACCGTGTACAAAGACTATGTCCAAATTGGTTAGCCGAAACTAGTCGGTTTAAACTTGAAAGCTTAACACTCATTTTCATGAACACAAAGACATTGATCTTGAGTCACAATCATGTGATCAAATGAGTCTAGTATTTTTAGAGAATTTATCAAATGAAAATCATCTCGTAGAAATAATTTAATCGCATTTGAACACAATCGACATAGTTTGTAAATGTACAAAGTACAAATACATGAGTCATTCCTAAATCGGCTGAGTCATGGTACGCGAACCGGTTTGCAAACTTATGAGCAAAACCGAGTTCCGGAGTTGTCAGAACTTTTTCAGTTCACGTACCAGTTTGCAAACTTAGGTGAAAAACTGAGTTCCAGAGTTGACAAAACTTTTCCAGTTTGCCAGATGGTTTGGAAACCCTAAGACTTTACCGGTTCCGGAGTTCACATAACCTTTTCAGTTTACGTACCGGTTTGGGTACTAAACTGGTTCAGGAACATAGAACTGTATTTGTTCGCATACCGGTTTAAATACTTAAACCCGGTTCCCAGACCACAGTTCCAAAATGGTTTGCATACGAACATGCATACCTATCTGGATCACGAAACAAGCAGATTTTCCCATGATGTGCATACGAATATGCGTATCACACAAATCTGTAAGTCGATATATAGCCACTCCGCTACGTGTACGAGTACATGTAATACGGCTTCAGACATATAACATTTATCTCATTTTGTAAGACTGATAACACTGTCTTGTATTCCGAATATGGTAGTCCTATATTTTTCTCTAAATCAATTCGAAACATTCCCGAATAACATCAATGACACATATCACAGTTCCAGGCTATTTTCGAATGATAAACTTGAAACATGATTTTGGTTCCGAACAATAAATTGTTCTCCATCGAAATTGATCAAGTATGAACAAATGTTCATTAAGCTTAGTCATTATATTTCGAGAAATTCGTAAACTAAATAATTAGTTCTCGACTCGAAATTCTTGTCTATGCAAGCTAGTCTAATTAGTTATGCGACAAACGTCTCAAGGATAGAAAAATGAATATAACTTAAGAAATAGGTGGTTCAGTCTTAACTTACCTTTTGTTGATGAAGTTCTCCAAGAGCTTCAGTGATCTTCGCCTTCAAACGGTAGAACGCAAATGACAACTGGTTCGTTTCTCAACTACCTCTATCCTAGACCGAGACTTAACTAATTGTATACTAGAAATCAAGATATAGTTTTTACAACTAAATTTGACAACAAGCTTGAGATAGCAACATTTGTGAGTTCGACCGAGCAATGCTCTAACAAATACCTTTTGAGAATACGCAACACGAGAATAACAATTTGGATCCCCTAAGCATGTGTTCCATACCACATACTCAGGATTGCCAAAAGGATATCTCAACACAAGATCTTAAGCGCACGTCACATACCGTACATTCATGAATCCTCAAAGTTCACAAGTTAGCAAGGGTCATCGAACATGACAAGATTTTCTTAGAGCAGTACCGTGAGGACCAAACTCTAATGCAAGAGCAGTCGGATGCAAGCTATTGTTAGATAGTTGCCGATGGTCTTTCGGGTATCCACTCGTAAGAGAGATGCTAGTCGGCTTGACAACGCACACTGTTGTCCAGTTGCTAGTGGGTGGAGATGATCAGTCCCATTTTCTACCTACCGTTATGAACGTTCTTCTTGGTCAGCAACTATTTGGTGACTCGCTATTTAAGGCCTGGAAAACTCACGGTACTTGGCTAAGTCTAACACAATTCGCGCGACAGTTAGCTGACTCTTCCAACTTATTATTTCCCTTCAAAGGAAAATTTTGTAGTCTCATTACAAAATACTCGCCAACAAGTCCATAATGCACATTCTCTAGTGTTTTCTCGGAACTTGCTCTGTTACCAATCGTGACGGACCGGAAAATTACGTCGGCGCCCAACCACGCAGCCAAAACTCCCCGAGCACCACTCTGATACTAGTGACTGGCTTTAAAACTTCGCCTCTCATCAAGTAAATTGATATAGTTTATAGTGATAAGAAAAAATTTGATTCTCAGACTTGTGAAAACTGATTTTATACTTAAACTCTAATTTAAACTAGTAATTAAATAGAAGTTGATAACAATATTTCGAGAGACTGGGACTCGGGATTCCACCATAAAATTCATTCATGCGATTCATATATTTATTCTCGACAATTATAACTCAAATAATAATAAAATATTGACTCTCTGTCATTGCCAAGGTAGATTTCTAAAAGATTAATTGTAAATAATAAGCATGATGCACCAAAAGCTCTTACGTCTAAGTATTCATCATCAAACAAGATCACAATTAATTAAGAAAAATCATAAATCAATTTAAATTAATGCAAAGAGTCATAAAAGAAATAAATATAATTTCCACACACATGGAATATGGCTTCCTCCGTCATCCCAGTGTTAGGGTTTAGCTCCTCATGTCGAAAACACGCTCAAAAGATTTTTCCATTGCTCAAAAAGTGTTTACAGAGGTGAAAAGGTAGAAAAAGAACAAAACAGTGCAATTGCAACGTTTATAATCGTTGTGGATTGACTATTACAAAGATAACAGTTGGAAAAGCTGACTTTCAGCCACTGAAGGTCTTTCTCTACTACAACCAGGAACGACAGTTTTTGCGATTATTTTTCTGCGTCTTTTCTTCTTGTTCTTGAGAACAACTTCGTATGTGCCGTCTGCAACTCTTTTCCTTCTTCTTTTTCATGGTGCTGCAATTTTTCTCTGCGACCTCTCCCGTGTATCTGTAACTGCCCCCAACTCTCGATAACCCTTATGTGATACCCAAGTATCCTTTATATACACAACATATCGATTAAATCTCCACGAAATCTTCGAAATATATTTTCTTTTCTTCCACGGAAAGTCGCGGGAAAATCTCTTCTTTCTCTTCTTTACATGTCCCCTGATTTGTTCCAAACACTTCCAAAGATAGACTGCAATCCAGAAGAAGATATTCTCCCCTCTTGTCACCCTTTACTTCCAAATATAAACCCAAAGAGACAAAATAGGAATCCGATATATCCACATGCCATGTTTTGCTTCAAATCAATTACCCGCCCCAATTCAGTCCAGTTAAAAACTTATAACAACATTGTTTGGCCCAATCAAGTCCATTCTAGCAAAAATATTTGATTCAATCTCGTTAAAACTCCTCCGAATCTTGAACCCTAAATTTCCCATCGAACCCGTGGAACCCATGAAGGTACTGCCCAAGTTCGCCCAATTTATGTTCCTCGGGTTGGCCCAAGCTTCACTGGACATACGAGTTTGTTAATATAATAATAACAAATTTTAGTAATAATAAGGTTTAATTGCTCCATTTATCTCAAATTTCCAAAATAACTGAAGATTATTTAAAATAATATAAACTTTTATCATATTGAATGATTAATGAGATAAAACAATTAAATATTTAATATGAGATAAATATAATTTTTATTTTTCATTATTAGATTTGAAGATAATATCCAAAATTATTCTAAATAGATAATAATACCAATTATAAAAATAGTTTTATATAGCTATATCACAGTTGGGAGTGTTGCCTGGGTTAGAAATATTTGCGTCCCTGCTTGACCAAATTTAACTCGGGTTTATAAAATTTATGCCTAAGCTTGCCCAAAGTCTTGAAATACGTTGCACATGTCCGCCCAACGTTCGGGTTGGGCATGGGTTGGATGGGTTAACCCAACCCAAGTCCCACCCCTACCTAAATCTGCCTGTAAACTTCAAATTTTCCCGCCAAAGTTCAATTTTGAATTTAAGAAATTGAGTACTCTTTATCCATTCTCGGGGTGCCAGTAGTACTTGACCTGGGGGTGTCCTTATTCAACTGAGGGGTGCCTTTAACAATTCATTTGGATGCCTTTAGTAATTTTCTCCAGGGGTCCAAATACCACTTTTTGAGCCAATTTTCCAAAACCTACAAAGATATAAAATACCAAAATAAGTACAAAAATGAGTACTAATAATATAGAAAATCGAGATCAAAATAGACACATAAATACGTCTATCTGAAAAGACGAGGGTACCCAAATACACCACAATCTTTTGATTTCAACCTATAAGTTCTCTTACCGAAAGTGATTGTCTATGGACAAAGTCGAGACAATACGACAAATCGGTATTCACATTTTGTGTGATTGTCTATGAATACTAGATCGAGACAATACGACTACCAAAGTGTGATTACTTGATTATAGGTTCGGACTTAACCAAACTCTATAGGATCACTATCAAGTAAAGCGGAGTTAATGTTTGTGTAATTTACTTCAAATTATATAAACAAATATAATTGCGGAAATAAAAAAGTAAAACACACAACAAGATTTTGTTAAAGAGGAAAACTGCAAATGCAGAAAAACCCCGGGACCAAGTACAGAATTGAAGACTCTTAGAATTAAGCGGCTATACAAAATCTAAACCAACTTCGTATAGTTGAGACCAAGCAATTACCCCTAGTTCACTTAGTTTCCTCAATATCCCTGCGCTTCCGACTTCGATGAGTGCACGCACTGGAACAATTCATTTGGATCGTATTCCAAACAATAAAAGAACAACAAATCTGTTTGGTAACAACTCTTTTGATTCTTTCAAGATAAAGATATCTCAAGTCATATGCAAAGGCTCTTCCGTTTAATCCAATAAACTCCCTTGCCTGGTTAGATCAATCCAATCTCTATTACCAAAGTAAAAAGATTCGGATTGTAACAATCAAAATAGATCTCAAGAGAACTATTAGGCGTTACCAATCTCACGCAACTAATCAATCGAATAAATCCGATTTTAGTTGGATCCTAGCCGATCAAGGTTTGTGCAACACAAAGATATGAGAAACAATAAGAAATCTTCTCCGTCTTCAAATCTTCTTTAATCTTCAGTTAAAACCTGCACAACACCACTTGAATCTCTTGTAATCAATCACGCACAGAACGGATTCTATTAACAATGGATTATCACAAGATGTGTTTAGATCTACAAACAGTTCTAAAGATCCCGTCGATACTTCGATCTAGTTTGAGTGAATCTTATATCAGAAGAGAAGATTCTCAAGAATAAACAAACTAGGTGCAATCAAAGTTTCAACAACCGTTATTCAAACAAATCAATCGAAAACTAATAAAACCGCAATTATCTAGTTTCCCACCAACGGTACTCGTAGAATTTCTTGATCCCATAGACGTCTTTAAACGAGCTGTCGTAAGAGATTTCGCCTAATTAGGGTACTTTCCTCACCGGATAGATGGCTCCACCAGAAACAACAAAAAGATAAAGTTTGCATGGCTCTTAGGATAGTTTGCTAGAAATGCAAACTTAGGTATTTATAGACCAAGGATGTTTGGACACCAAGGAATTTCCAAAACCAAAAATATTCTCAAGATATGCAATGAATGGCAAAATTCGGTTTTCCTAATTCCAATAAATGCTTGTCCAAAATTTGTAAAATCTCTTAATAGAAAATATCCAATTAATAAATGAACATTACTAATTTTTATTCTCCAGAGATATGTATTTAATTGCTGGTCATTAAAAGCATATATAACCAAAAACCTTAATTAAAAGCATATATAACCATTACTAATTAATTTCGGTACAGGATCTCCATGAGTACTAAGGAATATCTTTGAACAATAAATGATAAGAGTTATTGTCCGTGTTCAAAGTATGTTGTCATCTTTTCTCTGTAAATCATCTTTCATATTTACATTATTGGAATCGGTTATACCACACTTCCAAACAAGTTTAGAATTGGTTCACCCGTATTCCAAGACTACTATGTGATTGACCAAATATCAAATCACATACATGGATTCAGTCGGCTCTACCAATCACTAGGATCGGTTATACCCTAATATGGAAACACTTGTGATCGGTCACACCAATCACTAGGATTGGTTACACCAATTACCAGGATCGGTTACACCAATATTACTAGGATCGGTCACACCAATTACAAATATCGATCATACCATCTCAGGTGATTACTTAGGATCGGTTACACTAATTAATCAAAACTAGTCATACCAAATCATAAGTCAGGCATTGTGATTAGTTATACCAAGATACATAACAAATTTACGATCGGTTCTACCATCTCACACATATTAGTAATCCAAAGATTTGCAATGAATAGCCGTACCAATAAGCCTAACGATTTCTCTTTCGATTCATAAAACAAGTTCATAAATGTACTTCCTTTAAACAAATGCAAAACATTATTTCCTAGGATGAAATCTTCATCATTACCCATTCACATAATCATAACAGCATTCATAAGATTAAATCGATGTCATATCTACGAAGTTCAAAAGATAAGCGTTATACTTCGTAGTCTAATTCCCTAATACTATGATCATATGATCATGTCTCACTACTAGAGTGATATATACAATAAACAGCTTCGCAGTTATGTTTTCAATATAACACGACTTGAAAGATACTTTAGGAATGAAACAACTCAAGTCAATATTACTAACCTCAAGAGGAAGGATGATGTCGTCGTTGTACTTCGTTACTTCTTCACGTTCTTCAGGTCTTCGAGTAATACTTGTATGTCTCAACGTTCCTAGACTTTCTAGTCTAACCTAAACGGAGTTGTCTCTAGTACATAATCAAGCGACTTTTATATGAGTTTTGACACACTAAAATATGACAACCAAACTTGACATACCAACGCTCGGCGGGTTAAACCGAGCTATGCTCTAACAATCTCCTCATTTGTCAATTTTAGTGACAAAACTCTTAATACATATGGATAAACAAATTACAAGAATTCATTTTACATACGCTTGATTCCAAGTTTCAACAATACAGTAACCTGCATATATTCAATCAATAAATGCCGCTGTTGACATTTGAATAACAAAGTTTATAGTACTCCCCCTAAAGGTAAGATAGGTAGATATTCAATCCGAACATCTTTGTTATTCAACTTTTTGTAGTCAAGATAACTACAACAGCAATATGATATGTTTCTCCCCCTTAGTCAATGCTTTACTCTTTCGTTAGATATAACGTTTAAGCACAATTGTCCTTTCATTAGTGATTGCAAATCACTTGTTTACTCCATATATTTCTCCCCCTTTTTTTTTTCCAGAAAATGACAAAGGTTCGAGCAAATAAAGGACAAACCGAAGGGATCTTACAAATCTAAAAGACTTGTAAACAACCTATAAGAGTTAAGCACGAAGGTTTCACATACCATTTTAGATAACCAATATTAAAACCGAAACTACAAGTAATCTAGTTTTAATATGTTATCAAGGAAATAATTTCCCGAAGCAATTTTCCATAATAGTTAAACAAATCGACTAAGAAACTTAGTTCCCTTGTTAAACCGATTGTAAACATACAATCGCTTATTTTGATAAGACCAAAATAAAGATCAGCATTAACTTTATTTCTCTCATCAAGCTCTACTTATTCAGAAAATAACTTAGACCTTTCTCTTTAGACAAGACAAGCACTAGGTTAGTTAACTAGTTTTTCTTGTCAAGGCATTCGATTAGACTTGAATAACCGAATCCTTCAATTTGATAAGTCTAACTAAGATCAGAATTAACTTAGTTTTTCTTATCCGGAATCGAATTGGACTAAACAAATGATCCCGTATTTCGTTAAGCCATAAACAATACATACAAACTAAAACAAACTGACTTGCACAATTCTTTCTTAACCGGAAGCAATTGAAATAAATATTTATAGCACCGCAATTGCACCGAAATCTCGTTAAGAAAAACACTTGATACCCAACAATACAGAAGATACCAAACAATAAGCTAAATAAATTGACACAGTTTTTCTTAACCGGGGACAATTGAATCCCCCCCCCCCCACACACACACACACATCCATACACATCATAATGGAATATACCAATTGTAACGAAATTTTGTTAAGCATAAGCAAAATATATGCAATATAAACAGGATTTTCTTAAACAGGAAAACGATTACCTAACAAATTCGTTACCTTAGATTCCGCATCCTCTTCTCCCCCGAAAGATATATCATTAAGCGGAAGTTCAAACAAGAACTCTCCCCCCAGTATGTTGTCATCCTCTCGCAAGAACAAAAGAACAACAACAAAGGCAACCTTTACCAGAAAAAGGTTGAATCGGTTTTAACTAATGCGTGCCAATAGCAAAAGTTGAAAACCCGAAACACATATGTTATGATAAACACAACTCATGTGAACACAAATTGATTCAACATATTGTGACTTTTCACATATGAGTTTCAATCGGAACACCTTATGATCCTTTGATAAAGCCTACCAACATGGGCTAGAACTTAATCCCGCTAAATCAAAAAGCCACACAAACCATAAGGGTTACATCATATGAGATCGAATATTAAGGTTAATGAAAACCGAAATCAGATATTCCATAAACCGAAAACACATACCAAAAATATAGACATTGATGCACATGCTATGTAATCGGAAACTATCACAATAAAAATTATAAAATAAAAATTTTATTCATAAATAATGATTGTTTTATTCAAAATAGACCTTATACAATAATCGAAATAAATCAAAAATTGATGTCTATTTTCCTGGATTAAGTATTACAGCATATAACTTAATCCCTAGTGGGGCTCTGATTGTTCACTGAGGTTTCTTCAGTGTTCAAGATCTTGAAGCATGTCTCGAGATACTTGTCTGCAACCACTTCCTGTTTTTCAAGCTTTTCAACTTGAACCTTCATGCCTGCAAGATCAGCTTTTGTTTCCTCAATCCTATCCTTGAGCCACTGATGTCTAAAACACCCAATTTCGATAACGATTTCTCATGCTTTTCTTACTAGTTTTCTTGTTATTTTGTATATAGACGTTTTGTTTTTATGTTTTCAGGCAAAATGGCTTAAGTTTGCAAAAAGGAAGCAAAAGCGTCGAAGTGGTTCATATCGGCAAGAAGTGACGTCTCCATGAGATGCCTTGGAGGACTATGGGAGCTAAGGTGATGGACTAGTTTAATAATCGCTCATGGGCTTAACAAATTGCTAGTGGACTTCACCACCATAGGAATGCACATGTGTGCTGAGCAGCGAAGATCCTTGCACCAGGTTCATTGCTGGCCAGGTCTTAGTCACTATGAACATACGAGTGTAAGGCAATAGAAACAGACAACGAGTTAGCTTGAGTTTGAGACCGTGATTCTGCCAAGTTCTGGTCATCGAAACAAGTTGCACCAAGTCCAACTTTGCTTTGTTGGCAAGTGCAGTCTGTTGGGCCCTGTTTGGTTTACAGAGGTTCGCAAGTACAGGCAAATAGCGTGTAGTTTGAACTGATAAGGACTTATACATGGGTTTTGGCAGCGAGAAACTGAGGCTAATGCTTCAATTGTTCACGGTGTTGATTCGATGGATTAGTTTAGCGACAAAGAAGAACAAGGAACCAGTGGTGCAGAGTTTGTTGAAGACTCAGTTGTTTTGTACTCGGAAACATGAGAAAAACCAGGAATCTCGGATACAAATATGATTGGCATTTGGGATGAAGTTCCAGCCAAGACTACGGGGAAGAACGATATTATGGAGGAATTGAATGGGTTAGTTTTTGATTCGAATTGGCAGCTATATAAATGATCTTTGAAGGGTTTTTGAATGAAGTTCTCTTGGTGACAAGTCATGGAAGAATATCAATATACTGCCATTGATCCTTGCTGACAAACTGTGAGATTTATGAATGTTGATTGTGTTAGAAGCTATGGGTTTGTGTTAGAATCGTCTTATGCAGGTGTTTATGGGTGAAAACTATTTCTGCCGGTTTTGGTAATTTGGGGTGTATGGATGAGAAATGAGTCTAAACCTCAAACAAATGCACTACACGGGAGTGCTTGTAGATTTGAGAAATCAATCTGTGCAAATCCGGCCTAAACCAAGAAATGGCCGTTCCAGACTTGTTTCGGCAATATTCACAAAGTGAAGGAGATGGGGTTGATCTTAGGGAGGGAAGCGAAGAAGGTGTTGAGAATGTGAAGGTGTTGGCTATGTATGACTTGTATCAGAAAGTTGAACTGGCTTGCAGGATGTAAGCTATCAGTTCCGGTGTTTGAATACGATTGTATCAACACTTGCCTCTGTTGTCTTGACTTGCCTTATTTTTGGAAATAGGGAGGAGAACCTATTTATACAAGTCATTTTAGCCTTATTCACGTCTCTTGTGGGAAGTGGAGGAAGTGGAGTGATGGAGTAGTGGAGTTGTGTGTTAGTGTTACACGACCAGTCTTGACCACTTCTCCTGTCATCTCTAACCGTCCATGACTTCCTGACACGTTCTTGTGATGGCGCGTTGCACGCCGCACGCCGTAAACCGCTGAGACCAATACCCCGATATGTATCCCCGGTTTGTGACATGATTGATGTCTCGAGTATGTGGATCGTGGGACCCACAGAAAGTAGCATGTAATGCTATATTAAATAACTAAGTTATTTAGGAAGTCGATACTTGTGAAGTATCGTGTGTATTCTATGCGAGTGCATCGCATCATGGTGTGGTAAAGTGACGGGTGGTGATCACCATGACGCCTCACTGACCAATTAACTCCTGACCAGGGTTGTATAACCAAGCCGGTGAAGTTGGACGGACGAGATGATCTTTGAGACACTCATCTGCGACCGTTGGTGAAATTAGGGTTTTTGAAGAGGTGCGCAAGCATCACTCTTCAGCTTGGTCGAATCCAAGCTTGGGATACAATTTTTGGCAGGGCCGATCGTGCATGTGTGTAGACAACATGACGGTGTAGGCGCCCATACCTCATTGTCTCGTGAAAATGTGATATGGGCCACTCAATTTGTCCGGCGAAGTTGAGTGGTGAAGATCAATTTGCAACAGAAATTTGATGCCGCAAAAGCCGCGCATCATGCCAACATCGGGCGCGCATTTCAAGACGACCAAGCTTGGTCTGTCTTGGCCGATTAGTCTGGTATACAGACGGCGAGCTGGTGTACACGTCCATACCTTTATATCCCATAGAAACGTGATCTAAGCCACTCAATTTGTCCGGCAAAGTTGAGTGGTCGAGATTAGTTTGCAATCGGGAGGTGCGACCATGCCTAGTTCGGGCGTGCGAATCGAGGCAAATAGGCATGATATGCCTTGGTCGATCGGGTGTGGAGATAGATGGGCCCACGGTGGTCATGTTGACACGCACCGGACCTGCTTAGTCTAATCCTGGACCCTTCATTCGTGCAGGAGAAAATGGACGCTCGTGATTGTCCAAACCCTAATTAGGGTTTCACCGGCCGTGCGTCATGCCTTGTTTGGGCGCACAAACTGGAACGACCAACTATAGTTGGTCCTAACCGATCGGTCATGTATGTGGGCGGGCCCACGGTGTTTGTGTTGACATGCTCTGGGCCATTTGAATCTACATCTACACCCTCCATCTATGCCTGCGAAGATGGACGGTTGAGACTGTTTTGCGATACATGTAATGTGTCGCAAACCCTAATTTAGGGTTTTTCGTCCATACTGCTTTGGCTTGGACGGTTTGGCAAGCTATGCCACCCTTTTGGAGAGACCGACCATGCGGGGCCCGCTTTGGGTCAATAGTGATTATTCCAATACCTGCTTGGGGTCATGGATTCAATCTAAGCCATCCAATCATGCTGGTGAAGTTGGATGGTCGTGATCGTTTCTGAGACTGATATGGACAGTCCAGGTTCAAACATGCTCAATCGGGCTAGTATAACACACACCGAGAGATCTGTGCTCAATCGGGCTAGTATAACACACAGAGAGTTGTATGCTCAATCGGGATAGTATAACACACCGAGAGTTTTAGCCTGTACGGGTATTTCGTACATGCTTCATTATTAATGCTTGGAGGTTCTTGTTGCTCTGCTGGGAACAACACTCAGTCGTCATGCCACACCGTAATGAGTACGGGAAATACAAGGCTGGTTATGCATTAATTAATAATGTCAAATTCATTGTGGTATATGGGATTGTTGCCACATGCTCCAACCTGGATGAATTTCGTGTATTTAATTCACAGAATCATCGGGATTGTTGCCACATGCTCCATTCTAGGTGAATTAGTAAAGTGAAGAAGTATTCATCACTTATTAATGGCTTTATCTTTTGCAAGATGTTAGCGCATAATTTTGGCCTTTACAATTTTAGCCTTGAATGAAAATCCACCATCAACATTAAGTCCCCTGCCTAGTACATGATGGTTATACTATCGTGGGGTAGGCATGAGATGGTGACATATACAACATAAGAAAACAAGATAAAGGAAGTCTACCTGGAGGGATTCTGACCAATCGTGGGCAATCCTCCATGCGTGCGTGCCCACAGGCCTTGATGGGACCGGCTTCCTCCCTTAGGTGTTTGAGCTAAGAAGAAGATTCTTCTGGGATTCCCCAGCGTGGGTGCTTACACACTGCTGGTTGAATCGTTCGTATCCAGATGCTCCCCCGATTCTTGATTAGGGTTCAAAGAAAGCCTGACTTGGTCGGTGTTGAATCCCCATATATCGGGTAGGCTTCGCCGTAATCGTTTTAATCTTCCTTCAGGGTTTCTTCAGCATATATGCATGTGTAGAGATTTTGAACCACTTTTACGATTTTGCAATAGGGTTTTCTAGAAGAAACTCCGTTTTATCATCATGTCGAACAACAGTGGATCGTCTTCTTCATACCATCCAGGATCTTCCGTTAAACGTGCACGACCTGCGTCTGAGCTTCATGATGAATCCCCTGCTCGTGTTCTCCGAGTCAAGAAGATCATACCGGTTCGTCTCATTCTCCTTTTCTGAACAATTTCTTGGTCTTTGTAGGATCCAAATATCGCAACAACTACAAACTTGCGGAATCTTTATTAACAACGTCGCGAAACCGTCGCAAAGTGATTTCAGAAATGACATAACAAATGACGATAGCGTAAACATGAAGAAAGTGTGAAAACTAGAGTGTCTCCGAGATTTAACATTTATACTCTTGCGAGGATGTCGCAAGGTAAATCCGAAATTAAGGGAAATATTAGTTGTACATGAGCTGTCATCCACTATGTAAACACTATATAAAGAGGAGAGAGGAGAGAGAGAAAAGGAGATACACATTTTTGAGGAGAGATACATTTTTGGAGAAGATACATTTTAGTAAGAGGGAGAATTTTAGGAGGAGAGAGATATTTTTTAGAGAGAGAATTTATTTTCTTTATCATCTTCTTCCCCAAATAATTAGATCTAGAGTTCTATCAAATATCCATTAATGGAGATTCTAAATGTAACAATAATGTAACCTCAACAATCATAGTGAAGAATCGTGGATGTAGATCACATTGATCGAACCACGTAAAAAATCTTATGTGTCTACTTAAATTTCTAGCACTTATATTTGAAATTTAGATGATTAATATGTTTAGAACTAGAAATTATTATCAAGATATAGTGAGGGGTGTAGTGTAGGATTTCCTGCAACTACATATGCGCTAGAAACAGGGAGAGAGTAATGGATTTTGTCCTTCCTGTAACTTGTTGGATCAAGAAATTTCCATGAAAATTAGTTACTGTTCATACTTTTTATTTAGATCTATAAAATTTAGGTTCAAAAATGGAAGTTTTATGGAAGAAATCACACTTTCAAGGAGAAAACACCGTCAACAATTCAAGGACATGAAAAGAGGAAGAGAAAAAAATAGGTTGATGTGATGAAATTCAAGGAAGAAAGCTAATTTTTTAATGGAAGATTTCATATTCAGGAGAAAAAGCAAGAGGAAAATTGTTGAAGGAAATAAAGGAAGAACGAAGATAAGGATAAGAACAAAGCGTTGTGATTTTTATCACAAACATAAGCTCGCACAGATGGTTTGAGTTGGAGCGAATAAGCAAGAGGTCAAGGGTTCGAATTCGCAGAGACACATATTTTTTATTTTTCAGTGGCGAATAAGAGAATAAAGAAAAAAGTTGTGGGTTAATTTCGCAGAGAGGTTCTTGAACAGTTGGTTCAGCGAGCAATATGTGAGTTTGAGGTCGCAAGTTCGAATTCACTTGCGAGCATAATTTTCTTCTTTTTACAGAAGGGAAAAAATGGATAATTTCGCAAGGTTGTTTCATTATTTCGCAAACAAGAGGCAGCACAGTTGGTTATCTCCGAAATTAATGAGTTCATGGTCGCGTGTTCAAATCCCAACAAATGTATATTTTTCGCATGGATATTTCGCAAGGGTATTTCACACAGAAGAAAGTAAGTTATTATTTCGCAGAGATAGTTCGCAAACAGAAGCCAGCAAAGTTGGTCAGAGGTAAAGACAATGAGCTTGAGGTCGCAGGTTCAATTCCCACCTCTCGCGAATTTTCGCATATTTTTTGAACTTTCAAATGAGAAGAAATGGAATAAGGTTATGAAATTATGTGTTTCTTTCGCAAACAACAAGTAGCGCAGATGGTCAGGGATTAGGAGTATGGGTTGGAGTTCGCATGATCAATTCTCGCAAAGCTCAATATTTTTCACACTTTTTGGAACTACTGAAAAGAAAGGAAGAATAATAGAGTGGCAATATGTGTTTCTTTCGCAAGCTGAAGCTAGCTCAGATGGTCAGCAGTAAAGGGAAGGAGTTTGATGTCTAGGGTTCGAATCTCCCCATTCGCAAAGAGTTTTTGCACTTCGCAAATGTTTACCTTGCGAACGTTCGCAGCACGAACACTTCGCAGATGTTCGTAGGTGGTTATTTCGCAGACACACTTCGCAGAGGCAGGGCTAGCACAGTTGGTCAGGAAGCATGAATGCAAGCAGAAGGTCGCAGGATCAATTCTTGCTCTCGCACATTTATTTTTGTTATGCGAAATTTCACACAGACTTTGCTTATCTCGCAAAGAAGAAAGTTGATGATTATCTCGCAAATTAATTTCGCAAGAGAGGGTTAGAACAGTTGGTATGATGCGAGAATATGCAAGAGGCAGGTCAAGGGTTCAAATCTCATTTCTCACATTTTTTTTTTGCTGCGAGATAATTATATTTTGTGCGACCTTTATACATTTCAAGGATGCTAGCTTCACAAGCCAATCATATACTTCGCAAGAGACGACAACAACAGCAAACCACAAAAGCTAAGTACCACTTTCCTTGAACATTTTACTTTTACAACAAATAAAAAGATTTTTGATTTGATTTACAAAAAAGCGATTCAATCGCAAGATTACAAATATTACTAAGATTTTAAGATTATAAAGACTTCAAAATTAAAAAGATTTCTAGATTTCAAAGTTAAAAAAAAAAAAAAAAAAAAAAAAAAAAAAAAAGAAAATTCAATTTATATATTTCTCTAGAATATTTCTTTTATGGACAATAAAGGATTTTTGATTTGAATCACAAAACGCGATACGATCGCAGAATTATAAAGATTTCACAACTACAAAGATTTTAGGACTATAATGTATTAGAATTTTTCTTGAATATTTACTTTGCTTCAAATGATATGATATTATGAGAATGAATGAAAGAAATGACAGAAATGAAGGAATGAATGAAAGGATGAAGACATGCGATAATTTCGCAGAGATAATGGAAATGCGATAATTTCGCAAAGATAGTGAGAAGAGATAATCAAAAATGAATGATTGAACGAATTGACAAAAATGATTGAGTGAGTGAATGGGACGAACCTTTATGGCGTACACCCTAGTTCGCGAATGATATTTCGTAAGAGGCAAATGTAAGACCTAAAGTGCGTCATATAAGGGGGTATCTCTTGACATGGCTCAGGGGAAAGGTTACACCGCTCCTGGAACCTGGGTCATGGATATTTGGGGCCCATGAAAGCCTATCCGGGAGAGATACCTTGGATTTCCAACTATATATATAAGGTTATACCCTGGTTGGACGCCCGAGGGTCTCTTTCAAGGAGTCGAGTGTATGCTCAAGGCGCCGGGGTACACGGTTGAGCCAAGAGTGCTCGGGGCATTTGAAGTGTCTCGGCCATTCTTGGCAAGTCTTGGTATATCCGCACTCGGCCCGAAGAAAACTCCACTTAGGGTGCAGTCTCGTAACCATAAGCCATATAGGTATAAGGGATAAGAGGCTGCGAAAACAACTGGTTGTTGTTAAGACCGGATGGGAGGAGCTAGTTTTGTATGGCCGATGTACGCCTCCTCGAAGGGGCAACCAGGGAGAAGATAAGGGCGGCACCCTCCATTAGGGAGCTGATAAGTGTCAAAAGACACAAATGTCATGAGGCTTTATTTTCGCAAGGAAATTTAGGCTTGTCATATTTGTGCAATGATCCTGAAGAGGCAATAATACAAAAGACAAAGATAAGGCGAGATCAATGGGTCTTTACATGAAAGTGTAAAGACGTCCTGCGATTTCGTCGCAAGACGGCAATGTCATGGGGCTTTATGTTCGCAAGAATATTTAGGCCTGTCATATTGTCGCAATAATGAGGGGTGGCAAAATAAGACCTTTAACTAGGAAGGCGAAATAAGACCACACAAGAAACTGATAAGGCAAGACCAATGGGTCATTACATGAAAATGTAAAGACGTCCTGCGATCTTGTCGCAATGACAAAATTCAACATAAACATTTTGAATGTAAGTAACAGAGATCTTTCATCGCAAAAAAGATTACATGATAAGCTTGCGAGCTTGATAAAATGATTAAATGATAAACTTGCGAACATGTACATGATAATGAGACTGAGGCAATGCAAATGCCGCAAACTTGATATTATGATCATATTATTATGCGATACTAATAGTGCAGGAATAAGAAAAGATGAAGCACAAGTAAGAACTTGCGAGAAACAATAAATACGCAAAGAGGAATGCATATACTAGAGAAAAAATCAGAGAAATGAAGAATGGAAGCGATTTAAAGCTACATCAATTTTAGAGCGGCAAAATGAGCTAAGTAACACAAACATTGGCTATACATTGCAGTAGATAAGCATTCTCATCATACAAGCATCATACTCGCATCATGAAAGCATCGCATAAGCATTTCATGGCATAAACATCGCATACACATTTCATAACATAATCATTACATAAGTATTATATTCGCACAAGTATTTTACAAAAATTCGCAGAATTATTCAGAATTTCGCAGGATTCTTCAGAATTTCGCAGAATGTGATTATTTCGCAAGATGTGATTATTTCGCTCAATTATTTCACACACTTATAAACAACTTGAAGAGATTATATTATCGCATTAGCGCAAAGCATGAGACAGAGGCAAGATAAGAATGAAGAAACAACTCGCTCATTCAACATTTTCTTAAGGATTCTACCCTCATAGATAAAGAACAGAGGCAACTATGGATTACCAAGAAAACATTTTATGTTATTTATCTTCTCGGCAAGAATCATTTCCAAAGAAGATGTTCACCAAAAAACAACAGGAATTTTCACCAAAAATGTATTAATAATTTCGCATGAATAGAGGCAATACTTACTACTCTCATTCAAGGATAAATACTTCTTATACTTCTTTAAGGATACTTATTTCTTATACTTCAAGAGATAATACTTCTTATTCACTTCGCAAAGCTTCAGAACTTCGAAAAAGAATAGAGCATAGCATGAGGCAAAGAGCATGGAGAGAGAGTTTCGCATGAAGAATTCGCAATACTTCTTATATTTAGAGGATTAAGTGCTTCTTATACTTCTTCAAGGATACTTCATATTTCATACTTCTTCAAGGATACTTCATACTTCATATACTTCAGGATGATACTTCTAATTACTTCTCAATACTTCGGAACTTCGCAAAAGAATAGAGGCAAGTACGTATTTTTCAAGTCCAGTATTCTTTCGCTCGTTCCTTCACCAACAAAGATCAAAGACTACTACAACAACAACGGATTTTTTCTTAAAGATCGCTCTTCAAACAATATTCAAGAAAAAAGAGGCAAGATGTAGGATCCAAATATCGCAACAACTACAAACTTGTGGAATCTTCATTAACAACGTCGCGAAACCGTCGCAAAGTGATTTCAGAAATGACATAACAAATGACGATAGCGTAAACATGAAGAAAGTGCGAAAACTAGAGTGTCTGCGAGATTTAACATTTATAATCTTGCGAGGATGTCGCAAGGTAAATCCGAAATTAAGGGAAATATTAGTTGTACATGAGCTGTCATCCACTATGTAAACACTATATAAAGAGGAGAGCAGGAGAGAGAAAAGGAGATACACATTTTTGAGGAGAGATACATTTTTGAATTTTAGGAGGAGAGAGATATTTTTTAGAGAGAGGATTTATTTTCTTTATCATCTTCTTCCCCAAATAATTAGATCTAGAGTTCTATCAAATATCCATTAATGGAGATTCTAAATGTAACAATAATGTAACCTCAACAATCATAGTGAAGAATCGTGGATGTAGATCACATTGATCGAACCACGTAAAAAATCTTATGTGTCTACTTAAATTTCTAGCACTTATATTTGAAATTTAGATGATTAATATGTTTAGAACTAGAAATTATTATCAAGATATAGTGAGGGGTGTAGTGTAGGATTTCCTGCAACTACAGTCTTCATAATGATCAGGTGAATAATCCTCTTCTTCTTGCAGAGATACCCCATCGGAACATGTGTGACAGTTATCGATGATGAAGACTTAACCAGTCCTCTTCCTTCAAACTCAAACACGCCTACCCCTGTGGACCTCGAGGATGATGATCTGGGTATCTCATCTTATGAATACCCCAATGCAGGTCTTTCATTCGATGTTCGCATGAAATGTTTATCCTCCAGCTACCGAGATGTCGGTGGATTCTTGGTGCGGAAGGAGTTTGTGCCTTTGTACGCAAAGTTATGGAGAAAATACGACCATATCGCAACCAGGAATGTGTTCCGGCACTGTTCATCTGATTTGGTCACCACGGTAAACTGCCTTCTTCCCATGATTGTTGAGATGGAGAATATTTCTATCCGCAACATTGCCGAATCAAGCCTCGAAAAGTGGGAGAATATGGTATCTACATGTGAATCCATGGAGTTCAATGTGGGCTGGTTGCGGCAGCGTCTTGATATCATCAAGGTTGATCGAGCTGGTATCCTCGTAAATGTTGTTCCTACTGCGAAAGCTATCTTGGAAGAGGAGAAGGCTCTGGATGCAGAATCAAAGAAGGTAGAGCAGGCAGTACATGACTTGAAGAAAAGGACAGAGAGATATCAATCTAGACTGGAGATGATGCTCTCAAGAAACTATAATCTGCTAGATGGCCACCTCTAAGTCGCATTCAACTGTATTCCCTCATTGTTAATGACGTTTATGTCAAAAAATCTTCTTTTGAACATCTTTGCGGAATAAATTGCATTGGTTTTTGATTGGTGAAACGGGTTTTTTCATTAATGCATCTCTGAATATAATTGATGATTCAAACATGTAATGAAAATAAATGCCTACATTGTAGTGTCATAAGATAGAGCGGACAATGGTCAAGCATGATATGCCTTGAGCCATTTCCCGTTGATGACCGCTTCCAGCCTGCCTCCGTCCACCTTAATGATCTTGTAGTAGCCAGTATTGTAAGCCTTGGTGACTGTGTAAGGACCTTCCCATTTCGGTGAGAATTTTGGTGCAGACATGTCTTGTTGGATGTGCTTGGCCGTTTTCAAGACTAAATCTCCCACTTTGAAAACACGTGGTTTCACAGTTTTGTTGTATGCCCTGGAAATTCTATTCATGTACACCTGAGTGCGTTCTTCTGCTTCTTCTGAAATCCAGAGTGTCTAACTCCGCTACTCTAGAGTTAGAGGCTTCAGCCTCGTTCCAGTGGGTCCCGGTTGCGTCTGCAATCCTGGATGACGGGATTTTGATCTCTGCTTGGAGAATTGCGTCCGCTCCGTAAACAAGTGAGTACGGGGAAACTCCAATGGAGCTTCTGGGTGATGTCCGGTATGCCCATAGCGCCGTTGGTAACTGATCATGCCATTCCCTAGGATTGTCGTGTACTGTTCGACTGATGATCCGGATCAATGTCTTGTTGGTACTTTTAGCTTGTCCGTTCCCTTGAGGATAGTAGATAGTGGAGAAGACATGTTTAATGCCATACTCTTCAAGCAACTCTCGTACCTGTTTATTGGCGAAGGGAGTGCCATTATCAGTGATGATATGCTTAGGCACACCAAAATGACAAATGATATGTTCTTTAATGAAAGCCGCAATTGTTGCTCCTGTAGTTCCTCGCTGGGGAATGGCTTCTACCCATTTGGTGAAGTATTCTGTCGCGGTTATGATGTATTCGTGCTGCTTCGATGATGGCGGATTGATTTTCCCGATAATGTCCTGTCCCCGGCTGTAAAATGGCCATGGACTGCTTATCGAATGCAAAGGGGTGGAAGGCGCATGAACAAGGTTCCCATGAATTTGGAATTTGTGACAGCTTTGAACAAAAGCGGCTGCGTCATCCTCCATGGTCGGCCAATAGTATTTCTCGTGTATCTGGAGAAACAGTTTCCTCTTCCCTTGATGTTCCCCTTCATGTGTTTCCTTCAGCATGACTGGGATTTCTATTCCAGCCAGGCATCGTAATAGATCACCTCCGAAGATCTTGCGATACAGGATCCATTCGTGGAATACGAACCGCTTGGCCTTTTGCTTTATCTTGATGGCATCCTTTTGATTGGCAGGAGTTGCTCCGTCACGGAGATAGCTAATGTATGGCTCTCTCCAGTCCCCAGTGTGGTTCACATTAAAAACTTCCAATTGATGTGGCGGTGCTTGGAAATTTGAGCAGGACTTCTAAAGTAGTCTGGATTGAGTCTCCATCTCTGGCCAGTAATATCCCATGCGTTGAAGTAGTCGGTAAAGCGTTACCACCAGTGATTGTCCACAAATTTCATTATGAACACGATTTAGCTGTAGTTGTGCTTCGTCATCCCCAAGACATCAGGGAACCATCCGGGTTTTGATAATACAGCATACCATGAAGCATGAAGAAGTTCTGCAGGGTTTTGAGACTGACCTTTCCTTGGGAGAGTGAGTTGTTGAGCTCATGAATGATTGGAGTTCGCCAATCGTCAGTCTTAATGTCTTTGGATTGTGATAGCCATGTCGATTATATGGTTCTCCTCTTTACTGTCAGGGTTTCTTCCAAACCTTCGAACTTCAATTTGGAAGCCAATGTTGCTAGACAATCGGCGTGTTTGTTGTTGCTGCGACCAACATGGGTTATGGTTGCATCGGCAAAATAGTTTAGTAACCTTTGTGCTTCTGATCGGTATGGAGCTAGCGTTACTTCCTTCAGTGCGTATACTCCATTCATCTGATTCACCAGTAACCTGGAGTCACCTCTTATCTCCAGACGCGTGACTCCTGCTTGCTTAGCTATTGACAGCCCTATGAGGAAGGCTTCATACTCTGCTGAGTTGTTGGTGCATTCGAAGTCCAGCTTGAAGGAGTGTGAGAATACTTCCCCAGTTGGAGATACTAATACCACGCCCGCTCCTCCAGTATTACTGCTAGGGGTAGCAGAGCCATCAAAATACAAGAGCCACACTTCTTCTTCAAAAACAGAGATGTCTGGAAATTCTCCAGGAAGATCCTCGTGTAGCCCTGTAGTGCCTTCTCCAGTGAATGTTGCTAGTAAATCTGCGACTGTTTGACCCTTGATAGCTCTAGGTGACGTACATGTTATGTCCAGCTCTGACATTTGGAGAAGCCACTTGCCTGTCCTTCCCGTCAAGACCGGCTTTGAAAGTAAAAACTTTGCAGGATCAGATTTAGACACGAGTATCACCTTGTTGGATAGTAGGTAATGCCTAAACTTCTAAATGGAATGGATCAAAGATAAACATGCTTTCTCCGCTTTGGGATATCTGAGTTCAGCATCTCTTAATATTCGACTGAAATAGTATATGGGACGTTCGATTCCCTCGTCGTCTTCCTGAGCGAGTAGAGCCCCTACGGCGGTGTCACTGAAGGCGGTGTAGAGACACAGCGGCTTCCTTTGTAAAGGAGACTTCATGATGGTGGAGATGACAAGTATTCGTTGAATCTTTAGAAAAGCTTCGCTTTGGGTTGCGGTCCAAACAAAGCTGGATCCTTTCTTCAGCAAGGGGGTGAATGAGGCGGTAAGTTGGGCTAGAACAGGTATAAAATGTCGAATGTAGTTCACCTTGTCCATGAAACTCTGGAGTTCCTTCACAGTTCGTGGAGGCGACATTGTGAGGATAGCCTGAGTCTTGGACGGGTCTACCTTAATCCCTTCTGCAGTCACTTGGAATCCCGGAAATTTACCTGAAGAGACACCGAAAGCGCATTTCAAAGGATTCGTCTTCAACTTGTATTCTCGACACCTCTCAAACAATTACCGTAAGACGTTGGTGTGATCTGCTCGAGCCCTTGACTTGACCACGATATCATCTAAATAGTCTTCTACTTGTTTATGCATCATGTCGTGGAAGATTGCCGTCATAGCACGTTGATACGTTTACCGGCGTTCTTTAAACCGAATGGCATAACAGTATAGTAAAAATTGCCAAGAGGGGTTCGGAAGGCTGTCTTACTTGCGTCGTGCTCATACATCCTTATCTGATTGTAGCCGCTGTAACCATCCATGAAGGAGAACATGCCGTGTCCGCTGGTGGCGTCTACTAACATGTAGATGTTAGGCAGAGGAAAGTCGTCCTTGGGGCATCACTTGTTCAAGTCTCTGAAATCCACGCAGCACCGAATCTGTCCGTTTTTCTTCTTTACTGGGACCACATTAGCTAACCAGGTCGGATGATGAATAGGTCTGATGAAGCCAGCAGCTAGCAACTTCTGAATTTCGTTCTTGATTTGTTCTTCCACTTCGTGTCTGAATTACCTTGGAGATTGTTTGATTGGCTTGGATCCAGGTATTACATGTATATGATGGGTGACCAATTTTTCATCTAGACCAGGCATTTCCTCGTATGTCCAGGCAAACAAATATTGGTACTCCTTGAGTAGTTGGACAAGACCCGCACGTTCGTCCATGGACAGAGTCGAACTGATAGAGACAGGTGTTGATGGTGGATTTTCGTTTAAGGTTATATTTGTAAAAACCAGAGAAAATCATGCGCTGACATCTTGTAAAAGATAAAGCCATCTATAAGTGTTGGATACTCCCTCACTTGATTCACCAAGAATGGAACTTGTAGCAACAGTCCCATTCTCGTGAATTTCATATCGACCTTGTATTTCCGGTACTCATTATCGGTGTGGCATGACGACTGAGTGTTACTCTTACAGAGTAACACGAACCTCCAAGCACTATAATGAAACCATGTACGAAATACCCGTACAGGCTGATTCTCGGTGTGTTATACTAGCCCGAGCCCTCTCGGTGTGTTATACTAGCCCGATTGAGCCCCTCTCGGTGTGTTATACTAGCCCGATTGAGCATCCGACACTGACCATATCAGTCCGGATATGATTTGATCGCAGTCATCCAACTCCACAAGCATGATTGGATGACCCCGGATCAATTCCATCACCCCCAAGCGGTATGGAATACACACGGCCGACCCCGCATGGTCGACTATTGGCCTTTGCTTGCCAAGAAACCGTCCATACCAAGCATTATGGACGGAAAACCCTAAATTAGGGTTTGCGGCATATTACATGTGCCGCAAAACGGTCTCAACCATCCATCTTCGCAGTATAGATGGAGGGTGTAGATGTAGACTCAAAGGGCCCGGAGCATGTCGACACAATCACCATGTGACCGCCTACACACTTGACCAATCGGTCAAAACCAACCATGATTGGTTACAACACATTCGTCCGCCTGAAAGAGCATGGTCGCACGGCTTTGAAAGCCAAAATTAGGGTTCAAGCCATCACGCGCGTCCATCTTCTCCGGCACGAATGGAGGGTCACAGATCAAATCGAGCAGGTCCGGTCATACCAAAGATGACCACCGTGGGCCCATCTACCCCCTCATGTAATCGGCCAAGTCATATCATGCCCGGCTAATCCAAAACGCCCGCCCAAACATGCGTGGTTACACTTCCCAAATTGCAAATTGATCTCGACCGCTCGACTTCACCGGGACGAATTGAGTGGCTTAGATCACGTTTTCATGGGATAGTCGTATAGGCGTGAACATCAGCCTACCATCTTCACGTCAAACCAGCCGGCCAAGACCGACCAAGTTAGGTCGTCTTGGAAAACGCAGGAAAAGAGTGTGGCGCGCGGCTTCTTGCGGTATCAAACTTCTATCGCAAAATCAATCTCGACCACTCCTCTTTGACGGTCAAATTGAGTGGCCCAGATCGCGCTTTCATGAGGGAACGGAATACAGGCACCTACACCATCATGCCGTCAACACGCATGTATGGTCGGTCCTCTCCAAAATCCTTCCCATGCTTGGTTTCGACCAAGTCCGGGAGAGTGATGCTTGCGCACCTCTTCAAAAACCCTAATATTCATTAACGGTCGCAGATGAGTGTCTCAAGGCTCATCTCATCCGTCCAACTTCACCAGCTTGGTTATACAACCCTGGTCAGGAGTCAATTGGTCGGTAAGGCGTCATTACCCATCACCTTACCACACCACAATGCAGTACCTGCATGAAATACACACGATACTTCACAAGTATCGACTTTCCGAATAACGCAGATTATTCAATTCAAAGATTACATGCTATCTTTCGTGGATCCACGATCCACATTCCGGACATCAATCATGTCACAAACCGGGGGATACATACTGGGGTATTGGTCTGGCGGTTTACAGCGTGCAGCGTGCAACGCGCCATCACAAGAACGTGTTAGGAAGTCATGGGCGGTTAGAGATGAACAGGAGAAGTGGGCAAGACTGGTCGTGTATCACCGACACACAACTCCACTACTCCATCATTCCACTACCTCCACTTCCCACGAGAAACGTGAATGAGGCTCAATGACTTGTATAAATAGGTTCTCCGCCCTATTTCAAACGGGGGACAGAACAACACAAGTTCGGACGACAGAAACCAAGTGTTAATACAAAAACCGTATTCAAACACTCAGAGCCTGCTTGCATCAACCGTAAGCTTGCTCACCTTTCTGTTACAAGTCATAAGCAAGCCAACACCTTCACAATCTCAACACCTTCTTCGCTTCCCTCCCTAAGATCAACCCCATCTCCTTCACTTTGTGACCGAAACAAGTCTGGAACGGCCATTTCTTGGTTTAGGCCGGACTTGCACAGATTGATCTCTCGAATCTACAAGCACTCACCGCGCAGTGTATTTGTTGAAGGTTTAGATTCATTCCTCATCCACACCCCAAATTACCAAATTCTGCAGGAGTAGTTTTCACCCATCAACAATTGGCGACCACAGTGGGAGGTTGATCTATCGGTTGCACAAAAAATTGAATTCTCAATTTTTCGGTTTCCATCTCACAATGTATCCGGAAACCACGGGTGGTTCAGGTATCATGGGAAGCATGGCTAGAATGCTGGAGGATGTCTTGGCAAGTCAAGCCGGTATCACCAGAAGGCAGAGCGAGACATTTCGCCTTTTGAATGATATAGCGGCACAATTACAAGAAGCGTCGACAGGCATCCACTCAAGCAGCGCAAGAAATGATGAATCTTTAACCAGGAGTCGCACCTTTACCGGTGGAGAAGCAAAAAAGGCGCGTAACCGCAGGAGACTCAGGGAAGATGAACAACATGGTCCAGTCAACAATGAAGAACCGAGGCAACTCCACAGAGGAGAGGACTTGTCCGGAGTACTACAACGTCTACCGGATAAAGAAATGGAGCCTACAGCTTACGGATCCCTGCTGGAAGATTTACATCTCAAGACCCTTGTCGATGCCGTGAAGAAACGCTTGAGGAAGGAGAGATCAATCAAGTAACACGTGAGTACAGAGGATGGGAACGTTCAATTCGATCACTCAGCAGTGATATTACAACACCTCCCATCACGAGCCGCCAGAGCAGCTGCATGTCCTGGCATCTCATCAAGTGTAACACCTCCGGTAGTCACCAGAGCAACAACTTCCTCTCCTTCATCAGGACGAGGAACCGGAGGGGCGAGAGGAGGACCATCTCCCATTATTGCAGACTTGATGGAAAAGCAGGAAGTTCTTGTCAAGACTCAAACGGATATGGCCGCAACTCGGAAAGAGGTACTCACTTTTCTTAAGACATTAATCGATCGATTTCCACATGACCCGCAACAGCCCTGGAGCCAACAAGGAATGAATTCAACGCACCGGAGAAGGTACTTCAATGGCACGGACCTACATGGACCCGATCAAAGAAGCGACATCAGATATGAGCGGTCTGTCATGGAGGCTCCTACACCTGGGGACCGATCCTCACAACGATCTTCCTCGAGTCAATAGTTTCACTCGGTTCGGCCGGTCCTGTCATGGAGGCTCCTACACTGGGACCGATCCTCACAACGATCTTCCTCAAGTCAATAGTTTCACTATGAACCAGAGGCTGGTGGATCGGGAAGCGGTTTCTCTAGTGGAAAGTTTATGCAAACTTTCACATCTCTCGAAGAATCGGCGCGGAGACGTTTTGCTTGCTATCAACCGGAGGAAGGTCACGACCGTGACCTACATGTCACCGCACGCATCAAGGATTCGAGTTCAAGACGACCCTTATCTACACAGGATCGTCTTCATTACTCTCAAGATTCTCAGGACATCCAAGGCTCTCCCAGGCAAGGTCGTACGGAAGCCTACCACAATGACGGACTTCGAGGGAAACCAAACCAGCACATACGGGAGAAGCTCCGTGGAAAGAATCAGACAAGTTCGTTGCATCCCACTCCCCATGTGGGCGTCAATTCAGGAAGAAGACCGACTTGCATCATTGAGGGCTAGTACCCACGATGCATCTTTGCTGACGAAGCATTCTTCTCCATCTTTGTGAAGCCACAACCCACGTTCACACGAGGAGGGAACGAACTTTTATGGCGAGTCGTGACCGTAAAGGAAAACGGTATACCAAGATCGCCATTATCACCAGAGGAGACTGTTACCCAGTTTCTCCACCTAATGGAATGCTACAACAAAGAACGAACCACAAGAGCAAGTGCTAGATGCTCCACAACAGCTGCAAGATGGCACCAACTCTACAACTGATGAAATTGAAATCGTTGAGGAATCTCCTAGGCCTATCTCCATCAGCTCAACCTTGTGTACGGATAAACGCACGAAGCTCGTGCAACTTCTCAAAGAGTACCAGGACATATTTGCTTGGAGATATGAAGAAATGCCGGATAAAAATTGGTCACCCATCATATACATGTCATACCTGTATCCAAGTCGGTTAAACAGTTGTAGTTCATACATGAGGAAAATGGATAGATCAGGTGCTGCATAGACTTCGAGAGACTTGAACAGTCTTTGCTCCAAAAACGATCCTCCTCCGCCTAACATCGACGTGTTAATAGATACAACCAGCGGACACGGTATGTTCTCCTCCATGGATGGATGTAGCGGCTACAAACAGATAAGGATGTACGAGCATGATGCAAGTAAGATATCTTTTCGAACTCCTCTCGGAAATTTTTATTATACCATGCTGCCATTTGGTTTAAAGAGTGCCGGTTCAACGTATAACCGCTCTATGACGGTAATCTTCCACTGGAGCCGATACCTCAAGGGAGCAGCCTCAAGAAGATAACGATGTCCAACCGTCATATCGAGAGAGATCCGGGCGAGTTACTCTATCAGACAGTGGTCGAACAAGATCCGGGTGAGTCACTTTATCAGACAGCGGTACATGTCTATCACGCTATATTGGAGAATCCGCGCTTTTGGTCATCCTCTGGAGCTGTTGAACGCTCATCTACAACAACATATGCCCCGATAGAAAGAACCAGGCCTGCCGGAAGAGCCTCATAATGTTTGTAGGGGCATATATCTCACCAACAGCGATACAACATTCAGCCTTCATGAAGCGGTTCCTTGAAGCAGCAAGAGGAAAACCACCAGGATACAACATCATGCGCGTCCATCAACTCCAACTCCAGTACCACGTGCACGAATCCCACAATGATGAAACAACGTCCAAGGTATTCCATACCTGGCTCGACAACAACCACTACGGACAAACCATGTAAACCAGCTTGGGGATCGAGGCTCAGCATGAAGTTCCTTCACCGTCAGTCAAGGACTTCTTCAACATGAGAAAGATGGTCAGTCAAGAATCATGGATTCGCAAGGGTAATCGAACTGAAGAGGAAGCCACTTCAACGCTCCCTCCAGCAGAAGCTGCTTCAATGGTCTATTCAAGAGCCGCCGCAACGCTCTCTCCGAGACCCACGTTCGCTTCAGAATCCTTCTTCAACACTCTCTCCAGGACCCACCTCAACGGTCGCATCAGAAACCACTTTAACATCCTCTCGAGACGTTTCAACACTCAAGCTGCATCAATAATCTGCGCTCCGGTCAAGTTATCTTTGATGTACTCATTGCTCAACATACGTCTCATCCATCCTTCATAAGGGCCCAGCGGAACATGAAAAACCTAAAGTCGATAGGAGAAGAGTTATCTTGTGGAACAGATATTTTCCTATAGTTGAAAAGGCGCGGTGAACAACTCATCATCAATGTTCGGCATATCTTTGAAGCTTTCAACACCTCCTGACTTGGCACCAGCATTATCTCCAGAAGACATCTCAACAGGGATTCTTTTCTTCCACAATGAAATAAAAGACAGGAGTTAGAACTTGTATGAAAATACAGGAGAGATGTAGTCACACGGCAAGACACAACTCACATCGGAGCACACAATGGCCGGTCCAAACACCATTCAAGTCCGGTACAAATTTTAGTCCGGTACGAATTTTAGTCTGGTGTTGATTTCAAGACCGGTACAAGTTTCAAGACCGGTACAAGTTTCAAGTCTGTCAGGCGTATGTGGGTGAGACTAACGTTCAATCAAGCAAACACAACAAGCCCACATTCGATCAAGCAGGCGCAGTAGCCCCACGAACGAAGCAGGTGCAGCAGTCCGTCGATTAGGCACAACCCCACGATCGAGTGAAGCAGGCGCAATAGCCCCTCGACCGAAGCAGGCAAGGCCGACATCATACTAGGGAAACACTCTCCTATATGCCTTTTGAACGTGACATACTTCAAGGACAGGATGACCCGTCCCTCCTGGTAACATCTAACTTTGCCTCATAAGTTTTATCTTTAACTGTCACCATCTCATGCCTACCACACAATAGTGTAACCATTATGTGCTAGGCAGGGGACTTAATGTTGATGGTGGATTTTCGTTTAAGGTTATATTTGTAAAAACCAGAGAAAATCATGCGCTGACATCTTGTAAAAGATAAAGCCATCTATAAGTGTTGGATACTCCCTCACTTGATTCACCAAGAATGGAACTTGTAGCAACGGTCCCATTCTCGTGAATTTTATATCACCTTGTATTTCAAAGTACTCATTATCGGTGTGGCATGACGACCGAGTGTTACTCTTGCGAGTAACACGAACCTCCAAGCACTATAATGAAACCATGTACGAAATACCCGCACAGGCGATTCTCGGTGTGTTATACTAGCCCGAGCCCTCTCGGTGTGTTATACTAGCCCGATTGAGCCCCTCTCGGTGTGTTATACTAGCCCGATTGAGCATCCCAAGACCGACCATATCGGTCCGGATATGATTCGATCGCAGTCATCCAACTCCACAAGCATGATTGGATGACCCCAGATCAATTCCATCACCCCCAAGCAGGTATGGAATACACACGGCCGACCCCGCATGGTCGACTATTGGCCTTTGCTTGCCAAGAAACCGTCCATACCAAGCATTATGGACGGAAAACCCTAAATTAGGGTTTGCGGCATATTACATGTGCCGCAAAACGGTCTCAACCATCCATCTTCGCAGGTATAGATGGAGGGTGTAGATGTAGACTCAAAGGGCCCGGAGCATGTCGACACAATCACCATGTGACCGCCTACACACTTGACCAATCGGTCAAAACCAACCATGATTGGTTACAACACATTCGTCCGCCTGAAAGAGCATGGTCGCACGGCTTTGAAAGCCAAAATTAGGGTTCAAGCCATCACGCGCGTCCATCTTCTCCGGCACGAATGGAGGGTCACAGATATCAAATCGAGCAGGTCCGGTCATACCAAAGATGACCACCGTGGGCCCATCTACCCCCTCATGTAATCGGCCAAGGCATATCATGCCCGGCTAATCCAAAACGCCCGCCCAAACATGCGTGGTTACACTTCCCAAATTGCAAATTGATCTCGACCGCTCGACTTCACCGGACGAATTGAGTGGCTTAGATCACGTTTTCATGGGATAGTAAGGTATAGGCGTGAACATCAGCCTACCATCTTCACGTCAAACCAGCCGGCCAAGACCGACCAAGTTAGGTCTTCTTGGAAAACGCGCCGAAAAAGAGTGTGGCGCGCGGCTTCTTGCGGTATCAAACTTCTATCGCAAAATCAATCTCGACCACTCCTCTTTGACGGTCAAATTGAGTGGCCCAGATCGCGCTTTCATGAGGGAACGGAATACAGGCACCTACACCATCATGCCGTCAACACGCATGTATGGTCGGTCCTCTCCAAAATCCTTCCCATGCTTGGTTTCGACCAAGCTGGAGAGTGATGCTTGCGCACCTCTTCAAAAACCCTAATATTCATTAACGGTCGCAGATGAGTGTCTCAAGGCTCATCTCATCCGTCCAACTTCACCTGACTTGGTTATACAACCCTGGTCGGGAGTCAATTGGTCAGTAAGGCGTCATTACCCATCACCTTACCACACCACAATGCAGTACCGCATGAAATACACACGATACTTCACAAGTATCGACTTTCTGAATAACGCAGATTATTCAATTCAGCATTACATGCTATCTTTCGTGGATCCACGATCCACATTCCAGACATCAATCATGTCACAAATCGGGGATACATATTGGGGTATTGGTGCGGCGGTTTACGGCGTGCGGCGTGCAACGCGCCATCACAAGAACGTGTTAGGAAGTCATGGGCGGTTAGAGATGAACAGGAGAAGTGGGCAAGGCGGTCGTGTATCACCGACACACAACTCCACTACTCCATCATTCCACTACCTCCACTTCCCACGAGAAACGTGAATGAGGCTCAATGACTTGTATAAATAGGTTCTCCGCCCTATTTCAAACGGGGGGACAGAACAACACAAGTTCAGACGACAGAAACCAAGTGTTAATACAAAAACCGTATTCAAACACTCGAGCCCGCTTGCATCAACCGTAAGCTTGCTCACCTTTCTGTTACAAGTCATAAGCAAGCCAACACCTTCACAATCTCAACACCTTCTTCGCTTCCCTCCCTAAGATCAACCCCATCTCCTTCACTTTGTGACCGAAACAAGTCTGGAACGGCCATTTCTTGGTTTAGGCCGGACTTGCACAGATTGATCTCTCGAATCTACAAGCACTCACCGCGTAGTGCATTTGTTGAAGGTTTAGATTCATTCCTCATCCACACCCTAAATTACCAAATTCTGCAGGAGTAGTTTTCACCCATCAACAACAGGCCTGGGAGATTCTTCATTCCCGATGTTAACATTCTCGATCTCGTCAGTCGTGGAGTTGGTGCCATCTTTTAGCTGTCGTGGGGCGTCTAATACCTCCTCTTGTGTATCGTGATTCTTGTAGCATTCAATTGGGCGGAGAGACTGGGTGCCAGTCTTTCCTGCTAATTGCTAACAGCGGCGCCGGTATATTGTCTTCCCCTTCTGATCACGGCTTGCCTCGAAAGTGCGTTCCCTTTTGGTGTGGGCATGGGTTGAAGCTTTTCCGGATAAAGATGGACGCCTCGTCAGAAAAGGTGTGTCGTAGTGTTTAGTCCCCAGTGATGCAAGTCGGTCTTCTTCCTGGATTGAAGCTCACGTGGGTAGTGGGGTGCACAAGATTTTGTCTGACCTTCCCTGCGGAGTTTCTTTTGGCTCGAACAGTTCCACTCCGTATATTGGTGCGTACGGAGACAATGATGCTGGAATACAGATGACTTCCTCATTTAGCATGGTCTTCAGGCACTGGTGATACGTTGAAGGGATAACCTTATTGTCATGAAGCCATGGTCTCCCTAGTATCATATGGTAGTCCGGCTCCTTTTCTATGACTTCAAATTTTACTTTTGACTGAACGGGTCCTACTGATAAATTCAGATTGACATACCCGTATGTGCTGGTCTGGTTTCCTTCGAAGTCCGTCATTGTGGTGGGCTGCCGTACAATCTTTCATGGGCTAACCTTGGCTGTCCTGAGAGTCTTGAGAGTAATCACATTCGAAGATGCTCCCGTGTCGACGAGGGCCCTCCTGAACTCTGAATCCTTGATGCGTGCGGTAACATGTAGGGCCCGGTTGTGACCTTCCTCTGCCATCATGTCATCTTCTGTAAATGTAACATTATTTATAGATGCTTCCGATGTAGTTAGGATTTCTGGACGTGAAGGAGTCAGTTGTACGTCCAGAGCTATTTTATTAATCGCAGCAAACGTCTCTGCCCGTTGATTCTTCGAGAGGTGCAAGAGTTCACAGAAGCTTTCCACTAGAGATGCCGCTTCCTGATCCACTGGTCTCTGGTTCGTAGTAAAGCTGTTGATCTGAGGTGAACTAATCCCCGGTGTAAAGGTCTCCGGAACGCTCATCTCTGATATCATCTTAATGAGGAGATCAAGTATGACGTTTACCGCTTCTTTGATTAGCTCCATGTTCTTCGTGTGAATCTCCTGTACCCATGCTAGTTCGCTTAATGTTGGAAATCTCCTGATCATGTCGTCAGATACGCAGTTAGGAGGAGGGGTATCTCCGTTGGAGGAACCATCAGGATTTGAGGCTGTTGAGGCGGTCCTAAGACCAACCATCTCGAAATTGATTGAATGGTATTGAATAAATTGACTTTACAACCGAGAGATTAACCTCCCGCTGTGGTCGCCAATTTTTTATGGGTGAAAACTATTTCTGCCGGTTTTGGTAATTTGGGGTGTATGGATTAGAAATGAGTCTAAACCTTAAACAAATGCACTACACGGGAGTGCTTGTAGATTCGAGAAATCAATCTGTGCAAATCCGGCATAAACCAAGAAATGGTCGTTCCATACTTGTTTCGGTCACAAAGTGAAGGAGATGGGGTTGATCTTAGGGAGGGAAGCGAAGAAGGTGTTGAGATTGTGAAGGTGTTGGCTATGTATGACTTGTATCAGAAAGCTGAACTCGCTTGCAGGATGTAAGCTATCAGTTCCGGTGTTTGAATACGATTGTATCAACACTTGCCTCTGTTGTCTTGACTTTCCTTGTTTTTGGAAATAGGGAGGAGAACCTATTTATACAAGTCATTTGAGACTTATTCACGTCTCTCGTGGGAAGTGGAGGAAGTGGAGTGATGGAGTAGTGGAGTTGTGTGTTAGTGTTACACGGCTAGTCTTGCCCACTTCTTGATGAGTGCCAAATCGGGCTACTATAACACATCGAGAGATGTGTGCTCAATCGGGCTAGTATAACACACCGAGAGATGTGTGCTCAATCGGGCTAGTATAACACACCGAGAGTTGTAGCCTATACGGGTATTTCGTACATGCTTCATTATTAATGCTTGGAGGTTCGTGTTGCTTTACTGGGAACAACACTCAGTCGTCATGCCACACCGGTAATGAGTACAGGAAATACAAGGCTGGTTATGCATTAATTAATAATGCTATAAATTCACAGGGTATATGGGATTGTTGCCACATGCTCCAACCTGGATGAATTTCGTGTATTTAATTCACAGAATACTGGGATTGTTGACACATGCTCCATTCTAGGTGAATTAGTAAAGTGAAGAAGTATTCATCACTTATTAATGGCTTTATCTTTTGAAAGATGTTAGCGCATAATTTTGGACTTTACAATTTTAGCCTTGAATGAAAATCCACCATCAACATTAAGTCCCCTGCCTAGCACATGATGGTTATACTATCGTGGGGTAGGCATGAGATGGTGACATATACAACATAAGAAAACAAGATAAAGGAAGTCTACCTGGAGGGATTCTGACCAATCGTGGGAAATCCTCCATGCGTGCGTGACCACAGGCCTTGATGGGACCGGCTTCCTCCCTTAGGTGTTTGAGCTAGGAATTAGATTCTTCTGGGATCCGCCAGCGTGGGTGCTTACACACTGCTGGTTGAATCGTTCGTATCCAGATGCTCCCCCGATTAGGGTTCAAAAGAAAGCCTGACTTGGTCGGTGTTGAATCCCCATATATCGGGTAGGCTTCGCCGTAATCGTTTTAATCTTCCTTCAGGGTTTCTTCAGCATATATGCATGTGTAGAGATTTTGAACCACTTTTACGATTTTGCAATAGGGTTTTCTTGAAGAAACTCCGTTTTCTCATCATGTCGAACAACAGTGGATCGTCTTCTTCATACCATCCAGGATCTTCCGTTAAACGTCCACGACCTGCGTCTGAGCTTTATGATGAATCCCCTGCTCGTGTTCTCCGAGTCAAGAAGATCATACCAGTTCGTCTCCTTCTCCTTTTCTGAACAATTTCTTGTTATTCATAATGATCAGGTGAATAATCCTCTCCTTCTTGCAGAGATACCCCATCGGAACATGTGTGACAGTTATCGATGATGACGACTTAACCAGTCCTCTTCCTTCAAACTCAAACACGCCTACCCCTGTGGACCGCGAGGATGCTGATCTGGGTATCTCATCTTATGAATACCCCAATGCAGGTCTTTCATTCGATGTTCACATGAAATGTTTATCCTCCAGCTATCGAGATGTCGGTGGATTCTTGGTGCGGAAGGAGTTTGTGCCTTTGTACGCAAAGTTATGGATAAAGTACGGCCATATCGCAACCAGGAATGTGGTCCGGCACTGTTCATCTGCTTTGGTCACCACGGTAAACTGCCTTCTTCCCATGATTGCTGAGATTAAGAATATTTCTATCCGCAACGTTGCCGAATCAAGCCTCGAAAAGTGGGAGAATATGGTATCTACCTGTGAATCCATGGAGTTCAACGTGGGCTGGTTGCGGCAGCGTCTTGATATCATCAAGGTTGATCGAGCTGGTATCCTCGTAAATGTTGTTCCTGCTGCGAAAGCTATCTTGGAAGAGGAGAAGGCTCTGGATGCGTAATCAAAGAAGGTAGAGCAGGCAGTACATGACTTGAAGAAAAGGACAGAGAGATATCAATCTAGACTGGAGATGATGCTCTCAAGGAACTATAATCTGCTAGATGGCCTCCTCTAAGTCGCATTCAGCTATATTCCCTCATTGTTAATGACGTTTATGTCAAAAAATATTCTTTTGAACATCTTTGCGGAATAAATTGCATTGGTTTTTGATTCGTGAAACGGGTTTTTTCATTAATGCATCTCTGAATATAATTGATGATTCAAACATGTAATGAAAATAAATGCCTGCATTGTAGCGTCATAAGATAGAGCGGACAATGGTCAAGCATGATATGCCTTGAGCCATTTCCCGTTGATGACCGCTTCCAGCCTACCTCCGTCCACCTTAATGATCTTGTAGTAGCCAGTATTGTAAGCCTTGGTGACTTTGTAAGGACCTTCCCATTTCGGTGAGAATTTTGGTGCGGACATGTCTTGTTGGATGTGCTTGGCCGTTTTCAAGACTAAATCTCCCACTTTGAAAACACGTGGTTTCACAGTTTTGTTGTATGCCCTGGAAATTCTATTCCTGTACACTTGAGTGCGTTCTTCTGCTTCTTCTGAAATCCAGAGTGTCTAACTCCGCTACTCTAGAGTTAGAGGCTTCAGCCTCGTTCCAGTGGATCCCGGTTGCGGCTGCAATCCTGGCTGACGGGATTTTGATCTCTGCTTGGAGAATTACGTCCGCTCCGTAAACAAGTGAGAATGGGGAAACTCCAATGGAGCTTATGGGTGATGTCCGGTATGCCCATAGCGCCGTTGGTAACTGGTCATGCCATTCCCTAGGATTGTCGTGTACTGTTCGACTGATGATCCGGATCAATGTCTTGTTGGTACTTTCAGCTTGTCCGTTCCCTTGAGGATAGTAGATGGTGGAGAAGACATGTTTAATGCCATACTCTTCAAGCAACTCTCGTACCTGTTTATTGGCGAAGGGAGTGCCATTATCAGTGATGATATGCTTAGGCACACCAAAACGACAAATGATATGTTTTTTAATGAAAGCCGCAATTGTTGCTCCTGTAGTTCCTCGCTGGGGAATGGCTCTTACCCATTTGGTAAAGTATTCTGTCGCGGTTATGATGTATTCGTGCTGCTTCGATGATGGCGGATTGATTTTCCCGATAATTTCCAGTCCCCAGCTGTAAAATGGCCATGGACTGCTTATCGAGTGCAAAGGGGTGGAAGGCGCGTGAACAAGGTTCCCATGAATTTGGCATTTGTGACAGCTGTAGTTGCAGGAAATCCTACACTACACCCCTCACAAGAATCCACACAACTAAGTCATTGAAGATGAACAACTATGATTTTGTATTGATTAATTCCTTAAATGTTTACAAGATAAAATAGAAAATAGCTAAAGAAATTACAATCACTTCAAACTTTCTCTCTCTTAATGACTTGCCTCACACTCGAAAAAAGGATCCCCTCAACATTCATTCTCGACTCCTTATATAGGGTATTACACAATGGATGACAGCTAAGCTGTCCTTTATTTTCGGGAATGACTTGCGAAATATCGCAGGCGTTCAAATATATAATCTCGCAAGTTTCCTAAATCTCACTAAGTCTTCACATCTTTCTCGTGTTTTGGCTGCCGTCATTCATTGCGTCATTTATATTACTCATTTGCGACACTTTCGCAATATCGTTGTTTATTGATCTCGCGAGGTATTGTTGTTGCGATATTCTGATCCTACATCTTGCCTCTTCTCATGTCTTCTCTGCGAAGAAGAGAATGTCATGAGAATTAGTATTTTTGAAATGCCGCAACGGTTCGTCTTTATCTGTTATGATCCCGTACTTTTACACAAAATTTATTACACATGTTTCTTCTTCCGCTCTTTTCTTGACACGTCTCTTTCAACCGTTTTTTCTTGACCATTCACGTCTCCTCTCGCATTAAATGCATTTATATTTTAGAGAATTCTTCTCTATATATAGTTTTCTCACCTTCCTCTTCTTCCTTTTTACTTTCTCTCTGCAAATCTTCTTCAATTCTTCTTCAATTCTTCTCCTCGGAAATTCACGTTCCTGCTACTGTAAATCTTCCTTTTCTTCTTTCTTTTGATCTTTAATTTTCTAATCATTCCCATATTCTGAGAATGGCTCCATCCGGCCGTAAATATGAAACTCTTTTGGGTGAGACTCAAAATAATTTACAAGAGAAGGGTTTCACCTTGTCCACTATTCCCAATCAAGAATCTTCATCTATTCTTTCTGCAAAATTGTTTATTGATCATCATTGTGATGATCAGAAAATCATAATCTCGCTAGGTCAACTCCTCGCAGGTCTTCCCATTCCTCTCTAAAATCCCGAACTGCCCTTGTTCTATGAAATTCTTGCTCATGAGAAATTCTCGCGAGCTATTTACCAATTAAGTGGGGATTGCATCCGTTTAATGCTTGAGTTCGCCAATCGTGGCGCTGGTAAGGGTTCTCTGTATCCCGATAACGTCAAAGATCCTAAATTCGCCAACTTAGAGATAATTGATGAAAAATATTCAGTAGAAAACTTTTTTGAAAATTATGAAGTGATAAATATGATAAATCTCGCTGGGGTGCCCGTTTGAAAAGAAAAGAGAACATTCCCAGCGACAAGATACTCATGCTAGATATTGATTGGCACTCTGGCAAGAACAGTGTTCCTCGCTACTCTAAAGACGACAAGTGGTGTGTCTTTCCGCTATTTTTGGACGGACCTTACATTTCAGGTTCCAATATACTCCCTGCGAATCTCGCAAATTATCATCCTTGGGTATTTAATTGGACCGAGAAAGCAAAAGAGGTATACTTCCTAACTTTTACTTATTTTACAATATTTATTTCCTCTTATATCTAAGTTTGGGAATTTTTTAGATCACCAAATTGAGAAGAAGTTACGAAAGGAATCCAAAGGCGAGTACTTTGGCGATACTCCATTCGATCACGGATGAAGTAAGAAATACTTTTCTCCTTTATTTTTAACAATATTGTTGCCTCTATTTCTTATCTTCATTCGTGTGCGAAGGTTGGCGTTGAAGAAGGTGATATTTCTGAAATTGCGAAAGCTAAAGGAAAGAATAGAATTCCACTTCGCAAGAATAAATCTTCTGCTCAATCTTCTAAAAAACGAAAAATCCACTCCTCTTCTCACTCTGGTTCTCAATCCAGTGAGAACTCCGATGAAGATAATGATGATGTTGACACTTCTTTTGCGAAGGAGAATCATTCAGTTGAATCTGCAATGGCGCAACTATCTAGTGTTTTCTCTGATTCTATGCAAGGAATGGGAGATGATCGTTTTTCTTCCATTTGCGAAGCTCTCGCAAATATCTGCGACGCCGCTTTGCTAAAGGATAATGATTCTTTTCGTGGAGTTTCCAGAACAATGACTCCCAGTTTCTTAAATGCACTTAGTGCCTTGGTATGTTCATATTTCTTTATTTCTGCGTGATTTCAATTATAAATCTTATCTTAACAATTTCTTTATTTTCCTTTATAGTCTGGGAGAGCTTCCTTTGTTGTTGCCTCAGATCTCGAGAAAAGGCGCAACAGTGTCGAAGAGAAAAACCTTCAGCTCAAGAATAAGAACAAAGAATTGGAGGCTGAAACTGTTTCTCTTCGCAAGAGAGATAAAGAACTTGGAAATGAAACTGCTGCTCTTCGTGAAAAAAATCAAACAATTGGAAGTTGAATCTTCTTCTCAGAAGGATAAAATATCTAGCCTTCAAAATGATAATCAACAACTTTATGGTATAAAATTCTTCTCATTTTCTTATTCTTATTTTGTCATTTACTTTTCTTTATCTGACTTATCATTTTCGCAGACATTTATAACCTTTCTGAAGAAGCTATTCTTCTTCACTCATTTCCCGAGCCTATGGATAACGATGTTCTTCTTGCCCATCTCAATAATTCTCTAAATAGCTTTTCAAATGACAGAATCAAACATCTTTCTTTGAACGAACTTCAATCCAGATTCCGTCTCTTAGAAACATATCATAGATCTATCTTAAGTTTAGCCAACCAAATGAAGCATCTGCATCTTAGTTCCCAAGAGAAAATTAGTATTTTAAGGAAGAAAGTTAGCGATCTTATAGATGATAAAGATCGCATTGCTAATCAAGGCGCTCAAGCATTAGCAGAATTTCAAAAAGCTCTTCTTGAAGTTCAAATTGAGCGTGATGAATCTATTCGTCAAAATATTGTTCTCAGCGAAAGAGAGAATCAAATTCGTTCTCTTCTTCTTATAAATAATGACGATGAATTCGCTTGGGCTGCGAAAGTTCTAGATAATGCCAGAAATAACTTAGGTGTTAACGTTAGCCTTCACGCTGATCATACTGCCTTGGTTAAAGACATGATTTCTGACAGAGAAGGTTGTTAATGGTTCTTCTTTATTTTATCGCTTTTTTTTGTGAAATTGCTATTAAGTTACTAATCCATTATCATACGTTCGCAGAAGCTGAGAAAACATATCAAACAAGGATTGAAGAACTTGAATCTGAAAAAGAACAACTTGCAAAGGACCTCTCTCTTCGCAACGACAAGTATTCCAAGTTGAAGAAGCAACTACAAACTACTGTAGCGAATTTCAATAATGATGATGTCCGTTTTCGCAATCAAACTATTAAGACAGTTTGCGATGACCACAGTATTCCTCTTTCTTCATATCCTTGTCTTCTTGATGAGGTTCCTGAAAATATGCCTTCCTTGGATGTCTCTGATAGTGATGCTAGCGAAGAAGAAGAGTTCGATAAAGAGTCTGATGAAAAAGAAGAATGAACTGAGAGATAGCTCCATTTTCCTTTTTCTTTTCTTGTGATATTTGTACATTTATCCTTCTAGCCTTCCATTTTTGTAATCTATTACTGTAAATCTATCATATTGAGTATTTATGCTTTCTTTAAGTAGTTTTCTTGTAAATTATGTATCTTATGTGTGCTTTTGAGTTATTAGGTACTCTGGAGTCGCACGGACGAAAAGAAGGAGAAATCACCAAAATTGAGCGAAAAGGACAAAATTGTCATTTCAGAGGCAAATACTATCTGGAGCCCAGTCAAGGCTAGGGGGCAACTATTTTGGGAGGAGTACTAAAAGAGGGGGCTGCCAGATGGGTGGCCCGTATCCACTCTTGGGGTGCTAATAGCAATCCCACTCACAGGACCTTATCTAGATCGGAATTGAGGAATTTTTCCCATTTTCTTTTGTTATTATTTGCTGCATCGAGAGATTCATGGGTTTTGTGGTGATTTTGGTTGAGATCGAGCAGAAGATGATGCAGAATGAATCAGAGAAATGGTGATAAAATGGAAAGGGGTTCAAGCTTGATTGCATATGGTAGATGCTGAGGTTGTAAGATCGATTGAAGCTGTGAAAAGGGGATCTTATGGGTTGAATCTGGAAATAGCTTTGATCCTGAGACAAATCGAGAAGAGACAAAGGAGTTTTGGCGTATTCATGAAGCGGAGAGAATGACAATGATGTGGCTGATTCAAGTACGAACTTGGTTGAAGAATCATTTGAAGAAGAATGAGAACACCGAAATTGAGAGATTGAGAAACTCGAGAGAATTGGTAGCATATTTAAGGTTTGTTTGAATCGAAGTTGTGGTTGTTGGGATTGAATTCTCGACTTACAAATCTGTACACCACCATGTATTGTGTGAAGATGGTGGTCGATTTAGGGTTTGTTGGTAGTGAAGAACATGAGTGTTTCGTTATATCTAGGTTCTCATGGAGATGAAGAAATGAAAAGTGGGTTTTGTTAATTGAAGATACTAAGGGTTGGTCATGAATTGTGAGTTGTATGGCTGCAGTTTTTGTCATGGGTTTGTGGTCGTGGATTGAATCTTTGAGATGAAATGGATCTCGGGGGTGATTTTGAGTTAGTAACACGGGGTAAAGGAAGAATGGGTTTCGTCTGGGTATTGTTGTGTGGCTAACTTGTGATATGAGTGGATGAAGCAAAGAGATAGAACAGATGGAATTGCCGAGGCTGGTCATGAGGCTAACAGTGGTGCAAAAGCGATTGAATCAAACCGCAACCGGATTACAAGGCAAAGATGGTGGAGCAAAGGAATGCTTTTGGTGTTGGAGAGTGCAACTGAGGTGAAGGAAGCTGCATTTGGTAGTGACATTGCAGAGGTTAAGGCTCAAGTGATTGGCAGAGCTGTAAGAGGTGGAGTTGCTGGTGCAGGGTGAGCTGATGGGTCAGAATTGGAGTTGAGATGTGCAGTTTGAATGGAGATTTCAAGGCTCAGATGGTGTTGGTAGTGCATTGGTTGAAATCAAGATAGTGAGATGCACAGATGGGAGTTGTTCGCGATTGAAATTACGGGAGTTGTGAGATCGCGGCGCCATGTTGCAGACAGAGATGGATGAGGCTTGAGCTCGGTTGCGGGGTTGCCGGGCAGTTGGAGGAATTTATGGTGATCTTTGGTAAGAAGCGGAAGAACCCGATGCGCAAGGCCTCGGGGAACTTATGGGTTTGGGTTCGAGTGGCGCCGATCTTTGGTTGCGACTTGAGTTTAGTAGTCGCCAAAGATGTGCACATGAGCCGGAGTATTAGGCTTGTGAAGTTGCGGCTGAAGTTATGGGTCTGGTGTTCTTTGGTGGTGGAGTTATTTCGGTGAGATAGATTGAGGCCGTGGGTTTAAGTTCAAATGGTGGACAAGAAGGTGGAGCCGTGATCGCATTTGGTTGAGCAAGGCAAGGAGATGGCGGGGATCCGCCGAGAGTTCTAAAGTTGCAACTACTTGGATGAAGCGCCATCATGGTGCATGATAGTGAAGGCGAGATTTGGCTGTGCAATGGCTCGAGCCACTCGACTCACTTAGCCGATCTGTGTCCGACTCGACAGCGACCCGACTCATCCGACCCAAGATCTCGACTTCGGTGATTGACCGATCTGACCCGTTTTGACCCGACTTGGACCTTGACCGATCTGACCCGTTGACCGGTGGCCGGTTTGACTTGGCCGGTCACCTGAAATATTTTCCGGGGATGACGATTTGGCGTGGATTCCGCCACAATCGATTTTCCGGCGAGCGTTTTTGGGACAATTTTTACACGGGTTTCTCTCTCTCGTGGGCCGGGTGAATTTCCAACTAATGGACTTTGAAGACAAAACCTAGTTTTGGAAGGAGTGGAGCTATATAAAGAGAAGACTTTTATTATCTATGGGATATCTTATATCTTTTATCTGAGAACGTTTTATTATTATCTCTTCCACTTAGTTTTCTAGGGTTTACACCATGAAGTCGTTTCTCTTTCTTCTTGTTATGAACTCCATGAATATGAACTAAGTTTTTATTATTGGTTGAAGATGTAGTTGGATTTTGCAACTAAGTTATGATTTTATGAATTAGTTTTCTCTCAATATTATCGTATGATTTCTACGGGTTACAATAATTGCATGATTGATGGATTGCAATATGATTGAATGTTTGTTTAGTCGAGTCTAGAATTGATTGAACTCACATTCATATCTATAGCTATTTTAGGGTTTTCATCGAGCGATAACCTTGAATACTAGTAGCATGATATGATTCTAGGTTGTAGTGATACATCCTTGTATTCATATGTAGAAATTGACCTTTGTTCGAATTGTTTGCGCAATGTATTTCAATTGCATTGATTAGCCTATTTCTGAAACTTAATGCTCCTAGGAATTGAACTTGATTAGCGTAAGGCGTTAGGTTATTCTTTAGGTAGATTTCACATGACCCTAATGTGTGTGTTGATAACTTTGGAAATTTACGGAGTATTCTTGCAATAAGGTATTCCATGGCTTTTGATGATAGCGAGATTAAATACGAATTCTATTCATATATTCATTAACTTGTTTACAATTGAAGATGAAACCTTTATCCAATATTTCACATTCTCGATTTGCGTACTTTATTTGTTTTTTGTTTATTTTTATTTATACAATCAGAAATTCTTCCGGGTGTTTTATATAGGAAACCATAACAATTTGACAACCTAGACCTCTCTGTGGGATCGATCCTTTCTTGCCCTTGCTATATTTATATTTTGAGTAGTAAGAAAGTGTAATTATATTTGTGTCGCTTACGACTGGCGATCAAATTTTGGCGTGAATTGCCGGGAGGCAACGGTTGTTAATTGTTTTTGGTTTCTTATTTTTGTATTTAGTTTTTGTTTTACTTTTTCTTATTTGGTTCTTACCCGAGTTTTGAGAATCTTATTTCGGTGCTTATTTCTATGGAAGGAGCATATTGGAGCAATCAATACGGCTTTCAACCTCAACAATATAACAATTATCACCCTTATGGGGAGTATAATCAAAACCAATCCTTTGGCTATGATCAATACTCCACGTACCCTATGAGTTATTCTCATACATATCAACCTTCTTATGGTAGTTATGTAAGTGAGCAATCACAAGGAGGGGAGAATAGTTGTTTTCCTTATAATATTTCCTCTAGTTTGGTAGATGAAATGCAACAATTTATGGACAGCATGGAGTCAATTTGCGGACAACCAAGCATGGAACCAATTTCATCGACCGAATGTGCTCATAGTATGTATGGCCCAATTTCGATCGTAGTTATGATCATACACCCATTCAAAGGGAATATAATTGGCCTAACAATACTGAATTAATTAATTCTACTTTTTCTTTGTCGAATGAGCTTTACAAACAAATGGAACACTATATTATTAATTTGGATGGAACACTCCAAGAGCTTCAAAAAGGTGTTTCCACTTTAAGACAAGGCATTGAAGAATACAAGGAGGAAATGAATAATTATGTTGAAAAAGGCGAACCTTTGGGGACTTTTGTTGATATTTGTGTAGTTAACTCAACTCTTGATCGTAATAATGATCATTCACCTATTCAAAAGGATGAGTTCGAGATTAGCAACACTAAATTCAGCGAGGACCAATGTTATGATGACTATGATAGTGATGATGATTGTTATGAAAATACATCGTTTGAACCAACTCATGGTGACATCCCCGAGGAGTGTACAATGGAGTCTTTTTGGGATCAAGATGAAGACGAAGAGGAATATGTTGACTCTTGTGTAGATTACTCAAGCATTGATCTTAATAATGATCAAGAGCCTATTCAAAGGGTGGAGCTTGAGGATGATGCATTTTCGAGTGTTCTAGAAAAGTTTCTTATGATAAAATTTGGATCCGCAAAAGATTATGTGCCTTACAACAAAGAGGAGTATGTTGAGAATGAGACCGTTATGACCAATATTGTGGAAGACCCAATTGAACTTGTGAACGAATGTAATGATGATGTTTATGTCGAGACTTTGGTTAAGGTAGAAACGGACGAAGAATGGTTGCAAGGTTTGATAGAGGACCATGATATAAAAGAGGTGAATAATTCACTTGAGTTTTTCAAGGATGAAGAGGATTCCGTGATACAAGAGATTGTGCAAGGTTTATCTAACCCTTTGCCTATTGTTTCTTCTCCTTTACCTCTTATTGGTTTGAATGTATGTGCTTCGAGAATATTGTTGAATGACTTTGTTTCTCGTTTTCCGCCATTAGAGAAACTTGATTCTCATACTATGCAGGTTATGGAACAAGAAACCGTGGAAGTACCCGACTCCTATATTCTTTATACACTTCCAAGCGTGGACAAGAATAAGTGTGGGGGAAGCTTTTATCGGTTCATAGCTTTACTTTTGCTTTCTGTTACTAATATTTGTGTGAAGCTAGTGTTTGCAAAACAGGTTCTATGGACGGATCCCCAACTTTTCCGATTATTGGTGTATGGGGAATGAATCTTACAAGAAGCTAAGTCGGGCCGTCGACTTTAAAACAAGCGCTTAGTGGGAGGCAACCCACCGGTTTTGTATATCTTATCCTTTTGCTTTTTATTTTTGTTTCGTTTATTTATTTTTTACTGTTTTTATATCATATTTGCATCCCTATGTTTAATTTCATTGAGTCCGTAATCTATCTTAGAAGAGAATTATGATGAATACATTTTCGTCAGAAAATTTCAGACTGCGCGTAGTTCAGTCCAGAGACCATAACTGTCAGACCGTTTATCGAAACACTGTGAAATTTTGACACTGTGTAGAAAACACGTAGGTGAACAACTTTTGTGAAATGGAGTTTTTCCAAATTCCTTACCAATTTGCACAGTTTTTGCGTTTTATCTGCTGTTACGTCAGAATTCAGAACTTTCGGTTTTACACATTGAGGACAATGTGAAGTTTAAGTGTGGGGGAGCATTTATATGTTTGTTTTTGACACCATTAGTGGATGGAACCATTTTGAATGCAGGAGTTGAGGAACCAATTAACTAAAAGGGAAGAATAGCTCAGAAATCACAAATTAACATGATAGTTGTTACCATATTTCGGAATATCACCATATCGCATTCTATTTTTATTTTTTCATATTTATCTATTGTTCTCTAAGTGCTTTGGTGGGTCACTAAACATCGACGTGTTATTACTGCTAGGATGAAATAGAGTGGTTGAGTTACTAGAAAAAAAAAAAAAAAAAATTAAAAAATTTAAGAAAAAAAAAAAAAAAAAAGGACCGATCAATAGACCAAAACGGAAAAAAAAGACACTTGGGAATAGCAGTATGTGTGAAAGGCAACTATCACGTACTTGCTGACAAGAAGCATGCGCTTGGATCCAGTTTGATCTAATCATGCCGTCTAAAAAAAAAAAAAAAAAAGAGAAATTGGATCCAGTTTGATCCAATCATATAAAAAAAAAAAAAATTTTTTATTGTGTTGAATAAAGTCACTTTTGGTTTCCTTGTATATGCCAATTGATTTGATGTAGCATTCAGCACTAAGTAGCTCAATCCAATAGGATTAGGTTCATCTTAGCAGTGACCTTCAGACAGATATGGGAAACATCGAACACTTGTGAATATTCGCCAACATCTACATCTATATCCATCTTCTTGATCTTTTCATTGTGATTGTGGGTTTGTTAGTTTAGATGTATAGTGGCTTGTTCGACTATCTAATTAGAGTTTATTTACTAATATATGAATTGAATTTGCAAGGTACTTCCTCCTGTAGTCATTTTGGATTCGTTCATTGATTTGTCACGAATAGACGAATTTTGAAATATAGGATTTGTAGGTATATCTCTAGTAAACCTTCACGAGACTATAACTCGTCCACTAGGGACACCTAGGGGTTTAAAGGCTTGTTATTTATGCTAAAAGTGACCGTAGCCTCGACGTCACGGAGTTGTTGTATTTTTTGTTTTGTTTGATTTGCTCGAGGACTAGCAAAGTCTAAGTGTGGGGGAATCTCGATAGGTGTAGAATACACCGTATTAAATATCTAGTATTTATGCTTTCTTTATGTAGTTTTCTTGTAAATTATGTATCTTATGTGTGCTTTTGAGTTATTAGGTACTGGAGTCGTACGGATTAAAAAGAAGGAGAAATCACCAAAATTGAGCGAAAAGGACAAAATTGTCATTTGGAGGCAAATACTATCGGAGCCACCAAGGCTAGGGGGCAACTATTTTGGGAGGAGTACTAAAAGAGGGGCTGCTGGATGGGTGGCCCGTATCCACTCTTGGGGTGCTAATAGCAATCCCACTCACAGACCTTATCTAGATCGGAATTGAGGAATTTTTCCCATTTTCTTTTGTTATTATTTCCGCATCGAGAGATTCATGGGTTCGTGGTGATTTTGGTTGAGATCGAGTTAAGATGATGCGAGAATGAATCGGAGAAATGGTGATAAAATGGAAAGGGGTTCAAGCTTGATTGCATATGGTAGATCCGAGGTTGTAAGATCGATGAAGCCGTGAAAAGGGGATCTTATGGGTTGAATCTGGAAATAGCTTTGATCCTGAGACAAATCGAGAAGAGACAAAGGGAGTTTTGGCAGATTCATGAAGCGGAGAGAATGACAATGATGCTGCTGATTCGAAGTACGAACTTGGTTGAAGAATCAGAAGTTCAGAAGAAGAATGAGAACACCTGAAATTGAGAGATTGAGAAACTCAGAGAATTGGTAGCATATTTAAGGTTTGTTTGAATCGAAGTTGTGGTTGTTGGGATTGAATTCTCGACTTACAAACCGTACACCACAGATTGTGTGAAGATGGTGGTCGATTTAGGGTTTGTTGGTAGTGAAGAACATGAGTGTTTCTGTTATATCTAGGTTCTCATGGAGATGAAGAAATGAAAAGTGGGTTTTGTTAATTGAAGATACTAAGGGGTTGGTCATGAATTGTGAGTTGTATGGCTGCAGTTTTTGTCATGGGTTTGTGGCTGTGGATTGAATGCTGAGATGAAATGGATCTGGTGATTTCGAGTTAGTAACACAGGGTAAAGGAAGAATGGGTTTCGTCTGGTATTGTTGTGTGGCTAACTTGTGATATACAGGGATGAAGCAAAGAGATAGAACAGATGGAATTGCTGAGGCTGGTCATGAGGCTAACAGCAGGTGGTGCAAGCAGATTGAACTGAAACTGCAGCTGGATTACAAGGCAAAGATGGACTGGAGCAAAGGAATGCTGGTGTTGGAGAGTGCAACTGAGGTGAAGGAAGCTGCATTTGGTAGTGACATTGCAGAGGTTAAGGCTCAAGTGATTGGCAGAGCTGTAAGAGGTGGAGTTGCTGGTGCAGGGTGAGCTGATGGGTCAGAAATTGGAGTTGAGATGTGCAGTTTGAATGGAGATTTCAAGGCTCAGATGGTGTTGGTAGTGCATTGGTTGAAATCAAGATAGTGAGATGCACAGATGGGAGTTGTTCGCGATTGAAATTAAAGGGAGTTGTGAGACTGCGGCGCTGTTGCAGACAGAGATGGATGAGGCTTGAGCTCAGATTGCAGGGTTGCCAGACAGATTGGAGGAATTTATGGTGATCTTGGTAAGAAGGCGTAACCGATGCCGCAAGGCTCGTGGAACTTATGGGTTTGGGTTGAGCTACTGGGATGTCTTTGGTTGCGACTTGAGTTTAGTAGCTGCCAAAGATGTGCACATGAGTCGGAGTATTAGGCTTGTGAAGTTGCAGGCTGAAGTTATGGGTCCGGTGTTCTTTGGTGGTGGAGTTATTTCGATGAGATAGATTGAGGCTGTGGGTTTAAGTTCAAATGGTGGACAAGAAGGTGGAGTTTGATCGCATTTGGTTGAGCAAGGCAAGGAGATGGCAGATCTCACGAGAGTTCTAAAGTTGCAACTACTTGGATGAAGCGCCATCATGGTGCATGATAGTGCAGGCGAGATTTGGCCTCAGTGCAATGGCTCCGAGCCACTCACTCACTTAGCCGATTCGGTGTCCGACTGACGACCGACCCCGACTCATCCGACCCAAAAGATCGGCTTCTGATTGACCGATCTGACCCGTTTTGACCCGACTTGGACCTTGACCGATCTGACCCGTTGACCGGTGGCGGTTTGACTTGGCCGGTCACTCGAAATATTTTCGGCGATTTATTCCGTGGATTCCGCCACAATCCCAGTTTTCCGAGCGTTTTTGGGACAATTTTTACACGGGTTTCTCTCTCTCGTGGGCCGGGTGAATTTCCAACTAATGGACTTTGAAGACAAAACCTAGTTTTGGAAGGAGTGGAGCTATATAAAGAGAAGACTTTTATTATCTATGGGATATCTTATATCTTTTATCTGAGAACGTTTTATTATTATCTCTTCCACTTAGTTTTCTAGGGTTTACACCATGAAGTCGTTTCTCTTTCTTCTTGTTATGAACTCCATGAATATGAACTAAGTTTTTATTATTGGTTGAAGATGTAGTTGGATTTTGCAACTAAGTTATGATTTTATGAATTAGTTTTCTCTCAATATTATCGTATGATTTCTACGGGTTACAATAATTGCATGATTGATGGATTGCAATATGATTGAATGTTTGTTTAGTCGAGTCTAGAATTGATTGAACTCACATTCATATCTATAGCTATTTTAGGTTTTCATCGAGCGATAACCTTGAATACTAGTAGCATGATATGATTCTAGGTTGTAGTGATACATCCTTGTATTCATATGTAGAAATTGACCTTTGTTCGAATTGTTTGCGCAATGTATTTCAATTGCATTGATTAGCCTATTTCTCAAAACTTAATGCTCCTAGGAATTGAACTTGATTAGCGCAAGGCGTTAGGTTATTCTTTAGGTAGATTTCACATACGCAGCCCTAATGTGTGTGTTGATAACTTTGGAAATTTACGAGTATTCTTGCAATAAGGTATTCCATGGCTTTTGATGATAGCGAGATTAAATACGAATTCTATTCATATATTCATTAACTTGTTTACAATTGAAGATGAAACCTTTATCCAATATTTCACATTCTCGATTTGCGTACTTTATTTGTTTTTTGTTTATTTTTATTTATACAATCAGAAATTCTTCCGGGTGTTTTATATAGCATATGAAAATAAATAACAAGTTTTTACTCTAATCATTCCCATATTTGTCTCTGTTATTTATTTTCACATGAGAGATTAAATCGATAATCTTTAAGTAATAATACTTCTTAGTTTCGCAACTCTTCGTTGCTAACTCTTCACAAATAAATGAAGAAATATAGTCATTTTCGCAAGCTTATTTGCTTACTCAATTTCTTGTGTGGTCTTATTTTGCCTTCCTAGTTAAAGGTCTTATTTTGCCACCCCTCATTGCGACAAAATCGCAGGACGTCTTTACATTTTCATGTAATGACCCATTGATCTTGCCTTATCATTTCTTTAGTATTGTTGCCTCTGCAGGATGTTTTTGTTGCGACAATATGACATGCCTAAAAAATTCTCTCGAACTTAAAGCCCCATGACATTGCCGTCTTGCGACGAAATCGCAGGACGTCTTTACACTTTCATGTAAAGACCCATTGATCTCGTCTTAACCTCGCGTTAGTATTATTGCCTCTTCAGGATCATTGCACAAATATGACAAGCCTAAATTTTCTTGTGAAAATAGAGCCTCATGACATTTGCGTCTTAAGACACTTATCAGCTCCCTAATGGAGGGTGCCGCCCTTATCATCTCCCTGGTTGCCCCTTCAAGGAGGCGTACATCGGACATACAAGACTAGCTCCTCCCATCCGGTCTTAACAACAACCATTTGTTTTCGCAGCCTCTTATCCCTTATACCTATAGGGCTTATGGTTACGAGACTGCACCCTAAGTGGAGTTTTCTTCGGGCCGAGTGAAAAGATGTGCCAAGACTTGCCAAGAATGGCCGAGACACTTCAAATGCCCCGAGGCACTCTTGGCTCAACCGTGTACCTCGGCGCCTTGGTCATACACTGACTCCTTGGAAGAGACCCTCGGTCGTCCAACCAGGGTATAACCTTATATAGTTGGAAATCCAAGGTATCTCTCCCGGATGGGCTTTATTGACCCCAAATTTTCATGACTCAGGTTCCAAGGGCGGTGTAACCTTTTCCCTGAGCCATGTCAAGACATACCCCCTTATATGACGCACTTTAGGTCTTACATTTGCCTCTTGTGAAATATCATTCGCGAACTAGGGTGTACGCCATAAAGGTTCGTCCCATTCGTATATATCATTGATTTTTGATTATTTCTTCTCATTATTATGCGAAATTATTGCATAATTTTGCTTCATTGGCTGTGATCTTGCTGTAATTATTTAACCAAACTTTCGTCATATGATAGGTGTAGAATACACCATATTTAATATCTAGTATTTATGCTTTCTTTGCGAGTTTTCTTGTAAATTATGTATCTTATGTTTACTTTTGAGTTTATTAGGTGCAATGGAGTCATTTGGAGCAAAAAGACCAATTGGAACTCGTTCAAATGGAGGATTTCTAGTCATCATTGTGTAGAGGACGAGAAGATGAAGCCAATGGCGAAAGAACGGAGTCATTCTGAGTTCGTATGAAGAAGTTATGCGCAAAACAAGAACTTGGAAGACCCGAAGGGCAAAATGGTCATTTTCTAAGACAAGTGCTATCGGCAACCCCACTGTACGTTAAGGGGTAGCCATTCTGTTAAGGGGTGACTGTTCCAAAGGTACTGCTAAAGGGAGTCTGGTCCTTTACTTGGGGGAAGCCAGAATTCAAATAGTGTTAAGAGCAGCCGGCCTATTTACTCAGGGCCACCGTCTTCTCCCATGCAAACTGTCAGAACAGAGCTTGGTCGAGTTTCACGACCAGCTCCGGGCATTACAATATAAGGAAGAACACGGCTTTGTGAATGATTACGGTGATGGACTGAGCCTTGGCAGAAGATGGTGAACACGAGTCTGCGAGTTGGAGTGGTGATGACGTTCTCTGCCATTAGCAGCGAATGACGATAGAATGGGTGTTTGAGCTGGAGATTGCCAGTGAGTGATGGAGTCTCAGTGATTGAGAATGGGGTTGCTGCCGACGATTGATGTTGATTCGTGGATTTCTCTGCAGCATGTGAAACAAAGAATGGTGTTGATTCATCGTGATATATGATGGTCTCTGTCGTGATTAACGGGTGTTGGATACTTGAGGAACAAAGAGGATGGCTCGAGTTGGTGATTGCTGCTGTCATGTGCTGATGAAGTAAGTCGATTTCCAGCTGAACAGATGATGAACTGCTGCGTTGATGATGAAAGGAATGGAGGCTAAGCTGATGATCATATCGATGAATGGAGCTCGAGTCTGTAATGAGTGGTAAACCGATGATGCTTCTGCTCATCGGTGATGAAGAATGATAGAGTTGAGACTCGAGCTTTGCGGTTGTAGAATGAAGTTGTAGTTGTTGCTGCCATTATTGGTTAGAGATCAGAGAAGATGGAGTGATGCTGTTAGTCGTTGGTTAGAGAGAGTAAGCAGTTGAGGCCGAGTAAGAACGAGGTTCAGGGAGAGTTGAGCTTAAGATGAGGAGAAGCATGTGATGGAGAGAATCAATACGAGCTCGTGGATGCTGGTCACGGTGATTGAGTAATGGGAGGATACGAGATGGAGCTGTTATCAAGCTCGAGTTAGAACAAGATGGAAGTGATGCTCGAGTTTCCTGGGACGGTTGCGGCTTATCGGAGGATGGTCATGGGTTTGCTGGTGATCGGGTTTGAGGTCTGTGGTGATGCTGATAACTCAAAAAAACAGTGATGATGGCATAGGAAAGATTCATGGCAAGTCTTTGAGACGGTGTTCTTTGCCATATTATGAGTCGTATTTGACATGAGCCCATACTCAAGCCAAGACCGACAGCTGAAGGAGTTTGACAGGGAATGCAGAATAGGATGGTGGAGTTTAGTAACTTGCACAACAGGGACGGTACGGAGATGATGATTGGTTGCAGTTGAGACTCGTGTTTCGGTGGATGAGCTCGACTGGTAGAAATGATTCATGGGTTTTAGGAACTGGTGATCGCTGAGTTCGAGAGGGAAGATGATGGGATGTTGATCAATGGAACTTGAGGTTGTTGTTTGGAGCTGCTGCCAGTGATAGAGTAACTTGAGATGGCTATTGCCCGTGGAGCTAACGGAAGCAGGTGAGCAATGAAGAAAGTAGGAAGCTGTGTAGATGTCGGAGCAGTTTGAGTTTTGGGCCAGAGTTTGACAAGCCAAAAACAATTACACGATAGGCCAATAACATGAGATGGGCTTCTACAAGTTGCTGCACGAGTCCATGAGGCTATCTTACACAAACAGAATTAAGGGTGGTGCGGCTACTCCAAGTTTGGAAATTTGGCCGTGACTTTGGCAACCTGCTTTGGCAAGTTACTTCGTCCGGGATTTGATGCACGGGACACAATTTTAAGGAGTGCACTTTCCTAATTTTACTAGGTTTCCTAGTTTTCTTAAAGAGGAGGTTACAAAACTTTATATATAGGGAAGCCTAGGGAAAAAATAGGGGATTGATCTTGGCCTCTACTTTGTTTTCTAGGGTTTTACAACATGAAGTCTTTTCTCTTTCTTCTTGTGATGAACTCCATGAATATGAGTACCTAAGTTTATTATTGGTTATGGAATAAGTTGGATTTCCAAACATGGGTTTTAATTCAATAAATTAGTTTTCTCTCATATTATCGTTAATGATTCACCATGAATATTGTTACATGATTTGAATGCTTGTTAGTCGAGTCGCGAGTCGATTGATTTTGCTTTCATCTTTATTGCTAGATTAGGGTTATTATACGCAAAAGTGATAATTCCGGATTGCAAGTAGCATAAATATGATTATAGTTTGTAGTGATATATTCTTATGATCATATGTGAGTTATAACCTTTGTTAAATCGGATTAGTGCGCTTTCCACGTTCGATTGCTTTGATTGGCCTGATTTCATAGAACTTAACGCATCTAGGGAATTAAACTTGATTAGTGCTTTTACACGTTAGGTTGTTCCTTTAGGTAGAATTCATATTCGCATCTTTTAATGTGTTTGTTGATGACATGAGGAGGTTTGCGGGATATTCTTGCGATCAAGGTATTCTAGGGTCTTTGATAAAAGTTGAGATTAAAATATCAATTCTAGTTATTGTGGTGAAACCATGTTTGTGAATGAAAACGAAATCCGTAACCAATACTTTCACATCCTTGATTTGCGTACTTTATTTGCTTTTTGTTTATTTTTATTTACACAATCAGAAATTCTTCAGGGTGTTTTATATAGGAAACCATAACAATTTGACAACCTAGACCTCTCTGTGGGATCGATCCTTTCTTGCCCTTGCTATATTTATATTTTGAGTAGTAAGAAAGTGTAATTTATTTTTGACGCTTACGACCGCGATCAAATTTTGGCGCCGTTGCCGGGGAGGCAGCGGTTGTTAATTGTTTTTGGTTTCTTATTTTTGTATTTAGTTTTTGTTTTATTTTTTCTTATTTTCTGGGTTTTAACCTTGTTTTGAGAATCTTATTTCAGGTGCTTATTTCTATGGAGGGAGCATACTATATGGATGGATACGGTTTTCAACAACCTCAACAATATGATAACTACCAATTCCATGGGTATAATCAAAACCAATTCATTGGTTATGACCAATATTCCATGGAACCTTATGGTTTTCCTCAACAACCTTATGGCGGGGAACAACAACAAGGATGGGAGGATTCTTATGTTTGTGAACAAAAAGTCTCTAATTTTATAGATAAAGTTTCCAACTTTTTAAAAGAGGAATTTCAAAAAGCAAAAGAGACTACAAACGAGCAACTCCAAGAACTTCGTGAAGGTATGACTATCTTGCGAAGAGGCATTGATCAATACAAGGAGGATATGGATAATTCTAATGTGCATATGGTTTGTGGTGAATATTTGATTGATGCTAATGTTGAAAAAGGCGAATCCTTGGGCACTTTTGTTGATAATTGTGTAGTTAACTCCACTCTTGATCGTAGTAATGATCATTCACCTATTCAAAAGGATGAGTTAGAGATTAACAACACTAAATTCAGCGAGAACCAACCTTATGTTGACTATGATAGTGACGGTGATTATGATACATTGCTTGAAACAACTCATGGTGACATCTCCGAGGAGTCTTTTTGGGATCAAGATGAAGATGAAGAGGAATATGTCGACACTTGTGTAGATTACTCGAGCATTGATCTTAATAATGATCAAGAGCCTATTCAAAGGGTGGAGCTTGAGGATGATGCATTTTCGAGTGTTCTAAAAAAGTTTCTTATGATAAAATTTGGATCCGCAAAAGAGTATGTGCCTTACAACAAGGAGGAATGTGTTGAGAATGAGACCGTTATGACCAATATTGTGGAAGACCCAATTGAGCTTGCAAATGATTGTAATGATGATGTTTATGTCGAGACTATGGTTAAGGCAGAAACGGACGAAGAATGGTTGCAAGGTTTGATAGAGGACCATGATATACAAGAGGTGAATAATTCACTTGAGTTTTTCAAGGATGAAGAGGATTCCGTAATACAAGAGATTGTGCAAGGTTTATCTAACCCATTGCCTATTATTTCTTCTCCTTTACCTCTTATTGGTTTGAATGTATGTGCTTCGAGAATATTGTTGAATGACTTTGTTTCTCGTTTTCCGCCATTAGAGAAACTTGATTCTCATACTATGCAGGTTATGGAACAAGAAACCGTGGAAGTACCCGACTCCTATATTCTTTATACACTTCCATGTGTGGACAAGAATAAGTGTGGGGGAAGCTTTTATCGGTTCATAGCTTCACTTTTGCTTTATTGTACTAATATTTGTGTGAAGTTAGTGTTTCCAAAACAGGTGCTATGGGTGGATCCCCAACTTTTCCGATTATTGGTGTATGGGGAATGAATCTTACAAGAAGCTAAGTCGGGCCGTCGACTTTAAAACAAGCGCTTAGTGGGAGGCAACCCACCGGTTTTGTATCTTTTATCCTTTTGCTTTTTATTTTATTTTTTTTTCGGTTTTACTGTTTTTATATCATATTTGCATCCCTATGTTTAATTTCATTGAGTCCGTAATCTATCTTAGAAGAGAATTATGACGAATACCTTTTCGTCAGAAAATTTCAGACTGCGCGTAGTTCAGTCCAGAGACCATAACTGTCAGACCGTTTATCAAAACACTGTGAAATTTTGACACTGTGTAGAAAACACGTAGGTGAACAACTTTTGTGAAATGGAGTTTTTCCAAATTCCTTACCAATTTGCACAGTTTTTGCGTTTTATCTGCTGTTACGTTAGAATTCAGAACTTTCGGTTTTACACATTGAGGACAATGTGAAGTTTAAGTGTGGGGGAGCATTTATATGTTTGTATAGTTTTTTTTTGACACCATTAGTGGATGGAACCATTTTGAATGCAGGAGTTGAGGAACCAATTAACTGAAAGGGAAGAATATAGCTCAGAAATCACACATTAACATGATAGTTGTTACCATATCTCGGAATATCACCATATCGCATTCTATTTTTATTTTTCCATATTTATCTATTGTTCTCTAAGTGCTTTGGTGGGTCACTAAAAATCAACATGTTATTACTGCTAGGATGAAATAGAGTGATTGAGTTACTAGAAAAAGAGAGAAAAAATTGAACAAGAAAAAAAAAAAAAAAAAATGAAAAAAAATTTGAAAAAGAAAAGAAAAAAAAAAGGACCGATCAATTAGACCAAAACGGAATAAAAAGACACTTGGGAATAGCAGTATGTGTGAAACGTAGTCCCTGTCTCCGTCGCCTAAACAAGCGTGGAATGCAGGATCCAAGGCAACTATCATGTATTTGCTGACAAGAAGCATGCGCTTGGATCCAAAAGATCTAATCATGCCGTCTAAAAAAAAAAGAGACATTGGATCCAGTTTGATCCAATCATATAAAAAAAAAAAAAATTATTATTGTGTTGAATAAAGTCACTCTTGGTTCCCTTGTATATGCCAATTGATTTGATGTAGCATTCAGCACCAAGTAGCTCAATCCAATAGGATTAGGTTCATCTTAGCGAGTGACCTTGAGATGAGATATGGGAAACATCGAACACTTGTGAACATTCGCCAACATCTACATCTATATCCATCTTCTTAATCTTTTCATTGTGATTGTGGTTTGTTAGTTTCCGAGTATTGTGGCTTGTTCGACTATCTAATTAGAGTTTATTTACTAATAATTGAATTGAATTTGCAAGGTACCTCCTCCTGTAGTCATTTTGGATTCGTTCATTGATTTGTCATAAATAGACGGAGTTTGAAATATAGGTTTTGTAGGTATATCTCTAGTAAACCTTCACGAGACTATAACTCGTCCACTAGGGACACCTAGGGGTTTAAAGGCTTGTTATTTATGCTAAAAGTGACCGTAGCCTCGACGACACGGAGTTGTATGTATCTTTTTGAATTGTTTTGTTTGATTTGCTCGAGGACTAGCAAAGTCTAAGTGTGGGGGAATCTGATAGGTGTCTAAAACACCTAATTTACTATCTAGTAGTTACGCTTTCTTTGCTAGTTTTCGTGTAAATTATGTATCTTATGTTTGAGTTTGAGTTTATTAGGTGCAATGGAGTCATTGGGAGCAAAAGAAGGAGAAATCATTCATTTGGAGCGAAAATGGCGAAAAGACCAATTCACAGGCGAGTAATACTTGGAACCAGACTAAGGCACGCGAAAAGGAGGCAAACATTATTGGGAGCTGAGCCAAAATGTTAAGGGGCAACACTCCTTTGGAAGAATACTAGAGACAGCTAGTTAAGGTTAAGGGATAACCATGTGTTAAAAACACCCAATCTGGGGTGGCACTTAGGAGTGGGGCGTCATTATCCTCATATTCTACACTAAACCTAAAAATCAGAGAAGACAATTATTATTCCTCTTCTTTGTCTGAAGATAGCTGTTCTTATTTTGGATGTGTGAGATGCTGAGAGAATCCGAGAATTGGTGATGAAATTGAGAGGGATTTCGAGCTTGGTCATGGTGGTGGTAATTTGAGTCTATAAATTGAAGAATAAGTTGATGTTGCTCGAACCTAAAAGGGGATCTGAGGCGGTTGATTGATATATAAGGGTTTTCTGATGCTAATTCATGGTTTTGATGAAGATTTATGGGTATTCTAAGATTGACAAAGTTTAGAGGAATGGGTTCCGTTCAAATTTATGATAGAAGCCATAATGAGGAGATGTTGCTGTTAAGGGTTGTGTTCAATTGCTCAGTTGAGGTTTTGAACAAGAACAGATTACTCCTGTGGTGTTGATTGCCGGAAATTGTATGAAGAAGATTGGTTGAACTCAAATTCGAGTTTGGATCGATTATGACTTCTGAATATGGGGTAATGAATTGTTGTTGTCTCTGTACTGATTCACAGAAGTGATGGTGTCAGGTGAAGAGCTAGAGCAGATTACAGGTGCAAGTGATGATGGGTATGGCAGAGAGGATCAAATCTGCTGGAATTGCTGGCTTTGAGATGTAGACAATGAAGATGAAGCCGTGTTGCTCTTGGTGTTGATACAGGGAGTTGAGCTGAATGAAATTTATCTTGGTGGTGATTTGATAGAGATGCAGGTTCAATGGCTGTAAGATGGAGGGAGATGTGATGAGTTCAGAGACTCGACTCAAAGGAAATTAGAGATGGGTTCATATTTCCGTTGAGAATTTGTCAAGGAAAGGATGAACTGTGGGGGAGATTATGTGTGTTATTGCTGCCATGGAAATGAAATGTGTTTTGCAGGGATTACTATGTTTGATTCTGTTAATGGAGCGGTTTGTAGTTGAGTGCGACGAGTTGAAATCGTGGGAGGTTGTAGAATGCTTGAATGTTGCAGCTTAAGGAATCGTGTATGGCTGAGCAATGGAATGGCTAATCTGTGGATTCAATGATGTTGCAGAAATTAGAAGAACAAGGAGAGGTTGGCAGCTTGGATGTGTTTCCAGAGCTGGTGTTGCTCTGAAGTTGCGGCTCAGGTGGAGTGAAGCAGTATGGTGGCTCAGGTGGTTGAATGGGTATACTCTGGTGCTGTTGAGAAGGTGGTTTTACAGGGAGATGGCGGTACTGCGGAAGTAGTAATTGCCGTGACAAAGAATGGGTAGATGAATGTTTAGGTACAGGTGAAAGCATTTGTTGCTGCTAATCTTTGAGGTTCGGGTGGTGGTCGAGATAGAGAAAGAATTGATGGATCAAAGAGGAATCTGATGCTGCTACACATTGTAGTCAATATGAACTGAAATGAAGCTGCAGAAATGTGGATGTGCAGGCCTTAAGATGTGTGCAGCTATGATATTGTCTAGGAAGTGCCAGAGATGGTTGTGGGTATTGGTGGTGAGCTCAGGTAATCATCCAGTGAAGAATGGCAGGTGGTTGAAATGATTTTGGCAATGGCAAGTTCTGCGATAAATGTCTAGGCTAGGAGTCGATTGAGCTTGATTGAGTTGAACCAAGAAGAAAAAAAGGAGCTGCTTTGTTGAAGTGAGAATGTATGAAAGAACAGCCATCATGGTGGATATGAGCTGGTGAAGCTCAATGATTTGTGCTTATTCGCCTGCAAGAAGCTGTGGCAGCAGATCGGCCCAGTTAGATCACCAGCACATCGACTCACCCCGACTCAATGATCGACCGGTTTGACTCAGGCGAGCCTTGACCCGATCCGACCCAGTTGACCCGAGATGACTCGGTCGACCCGTTGACCGGTGGCGGTCACACGAGATGCTATTTCCGCAACTTAGGTGGGATTCCGGCCACAATCCCGGTTTTCCGGCGAGCGTTTTTGGGACATAATTTCTACACGGGTTTCTCTCCATGGTGGTAGGGTGAATTTCCAACTAATGGACTTTGAAGACAAAACCTAGTTTTGGAAGGAGAAAGAGACTACAAAAGGGAAGACTTCTACAATTTATAGACGACGTTTTTATTATCTCTTCTCTACATTATTCTAGGGTTTTCACCATGAAGTCTTTTCTCTTTCTTCTTGTGATGAACTCCTTGAATATGAGTACCTAATTATCTATTGGTTATGGAATAGTTGGATTTCACAAAGCATGATTCTTTGATTCAATATATTAGTTTTGTCTTATAATTATCGTTTGCAATTCTCTGAAAATATTGTTTTATGATTGATTGATTGTTTTGTCAAGTTGCAAATTGGTAGAAATTCTAATCACATCTATTGCTAGTTTAGGGTTTATTATACGCAAAAGTGATATTCCTTGGATACAAGTAGCATAATATGATTATAGTTTGTAGTGATATATTCTTATGATCATATGTGAATCGTAACCTTTGTTAAATTGAATTAGTGCGCTTTCCACGTTCAATTGCTTTGATTGGCCTGATTTCATAGAACTTAACGCATCTAGGGAATTAAACTTGATTAGTGCTTTTACACGTTAGGTTGTTCCTTTAGGTAGAATTCATATTCGCATCTTTTAATGTGTTTGTTGATGACATGAGGAGATTTGCGGGATATTCTTGCGATCAAGGTATTCTAGGGTCTTTGATAAAAGTTGAGATTAAAAATCAATTCTAGTTATTGTGAAAAGCATGTTAGTGAATGAAAACGAAATCCTTAACCAATATCTCTTCTATCTTATTTGTTTGCTTATTTGTTTATTTGCTTTTATTTTACTTTCATATAATCAGAAAACACCCGGTATTTTATATAGGAAACCGAAACAATTTGACAACCTAGACCTCTCTGTGGGATCGATCCTTTCTTGCCCTTGCTATATTTATATTTTGAGTAGTAAGAAAGTGTAATTTATTTTGGTTTGAGAATCTTATTTCAGGTGCTTATTTCTATGGAAGGAGCATATTGGAACAATGGATACGGATTTCAACCTCAACATTACGACAACTACCAATTCCATGGGTATAATCAAAACCAATTTATTGGTTATGACCAATATTCCATGGAACCTTATGGTTTTCCTCAACAACCTTATGTGTGTGAACAACAACAAGGATGGGAGGATTCTTATGTTTGTGAACAAAAAGTCTCTAATTTTATAGATAAAGTTTCCACCTTTTTACAAGAGGAATTTCAAAAAGCTAAAGAGACTACAAACGAGCAACTCCAAGAACTTCGTGAAGGTATGGATATCTTGCGAAGAGGCATTGATCAATACAAGGAAGATATGGATAATTCTAATGTGCATATGGTTTGTGATGAATATTTGATTGATGCTAATGTTGAAAAAGGCCAATCCTTGGGCACTTTCGTGGATAATTGTGTAGTTAACTCAACTCTTGATCGTAATAATGATCACTCACCTATTCAAAAGGATGAGTTAGAGATAAGTAACACTAAATTCAGCGAGGAACAATCTTATGTTGACTATGATAGTGATGGTGATTATGATATATTGCTTGAAACAACTCATGGTGACATCTCCGAGGAGTCTTTTTGGGATCAAGATGAAGATGAAGAGGAATATGTCGACACTTGTGTAGATTACTCAAGCATTGATCTTAATAATGATCAAGAGCCTATTCAAAGGGTGGAGCTTGAGGATGATGCATTTTTGAGTGTTCTAAAAGAGTTTCTTATGATAAAATTTGGATCCACAAAAGAGTATGTGCCTTACAATAAAAATGAGGAATATGTTGAGAATGAGACCGTTATGACCAATATTGTGGAAGACCCAATTGAACTTGTGCAGGATTGTAATGATGATGTTTATGTCGACACTTTGGTTACGGCAGAAACGGACGAAGAATGGTTGCAAGGTTTGATAGAGGACCATGATATAAAAGAGGTGAATTATTCACTTGAGTTTTTCAAGGATGAAGAGGATTCCGTGATAAAAGAGATTGTGCAAGGTTTATCTAACCCTTTGCCTATTGTTTCTTCTCCTTTACCTCTTATTGGTTTGAATGTATGTGCTTCGAGAATATTGTTGAATGACTTTGTTTCTCGTTTTCCGCCATAAGAGAAACTTGATTCTCATACTATGCAGGTTATGGAACAAGAAACCGTGGAAGTACCCGACGTCTATATTCTTTATACACTTCCATGTGTGGACAAGAATAAGTGTGGGGGAAGCTTTTATCGGTTCATAGCTTCACTTTTGTTTTATATTACTAATATTTGTGTGAAGCTAGTGTTTGCAAAACAGGTTCTATGGAAGGATCCCCAACTTTTCAGATTGTTGATATATGGGGAATGAATCTTGCAAGGATATAGTCGGGCTGACGACTATAAAACAAGCGCTAAGTGGGAGGCAACCCACCGGTTTTGTATCTCTTATCCTTTTGCATTTTATTTTTGTTTCGTTTATTTTTTTTTTCTGTTTTTATATCATATTTGCATCCCTATGTTTAATTTCATTGAGTCCGTAATCTATCTTAGAAGAGAATTATGACGAATACCTTTTCGTCAGAAAATTTCAGACTGCGCGTAGTTCAGTCCAGAGACCATAACTGTCAGACCGTTTATCAAAACACTGTGAAATTTTGACACTGTGTAGAAAACACGTAGGTGAACAACTTTTGTGAAATGAAGTTTTTCCAAATTCCTTACCAATTTGCACAGTTTTTGCGTTTTATCTGCTGTTACGTCAGAATTCAGAACTTTCGGTTTTACACATTGAGGACAATGTGAAGTTTAAGTGTGGGGGAGCATTTATATGTTTGTGTAGTTTGTTTTTGACACCATTAGTGGATGGAACCATTTTGAATGCAGGAGTTGAGGAACCAATTAACTAAAAGGGAAGAATATAGCTCAGAAATCACAAATTAACATGATAGTTGTTACCATATCTCGGAATATCACCATATCACATTCTATTTTTATTTTTTCATATTTATCTATTGTTCTCTAAGTGCTTTGGTGGGTCACTAAAAATCGACGTGTTATTACTGCTAGGATGAAATAGAGTGATTGAGTTACTAGAAAAAAAGAAAAAACAAAAAAATTGAAAAAAAAATATGAAAAGAAAAAAAAAGGACCGATCAATTAGACCAAAACGGAATAAAAAGACACTTGGGAATAGCAGTATGTGTGAAACGTAGTCCCTGTCTCCGTCGCCTAAACAAGCGTGGAATGCAGGATCCAAGGCAACTATCATGTACTTGCGACAAGAAGCATGCGCTTGGATCCAAAAGATCTAATCATGCCTAAAAAAAAAAAAGAGAAATTGGATCCAGTTTGATCCAATCATATAAAAAAAAAAAAAAAAAAAAAAAAATTATTATTGTGTTGAATAAAGTCACTCTTGGTTCCCTTGTATATGCCAATTGATTTGATGTAGCATTCAGCACCAGTAGCTCAATCCAATAGGATTAGGTTCATCTTAGCGATGACCTTAGAGACAGATATGGGAAACATCGAACACTTGTGAATATTCGCCAACATCTACATCTATATCCATCTTCTTAATCTTTTCATTGTGATTGTGGTTTGTTAGTTTTCGAGTATTGTGGCTTGTTCGACTATCTAATTAGAGTTTATTTACTAATATATGAATTGAATTTGCAAGGTACCTCCTCTGTAGTCAATTTGGATTCGTTCATTGATTTGTCACAAATAGACGGAGTTTGAAATATAGGTTTTGTAGGTATATCTCTAGTAAACCTTCACGAGACTATAACTCGTCCACTAGGGACACCTAGGGGTTTAAAGGCTTGTTATTTATGCTAAAATTAACCGTAGCCTCGACGACACGGAGTTGTATGTATGTTTTAGAATTGTTTTGTTTGATTTGCTCGAGGACTAGCAAAGTCTAAGTGTGGGGGAATTTGATAGGTGTAGAATACACCATGTTTAATATCTAGTATTTATGCTTTCTTTGCGAGTTTTCTTGTAAATTATGTATCTTATGTTTACTTTTGAGTTTATTAGGTGCAATGGAGTCATTTGGAGCAAAAAGACCAATTGGAACTCGTTCAAATGGAGGATTTCTAGTCATCATTGTGTAGAGGACGAGAAGATGAAGCCAATGGCGAAAGAACGGAGTCATTCTGAGTTCGTATGAAGAAGTTATGCGCAAAACAAGAACTTGGAAGACCCGAAGGGCAAAATGGTCATTTCCTAAGACAAGTGCTATCGGCAACCCCACTGTACGTTAAGGGGTAGCCATTCTGTTAAGGGGTGACTGTTCCAAAGGTACTGCTAAAGGGAGTCTGGTCCTTTACTTGGGGGAAGCCATAATTCAAATAGTGTTAAGAGCAGCCGGCCTATTTACTCAGGGCCACCGTCTTCTCCCATGCAAATCTGTCGAACGAGCTTGGTCGAGTTTCACGACCAGCTCCGGGCATTACAATATAAGGAAGAACACGGCTTTGTGAATGATTACGGTGATGGATCGAGCCTTGGCGAAGATGGTGAACACGAGTCTCGCGAGTTGGAGTGGTGATGACGTTTCTCGCCATTAGCGGCGAATGACGATAGAATGGGTGTTTGAGTGGAGATTGCCGGTGAGTGATGGAGTCTCGGTGATTGAGAATGGGGTTCTTTGACGATTGATGTTGATTCGTGGATTTCTCTGCAGCATGTGAAACAAAGAATGGTGTTGATTCATCGTGATATATGATGGTCTCTATCGTGATTAACGGGTGTTGGATACTTGAGGAACAAAGAGGATGGCTCGAGTTGGTGATTCTGCTGTCATGTGCTTGATGAAGTAAGTCGATTTCAGTGAATGGATGATAAACTGCTGCGTTGATGATGAAAGGAATGGAGGCTAAGCTGATGATCATATCGATGAATGGAGCTCGAGTCTGTAATGAGTGGTAAACCGATGATGCTTATGCTCATCGGTGATGAAGAATGATAGAGTTGAGACTCGAGCTTTGCGGTTGTAGAATGAAGTTGTAGTTGTTGCTGCCATTATTGGTTAGAGATCAGAGAAGATGGAGTGATGCTGTTAGTCGTTGGTTAGAGAGAGTAAGCAGTTGAGGCCGAGTAAGAACGAGGTTCAGGGAGAGTTGAGCTTAAGATGAGGAGAAGCATGTGATGGAGAGAATCAATACGAGCTCGTGGATGCTGGTCACGGTGATTGAGTAATGGGAGGATACGAGATGGAGCTGTTATCAAGCTCGAGTTAGAACAAGATGGAAGTGATGCTCGAGTTTCCTGGGACGGTTGCGGCTTATCGGAGGATGGTCATGGGTTTGCTGGTGATCGGGTTTGAGGTCTGTGGTGATGCTGATAACTCAAAAACAGAAAGTGATGATGGCATAGGAAAGATTCATGGCAGTGCTGAGACGGTGTTGCTGCCATATTATGAGCTGTATTTGACATGAGCCCATACTCAAGCCAAGACCGACAGCTGAAGGAGTTTGACAGGGAATGCAGAACAGGATGGTGGAGTTTAGTAACTTGCACTGTGAGGGACGGTACGGAGATGATGATTGGTTGCAGTTGAGACTCGTGTTTCGGTGGATGAGCTCGACTGGTAGAAATGATTCATGGGTTTTAGGAACTGGTGATCGCTGAGTTCGAGAGGGAAGATGATGGGATGTTGATCAATGGAACTTGAGGTTGTTGCTGGAGCTGCTGCCAGTGATAGAGTAACTTGAGATGGCTATTGCCTGTGGAGCTAACGGAAGCAGGTGAGCAATGAAGAAAGTAGGAAGCTGTGTAGATGTCGGAGCAGTTTGAGTTTTGGGCCAGAGTTTGACAAGCCAAGAACAATTACACGATAGGCCAATAACATGAGATGGGCTTCTACAAGTTCTTTGCACGAGTCCATGAGGCTATCTTACACAAACAGAATTAAGGGTGGTGCGGCTACTCCAAGTTTGGAAATTTGGCCGTGACTTTGGCAACCTGCTTTGGCAAGTTACTTCGTCCGGGATTTGATGCACGGGACACAATTTTAAGGAGTGCACTTTCCTAATTTTACTAGGTTTCCTAGTTTTCTTAAAGAGGAGGTTACAAAACTTTATATATAGGGAAGCCTAGGGAAAAAATAGGGGATTGATCTTGGCCTCTACTTTGTTTTCTAGGGTTTTACAACATGAAGTCTTTTCTCTTTCTTCTTGTGATGAACTCCATGAATATGAGTACCTAAGTTTATTATTGGTTATGGAATAAGTTGGATTTCCAAACATGGGTTTTAATTCAATAAATTAGTTTTCTCTCATATTATCGTTAATGATTCACCATGAATATTGTTACATGATTTGAATGCTTGTTAGTCGAGTCGCGAGTCGATTGATTTTGCTTTCATCTTTATTGCTAGATTAGGGTTATTATACGCAAAAGTGATAATTCCGGATTGCAAGTAGCATAAATATGATTATAGTTTGTAGTGATATATTCTTATGATCATATGTGAGTTATAACCTTTGTTAAATCGGATTAGTGCGCTTTCCACGTTCGATTGCTTTGATTGGCCTGATTTCATAGAACTTAACGCATCTAGGGAATTAAACTTGATTAGTGCTTTTACACGTTAGGTTGTTCCTTTAGGTAGAATTCATATTCGCATCTTTTAATGTGTTTGTTGATGACATGAGGAGGTTTGCGGGATATTCTTGCGATCAAGGTATTCTAGGGTCTTTGATAAAAGTTGAGATTAAAATATCAATTCCAGTTATTGTGGTGAAACCATGTTTGTGAATGAAAACGAAATCCGTAACCAATACTTTCACATCCTTGATTTGCGTACTTTATTTGCTTTTTGTTTATTTTTATTTACACAATCAGAAATTCTTAGGGTGTTTTATATAGGAAACCATAACAATTTGACAACCTAGACCTCTCTGTGGGATCGATCCTTTCTTGCCCTTGCTATATTTATATTTTGAGTAGTAAGAAAGTGTAATTTATTTTTGACGCTTACGACCGCGATCAAATTTTGAGTAGTAAGAAAGTGTAATTTATTTTGGTAGTAAGCGTCAAAAATAAACATGGGTTATAAAATTCTTGGTAGTAATTTATTTCGATCAAATTCTTGCCCATGGAATTTTTGTACTCAAATTTTGGTAGTTGTCCCCGGCAACGGCGCCAAAATTTGACCGCTGTCGTAAGCGTCAAAAATAAATTACACTTTCTTACTACTCAAAATATAAATATAGCAAGGGCAAGAAAGGATCGATCCCACAGAGAGGTCTAGGTTGTCAAATTGTTTCGGTTTCCTATATAAAATACCGGGTGTTTTCTGATTATATGAAAGTAAAATAAAAGCAAATAAACAAATAAGCAAACAAATAAGATAGAAGAGATATTGGTTAAGGATTTCGTTTTCATTCACTAACATGCTTTTCACAATAACTAGAATTGATTTTTAATCTCAACTTTTATCAAAGACCCTAGAATACCTTGATCGCAAGAATATCCCGCAAATCTCCTCATGTCATCAACAAACACATTAAAAGATGCGAATATGAATTCTACCTAAAGGAACAACCTAACGTGTAAAAGCACTAATCAAGTTTAATTCCCTAGATGCGTTAAGTTCTATGAAATCAGGCCAATCAAAGCAATTGAACGTGGAAAGCGCACTAATTCAATTTAACAAAGGTTACGATTCACATATGATCATAAGAATATATCACTACAAACTATAATCATATTATGCTACTTGTATCCAAGGAATATCACTTTTGCGTATAATAAACCCTAAACTAGCAATAGATGTGATTAGAAGTTCTACCAATTTGCAACTTGACAAAACAATCAATCAATCATAAAACAATATTTTCAGAGAATTGCAAACGATAATTATAAGACAAAACTAATATATTGAATCAAAGAATCATGCTTTGTGAAATCCAACTATTCCATAACCAATAGATAATTAGGTACTCATATTCAAGGAGTTCATCACAAGAAGAAAGAGAAAAGACTTCATGGTGAAAACCCTAGAATAATGTAGAGAAGAGATAATAAAAACGTCGTCTATAAATTGTAGAAGTCTTCCCTTTTGTAGTCTCTTTCTCCTTCCAAAACTAGGTTTTGTCTTCAAAGTCCATTAGTTGGAAATTCACCCGGCCCACCATGGAGAGAAACCCGTGTAGAAATTATGTCCCAAAAACGCTCGCCGGAAAACTGGGATTGTGGCCGGAATCCCACCGGAAGTTGCCGGAAATAGCATCTCAGGTGACCGGCCAAGTCAAACCGGCCACCGGGTCAACGGGTCAGGACCGAGTCATCTCGGGTCAACTGGGTCGGATCGGGTCAAGGCTCAGCTGAGTCAAACCGGGTCAGATCATTGAGTCAGGGTGAGTCAGATGTGCTGGTGATCTAACTGGGCTGACTCTGCCAGGCCACAGTTCTTGCACAGGCCAGAATAGTGTAGCACAATCATTGAGCTTCACCAGCTCATATCCAGCCATGATGGCTGTTCTTTCATACATTCTCAGCTTCAACAGCAGCTCCTTTTTCATCTTCTTGGTTCAACTCAATCAAGCTCAATCGACTCCTGCAGCTAGACATTTATCGCAGAACTTGCCATTGCCAAAATCATTTCAACCACCTGCCATTCTTCACTGGATGATTACCTGAGCTCACCACCAATACCCACAACCATCTCTGGCACTTCCTAGACAATATCATAGCTGCACACATCTTAAGGCCTGCACATCCACATTTCTGCAGCTTCATTTCAGTTCATATTGACTACAATGTGTAGCAGCATCAGATTCCTCTTTGATCCATCAATTCTTTCTCTATCTCAGACCACCTGAACCTCAGCATTAGCAGCAACAAATGCTTTCACCTGTACCTAAACATTCATCTACCCATTCTTTGTCACGGCAATTACTACTTCCGCAGTACCGCCATCTCCCTGTAAAACCACCTTCTCAACAGCACCAGAGTATACCCATTCAACCACCTGAGCCACCATACTGCTTCACTCCACCTGAGCTGCAACTTTAGAGCAACACCAGCTCTGGAAACACATCCAAGCTGCCAACCTCTCCTTGTTCTTCTAATTTCTGCAACATCATTGAATCCACAGATTAGCCATTCCATTGCTCAGCCATACACGATTCCTTAAGCTGCAACATTCAAGCATTCTACAACCTCCCACGATTTCAACTCAGGCACTCAACTACAGCTGCTCCATTAACAGAATCAAACATAGTAATCCCTGCAAAACACATTTCATTTCCATGGCAGCAATAACACACATAATCTCCCCCACAGTTCATCCTTTCCTTGACAAATTCTCAACGGAAATATGAACCCATCTCTAATTTCCTTTGAGTCGAGTCTCTGAACTCATCACATCTCCCTCCATCTTGACCATTGAACCCGCATCTCTATCAAATCACCACCAAGATAAATTTCATTCATCTCAACTCCCTGTATCAACACCAAGAGCAACACGGCTTCATCTTCATTGTCTACATCTCAAGCCAAAGCAATTCCAGCAGATTTGATCCTCTCGCCATACCCATCATCACTTGCACTCCGTGTCTGCTCTAGCTCTTCACCTGACACCATCACTTCTGTGAATCAGTACAGAGACAACAACAATTCATTACCCCATATTCAGAAGTCATAATCGATCCAAACTCGAATTTGAGTTCAACCAATCTTCTTCATACAATTTCCGGCAATCAACACCACAGGAGTAATCTGTTCTTGTTCAAAACCTCAACTGAGCAATTGAACACAACCCTTAACAGCAACATCTCCTCATTATGGCTTCTATCATAAATTTGAACGGAACCCATTCCTCTAAACTTTGTCAATCTTAGAATACCCATAAATCTTCATCAAAACCATGAATTAGCATCAGAAAACCCTTATATATCAATCAACCGCCTCAGATCCCCTTTTAGGTTCGAGCAACATCAACTTATTCTTCAATTTATAGACTCAAATTACCACCTTGCGACCCAAGCTCGAAATCCCTCTCAATTTCATCACCAATTCTCGGATTCTCTCAAAGCATCTCACACATCCAAAATAAGACTGACTATCTTGGACAAAGAAGAGGAATAATAATTGTCTTCTCTGATTTTTAGGTTTAGTGTAGAATATGAGGATAATGACGCCCCACTCCTAAGTGCCACCCCAGATTGGGTGTTTTTAACACATGGTTATCCCTTAACCTTAACTAGCTGTCTCTAGTATTCTTCCAAAGGAGTGTTGCCCCTTAACATTTTGGCTCAGCTCCCAATAATGTTTGCCTCCTTTTCGCGTGCCTTAGTCCGGGGTTCCAAGTATTACTACTCTGTGAATTGGTCTTTTCGCCATTTTCGCTCCAAATGAATGATTTCTCCTTCTTTTGCTCCCAATGACTCCATTGCACCTAATAAACTCAAACTCAAACATAAGATACATAATTTACACGAAAACTAGCAAAGAAAGCGTAACTACTAGATAGTAAATTAGGTGTTTTAGACACCTATCATCATATTCATGTATCGCGAGACTTTCGCGTACTCCTTCTTCGATCGTCATATTCTTTGTACTTTTGACATGTCTTTGTCACTCCAAACATTTTTTTTTTTTTACACAACTCTAAAATCAATTATTTATTTCTTACACTTCTTACTCCTGTTGCTCTCTGTTTCTTCATTCAAATTTCCTGATATTTCCTTCCCTTTTGCGAAACCATCGCAATTTCCAATTGTCTTCAAGCATTGGTTTCGCAATATATCTTCATCTCTCACTTCTATTGTGTCCACCATCAATCTTTCTCTTCTTTGTTCTTCTTTGATATTCCGCTTCCAGTTCTTCTTTTGAGCAGCCCTTTCCTCGCAAGACTCCACATCAACTTCATAGCACTTTTGTCCCTCAGTCCTATCTCCTTTGATAACTCCAACACCCTTGGGATGAGGAAATTTGATGCATTGGTGATAAGTCGACGCTACTTCCAAAATCTCATGTATCCAAGGTCGCCCAATTAATGCATTGTAGGGGGATTCCACATCGACTATGCAGAACAAAATTTCGGTTGATAATCCTTTCAACAGTATTCGCATATGAGATTCTCCTTTAGGTTTGTTGGCAGTACCATTGAAACCATAAATCTTATAGGTGGAAGGTATTAGATCTTCGTCTTTCCCTCCCATTGTCTTGTATGTATGGTAAAAAAGGATGTTTACAGAGCTTCTAGTGTCAATTAAGATTCTATTGATTGCCCATGAATTTTCCGTCTCATCATCCTCATCATCAACGGCTTTTGGATTAATCTCCAATTTTACTACTAATGGGTTGTCATGCATCTCTCCTCCTTCGTGTACTTCTTCTGCGGTGAAAGAAATAATCTGCATTTGCCATTCCTTTAGTGGCGATGTCTTCGCGATGTTTATTACTTCTCTATTATCAGCATCTCTTGCGAAAACCCTACTGAGAACATTATCATGAAAATCTTCAATTGTCTTATACGAATGTACAATAGAGTTGCAGAACAAGTTTTTGGCTTTTGTTCCAACTTCTACTACAAACGTTTCTTTCCCTTTTGTTGTATTTACTCTGTGAATTTCTGGAGGTGGTGGTAATGGTTGAGTCTTCTCTTCACATTTTAAGAAATGATTTAGCTTCCCTTGGTCTATCATTCTGAGGATGATTCTTTTTATATTCCTGCAATCATTCGTTAGGTTTCCATGAAAATGGTGATAGGAACAGAATTCATGACTTATGTCACCTGGAGGCGGTTCATTCCCCATGTTCCATGGTGCAGGTATGTTTTCCATCAGGATTATAGCTTCCCATATTTTCTCCACACTAGCGTTTAATGGAGGCATCTTGATTTCTTCCCATACTACCCTATGACCTCGCTGCCCTCTATGATAATTATGCCTCTGACCTCCATAGGTTTCTTGCGGTTGATCAAGCCTTTGAATTTTATTGTTTCCGCCATGGTTGTATAAATTTCTTTCTCTTTCAAATTCTTCCTGATCGCGACTTCCCATGGCTACCAACTTTTGCTGACCATCATCCGGTATCATCATTCCTTGTTGACCTTGCGAGGTACTCGCCACAACGTTTATCAATTTAGGTAACAAACTTGCATTCGCAGCTCCTGAACTTGTATTCGCGACAGGGTATGATTCCATCTCATTTTGCTTTTCCTCTAGAGCAATATACTCCTCCTGAAGCTCTCGCAACTCAGTCATTGTGATTGTATTCTTGACTCTAAAAATTTGAATATATAATGATTTGTCGCGAACATAGCATTAATGAATGATAAGATGAGATATCTCTCCTCCACACGACCAGCCATTTCGCTACACATTGTCTTCCATCTCACAGGTTAAATGCTTCAAACTTTCACCAACCCTTTGTTTTAACCCAAATACATCTTCAATACCGTGTCGCGAGGAATTATTACTTATATATGCCCCACAAAATATAGCCTGCAAGTGATTGAAAGATGTTATTGTATTCTTCGGTAGTCCTTCAAACCATTTCAAAGCTTCTCCTGTCAAACTTGATGCAAAATATTTGCACAATATGGCATCATGATTCTCCCATTGTAACATACATCTCATATAAGCTTTGATATGTTGTATCGCACAAGTTGTTCCATCAAAAATCTTTGGTTAATGTAGGTAAGTTGCACTTCGGTGGTATTCCTCCTAATTGTATCTCTTGTGTGAACGGAGTTTTCGCAGCTTCTTCTATGGCTTCATCCAATTGTCTCCTACCTCCTCCCCTTTTATTAGTTAACATTCCTCTCATCTCCGCCAATTCTCTCAAAATTTGTTCATTTACATCAGAACTTGAATCTACTGGTCTTTTTAGTTCCGCCTCTCTTCTCCTGCGTTCATTTCTGCTTTGACTCTCTTGTTCATCATTCTCTCGTCGTCTTTCTCTGCGATCTTCCCCTTCGTCTCTTTCGCGAATTCGCACATCAATACCTCTATCATTTTCTCTTCTTTGTTGCCTATCAGCTCTCCTTTGTACTCTTTCATATTCTTCATTAATATTATCATTGTTGCGATTTTGTTCTCGCCTTCTTTCTCGATTATCATGATTATTCTGGCGAATTGCCTCTTCTAACTCTTGTTCTTCCATATCTGCTCTCAATCTTTCTCTCTCGCAAGCTAGACGTGCTTGTTCAGCATAGTGTCTTTCAATTTCATCTTCGATCTCTTTTTGCTTCCTCCGTGCTTCTCTCCCATGCAATATCCTTCTTCCTTCTTCTTGATTTTCTTCATCAACTGGATTATTCTGCCCCTGACGCTGCCTATTTCCTTGATTTCCATCATTTTGCCCATTTTGAAGAGTCTCGGGACGTGGAATATAACGATCTTCCATCATTTCTCTTCTCTCGCAATGTTCTATGCCTGGATTTTGCGCTTCTTCTTGGTTTTCTTCATCAGCATTTTATGTAGGTAAAATTCTCCTTCTTTCCTCTCTAACTGATCTTGAGCTTGAACTTGTAGTGCTTCTCGACCTTCTGTTTTGTAATCTCATGTTTTCCATCCTCAACTCATGATTCTGCCTTGTCAAATTTGCACGTTCCTCTGCTTTTAATCGCCTTTCTTCATGTATTGTTTGTCTCGGTGTCTCTAATGCTGCGATTTCTTCATTTCCATGAGTCATTTCTCCAATCACTTCTCGCTCTCTCCTCTTGTCCGTTTTTTTACCAATTGTTGTTCTTCTCCCCTTTCGTCTACAGAGTCTGATCTCCAAGTATGCACGCTTACTCTATCATAATCCACAGTTCTATTCGCTACTGGTTGAATTGGTGATTGAATTTGATTTTCTTCATTATTTCTTGTGTTTATTCTTGAGGATTCCCCAATTTCATTTCTCCTTTCTCCAGGAAGTCTCCTACTCCTTCTAACAGTTGTTGGTTGTTCTGATGCATATCTTCTTCTAGCCATTTCTCAATTTTGGTAAACTGTTGAAAATTATATGAAATTCCTTCCCTACTACTCCAAATTCTTTCAAATCACGATGTCAATCCTTACTCTCTCCCTGTTTCTAGCGCCAATATGTAGTTGCAGGAAATCCTACACTACACCCCTCACAAGAATCCACACAACTAATCCATTGAAGATGAACAACTATGATTTTTTATTGATTAATTCCTTGAATGTTTACAAGATAAAATAGAAAAGAGCTAATGAAATTACAATCACTTCAAACTTTCTCTCTCTTAATGACTTGCCTCACACTCGAAAAAAGGATCCCCTCAACAGTCCTGCTCGACTCCTTATATAGGGTATTACACAATGGATGACAGCTAAGCTGTCCTTTATTTTCGGGAATGACTTGCGAAATATCGCAGGCGTTCAAATATATAATCTCATAAGTTTCCTAAATCTCGCTAAGTCTTTACATCTTTCTCGTGTTTTGGCTGCCGTCATTCATTGCGTCATTTATATTACTCATTTGCGACACTTTCGCAATATCATCGTTTATTGATCTCGCGAGGTATTGTTGTTGCGATATTCTGATCCTACAACAGCTTTGAAGAAAAGCGGCTGCGTCATCCTCCATGGTCGGCCAATAGTATTTCTCGTGTATCTGGAGAAACAGTTTCCTCTATTCCAGCCAGGCATCGTAATAGATCACCTCCGAAGCTCTTGCGATACATGATCCATTCGTGGAATACGAACCGCTTGGCCTTTTTCTTTATCTTGATGGCATCCTTTTGATTGGCAGGAGTTGCTCCGTCACGGAGATAGCTAATGTATGGCTCTCTCCAGTCCCCAGTGTGGTTCACATTAAAAACTTCCAATTGATGTGGCGGTGCTTGGAAATTTGAGCAGGACTTCTGAAGTAGTCTGGATTGAGTCTTCATCTCTGGCCAGTAATAGCCCAGGCGTTGAAGTCGTCGGTAAAGCGTTACCACCAGTGATTGTACACAAATTTCATTGTGAACACGATTTAGCTGTAGTTGTGCTTCGTCATCCCCAAGACATCTTGACAGGGAACCATCCGGGTTTCGATAATACATCATACCATGAAGCATGAAGAAGTTCTGCAGGGTTTTGAGACTGACCTTTCCTTGGGAGAGTGAGCTGTTGAGCTCTTGAATGATCGGAGTTCGCCAATCGTCAGTCTTAATGTCTTTGTATTGTGATAGCCATGTCGATTATATGGTTCTCCTCTTTACTGTCAGGGTTTCTTCCAAACCTTCGAACTTCAATTTGGAAGCCAATGTTGCTAGACAATCGGCGTGTTTGTTGTTGCTGCGACCAACATGGGTTATGGTTGCATCGGCAAAATAGTTTAGTAACCTTTGTGCTTCGATCGGTATGGAGCTACAAGTTACTTCCTTGATGCGTATACTCCATTCATCCGATTCACCGGTAACACGGAGTCACCTCTTATCTCCAGACGCGTGACTCCCGCTTGCTTAGCTATTGTGACCCTATGAGGAAGGCTTCATACTCTGCCGAGTTGTTGGTGCATTCAAGTCCGGCTTGAAGGAGTATGAGAATACTTTGATTGGAGATACTAATACCACGCCCGCTCCTCCAAGATATCGCTAGGGGTAGCAGAGCCATCAAAATACAAGAGCCACACTTCTTCTTCCAAAACAGAGATGTCTGGAAATTCTGCAGGAAGATCCTCGTGGAGCCCTGTAGTGCCTTCTCCAGGGAATGCTGCTAGGAAATCTGCGACTGCTTGACCCTTGATAGCTCTAGGTGACGTACATGTTATGTCCAACTCTGACATTTTGAGAAGCCACTTGCCTGTCCTTCCCATCAAGACCGACTTTGAAAGTAAAAACTTTGCAGGATCTGAGTTAGACACGAGTATCACCTTGTTGGATAGTAGGTAATGCCTAAACTTCTAAATGGAATGGATCAAAGCTAAACATGCTTTCTCTGCTTTGGGATATCTGAGTTCAGCATCTCTTAATATTCGACTGAAATAGTATATGGGACGTTCGATTCCCTCATCGTCTTCCTGAGCGAGTAGAGCCCCTACGGCGGTGTCACTGAAGGCGGTGTAGAGACACAACGGCTTCCTTTGTAAAGGAGACTTCATGATGGCTGGAGATGACAGTATTCGTTGAATCTTTAGAAAAGCTTCCTGCTGGGTTGCGGTCCAAACAAAGCTGGATCCTTTCTTCAGCAAGGGGGTGAATGAGGCGGTAAGTTGGGCTAGAACAGGTATAAAACGTCGAATGTAGTTCACCTTGACCATGAAACTTTGGAGTTCCTTCACAGTTCGTGGAGGCGGCATTGTGAGGATAGCCTGAGTCTTGGACGGGTCTACCTTAATCCCTTCTGCAGTCACTTGGAATCCCAGAAATTTACCTGAAGAGACACCGAAAGCGCATTACAAAGGATTCTTCTTCAACTTGTATACTCGACACCTCTCAAACACTTGCCGTAAGACATTGGTGTGATCTGCTCGAGCCCTTGACTTGACCACGATATCATCTACATTGTCTTCTACTTGTTTATGCATCATGTCATGGAAGATTGCCGTCATAGCACGTTGATACGTTGCGCTGGCGTTCTTTAAACCGAATGGCATAAAAGTATAGTAAAAATTGCCAAGAGGGTTTTGGAAGGCTGTCTTACTTGCGTCGTGCTCATACATCCTTATCTGATTGTAGCCGCTGTAACCATCCATGAAGGAGAACATGTCGTGTCCGCTGGTGGCGTCTACTAACATGTCGATGTTAGGCAGAGGAAAGTCGTCCTTGGGGCATCACTTGTTCAAGTCTCTGAAATCCACACAGCACCGAATCTGTCCGTTTTTCTTCTTTACTGGGACCACATTAGCTAACCAGGTCGGATGATGAATAGGTCTGATGAAGCCAGCAGCTAGCAACTTCTGAATTTCGTTCTTGATTTGTTCTTCCACTTCATATCTGAATTGCCTTGGAGATTGTTTGATCGGCTTGGATCCAGGTATGACATGTAGATGATGGGTGACCAATTTTTCATCTAGACCAGGCATTTCCTAGTATGTCCAAGCAAACAAATCTTGGTACTCCTTGAGTAGTTGGACAAGACCCGCACGTTCGTCCACGGACAGAGTCGAACTGATAGAGACAGGCCTGGGAGATTCTTCATTCCCGATGTTAACAGTCTCGAGCTCGTCAGTCGTGGAGTTGGTACCATCTTTTAGCTGTCGTGGGGCGTCCAATACCTCCTCTTGTGTTTCGTCATTCTTGCAGCATTCAATTGGGCGGAGAGACTGGGTGCCAGTCTCTCCTGCTAATTGCTAACAGTGGCGCCGGTATATTGTCTTCCCCTTCTGATCACGGCTTGCCTCAAAAGTGCGTTCCCTTTTGGTGTGGGCATGGGTTGAAGCTTCTCCGGATAAAGATAGACGCCTCGTCAGAAAAGGTGTGTCGTAGTGTTTAGCCCCCAGTGATGCAAGTCGGTCTTCTTCCTGGATTGAAGCCCACGTGGGTAGTAGGGTGCACAGGATTTTGTCTGACCTTCCCTGCGGAGTTTCTTTTGGCTCGAACAGTTCCACTCCGCATATTGGTGCGTACGGAGACAATGATGCAGGAATACGGATGACTTCCTCATTTAGCATGGTCTTCAGGGACTGGTGATACGTTGAAGGGATGACCTTATTGTCATGAAGCCACGGTCTCCCTAATATCATATGGTAGTCCGGCTCCTTTTCTATGACTTCAAATTTTACTTTTGACTGAACGGGTCCTACTTGATAAATTGATTGACATAACCGTATGTCTTTGGTCTGGGTTTTCTTCGAAGTCCGTCATTGTGGTGGGCTGCCGTACAATCTTGCATGGGCTAACCTTGGATGACCTGAGTGTCTTGAGAGTAATCACATTCGAAGATGCTCCCGTGTCGACGAGGGCCCTCCTGAACTCTGAATCCTTGATGCGTGCGGTAACATGTAGGGCCCGATTGTGACCTTCCTCTGCCATCATGTCATTTTCTGTAAATATAACATTATTTATAGATGCTTCCGATGTAGTTAGGATTTCTAGACGTGAAGGAGTCAGGTGTACGTCCAGAGCTATTTTATTAATTGCAGCAAACGTCTCTGCCCGTTGATTCTTCGAGAGGTGCAAGAGTTCACACAAGCTTTCCACTAGAGATGCCGCTTCCTGATCCACTGGTCTCTGGTTCGTAGTAAAGCTGTTGATCTGAGGTGAACTAATCCCCGTTGTAGAGGTCTCCGGAACGCTCATCTCTGATATCATCTTAATGAGGAGATCAAGTATGACGTTTACTGCTTCTTTGATTAGCTCCATGTTCTTCGTGTGAATCTCCTGTACCCGTGCTAGTTCGCTTAATGTTGGAAATCTCCTGATCATGTCGTCAGATACGCCGTTAGGAGGAGGGGATCTCCGTTGGAGGAACCATCAGGATTTGAGGCTGTTGAGGCGGTCCTAAGACCAACCATCTCGAAATTGATTGAATGGTATTGAATAAATTGACTTTACAACCGAGAGATTAACCTCCCGCTGTGGTCGCCAATTGTTTATGGGTGAAAACTATTTCTGCCGGTTTTGGTAATTTGGGGTGTATGGATCAGAAATGAGTCTAAAACTTAAACAAATGCACTACACGGGAGTGCTTGTAGATTCGAGAAATCAATCTGTGCAAATCCGGCCTAAACCAAGAAATGGCCATTCCATACTTGTTTCGGTCACAAAGTGAAGGAGATGGGGTTGATCTTAGGGAGGGAAGCGAAGAAGGTGTTGAGATTGTGAAGGTGTTGGCTATGTATGACTTGTATCAGAAAACTGAACTCGCTTGCAGGATGTAAGCTATCAGTTCCGGTGTTTGAATACGATTGTATCAACACTTGCCTCTGTTGTCTTGACTTTCCTTGTTTTTGGAAATAGGGAGGAGAACCTATTTATACAAGTCATTTGAGACTTATTCACGTCTCTCGTGGGAAGTGGAGGAAGTGGAGTGATGGAGTAGTGGAGTTGTGTGTTAGTGTTACACGGCTAGTCTTGCCCACTTCTTGATGAGTGCCAAATAGTGCATATTTATACACCGTTTTATTGGCATTTTACTCATCTTTTGCGCTTAGGAATCAGATATTATCCCAGATTCTGTGTTTTCTTTGTTTTCAAGAATAAATATTTGTATTAATTAATTTTGTGTTTTTAGGTACTAAATAAAGCTCGGAGAAATTGAGGAGCCAAAAGAGCATAAGAATTGGAGTCGAGCATCTATGGAGCAGATAGCCAAAGCCCGCGCGCGAATCAGTTGCAACCCAACAAGGAAGACATGGGCTAGAGCTACCCACGACCCGGATCCGAACCCGCTCATTCCGAGTCGTTGAGATCTCACCCAAATGCATCACACGGTCGCTCCTTCACTCACATATATTTCTCGATGCTCCGCTCAACACCAGATCTCTCTCAGTTCTCCCTCGACCGTTCGGATCTCTCCCGCAAGATCCAACGCTCGCTAGGCCGATCTCATCATTACCCCGATGCACCTGCTCAACATCGGAACTCCCCATACCCTATACCCTAATCGACCACCTCATTTCTCTTCTCCTTCTTTCTCTTTCTTCTCCCCATACCTCTCTGCAACTCCATACCTCTTCACCCGACAGAGCAGAGCTCTGCTCTTCCACCACGCCATCACCATCCTCACTTTCTCTTCCTGACACAACAACAACCTTCTCCATCATCGCCCGCACCACCTCTCTAGGTTTAACCTTCTCTCACTTAGCTTCTCCAACCCTAGAAGATAATTTAGAGAAGACTAAAACTAGGGTTTCGATCAATCAATCAAGGGATGGAGTTCTCAGAGCCGCACGACAAGAGGAGAAGCGATTCAGAGAAGTGGGTGAGAATTATTTTCTGTTTTATAATAAATTAGGGTTTGGGGATTTTTTCAGTTGCATGTATAAATAGAAGAAGAAACTGTGTGTTAGGGTTCACGCCTGGATTAGCCAGTGCAGTCATTTAACTTTAATTCTGTTCTTTATCATTTTATCATGCTTGAATTTAAATTGCTAGGGTTTGAGATGAAACCCTAGCTTATCACTGTGTTCTTCTTCATGAACTGTTCTTGAATGCTTGAATATTTTCTAGATAGAATTAATTCAAAGTGTGATAACACTTTGCTCTCACAAAGTGCATACCAACGCCATGGATGCACTGTAGTTTGATTCCCTCTGTGTTGTTTATACTGCAACCCAAGCTTAATAAAATTATTATGATCCTCAGATTATTTGTACTTTAATCAGACAGGTAATACTTTGGAAATATACTTAGTTGTGATTAATCTGTCAATTGGTGAAACACCTTAGGTAAATGGTAGACTTGACACTTCTCCATTACCTGTTATAAGGGCAAGAGTAGCATAATGAACTGAACATAAAGTGTAGGCTAGTGGTGGATTTAAAGACCCTAGTGCTCTTCAATTTGTAGCCTTGTTTTCTATTTAGGATCACTTCAGTTCAAAATCAGTCGTATCGGCACAAAATATATGTTGTCACTTTGTTACTATCATTTGAAGTCAGTAGAGTAGCCTTAGATCAATATCAGAGCACCACAAGTCCTTGTGGGATCGACCCGCACTTGCCGCGTCTCCGATAGACGCCGTGCACTTGCGGTATTACACGTAGGTCAAATTTACATACACTTTCGAGGCCTACCAAGTTTTTGGCGCCGTTGCCGGGGACTTGGCGTGTGCCCTGTGATTTTCGGCTAAGCTTTACTGATTTTCAACCCTGTATATATGCCTTGCATTGTTATCTTTAACTCTGTGTTAGTGTAACTTAGTTATTTCAACCATCACTTGCATCCTTTATTACTTGCATCTATTTTTGTTACTTGCATCTACTTGCATCTATTGTTGTTAATTTTTCAACCTTTCATTCCATCTGTTAGAGCATCATACATCTGTAATCTTCCTTTTCTTGTTTAACTTAGTGTAACTTAGTGTAACTTGGTGTAATTTTCATTCTAATTTGCATTATAACTGTAGCTCAGTTCACCTTGTAGCTCAGTTCACCTTGCATTGTTAACTCTAGCCTTGTGTTAGTATAGCTTAGCTTGTCAAATCCTGTCGGTCCAATTCCGATCTCTTTGCTTTAACATGCACCTTTCTTGGAACCGAAACTTCTTTGTTGAGCTAACGAGGTGCATGTGGTATGCAAGCCCGAGCAGCCCCGTGACTCGTAAGGTACCAGAGCTCGTTGTCTGCAGAGACTTGTGCTACTACCTGTGAGCAACCAAAGAAAGGGAAGGCAAGGAGCTGAGAACTTGAGGTCAGGTTTGTAATTGAACCTTGTATTAACATACAAATAAGGTAGGCTTACCAAATGCAGTACTTTGTGAGTCTGTGTAGCATTGAATTGACTGTTGATGATAACAGACCTTGTAAGGCTGCCAAGACCTGAGCATAACTCTTATTCAGCCCCTTTAGCTATATTTCTAAACTTTGAAAAGCTCTGCCATTTAGACCTGCTAACCTGGTGCATGCTAAACCTTGCTTAAGAATTTGTATGAGCCATCTAGCCAAGTGTCTGCCATCTAGCCAAGAATTTGCATCATGCACTAGCCACCATGCTAGGTCACCATCCCTCGGTTTGTCCGTGATCTGCGCTTGTTAACCCTGTTGACATCCCTTGCATGCTCTGTGACTTGTCTTGTGTTGTCAATCCTAAGCTTGGCTGTCAACCATATCCGTGCATAACTGGAAAGAGACCTTGAATATCATGTGACTTGTTGAATCTGCTGAGCCATGATCACATGAGAAATTAGCTTCCCTGCTAGGTGTTGCATACACCTGGGTTGCATGAGCCACCTGAAGCTCACTCAGCTTGTATGCTCTGTAAACCTTAGTGAGCCATTTGCACTGTGACTTGTTGATACCCTAAGCCCTGTGAGCCATCTGCTCTCCTGTGTACCCTGTTGAGCCAAACTCCAGCCCCTGAAGCTGCGAGTGGAGCTGTAGTTGTCTTTGTGAAGTCTTGGCCTTTACATAGCCTCGTGCTATAACCCTGTTGAGCCAAGCAATGAGCCATTAGCCCATTTTGCATACCCCGCTTTGCATGATAAGCCGTCATTGTGCTAAACATTGTTCAAACTTGCAATATCTCGAAATTGGTGCAATCGAGGGCTGAATTGTGAGCATAGCATGTGCATAACCCATCGCCTGGTGTGCCAAGTTGTGCCAGACCCCTGCATGCCCTGCTATTGATACCTTGTGCTATAAACTTTGTGCTAGACCTGGCATTGCTGTGCACCAAACTGTCATATCTTTGTGCATAAAATTCTTGTGTTGTGTTCAATTTTGAGCGATTGGGTATCATTTCTTTTGTGAGTATTGTTCTTGGGCTGCGCTATTTTTACGTGACTTTCTTTGTCTTTGTGAGTGCACTTAGACATGTGATGGGCAAACTAGCCAAGTTATACTTGAGCTGCTAACCCCCACCCAATCTATACTCCTCTACCATCAGCCCCTGAAGCTGCAAGTAGTGAAAATCTGTGGGCTTAGCTTTGTGTTGTCTGAACACATAAGTCAACCATTGTCTTTGTGAAAATTTTTGAGAACACGGGCTGCAAATAAATTTGTGTCAATCTGTGCACAATTTGAACCCTGCACAAGTTGCACTTGGGTGTGCAATAAACCAAATTTCACATACACTAGGTTTCCCCTAAATTGAGCAACTAGGCTTTGTAAGCCAACTGGGCTACTAACTTGCCAGCCTAAACTTAAGCCCACATCTGTTGGGCTGTACACACAGCCCACATAACCAACTTTCAGCCCACCTAACTGGGCCATTCAATTGCTGGGCTGCACATGTTCATCTAACTTGGGCTTACACCAAACCGAGCCCAACTCAACCTAAGCTGGGCTCTGCTGCTGGGCTGCTCACAATCAAACTGCTGGGCTGCGCACAAAACTCAGCCCACATACTGGGCCATTCAATCTGGGGTCTACTTCTGCCAACCCAAGCTAGGCTGTGCTGTTTTCACAAAACCTGGGCTTCCCACAAAAACCAAATCAATCCCAACAAACCAAAGCCCAATAAACCAAATTCCCACATAAACCAAAGCCCAATTTTTTTGTTATTTTTGTAAGAATGTTAATGTTTCTGTACATTATCTTCATTGTATATAATCCAGTAGGACTTGTTAATTTTTTCTTTCTTGAATCGGTTGAGTCTTCTTGTGCATTTTTTGTGCTAATCCGATATGATCACCACTAAGAATGTTGGATTTTGCCTTGATTAATGAAGCTCAACCTTGCTCCTGCCGACATCCGGTAATTTCTTCCCTTTTCTCTTATCAGCATAGTTCTCTCGGTATGTGACTGTTTAAATTTTTTCTATATGTAGACACATTGAGGACAATGTTTGATTTAGGTTTGGGGGTGCATTTGCATTTAGAGTTTTTAGTCTTTTATTTTATCTTATAATTTTACAAAAAAAAAAAAAAAAAAAAAAAAAAATTCAAAAACCCTTTTTGTAAAAACCTCCAACTTTTAGAGATTTTAGAGTCACTAGCATGCTTCTAGCTATGTTTACATAGAGAATCTGACCGAAATAACAGAACTTGGAAGTACCGGAGAACACAATCGGGTTTCTTAGTTGATTAGAGCGTTAAAGTTGGATTTAACCATACTAGGAGGGCGAATTAGGTCTTTGTTTAGATATTCGGTAGTAGAATTGTGATCACCCATAGTGGAGACTACCCAATTTACATCAAGTGAGGCACCAACCTTCAATTTTTGCAACTTTCTAGAAAAGCTGTTAGAGTGTGTGTCACCATACGTAAATTAGGGTAGGAATGGTGAGCTACCCAACTTCGCACCAATTTCAGCACTACTTTTGATCTCTTGAGTGCTAGTTTTTGTCAATCATGAGGGTGACGTCTAAAGATGAAAACTCCTTCTAAATACCGATTTGCCGTTAGCATCACTCTCTCTCTCAATCGCAAGACCCATAGAAACACATCATCGTCAACAAACGGAGCATCATCAGAATATTGAAAGAAAAATTGATATAGTCCAAGGTTTATGTGCAACAAAGAAAAGAAAATAGGATGAGAATTAATAAAATTTATAAAATCAAGACAATACAAGTTGTGGAAAAATTGAGTGATAAAGTCCTTTGTCCATGGAGTTAGTTGTGTCATTATTTGTATTTTTATTTTCACTTTTTGTAATTAAAAAAAAAAAAAAAAATCAATCAAAAATCAAAAAAATCAAAAAAATATTGTAGTTTATTTTTGCTACCACCATGGTAAAGAGAGTTCAAGAAGAAAAATCCAAACAACAAGGAATTTGAGTAGAAAAGTTAAAAATTGTCAAGTTTTGTGAAGTTTAGAAGTTCGTCATCAACAAGTGAAGACCGAAGACCGAAGATTGAAGACGTTTCTATGGTTCTTATGAGAGAGTGATATTAATTGCCGATCGGGTGAGAAGTGAGTGAGTACTCCCACCCCTTGCTAATGGTTGATTTCCTTTCTTAGAGATCATCAGAAAAAGATTCTTTTTGTCCACACTTCGTGGAGTCTCAGATTTTATTTCGGAAGGTTATCCTTCTTACCTACAACGTGTGCGGGATTTCTCTCTTTATTCCTGCTCGCACACATGAGAGACTAAAAAGCGATCTTTTTGAGTGCAATTATCATAAAACCCTAATGGTGAGGCAGAAGTTGAGACTTATGATCACAATCGAATCCGAATTCTTTCATATGGTATGGTTACTTCTCGCTCAGCACTTAAGGATGAGAATGCGTTCTTTGATAGTTCTAACTTCCTGTTACTAGCATGCAGAAACTCTATGTCCTCATAGCTTCTTGGAGGCTTGAGACTCTTTTACACTCGAAGTTGGAGAAGGTTTTGTGGGTACACCTCTCCGGTAAACCCTCACGAGACTACAACTCGTCCACTAGGGACACCTAGGGGTTTAAAGGCTTAGTGCATACGCTAAATGCATTCGAGAGACCTGCGACAGGGGTATAGTTAGGATTTCTTAATTTCTGTTTCACTTGAGGACAAGTAAAATTCAGGTTTGGGGGTATTTGATGAGTGCCAAATTGTGCATATTTATACACCGTTTTATTGGCATTTTACTCATCTTTTGCGCTTAGGAATCAGATATTATCCCAGATTCTGTGTTTTCTTTGTTTTCAAGAATAAATATTTGTATTAATTAATTTTGTGTTTTTAGGTACTAAATAAAGCTCGGAGAAATTGAGGAGCCAAAAGAGAAGAATTGGAGTCGAGCATCTATGGAGCGGATAGCCAAAGCCGCGCGCGAATCGGTTGCAACCCAACAAGGAAGACATGGGCTAGAGCTACCCACGACCCGGATCCGAACCCGCTCATTCGAGCCGTTGAGATCTCACCCAAATGCATCACACGGTCGCTCCTTCACTCACATATATTTCTCGATGCTCCGCTCAACACCGAGAGATCTCTTCTCTCCTCGACCGTTCGAGATCTCTCCCGCAAGATCCAACGCTCGCTAGGCCAGTCTCATCATTCCCCCGATGCACCCTGCCAACACCGTAGTCTCGTGAAACTCCGGAACTCCCCATACCCTATACCCTAATCGACCACCTCATTTCTCTTCTCCTTCTTTCTCTTTCTTCTCCCCCATACCTCTCGCAACTCCATACCTCAAGTTTTGTGGCTCAAGCACAAGTATATTTATAGATCAAGGTACATCTCGAGTGGCAGGGCAGATTTAAACTACTTGGGTTTCCCCAACACTTACCCCGGGGCTAGCAAGGTGGTTTAGCTCACAAGGGTGTATGGGTTAATATATTCATGGAGTCATGGAGTTACTTTGTATTAATTAATTTTGTGTTTTTAGGTACTAAATGAAAGTTATACTAACACTAAGTGAAGATGAAGATGGAGTTAATACAATGCAAAGCTATGTAAAAGAAGATAAAACAATTGAGGACTACAAGCCAAAAGAGCTAAGTTACACTAACACTAAGCTACAAATGATATTGAGGAGTTATACCAATGCTAAGTTATAATATTCAAAGAGTTACAAGCATCTATGGATGAACACGGGGGATAGCCTTAAAAAAGGCCTCTAAAGATGTTTATATTTGAGCCTACGGTAATACCTTCTAAGGCGATCTAAGGCAACCCAACAAGGAAGACATGGGCTAAACAGTGACAAAAAAGAGGCTACTCCTCTTGTGTGCTCACGAGTTGAGGCACCCGGAGGGGTTTCTCCATGTAAAACAATTACCCGCCGGAGCAGTTATCTAATCGAGTTGAGCGTTGAGATCTCACCCAAATGCATTAAGCATCACAATTGGAATCGGTTTCATTGAAACCCTAACACTAAATTAAAACATCAAATTAAAATAACAAAGAACAAATTCCTTGACTAAAATCATCTCACATATATTTCTCAATTAAAATAAAAATTAAATGAATTACATCACACCCATATGCTCCGCTCAACACCTTTGATTTATCAATGAAACCTAACTTTATCTCAGATCTAGCTCTCAAGGACTAGAAAGTGATGGTGAGGTCCCTAGGTTGTCGGGAGATGGTAGAGGTGGTGGTTTTTCGGATCTCTCCCGGGAGAGGAGAAGAGAAGAGAAACGAAAGTTTAGGTTAATAGGCTTATATCCAGTACATCGAATCGATGGGAACGCGCACCGGCGTATGCTGGGAGATATAGGATTATTTGTGTCTCATCATTCCCAACGGTTTGGAGTGGATGGCTCGGATCAGGGCCGCGGGTTGCTCAGCTCAAGCCATGTCTTGTAGATGAGTTGCTACTTGTTGGGTTGAACTCCCATACCGAACTTTATTTATACCCCAAATAATCACGAGAATGCCGGACCACCTCATTTCTCTTCTCCTTCTTTCTCTTTCTTCTCCCCATACCTCTCTGCAACTCCATACCTCATATATTTCTCACCCGACAGAGCGAGCTCTGCTCTTCCACCACGCCATCACCATCCTCACTTTCTCTTCCTGACACAACAACAACCTTCTCCATCATCGCCCGCACCACCTCTCTAGGTTTAACCTTCTCTCACTTAGCTTCTCCAACCCTAGAAGCTAATTTAGAGAAGACTAAAACTAGGGTTTCGATCAATCAATCAAGGGATGGAGTTCTCAGAGCCGCACGACAAGAGGAGAAGCGATTCAGAGAAGTGGGTGAGAATTATTTTCTGTTTTATAATAAATTAGGGTTTGGGGATTTTTTCAGTTGCATGTATAAATAGAAGAAGAAACTGTGTGTTTGGGTTCACGCCTGGATTAGCCAGTGCAGTCATTTAGCTTTAATTCTGTTCTTTATCATTTTATCATGCTTTAATTTAAATTGCTAGGGTTTGAGATGAAACCCTAGCTTATCACTGTGTTCTTCTTCATGAAAATGTTCTTGAATGCTTGAATATTTTCTAGATAGAATTAATTTCGGTGTGATAACACTTTGCTCTCACAAAGTGCATACCAACGCCATGGATGCACTGTAGTTTGATTCCCTCTGTGTTGTTTATACTGCAACCCAAGCTTAATAAAATTATTATGATCCTCAGATTATTTGTACTTTAATCAGATAGGTAATACTTTGGAAATATACTTAGTTGTGGGTAATCTGTCAATTGGTGAAACACCTTAGGTAAATGGTAGACTTGACACTTCTCCATTACCTGTTATAAGGGCAAGAGTAGCATAATGAACTGAACATAAAGTGTAGGCTAGTGGTGGATTTAAAGACCCTAGTGCTCTTCAATTTGTAGCCTTGTTTTCTATTTAGGATCACTTCAGTACAAAATCAGTCGTATCGGCACAAAATATATGTTGTCACTTTGTTACTATCATTTGAAGTCAGTAGAGTAGCCTTAGATCAATATCAGAGCACCACAAGTCCTTGTGGGATCGACCCGTACTTGCCGCGTCTCCGATAGACGCCGTGCACTTGCGGTATTACACGTAGGTCAAATTTACATACACTTTCGAGGCCTACCACTTCTCCTGCCATCTCTAACCGTCCATGACTTCCTGACACGTTCTTGTGATGGCGCGTTGCACGCTGCACGCTGTAAACTGCCATACCAATACCCCAGTATGTATCTCACAGTTTGTGACATGATTGATGTCTCGAGTGTGTGGATCGTGGGACCCACAGAAAGTAGCATGTAATGCTAGATTAAATAACTAAGTTATTTAGGAAGTCGATACTTGTGAAGTATCGTGTGTATTCTATGAGTCTTGCATCATGGTGTGGTAAAGTGACGGGTGGTGATCACCATGACGCCTCACCGACCAATTAACTCCTGACCAGGGTTGTATAACCAAGCCGGTGAAGTTGGACGGACGAGATGATCTTTGAGACACTCATCTGTGACCGTTGGTGAAATTAGGGTTTTTGAAGAGGTGCACAAGCATCACTCTTCAGCTTGGTCGAATCCAAGCTTGGGATACAATTTTGGCAGGGCCGATCGTGCATGTGTGTAGACAACATGACGGTGTAGGCGCACATACCTCATTGTCTCGTGAAAGTGTGATCTGGGCCACTCAATTTGTCCGGAGAAGTTGAGTGGTCGAGATCAATTTGCAACAGAAATTTGATGCCGCAAAAGCCGCGCATCATGCCAACATCGGGCGCGCGTTTCAAGACGACCAAGCTTGGTCGGTCTTGGCCGATTAGTCTGGTATACAGATGGCGAGCTGGTGTACACGTCCATACCTTGATATCCCCTAGAAACGTGATCTAAGCCACTCAATTTGTCCGGCAAAGTTGAGTGGTCGAGATTAGTTTGCAATCGGGAGATGCGACCATGCCTAGTTCGGGCGTGCGAATCGAGGCAAATAGGCATGATATGCCTTGGTCGATCGGGTGTGGAGATAGATGGGCCCACGGTGGTCATGTTGACACGCACCGGACCTGCTTAGTCTAATCCTGGACCCTTCATTCGTGCAGGAGAAAATGGACGCTCGTGATTGTCCAAACCCTAATTAAGGTTTCACCGGCCGTGCGTCATGCCTTGTTTGGGCGCACGAACTGGAACGACCAACTATAGTTGGTCCTGACCGATCGGTCATGTATGTGGTCGGGCCCACAGTTTTTGTGTTGACATGCTCTGGGCCAATTGAATCTACATCTACACCCTCCATCTATGCCTGCGAAGATGGACGGTTGAGACTGTTTTGCGATACATGTAATGTGCCGCAAACCCTAATTTAGGGTTTTTCGTCCATACTTCTTTGGCTTGGACGGTTTGGCAAGCTATGCCACCCTTTTGGAGAGACCGACCATGCGGGGCCCGCGTTGGGTCGATAGTGATTATTCCAATACCTGCTTGGGGTCATGGATTCAATCTAAGCCATCCAATCATGCTGGTGAAGTTGGATGGTCGTGATCGTTTCTGAGACTGATATGGACAGTCCAGATTCAAACATGCTCAATCGGGCTAGTATAACACACCGAGAGATGTGTGCTCAATCGGGCTAGTATAACACACCGAGAGTTGTATGCTCAATCGGGCTAGTATAACACACCGAGAGTTGTAGCCTGTACGGGTATTTCGTACATGCTTCATTATTAATGCTTGGAGGTTCGTGTTGCTCTGCTGGGAACAACACTCAGTCGTCATGCCACACCGGTAATGAGTACAAGAAATACAAGGCTGGTTATGCATTAATTAATAATGTTTGTAAATTTGGGGTATATGGGATTGTTGCCACATGCTCCAACCTGGATGAATTTCGTGTATTTAATTCACGAGAATCTTTGGGATTGTTGCCACATGCTCCATTCTAGGTGAATTATTAAAGTGAAGAAGTATTCATCACTTATTAATGGCTTTATCTTTTGCAAGATGTTAGCGCATAATGTTGGCCTTTACAATTTTAGCCTTGAATGAAAATCCACCATCAACATTAAGTCCCCTGCCTAGCACATGATGGTTATACTATCGTGGGGTAGGCATGACATGGTGACATATACAACATAAGAAAACAAGATAAAGGAAGTCTACCTGGAGGGATTCTGACCAATCGTGGGCAATCCTCCATGCGTGCGTGACCACAGGCCTTGATGGGACCGGCTTCCTCCCTTAGGTGTTTGAGCTAGGAATAATATTCTTCTGGGATTCCCCAGCGTGGGTGCTTACACACTGCTGGTTGAATCGTTCGTATCCAGATGCTCCCCCGATTCTTGATTAGGGTTCAAAAGAAAGCCTGACTTGGTCGGTGTTGAATCCCCATATATCGGGCAGGCTTCGCCATAATAGTTTTAATCTTCCTTTAGGGTTTCTTCAGCATATATGCATGTGTAGAGATTTTGAACCACTTTTACGATTTTGCAATAGGGTTTTCTCGATGAAACTCCGTTTTCTCATCATGTCGAACAACAGTGGATCGTCTTCTTCATACCATCCAGGATCTTCCGTTAAACGTGCACGACCTGCGTCTGAGCTTCATGATGAATCCCCTGCTCGTGTTCTCCGAGTCAAGAAGATCATACTGGTTCGTCTCCTTCTCCTTTTCTGAACAATTTCTTGTTCTTCATAATGATCAGGTGAATAATCCTCTCCTTCTTGCAGAGATACCCCATCGGAACATGTGTGACAGTTATCGATGATGACGACTTAACCAGTCCTCTTCCTTCAAACTCAAACACGACTACCCCTGTGGACCTCGAGGATGCTGATATGGGTATCTCATCTTATGAATACCCCAATGCAGGTCTTTCATTCGATGTTCGCATGAAATGTTTATCCTCCAGCTACCGAGATGTCGGTGGATTCTTGGTGCGGAAGGAGTTTGTGCCTTTGTACGCAAAGTTATGGAGAAAGTACGGCCATATCGCAACCAAAAATGTGGTCCGACACTGTTCATCTGCTTTGGTCACCACGGTAAACTGCCTTCTTCCCATGATTGCTGAGATGGAGAATATTTCTATCCGCAACGTTGCCGAATCAAGCCTCGAAAAGTGGGAGAATATGGTATCTACCTGTGAATCCATGGAGTTCAACGTGGGCTGGTTGCGGCAGTGTCTTGATATCATCAAGGTTGATCGAGCTGGTATCCTCGTAAATGTTGTTTCTGCTTCGAAAGCTATCTTGGAAGAGGGGAAGGCTCTGGATGCGTAATCAAAGAAGGTAGAGCAGGCAGTACATGACTTGAAGAAAAAGACAGAGAAATATCAATCTAGACTGGAGATGATGCTCTCAAGGAACTATAATCTGCTAGATGGCCTCCTCTAAGTCGCATTCAGCTGTATTCCCTCATTGTTAATGACGTTTATGTCAAAAAATCTTCTTTTGAACATCTTTGCGGAATAAATTGCATTGGTTTTTGATTCGTGAAACGGGTTTTTTCATTAATGCATCTCTGAATATAATTGATGATTCAAACATATAATGAAAATAAATGCCTGCATTGTAGCGTCATAAGATAGAGCGGACAATGGTCAAGCATGATATGCCTTGATCCATTTCCCGTTGATGACCGCTTCCAGCCTGCCTCCGTCCACCTTAATGATCTTGTAGTAGCCAGTATTGTAAGCCTTGGTGACTGTGTAAGGACCTTCCTATTTAGGTGAGAATTTTGGTGCGGACATGTCTTGTTGGATGTGCTTGGCCGTTTTCAAGACTAAATCTCCCACTTTGAAAACACGTGGTTTCACAGTTTTGTTGTATGCCCTGGAAATTCTATTCCTGTACACCTGAGTGCGTTCTTCTGATTCTTCTGAAATCCAAAGTGTCTAACTCCGTTACTCTAGAGTTAGAGGTTTCAGCCTCGTTCCAGTGGATCCCGGTTGCGGCTGCAATCCTGGCTGACGGGATTTTGATCTCTGCTTGGAGAATTGCGTCCGCCCCGTAAACAAGTGAGTATGGGGAAACTTCAATGGAGCTTCTGGGTGATGTCCGGTATGCCCATAGCGTCGTTGGTAACTGGTCATGCCATTCCCTAGGATTGTCGTGTACTGTTCGACTGATGATACGGATCAATGTCTTGTTGGTACTTTCAGCTTGTCCGTTCCCTTGAGGATAGTAGATGGTGGAGAAGACCTGTTTAATGACATACTCTTCAAGCAACTCTCGTACCTGTTTATTGGCGAAGGGAGTGCCATTATCAGTGATGATATGCTTAGGCACACCAAAACGACAAATGATATGTTCTTTATTGAAATCCGCAATTGATGCTCCTGTAGTTCCTCGCTGGGGAATGGCTTCTACCCATTTAGTGAAGTATTCTGTCGTGGTTATGATGTATTCGTGCTGCTTCGATGATGGCGGATTGATTTTCCCGATAATGTCCAGTCCCCAGCTGTAAAATGGCCATGGACTGCTTATCGAGTGCAAAGGGGTGGAAGGCGCGTGAACAAGGTTCCCATGAATTTGGCATTTGTGACAGCTTTGAACAAAAGCGGTTGCGTCATCCTCCATGGTCGGCCAATAGTATTTCTCGTGTATCTAGAGAAACAGTTTCCTCTTCCCTTGATGTTCCCCTTCATGTGTTTCCTTCAAAGATGACTCGGGATTTCTATCCCAACCCAGGCATCGTAATAGATCACCTCCGAAGCTCTTACGATACAGGATCCCTTTGTGGAATACGAACCGCTTGGCCTTTTGCTTTATCTTGATGGCATCCTTTTGATTGGCAGGAGTTGCTCCATCACGGATATAGATAATGTATGGCTCTCTCCAGTCCCCAGTGTGGTTCACATTAAAAACTTCCAATTGATGTGGCGGTGCTTGGAAATTTGAGCGGGACTTCTGAAGTAGTCTGGATTGAGTCTCCATCTCTGCCATTAATAGCCTGTGCGTTGAAGTCGTCGGTAAAGCGTTACCACGGTGATTGTCCACAAATTTCATTGTGAACACGATTTAGTCAGTAGTTGTGTTTCTTCATCCCCAAGACATCTTGACGGGGAACCATCGGGTTTCGATAATACAAAGATACCATGAAGCATGAAGAAGTTCTGCAGGGTTTTGAGACTGACCTTTCCTTGGGAGAGTGAACTGTTGAGCTCTTGAATGATCGGAGTTCGCCAATCGTCAGTCTTAATATCTTTGTATTGTGATATCCATTTCGATTCTATGGTTCTCCTCTTTACTGTCGGGGTTTCTTCCAAACCTTCGAACTTCAATTTTGGAAGCCAATGTTGCTAGACAATCGGCGTGTTTGTTGTTGCTGCGACCAACATGGGTTATGGTTGCATCGGCAAAATAGTTTGGTAACCTTTGTGCTTCTGATAGGTATGGAGCTACCGTTACTTCCTTCAGTGCGTATACTCCATTCATCTGATTCACCAGTAACCTGGAGTCACCTCTTATCTCCAGACGCGTGACTCCTGCTTGCTTAGCTATTGAGCCCTATGAGGAAGGCTTCATACTCTGCTTTGAGTTGTTGGTGCATTCGAAGTCCGGCTTGAAGGAGTGTGAGAATACTTCCCGATTGGAGATACTAATACCACGCCCGCTCCTCCAAGAGATATCGCTAGGGGTAGCAGAGCCATCAAAATACAAGAGCCACACTTCTTCTTCCAAAACAGAGATGTCTGGAAATTCTCCAGGAAGATCCTCGTGTAGCCCTGTAGTGCCTTCTCCAGTGAATGTTGCTAGTAAATCTGCGACTGTTTGACCCTTGATAGCTCTAGGTGACGTACATGTTATGTCCAACTCTGACATTTGGAGAAGCCACTTGCCTGTCCTTCCCGTCAAGACCGGCTTTGAAAGTAAAAACTTTGCAGGATCAGATTTAGACACGAGTATCACCTTGTTGGATAGTAGGTAATGCCTAAACTTCTAAATGGAATGGATCAAAGCTAAACATGCTTTCTCCGCTTTGGGATATCTGAGTTCAACATCTCTTAATATTCGACTGAAATAGTATATGGGACGTTCGATTCCCTCGTCGTCTTCCTGAGCAAGTAGAGCCCCTACGGCGGTGTCACTGAAGGCGGTGTAGAGACACAGCGGCTTCCCTTGTACAAGAGACTTCATGATGGCTGGAGATGACAGTATTCGTTGAATCTTTCGAAAAGCTTCCTGCTGGGTTGTGGTCCAAACGAAGCTGGCTCCTTTCTTCAGCAAGGGGGTGAATGAGGCGGTAAGTTGGGCTAGAACAGGTATAAAATGTCGAATGTAGTTCACCTTGTCCATGAAACTATGGAGTTCCTTCACAGTTCGTGGAGGCGGCATTGTGAGGATAGCCTGAGTCTTGGACGGGTCTACCTTAATCCCTTCTGCAGTCACTTGGAATCCCAGAAATTTACCTGAAGAGACACCGAAAACGCATCTCAAAGGATTCATCTTCAACTTGTATTCTCGACACCTCTCAAACACTTGCCGTAAGACGTTGGTGTGATCTGCTCGAGCCCTTGACTTGACCACGATATCATCTACATAGTCTTCTACTTGTTTATGCATCATGTCGTGGAAGATTGCCGTCATAGCACGTTGATACGTTGCGCCGGCGTTCTTTAAACCGAATGGCATAATAGTATAGTAAAAATTGCCAAGAGGGGTTCGGAAGGCTGTCTTACATGCGTCGTGCTCATACATCCTTATCTGATTGTAGCCGTTGTAACCATCCATGAAGGAGAACATGCCGTGTCCACTGGTGGCGTCTACTAACATGTCGATGTTAGTCTGAGGAAAGTCGTCCTTGGGGAATCACTTGTTCAAGTCTCTGAAATCCACGCACCACCGAATCTGTCCGTTTTTCTTCTTTACTGGGACCACATTAGCTAACCAGGTCGGATGAAGCCAGCAGCTAGCAACTTCTGAATTTCGTTCTTGATTTGTTCTTCCACTTCGTGTCTGAATTGCCTTGGAGATTGTTTGATTGGCTTGGATCCAGGTATGACATGTAGATGATGGGTGACCAATTTTTCATCTAGACCAGGCATTTCCTCGTATGTCCAGGCAAACAAATCTTGGTACTCCTTGAGTAGTTGGACAAGACCCGCACGTTCATCCACGGACATAGTCGAACTGATAGAGACAGGCCTGGGAGATTCTTCATTCCCGATGTTAACAGTCTCGAGCTCGTCAGTTGTGGATTTGGTGCCATCTTGTAGCTGTCGTGGGGCGTCCAATACCTCCTATTGTGTTTCATCGTTCTTGCATCATTCAATTGGGCGGAGAGACTGGGTGCCAGTCTCTCCTGCTAATTGCTAATTGATGCGTGTCGTAGGTGCAATCAAATTAATCAATATTTCCACTCAATTAAAAATAATATAATGGAAGTCAAGTTCGTTCCCACGAGGAGCAAGAGATTATAGTTGTAAAAATTGTCACAAAAGGGGGGTGTAAAAAGCAAAAGAAAATAAACAAAGCAATTAAAAGATAAAGTTGAAAGCAATAAGAGAGAAAAGATCAAGGAATCCTTCTTCGTTGCAAAACAATGATTAAAGTTATGTTCTTTTCTACTTGTTATTAGTCACAGATTATCACCAACCGTAGGATAGCAGGTCCGCTTAGCTAGCCCCAAAATCCCTTATTTCACTGAGTAACAAGTCCGCTTAGTTATCAGATTCTATCCAAAAGAACCACCTTGAGGTTCGCTTACAAGATGTAATTCCTCGAATGCATTAAGATTTATGAATTTAGGTTTAGTACTAGTAGTTAAACTCGGTTCGCTTGGTTTACTTTCTAGCGTTGTTTCTACACACAATTGCTCCACGGAATCCCTCCGCAAGGTCTCGTGTTTGCTACTTATGTAAAGAGTCAAGAAACGATTACTTATCTCCTAACTTTCACTAGCTTTAGATCAAATTAACAAATCAATTTAGTTGGCCACCTAAACAATCTATCAATCAATCATGAATGTCTTTAAGATCATTCCTATTAGTAAAAACAAACGATAATCATGTGAAAAACTCAAGATAGAATTGAAACAAAACTCAAAACATATATTAAGAACTAGGAATTTATCCTCAATCAATAAGAAAATTAGCTACTCATGCTAAAAGTTCACACAAAGAATAAGAAAAGAAAAGTGTTGTGTGTGTAGAGATGTGTAAAAGATGTAGAAAACTTCTCAATTTCTCTTCCATCTCTCAGCAAACCCATTTCCCGATTCTCAATCTGAATCTCTTCTTCATCTGTTGTTCATTGAAGCACTCATCACTACCAACACTCCATCTATCCAACTGAGAATCTGCTCATTACATACTCGAATCCAGTCTTGATTTCTCTAATTTTCGATCTGCTTTAGCTTGGTTTCACATAAGCAACCCTAAGTTTCTTTCATCAGCAGCTCTATCTCCTTCTTCCAGATTCGAACCTTTTCTATCTATCCTCCAGTTCCATACAACCCTAATTTAATCACAGACCTATCTCCCTGAGCTTCCATGGCTTTATCTTCTAACCCATTTCACCGAACTTCAAACAATTTGCCACCATTATCGATTCTTCTCATCAATTTGAGATAAATTTCGACAATTACCACAAACCCATTCTCAGTGCAACTCAAATCCCTGAACTCTTTCATCATCTTTTAATTTCTCTCGATTTGTCTTCATTTTCTTTCTCAATTTCGTTAATGGGATGAATGAAAATGATTGGGAGGAGATAGCTCTTCTCGATTTAGGGTTGGGGGGTTATTCAGTGTCTGGTCCCTTTGATAAGGGCTAACCTGATGGCAGCCCCTTAACCTCGACTGAGCTCCGGATAGTGTTCGCTCGTGAATTGACAATTTTGCCCTTTTTTCTCAAATAGAGTAATTTCTTCCTCTTTTCCTCCGTGTGACTCCAAAGTAGCTACAAAACTCAAAACAAGCGTAAAATACATAATTTACAAGAAAAATAGCAAAGAAAGCATAAACAATAGATAGTAAATAGGATGTATTCTACACCCTATCAAATTCCCCCACACTTAGACTTTGCTAGTCCTCGAGCAAATCAAACTAAAAACTCACAACTTCAAAGCGTTCAAGCGTCCCAAGCATCCAAAGAGCTATGAGGACATAGAGTTTCTGCATGCTAGTAATAAGAAGTTAGAAACACTAAAGAACATATTCTCATTCTTAAATGTTGAGTGAGAAATAACCACACCATAATGAGAGAACGCGTGTTTGAGAAACGATCAATAAGCATTTCGCCTCGACTTCTGCCTCACCAAAAAGGATTTTATGATAATTGCACTCAAAAAGACGGCTTTTTATGGTTCTCACATGTGTGCAGGTAGGAATGAAGAGAGAATTCCCGCAACACGTTGAATGGTGGGAAGGACAACTTCCGAAATATTTTTTAAAAACCCACATCTTTTAATATTTTGAAAAACCATTTTTCTGACGATCTCTACGAAAGGAAATCAACCATTATTATCGAGGATGAGATTACTTACTCACCTTCACATCCGATCACCAATTATGATAACACCACTCTCACGGCATCCAATAGAAACGTCTTCCGCTCCTCGTCTTGATCTTCATCGTCTTCGTCTTCGGTTTCAACTTTTGATGATAAACTCTCGAATTTCATAAATCCTTGACAATTTGTAACCTTTACCTTGAATTCTTGTCGCTTGAAACTTCCTTATAAATTTTCCTTCCCCACGACTTATTAAAACAAAACAAATATTTCTCTTTATTTATTTATTTATTTATTTATTTTTCTTTTATTTTTCTTTTTTTTTCAATATTTTTTAATTTTTTATCCTCAAACACAAGAGAAATTAAATACAAAATAAACCATGGCCGTGGAAGAAGTATTTTACCACTTGATTTTTCACAACTTGTATCGTCTTGAAATCATAAACTTCAAAAATTCTCACCTTTTAATTTTCTTCGCTCTTATGAATAAGTCTTCATACTTGAATATAAAATTACCTCATTGTATTGTAAGTCCTCAACATATGTGTAAAAATCTGCTCTTTGTATGTTGCTTTTACTTATATTTGAAATTTGCTCTTTTTTTCTCATTCCGTTGCTTGTAAACCGTGAACTTTTTCAACTTTCCTTGTAGATTTTGATGTCGCTCCTTGTTGATGATGAGAGTGTTTCTATGGATCCGTTGTTGTCGAGAGAAAGAATGGTGCTAACTGCAAATCGAACTACAAGAAGGAAGCTTTCATCTATAGACGTCACCCTCATGATTGACAAAATTAGCACTCAAGAGATCAAAGAGTAGTGCTTCTATTGGTGGGAGGTTGGGTAGCTCACCATTCTACCCGGAATTAACTTACGGTGACACACACTCAAAAGAAGCTCTTTAGTAGATGGAAAATTTCTGGTCGGTGCCTCACATGATATGAATACGGGTAGTCTCCACTAATGATTGATCAGCAACTCTAATAATGCATTTCTCCCTGCACCAAATTCGCATCACCGGCATGATTAAATCCATTATTTAACACTCAAACAAGCAAGAAATCCGAATGTAATTCTCTAACATTTCCAAGTTCAATTATGTCGGTCAAAATCTCTATGTAAACATACCTAGAAGTATGCTAGTGACTCTAAAATCTTTAAAAGTTGGAGGTTTTAAGTAAAACTTTTTTTTTTTTTTTTTTTTAAATTTTTTTGTAATTTTTTTTGTTTTAAAAACATGCTTAACCACTCCCCCACACTTAAACCTTACATTGTCCTCAATGTAATTGAATCCTCCTAGTAAAGTCAAGGTGGGAAATTTTAACATGATAAGGAACAAGAAAAAGAAATAACAAAAAGCAAAAAGATAAGAAATACAAAACCTATGGGTTGCCTCCCATTAAGCGCTTGTTTTAAAGTCGACGGCCCGACTTAGCTCTTGCTAGATTCATTCCCCATATACTAACAATCTGAAAATTTGAGGATCCACCCATAATACCTGTTTTGCAAACAATAACTCCATACAAATGTTAGCACAAGAAAATAATAATGATGTTATCGCTCGATAGAAATTTCCCCCACACTTATTCTCGTCCACACTCGGAAGTGTATAAAGAACATAGAATTTTGGAACTTCCATGTATTCCTCTTGGCAAACCTGCATAGTGTTAGCATCAAGTGTTTCCAATGGTGGATATCTAGAAACAAAATCATCCAAAAATACTTTCGAAGCACATACATTCAAACCAATAAGAGGTAAAGGAGAAGAATCAATATGCAAAGGGTTAGACAAACCTTGCACAATTTCTTGTATTATAGAATCCTCTTCATCCTTAAAAAATTCAAGTGAATTACTTACCTCTTGTATATCGTGGTCCTCTATTAAACTTTGCAACCATTCTTCGTCGTTTTCTACCTTAACCAAAGTCTCGGCATCATTAAAATCATTGGCAAGTTCAATTGGGTCTTCCACAAAATCAATTAATTTGGTTTCATCCTCTAGCATCATCTCTTCAACATTCTCATCATCGGAATCGGGCCATTCACTAAAATGATTCTCGTCGGTATAGATTGTAAGATCTTCTTGTGCGGGTGTTACACCGTTTATAACAATAGGTAAGTCACACCCAATCTCCTCCTTTTGAATAGGCGAAGGATCGTTATTATGATCCGGAGTTGGAATAACTTCCTCATTGTTGCAACGTTCATACACTTCCGCGGACTCCCATCTTTCCCTAAGAAATTTTTTCCAAGCAATAAATGCATCTTCCTCAAGCTCTTCCTTTTGAATAGGTGATTGATCATTATTAAGATCAAGGCTCGAGTAAGCTACACTAGCGTCTTCAAAAGTCTCCAAAGGTTGATTAATTTGTTCGTATAATTTCTCCGAATTCCTTTGAATTTCTCGATGTGATTCTTGCAACTTTTGTTGAAGATCCCCAATCATGGCGAGACATCTTATCTCGCAAAACTAGAGAATTTCGATCATAAACAAAACTATCCTCCCATCCTTGTGATTGTCCACTTACATACCCGTCATAAGGTTGTTGATATGTATGAGAATATCCATAAGGTTCTGTAGGAATTTGATCATAGCCAAAAGATTGGTTTTGATTGTATCCTAAGGATGGTTGGAAGTTGCCATAATGTTGAGGTTGAAAACCGTATTGATTGTTGTAATATGCTTGCTCTTGTCCACCATACATGGAAAACCGATACCTGAAATAAGATTCAAAAACTTAAGTTAGATACAAAATAGAATCCAACAAAGCAAGATTAAAGCAAAAAGAAAAATAAAAACAACTAAAATCATCCGCTGCTCCCCGGCAACGGCGCCAAAATTTGATGCGTGTCGTAGGTGCAATCAAATTAATCAATATTTCCACTCAATTAAAAATAATATAATGGAAGTCAAGTTCGTTCCCACGAGGAGCAAGAGATTATAGTTGTAAAAATTGTCACAAAAGGGGGGTGTAAAAAGCAAAAGAAAATAAACAAAGCAATTAAAAGATAAAGTTGAAAGCAATAAGAGAGAAAAGATCAAGGAATCCTTCTTCGTTGCAAAACAATGATTAAAGTTATGTTCTTTTCTACTTGTTATTAGTCACAGATTATCACCAACCGTAGGATAGCAGGTCCGCTTAGCTAGCCCCAAAATCCCTTATTTCACTGAGTAACAAGTCCGCTTAGTTATCAGATTCTATCCAAAAGAACCACCTTGAGGTTCGCTTACAAGATGTAATTCCCTGAATGCATTAAGATTTATGAATTTAGGTTTAGTACTAGTAGTTAAACTCGGTTCGCTTGGTTTACTTTCTAGCGTTGTTTCTACACACAATTGCTCCACGGAATCCCTCCGCAAGGTCTCGTGTTTGCTACTTATGTAAAGAGTCAAGAAACGATTACTTATCTCCTAACTTTCACTAGCTTTAGATCAAATTAACAAATCAATTTAGTTGGCCACCTAAACAATCTATCAATCAATCATGAATGTCTTTAAGATCATTCCTATTAGTAAAAACAAACGATAATCATGTGAAAAACTCAAGATAGAATTGAAACAAAACTCAAAACATATATTAAGAACTAGGAATTTATCCTCAATCAATAAGAAAATTAGCTACTCATGCTAAAAGTTCACACAAAGAATAAGAAAAGAAAAGTGTTGTGTGTGTAGAGATGTGTAAAAGATGTAGAAAACTTCTCAATTTCTCTTCCATCTCTCAGCAAACCCATTTCCCGATTCTCAATCTGAATCTCTTCTTCATCTGTTGTTCATTGAAGCACTCATCACTACCAACACTCCATCTATCCAACTGAGAATCTGCTCATTACATACTCGAATCCAGTCTTGATTTCTCTAATTTTCGATCTGCTTTAGCTTGGTTTCACATAAGCAACCCTAAGTTTCTTTCATCAGCAGCTCTATCTCCTTCTTCCATATTCGAACCTTTTCTATCTATCCTCCAGTTCCATACAACCCTAATTTAATCACAGACCTATCTCCCTGAGCTTCCATGGCTTTATCTTCTAACCCATTTCACCGAACTTCAAACAGCTGCCACCATTATCGATTCTTCTCATCAATTTGAGATAAATTTCGACAATTACCACAAACCCATTCTCAGTGCAACTCAAATCCCTGAACTCTTTCATCATCTTTTAATTTCTCTCGACCGCTGTCTTCATTTTCTTTCTCAATTTCTGTTAATGGGATGAATGAAAATGATTGGGAGGAGATAGCTCTTCTCGATTTAGGGTTGGGGGGTTATTCAGTGTCTGGTCCCTTTGATAAGGGCTAACCTGATGGCAGCCCCTTAACCTCGACTGAGCTCCAGATAGTGTTCGCTCGTGAATTGACAATTTTGCCCTTTTTGCTCAAATAGAGTAATTTCTTCCTCTTTTCCTCCGTGTGACTCCAAAGTAGCTACAAAACTCAAAACAAGCGTAAAATACATAATTTACAAGAAAAATAGCAAAGAAAGCATAAACAATAGATAGTAAATAGGATGTATTCTACACCCTATCACTAATAGCGGCGCCGATATATTGTCTTCCCCTTCTGATCACGGGTTGCCTCGAAAGTGCGTTCCCTTTTGGTGTGGGCATGGGTTGAAGCTTCTCCGGATAAAGATGGACGCCTCGTCAGAAAAGGTGTGTCGTAGTGTTTAGCCCCCAGTGATGCAAGTCGGTCTTCTTCCTGGATTGAAGCCCACGTGGGTAGTGGGGTGCACAGGATTTTGTCTGACCTTCCCTGCGGAGTTTCTTTTGGATAAAACAGTTCCACTCCGCATATTGGTGCGTACGGAGACAATGATGCAGGAATACGGGTGACTTCCTCATTTAGCATGGTCTTCAGGCACTGGTGATACGTTGAAGGGATGACCTTATTGTCATGAAGCCACGGTCTCCCTAGTATCATATGGTAGTCCGGCTCCTTTTCTATGACTTCAAATTTTACTTTTGACTGAACGGGTCCTACTGATAAATTCAGATTGACATACCCATATGTGTTGGTCTGGTTTCCTTCGAAGTCCGTCATTGTGGTGGGCTGCCGTACAATCTTGCATGGGCTAACCTTTGCTGTCCTGAGAGTCTTGAGAGTTATCACATTCGAAGATGCTCCTGTATCGACGAGGGCCCTCCTGAACTCTGAATCCTTGATGCGTGCGGTAACATGTAGGGCCCGGTTGTGACCTTCCTCTGCCATCATGTCGTCTTATGTAAATGTAACATTATTTACAGATGCTTCCGAAGTAGTTAGGATTTCTGGACGTGAAGGAGTCAGGTGTACGTCCAGAGCTATTTTATTAATTGCAGCAAACGTCTCTGCCCGTTGATTCTTCTAGAGGTGCAAGAGTTCACACAAGCTTTCCACTAGAGATGCCGCTTCCTGATCCACTGGTCTCTGGTTCGTAGTAAAGCTATTGATCTGAGGTGAACTAATCCCCGGTGTAGAGGTCTCCGGAACGCTCATCTCTGATATCATCTTAATGAGGAGATCAAGTATGTCGTTTACCGCTTCTTTGATTAGCTCCATGTTCTTCGTGTGAATCTCCCGTACCCGTGCTAGTTCGCTTAATGTTGGAAATCTCATGATCATGTCGTGAAATACGCCGTGAGGAGGAGGGGTATCTCCGTTGGAGGAACCATCAGGATTTGAGGCTGTTGAGGCGGTCCTAAGACCAACCATCTCGAAATTGATTGAATGGTATTGAATAAATAGACTTTACAACCGAGAGATTAACCTCCCGCTGTGGTCGCCAATTGTTTATGGGTGAAAACTATTTCTGCCGGTTTTGGTAATTTGGGGTGTATGGATGAGAAATGAGTCTAAACCTTAAACAAATGCACTACACGGGAGTGCTTGTAGATTCGAGAAATCAATCTGTGCAAATCCGACCTAAACCAAGAAATGGGCGTTCCAAACTTGTTTCGGTCACAAAGTGAAGGAGATGGGGTTGATCTTAGGGAGGGAAGCGAAGAAGGTGTTGAGATTTTGAAGGTGTTGGCTATGTATGACTTGTATCGAGAAAGTCGAACCGGCTTGCAGGATGTAAGCTATCGGTCCGGTGTTTGAATACGATTGTATCAACACTTGCCTCTCGTTGTCTTGACTTGCCTTGTTTTTGGAAATAGGAGGAGAACCTATTTATACAAGTCATTTGAGACTTATTCACGTCTCTCATGGGAAGTGGAGGAAGTGGAGTGATGGAGTAGTGGAGTTGTGTGTTAGTGTTACACGACCAGTCTTGCCCACTTCTACTGTATGTAACCGCCAGACCAATACCCCTGTATGTATCCCCCAGTTTGTGACATGATTGATGTCTCGAGTGTGTGGATCGTGGGACCCACAGAAAGTAGCATGTAATGCTAGATTAAATAACTAAGTTATTTAGGAAGTCGATACTTGTGAAGTATCGTGTGTATTCTATGCAGGTACTGCATCATGGTTTGGTAAACTGACGGGTGGTGATCACCATGACGCCTCACTAACCAATTAACTCCTGACCAGGGTTGTATAACCAAGCCGGTGAAGTTGGACGTACGAGATGATCTTTGAGACACTCATCTGCGACCGTTGGTGAAATTAGGGTTTTTGAAGAGGTGCGCAAGCATCACTCTTCAGCTTGGTCGAATCCAAGCTTGGGATACAATTTTGGCAGGGCCGATCATGCATGTGTGTAGATAACATGACGGTGTAGGCGCCCATACCTCATTGTCTCGTGAAAGTGTGATCTGGGCCACTCAATTTGTCCGGCGAAGTTGAGTGGTCGAGATCAATTTGCAACAGAAATTTGATGACGCAAAAGCCGCGCATCATGCCAATATCGGGCGCGCGTTTCAAGATGACCAAGCTTGGTCGGTCTTGGCCAATTAGTCTGGTATACAGATGGCGAGCTGGTGTACACGTCCATACCTTGATATCCCATAGAAACGTGATCTAAGCCACTCAATTTGTCCGGCAAAGTTGAGTGGTCGAGATTAGTTTGCAATCGGGAGGTGCGACCATGCCTAGTTCGGGCGTGCGAATCGAGACAGGCATGATATGCCTTGGTCGATCGGGTGTGGAGATACATGGGCCCACGGTGGTCATGTTGACACGTACCGGACCTGCTTAGTCTAATCCTGGACCCTTCATTTGTGCAGGAGAAAATGGACGCTCGTGATTTTCCAAACCCTAATTAGGGTTTCACCGGCCGTGCGTCATGCCTTGTTTGGGCGCACGAATCGGAACGACCAACTATAGTTGGTCCCGACCGATCGGTCATGTATGTAGGCGGGCCCACGGTGTTTGTGTTGACATGCTCTGGGCCCTTTGAATCTACATCTACACCCTCCATCTATGCCTGCGAAGATGGACGGTTGAGACTGTTTTGCGGTACATGTAATGTGCCGCAAACCCTAATTTAGGGTTTTTCGTCCATACTGCTTTGGCTTGGACGGTTTGGCAAGTTATGCCACCCTTTTGGAGAGACCGACCATGCGGGGCCCGCGTTGGGTCGGTAGTGATTATTCCAATACCTGTTTGGGGTCATGGATTCAATCTAAGCCATCCAATCATTCTGGTGAAGTTGGATGGTCGTGATCGTTTCTAAGACTGATATGGACAGTCCAGGTTCAAACATGCTCAATCGGGATAGTATAACACACCGAGAGATGTGTGCTCAATCGGGCTAGTATAACACACCGAGAGTTGTATGCTCAATCGGGATAGTATAACACACCGAGAGTTGTAGACTGTACGGGTATTTCGTACATGCTTCATTATTAATTCTTGGAGGTTCGTGTTGCTCTGCTGGGAATAACACTCAGTCGTCATGCCACACTGGTAATGATTACAGGAAATACAAGGCTGGTTATGCATTAATTAATAATGTTGTAAATTCACAGGGTATATGGGATTGTTGCCACATGCTCCAACCTGGATGAATTTCGTGTATTTAATTCACAGAATACTGGGATTGTTGCCACATGCTCCATTCTAGGAGAATTAGTAAAGTGAAGAAGTATTCATCACTTATTAATGGCTTTATCTTTTGCAAGATGTTAGCGCATAATTTTGGCCTTTACAATTTTAGCCTTGAATGAAAATCCACCATCAACAGCAGGGAAGGAATGATTTGCGGCTTTCAATATATACAGCCACTGCATGGCCTTCATCAGTTGCCATACGCACTGCAGCTGTTCGATAAAAAGGCTGAACCACAGGTCAGGTCTCATAAGCATCATAAGCAGTCAGTCCCGTCTACCCTCTTTGCTGCTGCCTAGGTCTAACCATACTGATGGGTAGTTTCGAAGTGTCAAGAGAGAATTTCGAAGGGAGAAAGGAAATGATTCAGGGGTTCGAGTTGGTCACAATTTTGTACAAGTTTCTTAGGCTAAAATTCAGCTAAACAAGTTTGTTATTGCTGACGATATTGCAGATGAACGGAAGAGATTGAAGAGTTTTATATGGACAGATTGAAGCCGAGAGAATACAGGGAAACAATTGATGTTGCTTCCATCGATATTAAGATACACGGCTATGGATTGATAATGATTTTAGAAGTCTGAATGATTTAGGAATGCGTGTGTTTACCCGATACGAAATTGCAGGTCCTGGAAGTTATAAAAAGAAGACCTAAAAATTTACAGAATTATCTCATACCCCATCACCACTGCCGCAGCCCTAATTTCAGCGAGCTTTTGCTCGCTGAAATCCACCAGTTCCTCCCTCATCCATCACTTCACCTGCATACCCATTCCATTTACCACCTGCATATCCATCACCACCTGCATCATCACATCTTCTCCAGCCATCACCACCTGCACTTCACCATCTTTCATAACCTGCATACTTGCATATCACCACTAGCACTCCACCCTTCATCCATTATCACCTGCATCTTCCAAATCCACGAACTATACAAAGACGCCAAACCAACAAATCGTACCTACCAAAGAAGTCCGTCTACATCATCGTTGCAAGACCACCTCGCCAACATCATCAGTCCACCAGTTTTACACTATATCACCATCAGCCCATTCCCATTGCCACCTGCTGCTGCTGTTCGGTTTGCTGTTTAAGTTCCATATATTTTCTGCTGTGTTGATAATGAACTCCAGTAGCTAATTGCATTTGATTAGGGACGATTTCGACGTCCGAACTTGAATTCGAATTGATATTTAAGATGCTTGTTTTTATGCAATTATCTTATTATTGTTCATTCTCTACTGTGCCAATATTGCTTATGTGAATTGTTTATGAATCGTTTAAGTTGCAAATTAGATGGTGAGTTAATAATTCTCGTACTAATTCGAGAACTCTTCAACCCGTAATTGTCTAGATGTTCCGAGTACAAGTAGTAATATGTGGTTATTGACGATGGGATTTTGTTAAATAATCATGTGTAGAGATTGACACTAGTAGATGAGTCGAGCTTTTGTATTTGTCACTAGGAATAGCCTATCTCAAAGAACTTAAAGCATTTGTTTAAGTCATACCTAGAGAGAGTATTTCTAGGAAACTTGGCAAGTAGAATCCGGTAGTCGAGCGCTTCCGTGTCCGGTGAATTAAGAGATTGCGGTATATTTGAGCGTACTAAATATTCTAGGGTTATTAGTAATGGGTACTTTGCAGAAACATAGCTATATTGATTAGATTCATGTTTTGTGACCGAGAAAGAGTCCTTGATCATTCTCATCCTCATATTTGCATTAATATTCAGAAATTGAATCGACAACTTTAGGCTCAACTCTCCCTTAGGAACGAACCTGCTTGTCATTGTACTACTAGTTAGTGTAAGATAAGTAAGGAATTTATTTTTGCGAGTTCGACACCTCGTCAAAATTGGCGCCGCCGCCGGGGAGCAGTCGGTAGTTTGAGTTGTTATTTGATTTTCTGTTTTTGCATTTAGTTTTTATTTTTATCTTTTGCTAATTTGTTTTCTTAGAATTTTATTTTCAGGTGCAACAATCACTTGTTTGCGTGTGTGCACAATTGAGAACAAGAGGTAAGTCTCTTAACGAGTTGTGTGCATAATTTTCAAGATGTATCCTTTTGGGAACAACATATATTGTTCACAAGACCAAGCATACTATGGCAATAATTCTGATTTTCAATCTCACTCTTACAATAAATTCCAACCATATGTGGGATACAATCAAAACCAATCTTTTGGTTATGATGACTATTCTACAAGACCTTGTGATGTTTCTCATACATCGCAACAACCTTTTGGTGGTTATGTAAGTGGACAATTGGTAGGCCTTTAGATGTGTATAAAATTAAGCCTACTTGTAATAAACCGCAAGTGCACGGCGTCTATCGGAGACGCGGCAAGTACGGGTCGAACCACAGAGACTTGTGGTGCTTAAGATGATCTAATGGCTATGCTTAACTGAATTCCTAGAGGTGTAACACAATTATAAGGTTGTCGAAGCGACTGATATTTAGTTGTGACTCTAAACTAAGGAGCAAAAGAGATTATAGCTAATTGAAGGGCACTAGGGTGATTGCATTCACCCTCCAATCTTATGCTAACGTAATTTTCCTATGGTTATGCTCTTGAGCCTTCACATGAAGGTCTCAGGTGGATATCCATCAACTGATTCACTATCTCCCCCCTAGTATAGAGTGTCTTCTTACAGTACACTCTATCACAGGGTCAAAAGCTTACAATTAACTACTAATCCTAATCATGTTATAGAGCTGCACAAATAAATCCAAAGGCTAACTACTTGACATAAGATTAGGGGTTTCAACAACACCCTAGTTAATTAGATTAAAACATAATTAAAGTAATTTAAACACAAACTACACTGAATTGGTGCACTGGCTAGCCCAGGCATGAACAAAAATATCTTCTACATCTTCTATTTATACATGCAAATAAATCCCAAATACCAAACCCTAATTTATTTAAAATAGAAATTAAGCACAAAATTACTCTCACCCATACTCTCTGATTCATCCCTTCACTGATTGTGTGGCTCTCTGACTCCCTTGATGTTGCTTGTTAGAGAAAACCCTAAGTCTAGCTATCTCAACCCTAGCCTCTAAGTTAGAAGAAGCTATGGGTAAAGATGACTAGAACTAGGGTGATGGAGGAGGTGTTGAGGCTATTGTCAGGCCGACAAGAGATGGTGGTAGTGATGGAGGCGGTGTTGCGAGAGGGTTTGGTCTGGGAAGAAGATGGTTCTTCTCTACAACTGTCGGGTGGAGAGGTGGAGAGAAGAAAGAGAAGATGAGGGTGAAATGGCTAGGTCGATGGGGGTATAGGGTTAGGGTAGTTTGGGTGTTGAGCGGGCACAAGCAGGTTTGATGAAGAGGCCTCGGCGAGCGTTGGATGAAGCGGGTACGATCCGAACGGCCGAGGGGAGGCTCGGAGTGATCCGGGTGTGGAGCGGGAGCATCGAGTAATGATATGCAAAGCCGAGCGACCGTAGGATGTAGCCGAGGGAGATCTCAACGGCTCGAAATGATGGGCTTGGATCCGGTCGTGGGTCCGAGATGGATAGCTCGAGCCCATGTCTTGCTACTTGTTGGGTTGCAATCGTTGCGCGCGGGCTTCGGCCTGCTCCATAGATGCTCGACTCCACTTTTTCTCGCTCCTTTGGCTCCTCGATTCTCCGAGCTTTATTTATTACCTAAAAACACAAAATTAATTAATACAAATATTTATTCTTGAAAACAAAGAAAACACAGAATTTGGGATAATATCTGATTTCTGAGCGCAAAAGATGAGTAAAATGCCAATAAAAAGGTGTATAAATATGCACTATTTGGCACTCATCAAATACCCCCAAACCTGAATTTTACTTGTCCGCAAGTGAAACAGAAATGAAGAAATCTTAACTATACCCCTGTCGCAGGTCTCTCGAATGCATTTAGCGTATGCACTAAGCCTTTAAACCCCTAGGTGTCCCTAGTGGACGAGTTGTAGTCTCGTGAGGGTTTACCAAAGGTGTACCCACAAAACCTTCTCCAACTTCCGAGTGTAAAAGAGTCTCAAGCATCCAAGAAGCTATGAGGACATAGAGTTTCTGCATGCTAGTAACAGAAGTTAGAACTACCAAAGAACGCATTCTCATCCTTAAGTGCTGAGCGAGAAGTAACCATACCATATGAAAGAATTCGGATTCGATTGTGATCATAAGCCTCGACTTCGCCTCACCATTAGGGTTTTATGATAATTGCACTCAAAAAGATCGCTTTTTTAGTCTCTCATGTGTGCAAAAGGCAGGAATAAAGAGAGAAATCATGCACACGTTGTAGGTAAGAAGGATAACCTTCCGAAATAAAATCTGGAGACTCCACAGAAATGTGGAAATAAAAGAATCTTTTCTGATGATCTCTAAGAAAGGAAATCAACCATTAGCAAGGATGGGAGTACTCACTTACCTTCTCACCCGATCGGCAATTAATATCACTCTCTCATAGGAACCATAGAAACGTCTTCAATCTTCGGTCTTCAACTGTTGATGACGAACTTCTGAACTTTACAAAAACTTGACAATTTTTTTTTTTTTTTTTTTTTTTTTTTTTTTTTAACTTACAATAAAACGATAAAACTCAATTTTTTTCACAAACTTCATTAATTCTCATCCTATTTTCTTTTCTTTTTTTTTGTTGCATATAAACCTTGGACTATATCAACTTTTCTTTCAATATTCTGATGATGCTCCGTTTGTTGACGATGATGTGTTTCTATGGGTCTTGCTGATTGAGAGAGAGTGATGCTAATTGTAAATCGATATTTAGAAGGAGTTTTCATCTTTAGACGTCACCCTCATGATTGACAAAAACTAGCACTCAAGAGATCAAAAGTAGTTTGAAATTGGTGCGAAGTTGGGTAGCTCACCATTCCTACCCGGAATTGACGTACGGTGACACACACTCTAATGACTTTTCTAGAAAGTTGCAAAAAATTGAAGGTTGGTGCCTCACTTGATGTAAAATGGGTAGTCTCCACTATGGGTGATCACAATTCTACTACCGAATATCTAAACAGCACCTAATTTGCCCTCCGGTATGGTTAAATCCAACTTTAACGCTCTTATCAACTAAGGAACCCGATTGTGTTCTCCGGTACTTCTAATTTCTGTTATTTTGGTCAGAATCTCTATGTAAACATAGCTAGAAGCATGCTAGTGACTCTAAAATCTCTAAAAGTTGGAGGTTTTTACAAAAAGAGTTTTAATTTTTTTTTTTTTTTTTTTTTTTTTTTTTTTTTTTTTTGGAAATAAAAGACTAAAAACTCTAAATGCAAATGCACCCCCAAACCTAAATCAAACATTGTCCTCAATGTGTTACAGATAGGAAAAATTTACACAATCACGTACCATGAGAACTATGCTGAAAAGATAAAAGGGAAGAGATTACCGGTATGTCGGCGGGAGCAAGGTTGAGCTTCATTAGTCAAGGCTAAAATCCAACATTCTCAGTGGAGATCATATCGGATTAGCATAATATATGCGCAAGAAGACTCAACCGATGTAAGAAAGAAAAATTTAACAAGTCCTACTGGATTATATACAAAAATTCACCATACACCAACAGTCTAAAGAGTTGAGGATCAACCCAATAGAAAATATATACAAACATCAACAGTCTTACACATATATAAAATGAGAGTGCAAGTAAGACTGTGTATGTGAATGAGCTTCCCCCAAACCTAAACTTGTGAACGGGTGTGTTTGGAAGCACAAAATCTTGCAATTTTAAAGGTACATCATGCAAAAGGTCTAACTCAAAATGAGTTTTACTAAGAACAGGCAGACATACACATACCAACTGTGGTTCCCTAAAGGTGTTATGCTTTGATGCGAAATAGTCCAAGAGGACTTGGGAAGCACAAAGTTCTAGGCCTAGATTAGGCATTTTCAGAAAAGTTGGTTTTGCAATTTTGTGACAAACTACACCTAGGTTTGGTGGAGGAGTTTCAATTTGTGACTCAGGAGAGAGATTAGGTGCATCTAAGTTGTTTTCATTTATAAAATCATTTGCACCATCACACACTTTCCTAAGATCAGAAGTGGGTAAATCATGTTCATTTTCACAGGACAATTCATCAATTTCCATGTCAAATTCATCAGAGGAGGCAACATATTGTGACATGGGCAGGGAATCAGACACAAAAATAATATTATGATCCAAAAGAACATTAGTGTCAACAGAAGATTCATCCTTTCTTAAGTCACAAACAAGTTGTGTAGCATGCTCACATTCACTGAAGAATTTCACAAATCCAAGCTCAGAGTTAATATCACATGTATGAATATTAGAAGAGGCATCATTCATAGGGTTCACAGAAGAGACACTTAATGTCTCTGAACCTAAAGATTTCATCATATTTTCAGTATACACATGCTCTTCTAACATATCATAATCATCATCATCATCATCATCATCATAGCAAAAATCCATCTCTCCATTCAAAATTGTAGCATTTTTAGTGTACTCATCTACCTCTAGATTAGGTTCATATTCAGTGTTAGTTGCATGAGTAGGACTAGAAACACTATTTTCATGATTGTCAGGAATAACAAACCTCCTATCATAATATTCCTTCCAATCTTCATTTTGTAACTCAATCAGGTTCCTTTGAAGAATCATAGTGAGTTGTTCTATTGAAGGAGAGTCTTTACTAGTGGGTATGCATGCTTCATATGGATATTCAGTGCATGGTTGTGCATGAGGTTCACTAGACATGCTGCTATATGGATGGTCATGCATTGCATTCAGTTCAAACCTAGCATTGTTTTGTTCTATGAGGTTTTCCATTGAGTGCATACATGGGTTCATTGGAGGATAGAATTGCTCATCCTCCCATGGTGGTTGATGATACATGTGGTTATAATGATTAGGGTATGAATATTCAAGGTCGTGGCCCCGAGAAGGTGCATAATATTCCCTAAAATCACTATGGTCTGTGGGGAGTTCATACCGTGAAACATGCCCGTAAGCAAGCTCTCTAATTGATTTGTTTGTATCCCCGATTTGTGACCGAAATCCTGACATGATTTAGCACTCAAATTGAACTCAAAGCCCAGTTGTAATGGACTCAATTTGGTTTATTGGGTTTCATTTGGTTTGTTGGGTTTCTTTGGTTTAAGTGGGGATTTAGTTTGGTTTTTGTGGGCTTCTTTGGTTTATTGGGATTAGTTGGGTTATGTGCAACCCAGCTATGTGAGCAAAACCTAGATAGATACAACCCACAAAAAGAAATGACACCTTCTTCTAAGTGTAAGCCCAAAACGTTGCTTTTTGAATTTGCTAAGCCCAACTGAATAAGTGTATTTCAGCCCAAATGATGTGGGCTCAGTTTTGTGCAGACAGCCCAACAGCTCAGCTGAAATGGGCTTAGCTGTTTTGTGCAGACCAGTTTGGTTTTTAAACAGCCCAGCAGACTATGGGCTCAGATTGGTTTAAGCCCAGGTAGTGTGGGCTTCAGCTTATGATCAGCCCAGGGGTTGTGGGTTTATGTTTGGTTTTGCAAAGCTTAGAGGTTGGGCTTCAGCTGGTTGCAGAGAACAAGTTTGTGTGTGGGAAGCCTAAACTGTGGGCTCAGTGGTTGGCAATTGCACAACCCAGGAAGCAACAAAAATTACAAAATTTCTCGGCACACAAAGATCGCTTTAGCAAGTGCACACACACAGCCTCGAGAGAAGCTCAGCTGAGGGTATATTCACAGAAATTGCCACACCATTTCACAGAGCTTAACACAAAGGTGTGCTCTTTGCTGGTAGTTGCTAGCCTTCACAGCACAGGCCAAGTGCAGTGCAGCTCATGCACTGGTCAGGCCAAGCACAGGTTATATGCAAAGATGATGCTTCAGAGTTTAAACAAACAAATACAGGGGTTCATGGTCAAGCAACAATCAGTATAACCAAGCAGCTCATGCAAATTTCAGAAATTCATACAATAGCTAAGCACCGATTCACAAATGCACAGTTTAGTGCTAGTTGGGCTAACCTCCTAATCGCAGCTCAGGCACAGAATCGTGACAGGTAGGCAAAGCTCAGCAGATATCAAGGCCTAGCACAAGGTTAAACATACATGAAGGTTAAAGCATGAGGCATCAACTATCTCAGTTGACCTCAACTTGTCTTGCAGCTAGCTGGGTTATCCAAGCCCAACCTCACAGCTACAGGGGCTGGAGTTGGCAGGTGAATAAGATTTAGCAGTCGGTGCAGTGTATCAACTATTTTGGTCAACCAAGTTGCAAAGATAAGGCAACTAGTTCATCCAAATTCCATGCACAGAACACACAAGGCAATCAAGGTTTCAAAGCAAACACACATTTTTCTCAAGTGTCACTTTGAATTATGCACACATTTCGAGATATTGCAAAGTTAAGCTCAAAATGGTACTCTATGTTGCAAGGGGTTGGGAAATACTTTGCTAAGCAGCTAGGTTATCAGGAAACATGGGTTATCATTCATAAAAAAATGAGGTACATTGAAGTTTTAGAACAACCAACCGGTTTTAGCTCCAATAATAACTGTGTTCTCGCTCCTCTACCTTCCTCGGGTTGGCTTGCACAAAGAAGACAGTACTGTAATCTCAACAGCAAGCTTCAAGTGCTCGAAATATGCGGAGTTGACGCAAAAAGACCAATATTGACACTAGGTGACACTAGGTTGCAAGATGCTGTGATTTGCAAAAGCTACAAAATGCAAGAAGAGAAGTATGGACTAACTATGCAATGGATTAAACAAACTTCAGAGCACAACTAAAAACTACAGATTATGGATGCACATTACCTTAAAGTAAAGATGCAGTTTACATGAATGCAGCTAATGCAAGTTAATATGAAACACTAAGAGAAGTACAAGAATGCAAGTATGCAATAGAAGATACAAGTGATAGAAAAATTACCTCTAAGTTACACTAATACAGGGAATACAAATAACAATAAAAGGTGGGTATATACAGGGAGAAAGGGAAATCAGTTAAGCAAGGCCGATAATCAGCAGGGCACACGCCAAGTCCCTGGCAACGGCGCCAAAAACTTGGTAGGCCTTTAGATGTGTATAAAATTAAGCCTACTTGTAATAAACCGCAAGTGCACGGCGTCTATCGGAGACGCGGCAAGTACGGGTCGAACCACAGAGACTTGTGGTGCTTAAGATGATCTAATGGCTATGCTTAACTGAATTCCTAGAGGTGTAACACAATTATAAGGTTGTCGAAGCGACTGATATTTAGTTGTGACTCTAAACTAAGGAGCAAAAGAGATTATAGCTAATTGAAGGGCACTAGGGTGATTGCATTCACCCTCCAATCTTATGCTAACGTAATTTTCCTATGGTTATGCTCTTGAGCCTTCACATGAAGGTCTCAGGTGGATATCCATCAACTGATTCACTATCTCCCCCTAGTATAGAGTGTCTTCTTACAAAGTACACTCTATCACAGTGGTCAAAAGCTTACAATTAACTACTAATCCTAATCATGTTATAGAGCTGCACAAATAAATCCAAAGGCTAACTACTTGACATAAGATTAGGGGTTTCAACAACACCCTAGTTAATTAGATTAAAACATAATTAAAGTAATTTAAACACAAACTACACTGAATTGGTGCACTGGCTAGCCCAGGCATGAACAAAAATATCTTCTACATCTTCTATTTATACATGCAAATAAATCCCAAATACCAAACCCTAATTTATTTAAAATAGAAATTAAACACAAAATTACTCTCACCCATACTCTCTGATTCATCCCTTCACTGATTGTGTGGCTCTCTGACTCCCTTGATGTTGCTTGTTAGAGAAAACCCTAAGTCTAGCTATCTCAACCCTAGCCTCTAAGTTAGAAGAAGCTATGGGTAAAGATGACTAGAACTAGGGTGATGGAGGAGTTGTTGAGGCGGCTGTTGTGCTGACAAGAGATGGTGGTAGTGATGGAGGCGGTGTTGCAGAGGGTTTGGTCGGGGAAGAAGATGGTTCTTCTCTACAACTGTCGGGTGGAGAGGTGGAGAGAAGAAAGAGAAGATGAGGGTGAAATGGCTAGGTCGATGGGGGGTATAGGGTTAGGGTAGTTTGGGTGTTGAGCGGGCACAGCAGGGTTTGATGAAGAGGCCTCAGCGAGCGTTGGATGAAGCGGGTACGATCTGAACGGCTGAGGGGAGGCTCGGAGTGATCTGGTGTGGAGCGGGAGCATCGAGTAATGATATGCAAAGCTGAGCGACCGTAGGATGTAGCTGAGGGAGATCTCAACGGCTCAGAAATGATGGGCTTGGATCCGGGTCGTGGGTCTGAGATGGATAGCTCGAGCCCATGTCTTGCTACTTGTTGGGTTGCAACTGTTGCGCGCGCGGGCTTCGGCTTTCTGCTCCATAGATGCTCGACTCCACTTTTCTGCTCCTTTGGCTCCTCAGATTCTCCGAGCTTTATTTATTACCTAAAAACACAAAATTAATTAATACAAATATTTATTCTTGAAAACAAAGAAAACACAGAATTTGGGATAATATCTTATTTCTGAGCGCAAAAGATGAGTAAAATGCCAATAAAAAGGTGTATAAATATGCACTATTTGGCACTCATCAACAATCCCAAGGATGGGGGGATAGTTATACTTCTCATACGTTCCAATCTAGTTTCTTGCAGATGCCTAATGAATTCATGGATTTGCGACATACATGGAACCAGATTAACTCAACTCCAAACGTGCCGAGTTTCATACCTAGTGAAACATATGATAGTGTATTTAGACCTGTTTCGGATCGTACTTATGATCTTTCACCCATTCAACGGGAAGAGACGTGGTCTAAAGAACCTATTATGAGTAGTAGCGGAAAACGTGTTAACATAAAGAAACTCTTTAGACAATATGAGCAGTTGGAAGAAGAGGGAGCAACGGAAGAGACTCTTCAAGCAATTTCTAGGGCCATACATGATGAGGTTAACCGCCGCGTTGATAACGGAGAAGAGCCCCAAGAAGAAGATTCCAAGGATGATGAACCCTTGGAAAATATTGATAATGATGGTGCTACTAGCTCAACTCATGATTTTAATGATCATTCTCCTACTCAAAAGGAAGAAGTTGAGTCTAGAAACACTACAATTATTGATGGTAAACCTTATGTTGTGTATGAAAGCGATGATAATTATGATTTCTTTGTGCACCGTACCCCAAATCCAGAGATAGTCGATACTTTGAATGAGAAGTCAACTTGTGATGAAGAACGTAAGGATTACGATAATTTGCTTATGGAAGATTCTGATTTCTTTTCCGATGAGGAGGACTTGGTTATAGAAACCAATGAATGTCTTAACAAGAGTTCGAGTGAGAATGATGATACTTGTGATGTGAGAATGGAAGTGTCCAGAAGTACCAAGGATCCCGTAATACAAGAGATTTTGCAAGGTTTGTCTAATCCTTTACATGAATCTCTATCTAATGATGATCCTCCCAAACTAGAAATAGTTTCTCAAAGAGTTGTTAATCCATGTTTTCGGAAAATACCTCATTTGGGGCTGGAATTATGTGCTTCTAAAGTTCTTTCCGAATATCTTGCTTCCAAGTATCTACCATATGTGTTTGAGTCTAACACCATGCAGGTTTTCCAAGAGGGGCGAATAGAAGTGCCTTCCACTTATGTTTTGTATACACTTCTAAGTGTAGAAATAACTAAGTGTGGGGGTGACTCTCGTGGGATGATAGTTTCAATTTTCCCACTATTTGTTAATATTCGTGTGAAGCTTTCGCTATATATGCAGATTGTTTTGTGGGTGGATCCTCAAATTTTCAGATTGTTGATATACAGGGAGTCTATTTTTGTACGTTACTCGTATGCGTCAATCAGGTGAACAATTCCAATTCTTACTTCCTTGTCTTTTTCAAGTATTCCTCTTATAATTTTTGCAATGGTTTGAAACATTGAGGACAATGTTTGATTTAAGTGTGGGGGTAGGGTTCCATAAGAAAAAAATTGACGTATACAAAACTCCAACTTTTAGAGATTTTTGAACAATTTAGAATAAACACTAGCCTTTCTAAGTAGATGACATTTTTTCTTGACGGTGAGGTATATATTGGCTGAGTTGGGATTAGATGCCAACTAAATAGCTAGTTTAGTGTTTATCCTCCATTGTTCAGAAATACCTATGAGTTGGAGTATCAGTTTATGTAACTTGTATATAATTTGTAGAGTTTGATGCCTTTAGTTAAAAAAACAACAAAAAAAATTGCATGATAAACTTCAAAATTTAGAAACTTGTGCCTTCAGGATGACACTAGAAAATATAAGTGGATGGAACCATCTTGGCTGCAGGAGTTGAGGAACCCATTAACTAAAAGGACGAACAGAGCTCAGGTGTTAGAAATTATATGATAGTTGTTACCATATCTCGGAATCGTCACCATATCACTTTATGTTTTTTTATTTTTGCAAACTTTTTGTTTCTCTAAGTGATTTGGTGGGTCACTAACATCGAATTGTTATTACTGCTAGGATGAAATAGAGTAATTGAGTTACTAAAAAAAAAAAACAGACCAATTAGACCAATCGGATTGAAAAAAAAAAGTGAAAAAAATGACACTTAGATAGCAATATGTGTGTGTTCTCCCTGTCTCCGTCGCCTAAACAAGCGTGGAATGCAGGATCCACGGGAACTATCATGTAATCTGCTGACAAGAAGCATGCGCTTGGATCCAAAAGATCTAATCATGTTTTCGATTCAAAAAGAAGAAAAAAAAAGTGAAAAAGAAAAAGAAAAAAAAAAGTTGTTATTATTATTGTTCAATAAAATTAACTGCTGGTTCCCTTGTATATGCCAGTTCAGTTGATCTAGAATTAAGATTGTCGACTGCTGGTTCCCATGTATATGCCAGCTGAGTTGATATTAGAATTCAGGCCAGTATCTCAATCCATTAGGATTCATAGGTTCATCTTGGCAGTGACCTTCAGATAGATATGGGAAACACCGTTCACTTTAGTCAACATTCGCAAACATCTATTTCTATGTCCATCTTCTTAATCTATCCATGTGTGATTGTGGTTAGTTATATTCCGAGTATTGTGGTTTGTTCAACTTTCTAAGTAAGAGCTTTATTTACTTATATATGAATTGGATTTGCATCAAGGTACCTCCTACTGTAATCATTTTGGATTCGTTCATAGATTCTTCACAGGTAGCTGAAATTTGGAGTAAAAGGTTTTGTAGGTACACCTCTTGTAAACCTTCACGAGACTATAACTCGTCCACTAGGGACACCTAGAGGTTTAAAGGCTTGTTATTTATGCTAAAAGTAACCATAATCTCGACGAGAAGGAGTTGTTGTATTTTAGTTTTGTTTTGTTTGCTCGAGGACTAGCAAAGATTAGGTGTGGGGGAATTTGATAGGTGTCTAAAACACCCAATTTCAATAGCTATTTCTCATGCTTTTCTTACTAGTTTTGTTGTTATTTTGTATATTACGTTTTGTTTGTATGTTTTCAGGCACAATGGCTTAAGTTCGCAAAAAGGAAGCAAAAGCGTCGAAGTGGTTCGTATCGGCAAGAAGTGACGTCTCCATGATATGCCTTGGAGGACTGTGGGAGCTAAGGTGATGGACTAGTTTAATAATCGCTCATGGGCTTAACAAATTGCTAGTGGACTTCACCACCATAGGAATGCACATGTGTGCTGAGCAGCGAAGACCCTTGCACCAGGTTCACTGCTGGCCAGGTCTTAGTCACTATGAACATACGAGTGTAAGGCAATAGAAACATACAACGAGTTGGCTTGAGTTTGAGACCGTGATTCTGCCAAGTTTTGGTCACTGAAACAAGTTGCACCAAGTCCAAATTTGCTGCTGGCAAGTGCAGGTCTGTTGGGCCCTGTTTGGTTTACAGAGGTTCGCAAGTACAGGCAAATAGCGTATAGTTCGAACTAATTAGGACTTATGCATGGGTTTTGGCAGCGAGAAACTGAGGCTGTTACTTCCATTGTTCACGGTGTTGATTCGATGGATTAGTTTAGCGACAAAGAAGAACAAGGAACCAGTGGTGCAGAGATTGTTGAAGACTCAGTTGTTTTGTACTCGGAAACATGAGAAAACCCAGGACTCTCGGATACAAATCTGATTGGCATTTGGGATGAAGTTCCAGCCAAGACTACAAGGAAGAAGATAGTGTTGTTGTCATTGAATCCCGAGATTATGGAGGAATTGAATGGGTTAGTTTCAGATTCGAATTGGCAGCTATATAAATGAGCTTTGAAGGGTTTTTGAATGAAGTTCTCTTGGTGACAAGTCAGGGAAGAATATCAATATACTGCCATTGATCCTTGCTGACAAACTGTGAGATTTATGAATGTTGATTGTGTTAGAAGCTATGGGTTTGTGTTAGAATCGTCTTATGCAGGGAAGGAATGATTTGCGGCTTTCAATATATACAGCCACTGCATAGCCTTCATCAGTTGCCAGACGCACTGCAACTGTTCGAGAAAAAGGCTGAACCACAGGTCAGGTCTCATAAGTATCATAAGCAGTCAGTCACGTCCCCTCTCTTTGCTGCTGCCTAGGTCTAACCATACTGATGGGTAGTTTCGAAGGGTCAAGAGAGAATTTCGAAGGAAGGAAGGAAATGAGTCAGGGGTTCGAGTTGGTCACAATTTTGTACAAGTTTCTTAGGGTAAAATTCAGCTAAACAAGTCTGTTATTGCTGTCGATATTGCAGATGAACGGAAGAGATTGAAGAGTTTTATATGGACAGATTGAAGCCGAGAGAATACAGGGAAATAGATGATGTTGCTGCCATCGATATTAAGATACACGGCTATGGATTGATAATGATTTTAGAAGTCTGAATGATTTAGGAATGCGTGTGTTTACCCGATACGAAATTGCAGGTCCTGGAAGTTATAAAAAGAAGACCTAAAAAGCTACAAAATCATCTCATACCCCATCACCACTGCCACAACCCTAATTTCAGCGAGCTTTTGGTCGCTGAAATCCACCAGTTCCTCCCTCATCCATCACTTCACCTGCATACCCATTCCATCTACCACCTGCATCATCACATCTTCTCCAGCCATCACCACCTGCATCATCACATCTTCTCTAGCCATCACCACCTGCACTTCACCATCTTTCATAACCTGCATACTTGCATATCACCACCAGCACTCCACCCTTCATCCATTATCACCTGCATCTTCCAGTCACGAACTATACAGCACGCCAGCTCAACAGTCGCACCTACCAGCAGTCCGTCTACATCATCAGTTGCAAGACCACCTCGCCAACATCATCAGTCCACCAGTTTTGCACTATATCACCATCAGCCCATTCCCATCGCCACATGCTGCTGCTGTTCGGTTTACTGTTTAAGTTCCATATATTTTCTGCTGTGTTGACAATGAACTCCGGTAGCTAATTGCATTTGATTAGGGACGATTTCGACGTCTGAACTTGAATTCGAATTGATATTTAAGATGCTTGTTTTTATGCAATTATCTTATTATTGTTCATTCTTTACTGTGTCAATATTGCTTATGTGAATTGTTTATGAATCGTTTAAGTTGCAAATTAGATGGTGAGTTCATAATTCTCATACTAATTCGAGAACTCTTCGACCCGTATTTGTCTAGATGTTCCGAGTACAAGTAGTAATATGTGGTTATTGACGATGGGATTTTGTTAAATAATCATGTGTAGAGATTGACACTAGTAGATGAGTCAATCCGGTAGTCAAGCGCTTCCGTGTCCGGTGAATTAAGAGATTGCGGGATATTTGAGCGTACTAAATATTCTAGGGTTATTAGTAATGGGTACTTTGCAGAAACATAAATATATTGATTAGATTCATGTTTTGTAACCGAGAAAGAGTCCTTGATCATTCTCATCCTCATATTTGCATTAATATTCAGAAATTGAATTGACAACTTTAGGCTCAACTCTCCCTTAGGAACGAACCTGCTTGTCATTGTACTACTAGTTAGTGTAAGAGAAGTAAGGAATTTATTTTTTCGAGTTCGACACCTCGTCAGCCACTATTGATTTCGAACCGTCATTTTGAGATTGGTTCTTAGTTATTCAAAACCATGGATATAGTCAATCATACTATCAGATGGTATCCACTTGGTTTTTGTTGGATCTTGAAGGTTGTAAGCCAACATACATGACTCATCTTGGGATCCAACAGAACTATCAGAATCATAATCAGACATGATTTCTGATATGATCTTCTTCTTCCTTTCTGTATTAATTCCTTGACAATCCTTAACCTTTTGAGCTTCCTACTTATTTTCCTTTGTAATACTGCGAGTTATTGGAGGCATGCTCAAGGATTTAAATAAGAATTAATCAGGGTTTCTAAATACAAGAAAGATAGAGTTTCTCTTAAGAAGACACAACTTTCAGACCGAAAATACAAAGGAATTTCCGAAAATATAAAAAAAAAATATTTTGTTTCCTATGTCCGAACTTCTCATGCTGGAAGGTTTATTAAAATTCGAAAATTTCAAATAAAACCTATTTTTGGAAGATCATGATAAACATGAAAGATTTTTAGACAAAATAATGGATTCACAGCTATCCAGAAATTGTCATAGATTTTTCTGATAAAAACACAAACGAAAAAATTGTGCTCTCATTTTGTGTGCTTTCTCATCCCAAAAGTTATGAACACAAACTAGGATGAGAGTCCACAATCTCCATACAACTATGTTGTATCGGAGTAAGCCTTTTCTTGCTTACAACGAGTATCAGAAACATAGTTCATGTTTCTCTTTGGATGGGCTAATGGCAAACACGCATGTGTTGACCTCACGGGGGTTTCTCCGTTAGTAGGCATTGGACATGGTACCTTTACAGTTGGCCAAGCAGCGCTGAGGGATGCCTTAGGTAAGATAGCGAAGCCTGAGAAAGCATGTATCGATAATGGACATGCTTTTATCCCCTTTGCATTTGGTACTTTTGGTTTCTTGGATCCTGAGGCGGTTGGAATCCTCAAAAGAGTCCAGAAAGTCATGCACAGTAATGTCATGACCCCCGGTTCGAGAGAGTTTGTTTTTAAAAGGATAGGCTTTGCAATTCAAAAAGGGCTTGCGGCGCAGCTTGTTGCTCGCTTGCCTGCTATGTAAGAACTCTTCTTTTATTTTTGTTTAATAAATAATAAGTTATATTGGAAACTAAATTTTAAAATGACTTCTAGTTTAAAGTATTTTCTCCCAAGAAGATGATCCTTCCTTGATCTAAAGGTATAATCATGAGGAGAAACTGTACAGATGTGAGAATTTTCAGAGATAGATAGATCTCTCTTAATTCTGTCAATGAGATTTTCATAAGATTTTCTCATTCTAAGGATTTCCTTATTATGCACATCAGTTTGATTATCTGAAACAATTATCGAAAATCTTCCCTGATTGTTTTCTTAGGCAGAAATTTTTTCTTTCCCCTTATTCTAGAATCGTTCTTCATGTAAACAAAGACTGTTTTGACATGAGTGAGGAGGAACCTTTTTCCAAAAGTGATTATCAACTCTTACTTCTGATTCTTTTGAGTTGATTTTATCGGGTTGGGGTATATTTTGTCTTTCTACTGAGGAATGATCTTTCAATTTTTGAAGACAAGAAACTTCTTTTAATACTTTTACCAAAGTATTTTAAAGAAGTATAAGTTTCCCGTCAAGTGACTGAAAGTTTTATTCCTTAAGATCACTTTCACGGAATCGGTTCAAAGTTCCTTTGGGCAAGATTTCGTTTGATCCGGTAGATGTAGAAGATGGTTTCTCATTCTCTTCTGACGATATGTAGTTAGGCAGACTACCATCATCATGATCTTTTTCAGATGTGACTAAACACGTTTTGTTATCACAATCTGTAAAAGTCGAACAAGGACTTTTGGTTTCTTCATCATGAGAAATTGTAACAGAATCATTAGTCAGATTCATAGGATGAGTCTCTTGATCTTGAGTAGGAGATTTACCAAGAGCTTCTACTTTGACCGTGAGATCCATATTCTCTTTGGACAGAATATCTAGTTGAATATCCTTTTCTCTGATATCTTGCTTAAGAAGATTAGATTCTGTCTTTAATATTAGCATCCTTGTAGACAAACATCTTATAGGCTTTATGAGTTTTACTAACTCTTTATCGGCATCTTCTTTTCCATCAGAGATAGAATTAGATGCTTTCGTAACTCCTGGATCATGAGTTAACGAAGTAGTAACATCTTCAACATTTGAGTATTCATACTCTTGCATAACGTTAACTGAATCAGCCATTAGATTCAATTCGTATTGGTTGGATCGCACCAAACACCGATTGTTAGATCTTTTCGTGTTTGCCTGCTCTGATACCAATTGAAAAGACGAGGGTACCCAAATACACCACAATATTTTGATTTCAACCTATAAGTCCTCTTACCGAAAGTGATTGTCAATGGACAAAGTCGAGACAATATGACAAATCGGTATTCACACTTTGTGTCTGTGGATACTAGATCGAGATAATACGACTACCAAAGTGTGATTACTTGATAATAGGTTCGGACTTAACCAAACTCTATAGGATCACTATCAAGTAAAGCGGGGTTAACGTTTGTGTAATTTACTTCAAATTACATAACAAATATAATTGCGGAAATAGAAAAGTAAGTCACACAACAAGATTTTGTTAACGAGGAAAACTGCAAATGCAGAAAAACCCCGGGACCAAGTCCAGAATTGAATACTCTCATAATTAATCCGCTATACAAAATATAAACCAACTTCGTATAGTTGAGACCAAGCAACTACCCTAGTTCACTTAGTTTCCTCAGTATCCCTGCGCTTCCGACTTAGATGAGTGCGTGCACTGGAACAATTCCTTTGGATCATATTCCAAACAATAAAGGAACAACAAATCTGTTTGGTAACAACTCTATTGATTCTTTAAGATAAGATATCTCAAGTCATATGCAAAGGCTCTTCCGTTTAAACTAACAAACTCCTTTGCCTGGTTAGATCAATCCAATCTCTATTACCAAAGTAATAAGATTCGGATTTGTAACAATCAAAATAGATCTCAAGAGAACTATTAGGCGTTACCGATCTCACGCAACTAATAAATCGAATAAATCCGATTCTAGTTGGATCCCAGCCGATCATGGTTTGTGCAACACAAAGATATGAGAAACAATAAGAAATCTTCTTCGTCTTTAAATCTTCTTTAATCTTCAATTAAATTCTGCATAACACCACTTGAATCTCTTGTGATCAATCATGCAAAGAACGAAGTCTGTTTACAATGGATTATCACAAGATGTCAATAGATCTACCAATAGTTCTAAAGATTCCGTCGATACTTCGATCTAGTTTGAGTGAATCTTATATCAGAAGAGAAGATTCTCAAGAATAAACAAACTAGGTGCAATCAAGGTTTCAACAACCGTTAGTCAATCAAATCAATCCAAAACTAATAACACTGAAATTATCTAGTTTCCCACCAACGGTACTCGTATAGCTTCTTGATCCCACAGATGTCTTTAAACGAGCTGTCGTAAGAGATTTCGCCTAATTAGGTTACTTTCCTCTACGGATAGACGGCTCCACCAGAAACAACAAAAAGATTAAGTTTGCCTGGCTCTTAGGATAGTTTGCTAGAAATGCATGTTGGAATTTCAGCTCCTTAACCTTTATGCTTTATCACTAAACATCATAGAAGCCAACTACGTACATGCTGAAATTAGACTTGAAACTAGTATTAGCATACTCAATAACTCACTGAAAACAACACCATATGTAGCAAGAATACTACACATAGTTCATATCAAAACAGGTTATTGTACAAGGAAATAGAACACACAAGACACTTAAACTTTCATGACTTATTATCAACTTCTATTTCCTCACATTACTTCATGATGGATGAAAACTGATTTTGCTTTATAAAACATATGAGGCTAGAAGTGAGTCCTAGTCATGCTTGCCAAATGTCAACTCCAACCTTTCCATTATGAGTAGGATGACACTTCATGGCTACATTGGACAACACATATGACATGTCAAATAAATGACATGTCATGCTTTGACTCAACCTTATATAGCATTAACCTTAAGCTAGTCCTTAATTCATGATTAAAACCATAAACATGACTTAATGCGGATTAAGACTAATCTGTAATCCGACTTAACATAGTATAAACAAGATACATTTAACCAAATGGAGATTTGTTGCGCAAAACACAAAAGAGTCTAACAATGCAAACTTAGGTATTTATAGACCAAGGATGTTTGGACACCAAGGAATTTCTAAAACCGAAAATATTCTCAAGATATGCAATGAATGGCAAAATTCTGTTTTCCTAATTCCAATAAATGCTTGTCCAAAATTTCCGAAATCTCTTAATAGAAAATATTCAATTAGTAAATGCACATTACTAATTTTTATTCTCTAGAGATATGTATTTAATTGCTGGTCATTAAAAGCATATATAACCAAAAACCTTAATTATAAGATTCTCAATTAATTTCGATACAGGATCTCCTTGAGTACTAAGGAATATCTTTGAACAATAAATGATAAGAGTTATTGTCCGTGTTCAAAGTATGTTGTCATCTTTTCTCTGTAAATCATCTTTCATATTTACATTCTTGGAATCAGTTATACCACACTTCCAAACAAGTTTATAATTGGTTCACATGTATTCCAAGACTACTATGTGATTGATCAAATATCAAATCACATATATGGGTTCAATCGGTTCTACCAATCACTAGGATCGGTTATACCCTAATACGGAAACACTTATGATCGGTCACACAAGTTACCATGATCGGTTACATCAGTTACCAGGATCAGTTACATCAATTACCAGGACCGGTTACCATATACTCAAGGTATTGCTTGTGATCGGTCACACCAGTCACTAGGATCGGTTACACCAATTACCAGGATTAGTTACACCAGTTACTAGGATCGGTCACACCAATTACAAATAGCGATCATACCATCTCAGGTGATTACTTAGGATCGGTTACACTAATTAATCAAAACTAGTCATTCCAAATCATAAGTCAGGCATTGTGATTAGTTATACCAAGATACATAACAAAGTTACGATCGGTTCTACCATCTCACACATATTGGTAATCCAAAGATTTGCAATGAATAGCCGTACTAATAAGCCTAGCGATTTCCCTTTCGATTCATAAAACAAGTTCGTGAATATAATTCCTTTAAACAAATGTAAAACATTGTTTCCTAGGATGAAATCTTCACCATTACCCATTCACATAATCATAACAACATTCATAAGATTATGTCGATGTCATATCTACGAAGTTCATAAGATAAGCGTTATACTTCGTAGTCTAATTCCCTAATACTATGATCATATGATTATGTCTCACTACTAGAGTAATATATCCAATACACAACTTCGTAGTTATGTTTTCAATAAAGCACGACTTGAAAGATACATTAGGAATAAAACAACTCAAGTAAATATTAATAACCTCAAGAGGAAGGATGATGTCTTCGTTGTAGTTCGTTACTTCTTCACGTTCTTCAGGTCTTCGAGTGATACTTGTATGTCTCAACATTCCTAGACTTTCTAGTCTATCCTAAACGAAGTTGTCTGTTGTGCATAATCAAGCGACTCTTAGATGATTTTTGACACACTAAAATATGACAACCAAACTTGACATACCAACACTTGGTGGGTTAAACCGAGCTATGCTCTAACACTATCAAATATCCCCAAACTTATTATTTGCTAGTCCCGAGCTAATCTATCTACAAAATCAAAATTCTAACTCATTGTCGCAGGCATCGCGATTGCACTTAGCGTGTGCAACAAGCTTTTGAACTTCTAGGTGGCCCTAGTAGCCGAGTTATAGTCTCGGAAGGGTTTACAAGAGGTGTACCCAAAACTTTTACTCTAAATCTTAGCTACCCGCGCAGAATCCAGGAACGACACTAAACAATATTCTTGGTTGGCATACTCTCATTGACTATAGGAGGAAGTACCCTGATGCGAATCCAATTCATATATAAATGATAAAGTTCTACTCAGATAGTCGCACTATGAGTATCAATATCCGAAATCAAACAAATCACATGAATAAATTAAGAAGATGGAAAAAAACATAGATAGTTTGCGATGTTAACTAAGGTGAACGGTATTTCCCATATATGTCTGAAGGTCACTGCCAGGATGAACCTATAAATCCTAATGGATTGAGATACTGGTCTGAACTCTAATATCAACACAACTTGTATATACAAGGGAACCAGTGGTTGATAATCCTAATTGCAAATCAACTCAGCTGGTATATACAAGGGGCCCAATAATCGATTTTATTAATTGAACAATTGTAGGATCAGAATATCGCGACAACGATACTTCGCGAGATTAATAAATAACGACATTGCGAGGGAGTCGCAGGGAAGTAAAATAAATGACGCAATGAATGACGACAACCAGAACACGAGGAAGATATGAAGACCCATCGAAATTTAGAGATGTCGCGAAATTGTATATTTGTACACTCGCGATATCTCGCGAGTCATTCCCGAAAATAAAGGACAGCTTAGCTGTCATCCACTGTGTACTACCCTATATAAAGGGTCGAGTCAGTCTGTTGTGGGAGAGTTCTTTTTGAATTGTTAAGCAAGTCTTTAGGAGAGAGAAAGTTTTAGAGTGATTGTAATTCTTTAACTCATTTCTATTTCATATTGTAAAGATTCAAACATTTGATCAATAAAAAATCATAATCATTCATCTAAAAATGACTTAATTGTATAAATTCTAGTGAGGGGTGTAGTGTAGGATTTCCTGTAACTACATAATGGCGCTAGAAACAGGGAGAGATTGAAGATAAGAGATTGGATATTGTCATTAAAGAGGTAAAAATCAAGAGTATGATGGATAAATTGAAGAAAATTAGAATCACAGAGGGTAATGAAGAATTGGAATGTAATATGATTTCAAAATCAATGGTTAATAAATTTCATGAAAGTATCAAAGGAAGAATACATAAAAGAGATTTTGAAGGAAAGAAAATTATAACAGCAGAGAAGGTGTTACCTTTGAAAGAGTGGGAAAAACAGAGAATTATATTCACAGCAACAGAGATGTCAGGAGAGAATTTAAATCACACATCTCCACTAGTGATTACGATAAGTGCCAGCAAAGAAGAAGGAAAACTAACAAAGACAATGGAAGAATGGGCAATAAATAGAACTTTAGTGGATACGGGGAGTTCAGTGAATATAATGTTTTATCATGCATATAGAAAATTGGGATACAAAGATGAAGAAATGACTTCCGCAACATTTCATGTCTATGGTTTCGGCAAATCAGTAACAAAACCTAAAGGGGAAATAAAAATACGAATACTATTGGGAGAAATTGAAACAATTGTGACGTTATGTGTAGTAGATATGGAATCACCATATAACATGTTGTTGGGAAGGCCATGGATACATGCAATAAAAGCTGTAGCATCAACATTTCATCAGTGTGTTAGATTCCCTATGCCGAGTGGAATTGGTGAAATCAGAGGAGATACCGATGAAGGAAGAATGTACCATCGAATTGAAGTAAAACATTATGAAGAACAGGTGAAGAGGCGAAAAGATCGCAAGAAGATGGCAAAAGCAGCAAAAAAGGGAGAAGAGTTTAGAACATACATGGTAAGAGCGGAAGAAGGAAAAGGACTATGTGGTGAAGAAGATGATCTCGCAAAGGAAATAAGAGGACCGACGCCCATGGGAGAATCGAAGGCTAGTTATATTGCGGCAGAACCAACAAAAGAAGTGAATATTGGAACTGAAGAAGAACCCAAGATGTTAAAAATTGGAACTAAAATGGAAGCAGATGAAGAAAGAAAGACCGTTGATTTGTTGCGAGATTATAAAGATATCTTCGCATGGGATATGGATGAGATGCCTGGAATAGATCCATCTGTAGCGTGTCATAAATTAGAGATTGATAAAAATGCTAGAACATTCAAACAAAGAATTAGAAAGATCGCGACAAAGATATCATCCTCAAATAGAAGAAGAGTTGCGAGAAGATGCTTGATGTGGCATTATTAGGCAAGCAAAATACCCCGAATGGATAGCGAATATGGTCGTAGTTCCGAAGAAGAAAAAAGGAATAATAATTTGCATAGATTTCACCGATTTAAACAAAGCTTGTCCAAAAGATAGTTTTCCCTTACCAGATATTCCGCAGATGGTTGAATCAGCAGCAGGAAATGAAAGGATATCTTCCCTGGATGGATATAAGGGATACAATCAAATCCCTCTCGCCGAAGAAGACCAAGAACATACTGCCTTTTTCGCCCCAAGAGGATTATACTGTTACACAAAAATGCCATTCGGATTGCGAAATGCCGGTGCGACGTATCAAAGGATGGTGGAGTAAGTGTTCGAACAATGGATACATAAAACACTAGAGGTATACGTGGATGATATGTTAATAAAAATCAAAAAGGCAAAAGATCATGTGCGAGATTTGAAGGAAATTTTCGAACAAATGAGACATTTCAACATCAAAGTAAATCCAGAAAAATGTACTTTTGGGGTGGCATCTGGAAAGTTCTTAGGATACATTGTATCAAAATAAGGAATACAAGTTGATCCGGAGAAGGTACAAGCAATTCGCGACATGCCGACACCAGCAACAGTGAAGGATGTGCAAAAGTTAAATGGATTATTAGCTTCGCTAGGAAGATTCATCGCGAGATCATCTGATAAGTGCAAGCATTTTTTCAACATACTTAAAAAGGGAACGAAATTTAGGTGGACGGATGAATGTGAAAAAGCATTGCAAGGGATAAAAGAACATTTAATGGATATTTCAATATTACAAAAAGCAGAAGAAGGGGATGAGTTACTAATTTACCTTGCGACAACCTCGCATGCACTAAGTGCAGTATTATTGCGAATGGACGCAGGGGTGGAAAAACCGATCTATTACACCAGTAAAACATTCAGTGCTGCAGAGAAAAATTATTCAAAAATTGAAAAATTAATCTTGGCATTAGTTTACGCAACATTTAAACTTCGCATCTATTTTGAAGCACACACGGTAAAGGTAATGACAAAAGTACCAATTGAGTCAGTGATGAAAAATTCAAAAAGATCAGGAAGGGTTGAAAGGTGGAATGCTCAAGTAAGTCATTGCAAACTCAAATACGAAGTGTTATCCTCACCAAAATCGCAAGTCGTAGCGGATTTTTTAGCAGAATTTCCATTGGAAGAAGATGAGGCATTGGAAGAAATGATGGATATAGAAGAAGAACATGGAAATCCAAGGGATTTATTAACAAAGCCAAATAGATGGGAAATATTGGTAGATGGATCATCAAATGGAGAAGGTAACGGAATTGGGATCATTATAATTTCTTTCAGATTGGAGTTTGCATCTACTAACAATGAAACAGAGTATGAAGCTATAATACATGCTTTGCGGTTTGCGATAGAAATGAAATTGGAGAATATAAGAATTACCAGTGATTCTCAGTTAGCTATTCGCCAGATAAAAGAAGAGTATACTACAAATGAAGCATCCTTGAAAAAGTACAAAAAGCTAGTTGACGAATTGTCAGCGAAGATACCAAAAATAAAATGGAGACACATATCAAGAAAAGACAATAGACTCGCAGATGCCTTTGCTTTTATATCTAGTATGATGACAGATCCATCTGCGAGGTGTATAAAAATACAGACACTTCAATCACCATCAATCAACAAAGAGGAAGAGGAAGAAGGAGAAGTAATGCTCATAGAAGAGGAAGCACAAAGATCCCATTGCGAGGATTGGAGGACAGAACTTCATGCTTATCTAATGAAAGGAGAAACACCAAGAAATAGATTAGAAATGCATAAATTAAAAAGCCGTGCAACAAATTATGAATTAAGAGACGGAGTGTTGTACCGAAGATCCTTTAATGGACCCTCACTCAGATGTTTAACACGAAAGGAAGGAGAAGCAGTGTTAAAAATGCTACATAGTGGGGATGCTGGCAATCATAGTGGCGGAAGATCTTTAGCACATAAGGCGAAGGCTATTATTGGCCATATATGCATGAAGACGCGAAACAAATATCAAGACGTTGCGAGGATTGTCAAAGACATGGAAAGAAAATACATGCACCAGGTGCACCATTAACTTCTTCAACAAGTGTATGGCCTTTTGGAAAGTGGGGATTAGATATTGTAGGACCATTTTTACCAAGTACAGGGCAAAGGAGATATTTGATTGTCGCAACATATTATTTCACAAAGTGGGCAGAAGTAAAAGCGGTACAACACATTCGCGACAAAGATATCTTTACTTTCATATTCGAAAACATAATATGCAGATTTGGAATTCCAGCACAGTTGGTATCTGACAATGGGAAACAGTTTGAGGGACAAAATATAGAATTATTGCTTAATGCATTTCAAATAAAATGTGGAAAATCAACTCCTTTATACCCGCAAGCCAATGGACAGGCAGAAGCAACAAATAAAACAATTGCTGATATATTGAAGAAAAAACTAGAAGGGCATAATAAGGCATGGTGTGAGCAAGTGCATAATGCTGTATGGGCTTATAATACAACAAGACGAGAAGCTACGGGGGGATGTCACCGTTTTGTCTAACCTATGGTGTTGAAGCCGTACTTTCGGAGAGGTTATTATTCCAACAACAAAAAGAGAAGCTTGGGAGAAAAATCTTAGTGCGGGTAACATTTTAGTGAAATTAGATGAGTTAGAAGAAAATCGAGAAAGAGCATTACAAAGATATGGAGAATTATCGGCGAAGATTGGCGAGAGAGAATATAACAAACGCGTCAAAACACGCGAGTTTCAACCAGGTGATATGGTGTTGCGAGAGACACCAATATATCAGCGAGAAAGTGGTGGTAAGTTAGCAAAAAAATGGGATGGACCTTATATCATCAAAGAGATAGTTGGAACAGGGGCATACAGATTAATGGATCCAGAAGGCAAAGATGTGGGCCAGAGATTGGGTAGACCATGGAATAGATTATATCTCAAGAAATATTACCCATAGAAGATGGAAAAGAAAGAATAAATTCTGAAATGTTAAATGAATGAAATGATATGAAATGTTCCCGCGACAGAGATATTGCGAAATCAAGAAAGAATGTGCGAATATTTCGCAAATGAATTATCAAATGTTAAAAATGAATGATTGAATGAATGAGTGAGTGAATGGGACAAACCTTTATGGCGTACACCCTAGTTCGCGAATGATATTTCGTAAGAGGCAAATGTAAGACCTAAAGTGCGTCATATAAGGGGGTATCTCTTGACATGGCTCAGTGAAAAGGTTACACCGCTCCTGGAACCTGAGTCATGGAGATTTGGGGCCCATGAAAGCGTATCCGGGAGAGATACCTTGGATTTCCAACTATATATATATGGTTATACCCTGGTTGGACGCCCGAGGGTCTCTTCCAAGGAGTCAGTGTATGCTCAAGGCGCCAGGGTACACGGTTGAGCCAAGAGTGCTTGGGGCATTTGAAGTGTCTCGGACATTCTTGGCAAGTCTTGGCATATGTTGCACTCGGCCCGAAGAAAACTCCACTTAGGGTGCAGTCTCGTAACCATAAACCCTATAGGTATAAGGGATAAGAGGCTGCGAAAACAACTGGTTGTTGTTAAGACCGGATGGGAGGAGCTAGTCTTGTATGGCCGATGTACGCCTCCTTGAAGGGGCAACCAGGGAGATGATAAGGGTGGCACCCTCCATTAGGGAGCTGATAAGTGTCACAAGACGGCAATGTCATGGGGCTTAATATTCGCAAGAGCATTTAGGCCTGTCATATTGTCGCAAATAAAATATCCTGCAGAGGCAAAAATACTAAAGAAATGATAAGACAAGATTAATGGGTCATTACACGAAAGTGTAAAGACGTCCTGCGATCTTGTCGCAAGACGTCAATGCCATAGGATTTTACATTCGCAAGAATATTTAAACCTGTCGTATTGATGCAAAATGAGGGGTGGCAAAATAAGACCTTTAATTAGGAAGGAAAAATAAGACCACACAAAAATAATGATAAGGCAAGATCAATGGGTCAATACATGAAAATGTAAAGACATCCTGCGATCTTGTCGCAACAGTGAATTTCAGCGTAAATAAAGATAATGGAATAGCAATCATTAAATACCAAAAATTATATTTGTTGAAAGAAAGGAGAATAACGCAAACGAGTACATACGTCAAAAAAGATGATTGAAGTATATAAAGGAGCAAATGTACGAGAACAAAGATTACAAGAGAAAATCATTTCTCAAATAGTAGCTTTTTCACTAGAATGAGATGTTGGGTTTTCTTCAGCGACTTCATCTATGTTTTCGCTAGCTAATATATTTTCAGCAAATCCTTCTTCATTGACAGTTTTATTCGCGGCATCATCATTGATAGTTTTATTAGGAGAGATGGTTTCTTCATTTCCGAGTTCTTCGCCACTAATATAATCAAGGTCGCTATCAGGAGAATCAGGAACTTCATCATCACTTACTTCCAGAGGTTCAACAGACATAGGATCAAGAGACTTAGATAGTAAAATGTTATTCACAACAACTTCGGCTCTAAGATGAAATTGGCGAAAAAGTGCTTTCTGCTGATTTTTACTCTCTATATCTTTACAGTCACGCATATAGTCGAATTTTCTTTCTGCCCTATCACGAGAACGGGCAAGAGAAGCAGTGAGTATTCCATTCTCTTTGCGAATTCTTGAATAATCAGATTTCAAAGCAGTAATGGAGGAGTGAAGTTTTTTTCTCAGAATCTGCAAAACAAAAAATAAAAGAATTATATAAACAAAAAATATGAAGACTTAATAAAGAAAGAATAGATGAGGCAGTCAACTTCTATGACTACCTTCCTTCTACGAGGTAAGATGTTGGATTAGAGCTGAACAACTATTCTCCAAATGATCCATGGCATTGTCAAAATTATCTCCAATTAAGCCTTTCAGACGTGATCGCCAACTTTTTTCACTGGAAATCAGTAAAGCATTTTCTTTTGTAAGGGAAGAGTTGGACTTTTCTAATTTGGAACATTGATCCTTGAATTGGTTTGCTTTTACACTTAAGGTTATTCTACCCTGAATCGGTTTATCCTTCTCGGCAAAGAACTTCTTCAAGTTGGTTTCTCAAATGAACAAGAGATTGTTCTTGCTCTTTACATAATTTTTGACAAACATCATATTGTTGCGAGTAAATCGCCACTTTGTTTAATAGAGTTCGCTTCTCTTGAGAAAGAGTTCCATTCTCATATGATAAAGTTTCCAACTCCAAATTAGCTTTGGTCAAAGAATAAGAGAGGCGAGATAAGTCATTACTTAATGAGTCTTGTTTCTGAGCTAAATCAACATTTTCTTTAGAAAGATTATTTATATGATCATTGAGAATATGTATGAAGATTATCTAATTAGTTATATTGCTCCATCCAAGCATCTCTATCAACTCGAAGTTCTTCAGCAGTAGATTCCAACTGATATATCTCCATTTTTCGTTTCTGGTTTAAAGCTTGAAGGGCGAACAAGGACTTGAGTCTTAAAAAAAAAAAAAAAAAAAAAAAAAAATACAGAGGCAAGAGTATACCTTTCAGTTCTTCATTCTTCTTGCGAAGGTTATCGCGATCCAGTGAAACATTTTGAAGTTTTTGATTCTTAAGATGGAGAGTATTACATTTTGCAGTCATAGCTTGGAGATCATTCTTCAAAGTGGTAATTTCTTGCTTCAAGGATGTTTGCGAAAACTGTCAGACCAAGGTGTTTGCTCAAAATCTCGCAAATGTCAGACTTGATAGGATCGACAGAAGTCTTCTTAGCATCGTTCACAATATCTGATAGGACTTTGAAAGCCACATCTATTCCTTCTAAATTTTCCTTAGTAAGAGGGATTTGCTCAGAGAAGGAAGTAACATTGACAGAAGAAGGAAGAGATGAATCATCTTTTGTTAAAGGAACATCACGAGAAGAAGAAATCTCGGGAGGGTTAATTATTGGAGGAATGGTAGAGGCATTAACAATGGAAGAAGAAATAGGCTCATTCGCAATGGGACTGTTATGAGGGAGTTGATCTATGAGAAGTTCTGCATAGAAATGTTATCTTTGGGAGAAGTAGTAGAGATTTCTTGCGAGGATATCGCAGTAGGAGTTGTAAGTTTGAATGTAGGAAAAGTGACAGAAGGCGCAACGGGTTTAGAATGGCGAGGCTTCTTGGGGGATTTATCAGTATTTTGGTCATCCTGCGAATCACAAGCTAAATAAGAAACAGAGGCAACAATATTGTTATTAAGAGAATAAATGTTTCTTAAATACCTTGTTACTCGCAGGCTTTCTTTTTGGAGCAGTGGGTTTCGATTGCGAGCCTAGGGAGGCATTGGGATTCACAATGGTGAACTTGGTGCTAGATTTGTTTTTGCTAAAAATGGCAGAAGAATCGTTAAAAGAAGAACAATATCAAGATAAAACAATTTCAATAAGAGAGATCAATCATAAAATGATCAAGTTCAGCAAAATTAACGAACCTTGATGCCATAGAAACAGTAGCAGAAAAATAATAGCAGGAAGACGATGAAGAAGATGATGAAGAAAAGCACAGAGAAAAGTTGCAGACGATGAAGAAGACGAAGTAAAAGAGAAGAAATGTTATCACAAGTAATCCTCCTTTAAATAGACGAGAAAAGAGTAACCGGATAACATTAAATGTGCCGGTAAAAAGAGAAATTTTAGATACGTGTAAACAAATCATTCCCGAATTTACGGAATCTTGTCGACAGAAAATTGATGGAAAATCAACGATTGCGATATTTCAAAATATTGATTCTCATGACATTCTCTCCTTCGCAGAGAAGACATGAGAAGAGGCAAGATGTATGATCAGAATATCGCGACAACGATACTTCGCGAGATTAATAAATAACGACATTGCGAGGGATTCGCAGGGAAGTAAAATAAATGACGCAATGAATGACGACAGCCAGAACACGAGGAAGATATGAAGACCCATCGAAATTTAGAGATGTCGCGAAATTGTATATTTGTACACTCGCGATATCTCGCGAGTCATTCCCGAAAATAAAGGACAAATTTTAGTCATCATCCATCGTGTACTACCCTATATAAAGGGTCGAGTCAGTCTGTTGTGGGAGAGTTCTTTTTGAATTGTTAAGCAAGTCTTTAGGAGAGAGAAAGTTTTAGAGTGATTGTAATTCTTTAACTCATTTTTATTTCATATTGTAAAGATTCCAACATTTGATCAATAAAAAATCATAATCATTCATCTAAAAATGACTTAATTGTATAAATTCTAGTGAGGGGTGTAGTGTAGGATTTCCTGCAACTACAACAATAATAATAAAAAAAATTAAAAAAATTAAATATATACTCCGAGTGGTCTAATTGGTTTGGTCTTTTTTTTTTAGCAACTCAGTCACTCTACTTCATCCCGGCGGTGATAACAATTCGATGCTGGTGCGCCACCAAATCACTTCGAGAAACATAAAATGTTTGCAAAAATAAAACAGAAAGTAATAAGATGACTCTGATATACGGTGAAACACCATGTTATTTATAACACATGAGCTCTTCCCTTTTATGAATAGACTCTATATTGGGTTCCTCAACTCCTAGAACCAAGATGTTTCCATCCACTTAGATTAGTTGATGTTATCATGAATTGGCACAAGTTTCTAGGCTCTGGAGTTTCATAATTGCAACTAAAAATTTGCTCCCATACCCCCAAACTTAAATCTTACATTGTCCTCAATGTTTTAAAGATGAAATTAAAAGCATGAACAAAGAGAAACTGTTATCACTTGAGTAAAAGGAGTTAAGGAAGGATATTATAGTGTTGCATGGACATGGGTTACCTCCCAAGAAGTGCTAAGTTTAAAGTATTCAACCATACCAATAAAGGATTAGTCACCTCGAATCATATGGCAATAGCCGAAACAACTGTTGGTCATCTGCATCAAAAAGTGTTACCACAGATAAAGAGAACTGCAGCAAATCAAGAAAATGAACCAACCGAGCACGCCCATATCTAGTTTTCTGTTTAAGATAACTATATCTAGTTGTGGTTCAGGTTCAGTATCTATAAAAGGGTCTACATAAAATATCTTCATGGGTTGTATTTCCTCATAGGTAAGATCAGAATGATCAGGTTGTAGAGTCTGAAAAAAATAACTCAATTAAGAACTTAGAAGCACATAATAATAACCGGAATCATTGCGGATCCTCTAAGTCAATCAGATTTGACTTACACATCTGACCACAATGAAAGTGGTGGTCATTCTTAAGAAAAAATTTCATTTCCATTCTCTTAAAGTAATTAGGCTTAGTCTCAAAACTTAATAACTGACACATTTGAAACTCATACGTTCTCACATTTGGAAGAAAAGTTTTTGGTGGGAAAACAAAGTCAATGCGGGTATCATAGCCTGGGTAAACCACATCAACCAGAGGGTGGGTTGCTAACAAATGAACATCATTATGGACATCAAAGGTTCGAAACAGCTAGTATGAAGGTAATCTTGTAAAATGGTTGAGGTACATATATCAAGTCCCAAGTAAGGGATCTTTCTAAGAGCTAAAAGTAAGACACATGGAGAATGATAATCACCCCCAAACTTAGAGTTTTGGGTGTCTCTAGTTTTGGGTGTCTCTAGATAGACTAGCCACAAGTTTCCTAATTTCAAGATCGGTCAGAATCCTGAAAATGGTTAATTGCTTCTTCTAGGTTATACTTAGGTGATGCATCCCCACTCTTATAAAAACCCCTATGAGTTTATATTCTTCGTCTAAGATTATTCTTTCTAAAACGTAAGAATCTAAAAAAGTATTCTCAGGATAAACCCGTTCCTCAAAACCATTATCGGATTCGTAACAAGGAAATACTACATCATTTAAAAAAGTATCTATAGTCAAATTCTCGTCCTTTTGAATAGGTGAATAATCATTAAAATTAGTAGGATCTGAAACAGAAGCTCAATTGGAGTAACAAATTCCTGATCACTATGCCTACATATTTATATTATTCATCAACACTATCCTCATCATAATCATTATTATGATAACATGAAAATGGTCGAACCTCATCTAAACTAGTGTTACCAATTCTAACCTCGTCATGCAAATAACTATCCTCATTTTCAAGGGTACTTTTGAAAATATTGTATTGGAAATTAAGATTATTTTGAGCCATTGTATCCTTCTTCCGTAACTCAAACTTACGTGTCGATTCAGTCAACCGCTTAAGGGACTCTTCTAAAGGAAGTTTAGGTTCATAATAAGTTCTAGGTTACATCTCAATTAACTTCTTAAGGGTATCTTCTAAAGAAGGTGTACTCATTGTTGCAGTTCTTTCATTTGTTTCTAACACAGACCTATTTGTCATCCCAGTCAACTGCTTGAGAGTCTCTTATAGAGAAATGGAAGGATCATAAGAAGTACTAGGTTGCAATTGTTTATGAAAAAGCGGGGGTACAACAACCACACCCAATATTTCGCTTAGCAATCTGTATGGACAAACTCCAATATACTTTCTAGAGAATCAACTAGACAGTCAGACTCAATTTAGACAAAAAGTATATCAAAGAGTTTATATCTCAATCTCTCGATTTGATATATACTCAAGAAAATAGAAATCTGCGAGTCTTTATCAAATACTAGAGAGATAAATTGGATGGTACCAAATACCAATATCCAAGTCTTAATCAATTTAAATCAACAACCAAAAGGTCGGATATTCTAATTGATTGAACAACGCACAACCTGTGATATTTCAATTATATAAACAAATATAATGCGGAAATAGAAATAACACAGATACCAGAATTTTGTTAACGAGGAAACCGCAAATGCAGAAAAACCCGGGACCTAGTCCAAATTGAACACACATCGTATTAAGCCGCTACAGATACTAGCCTACTCCAAATTAACTTCGGTCTGGACTGTAGTTGAACCCCAACCAATCTCACACTGATCCAAGGTACGGTTATGCTCATACGTCTCTGATCCCAGCAACATACTACGTACTTGATTCCCTTAGATGATCTCACCCATAACTAAGAGTTGCTACGACACAAAGTCGAAGACTTTAATAAACAAATCTGTATCACAGAGAAAAGTCTACAGTAATAGATAAATCCGTCTCCCACGAATATACCTACGAGTTTTGTTCCGTCTTTTGATAAATCAAGGCGAACAGGAACCAATAGATAACCCGGACTTATATTCCCGAAGAACAACCTAGTATTATCGATTACCTCACAATAATCTTAATCGACGCAGCGAAAAAGGTATTGTGGAATCACAAACGATGAGACGAAGATGTTTGTGACTTATTTTTATCTTGCCTATCGGAGATAAAAATCTCAAGCCAATTATTACAATTGTACTCGTACGATAGAAATAGCAAGATCAGATCACACAACTACGAGAAAGTAGTATCGGTCTGGCTTCACAATCCCAATGAAGTCTTTAAGTCGTTAACCTGTTTTAGAGAAGAAAAAACCCAAGGTTAAAGGAGAATCGACTCTAGCTTATAAAACTAGTATCACACGTAAGGTGTGGGGATTAGGTTTCCCAGTTGCTAGATTTATCCCTTATATAGTCTTTCAAATCAGGGTTTGCAATCAATGTTAGCTTGGTAACAAAGCATTCAATATTCACCGTTAGATGAAAACCTGATTAGATTCAAGCTAATATTTCTCAACCGTTAGATCAAAAACTTAGCTTGTTATACACACATGAAATGCACGTTTCTATGCTTGTGTACCCATACCCAAACATGTACATTTGTTGGTTCAACAATAGTTAACCAAAGGTTATCTATATGAGCAATTTCATATCAACCATATTCTTCTTCACCATAACTAGTCCAAATGACTCAAATGAACTAGTTAGAGAGTTGTTCAATTACTTGGATCTTTATGTAACTACGCAAGACACAATTGAAGCAAAAACGATTTGATTCACTCGAATCGGTTCATGAACTTTATAGCCACGGTTTGCAAAAGCATTCCTTAGTTTATTTAAACATGAGTTCAAGAACAATTGTATTTATATATAACCAACTCAAGTTCGCGGACTGGGTTCGCGGACTTAAGTTCACGGAAGGAGTTCACAAACTCTAGCAGAAATTCTCGGGTCGAGAACTTCCGCCAGTTCGCGGACTGAGTTCACGGACTTGGCTCACACCACCATTCTGGTTCTCTTGATCAACATAATTCGCAAACTTTGGTTCAAGGAATAAGGACTTATACATATATGTGTTTCCACAACAATGCTTATATCCTACCATGGTTATGTAATCTAAACTCTCATTTCAATCATTGAAACATTCTCAGAGGACGTTATATAGTTGTTATTCACAAACCATTTTTCGTCAGAGCAATTTTCAAAGTGATTGAAACATAACATGACTTTTGTCACTAGGTAAAGATGAATTCGGCTAAAGCGAAAGCTTACCAGCACATATTTCGAGAAATAGATAGGCGAGATAAACTCGGATCGAAATACCAAATGTGTATAATCTTAGTTTATATAACAAAATGACTTTTGTCTCAAGATAGGAGATAAATAGACTTTTGAGTGATAGATAAGTTCAAGTATCCACATACATTTTAGTCGATGAAGTTCCACCGGTTCCTTGAGTAGTCCTTCATCTTGTATGATGATTGCCATGGAGTTCTTGAGCTCAACTACACTTTCTATCCTAGTCCGAGACCTTAGCTATAGTAGACTAGAAATCAAGACTTATAGTTTTGATCACTAACATTGACAAACATGCTTGAGATAGCAACGCATGCGAGTTCGACCGAGCAATACTCTAACCATCTCCCCCTTTGCCAATTTTAGTGACAAAACTATCAATACATATGGAATACAAAAAATAAATAAATTAACTTTTGTAGCTCCTATTCCACATGTCTAATCTTCAACATAACTCGAAATCTTCGTCACTTCCAAGTACTCCAATGATCCCAAAGGTTGTAAGTTTAGCATCATCGTTGTTGAAAATCCGTAGCTATAACAACAAGAAAACAAGAGTTCTCAATCATTGTTATACAGTGTCATAGTATCATTACACAGCGTCAAAGTTTAATTGTATCACAACTTCAACAACAATACTATGGTGATATGTATCACTCCCCCTTAGTCAATGCTCCATCTCACATGGAAACCACTCCCCCTTACATAATGATCCGAAAACCATATGTATTTGTAGTGTGAACTACATATTAATTCTCCCCCTTTTTGTCAATAAAATTGGCAAAGGCAAAAGAACGGGATCCTAATGAAATTTCGGAAAGAGACATTTCATGACCAAAAGTTGGAAAACACATATCATCTTATTTAGATGCAATCATAAAGCCAAAGCTAAATGCATTCATCAAGGAGTTTAAAGATACAAGATAACCCCTCAAATATTCCACAACCGCACTCCCCACAAAGATTTGGCAATTAAGCACAAGTTCAATTAAGAACTCTTCCCCATAATATGTCATTCCCGAAAGAACAACAAGAGCGGCCTTAATTTCAAGAGAAAAGAAGGATTTCTTTGGACATAACAAATCACATACAAGTATGAATTTGAATCCAAAATACTCAATTAAATTAACCACAAGAGAACCCATGATTAATTTAATCGGATATGCTCAACATAAGTGAACTTATGGAGACTCAAAAATACTCGATTAGATTAATTACAAGGGAACCCATAATTAATCTAGTCAAAATACACAACCAAACTAATCACAAAAGTAATCAATTTGATTGGCCATACTCGACATAAGAGAATCAATGGAGCAATGACTAAGTTAATCATAAGAAAACAATCAACTCAGTCAAAAGTGCTCAAACATAAGAAAACTTACGGAGCCATAACTAAATAACCAAACAAGATGATTAATTTAGTTGATTATGCTCGACATAAGGTACCTTACGGAACAACAACAAAGCTAATCATAAAATAATCAACTTTGTTGTTTAGTGCTCAACATGAGACACATTACGGAGCCTCACAGTAATACATAAAATATGGATCGGGAAAGATCAATTACTGCGGAATACACAAGGATTCATTCTATTTTCCATCACTATTTGCATAACGACATACCATAGACATAATCCTTGTAAACAAAAGATTTTAACCTATCTTCCATCAAAAATGGACAATATAGGCTTAACTTTTGTATTTGTAAAAAGTCTATTCATTCTTTTATCAATACATGCATATCGACATACAAAAGACTTTACTTTTGACAAGGTATGGGATAATAACAGTTCACGGACGCAAACACACATATCCCATAACAATTTGCAATATATAAAACCATAAAGATTAATACTGCAAAAATCATCTTCCAAACAATTTTAGAATTTAAACAAATAAATCTAAAAACATGAAGATGAAAACGTTGGACATAGCTATGTGTAATCACAATAATGGCTATTCCAAACTCTAGTTATTCTTCTAAACAAAACAAGAAAAATAGAAGATTTACTAGGCAAAAAGTCTAAACAAGCTAAATCAAAACCAGACTCCTATGCCAAAGCCGAACACAAACTGAAGTCAAACAGACGGTTCAGTATCCTCATGAGTCTTGAGGTCTTTGAGCTTGTGATCGATGACATTTTTAGAAGAAATATCTTCATTGAGAAGGTCTTTAACTAGTGCTTTTATGAGACCAAGGTCAGCAGTAACCTTTTCCAACTCAGTTCTTAACACAGTAAGACTCTTCAAAGTTTCAACAAGCTGCAGTTTTTCTTCCTCATAATATTTAAGAAAGTCATGAACCACTTCAGCAGAGATCATATCCTCTTTCTCAACATCCTCATGTGTATAGGCAAAGTAACATGAGGCATTGGGATGATCATCTTCAACAAGAGTTATTTTCTTCCTCCCTTCGGACTTAAAACCAATAACTTTATCAAGAAAGCCTTTATCAAAACCACGGGCTCGTGAAGAGGACGACATTCTTGATAAACCAAAATAACCCATAGTATGCAAACGTGACTCAGAGGTTTGGTATTTATGGTTTCTTAGGGAAGGTGACTTTTAGGGTTTCTAAGAATTGATTCGTAATAGTAACAGGGGAACCCGTACGAACACAACCCGGCCCAAAGAAAAGATTAATACAGAACCCCCCCCCCCCCTTTTTTTCTAAAAAAAATCAACAAGAACTGATATAAAATACTTAAGCAACCTTTTCTGCAGACCAGTAGTTTAACTATAGACGATAAGAAAATAGTTTCACTAAACAGAAGTAGTATGCTAACAGTATACCTGAAAATTGACACATCTTACTCAACAAGATTTTTATGAGTAAGTTCTTTAACCCTTGTGATTAATTAGCACAAGTATGAGCTCTGAGCTCATTAAAAGAAATGTGTTTTTGGTCGAGTCTCTTTTTCCTTCTGAATCTAGAGAGGAATCCCTTTTGATGTGAGAAATTATCATAAAACTTGCTGTCATCAAAATACGAGACATAGTTCGAGTTCTTACCAGAAGAATTTTGACATGAAGAGGATGAAAATCTGTCAACAATTTCTTTATACCCGTTAACTATCTCCACCAGGTCATTTCTCATATCATCAATTTTTCTCCTTTCTCTTGGGATTTCGTTCACATCAAGGGTCACGTTGTTTCCAGAGAAATCGACTTGATCTTTTCTTAGACGATTCTTGTTAAGACTCCTGTTCTGCTTCTGAGCATTTGAGGAACTCATCGAACTGACCTTCCTGGTAGCATATACAGGATAAGTACGAAAACCAATTGGTTTTGACATACGAATGTCAGCTACACCTTTGAGAATCAAGTCCAAGGTGCGTTGAAGTTGAACAAGGAAATTTTTATTCAACTTAGAGTTTCCCCTTTGTTTAACAGACATTTTTGCATCGTAAAAGAGACATAATTTCTGATCACATGAGTGATTAGATAGTGTAGTCTTAACAGCATCGTTAGGAGATTTCTTCCTTCCATGTGATGTGGAACATCCTTAATTAATGGGGATTTAAGACATATTCTCTCTAAATGGAAGGGATTCCGATTTTTCTTCTGGAGATGGAATATCTTCAGTAGCAGAAGTACTTGGTATATTAGATTGCTTAGAGCATCCTTGAATAGAGAGATTACTCAAGCGATGTTTTATTTCCAAGGCATCCTTTTTGAGGCTTGCCTCGAGAACCATACGTGAAGAGTGATCTTCAGTATTTTCTTTGAGATTGCAGTCCCTTAATACACCAAGAAGCACATCGACATGATGTTTTAACCGATTAAATCTAGCAGCTTGGATTCTAACAAGATTTAGAATCAAATCACTATCTTCAGCTGTTTCCCGTTCTTTTGGAGGGATAGACTCTTTTGAAGGGTAATCGGAAAAACACATGTCGGAGCCTGTCTGTCTAGTTTGAACGCTAGGTTCATCTATATTTGAATAAAAGATTGAAGAATCTTTCTCTTTAATAGAAGTAGACGAGACAGAGCCTTTATTTCTGGCGACGCGTTTATCAGAGATAGTACTCTTGTCCATAGAGTCAGATCGCTGCAAACACAAACTTGTAAGGTCTTGAACGTGTTTGCCTGCTCTGATATCAATTGAAAAAGCGTGGGTACAACAACCACACCCAATATTTCTCTTAGAAATCTGTATGGACAAACTCCAATATACTTTCTAGAGAATCAACTATACAGTCAGACTCAATCTAGACAAAAAGTATATCAAAGAGTTTATATCTCAATATCTCGATTTGATATATACTCAAGCAAATAGAAATCTGCGAGTCTTTATCAAATACTAGAGAGATAACTTGGATGGTACCAAAGACCAATATCCAAATCTCAATCAATTTAAATCAACAACCAAAAGGTCGGATATTCTAATTGATTGAACAACGCACAACCTGTGATATTTTAATTATATAAACAAATATAATGCGGAAATAGAAATAACACAGACACCAGAATTTTGTTAACGAGGAAACCGCAAATGCAGAAAAACCCCGAGACCTAGTCCAGATTGAACACACACTGTATTAAGGCGCTATAGACACTAGCCTACTCCAAATCAACTTCGATCTGGATTGTAGTTGAACCCCAACCAATATCACACTGATCCAAGGTACAATTATGCTCATACGTCTCTGATCCCAGCAGGATGCTACGTACTTGATTCCCTTAGATGATCTTACCCATAACTAAGAGTTGCTACGACACAAAGTCGAAGACTTTAATAAACAAATTTGTATCACGGAGAAAAGTCTACAGTAATAGATAAATCCGTATCCCACGAATATACCTACGAGTTTTGTTCCGTCTTTTGATAAATCAAGGCGAACAGGAACCAATCGATACCTCGGACTTATATTCCCGAAGAACATCCTAGTATTATCAATCACCTCACAATAATCTTAATCGACGCAGTGAAAAAGGTATTGCGGAATCACAAACGATGAGACGAAAATGTTTGTGACTTCTTTTTATCTTGCCTATCGGAGATAGAAATCTCAAGCCAATCATTACAATTGTACTCGTACGATAGAAACACCAAGATCAGATCACACAACTATGAGAAAGTAGTATCGGTCTGGCTTCACAATCCCAATGAAGTCTTTAAGTCGTTAACCTGGTTTAGAGAAGAAAAAACCCAAGGTTAAAGGAGAATCGACTCTAGCTTATACAACTAGTATCTACGTAAGGTGTGGGGATTAGGTTTCCCAGTTGCTAGAGTTCTCCCTTATATAGTCTTTCAAATCAGGGTTTGCAATCAATGTTATCTTGGTAACAAAGCATTCAATATTCACCGTTAGATGAAAACCTGATTAGATTCAAGCTAATATTTCTCAACCGTTAGATCGAAAACTTAGCTTGTTATACACACATGAAATGCATGTTTCTAGGCTTGTGTAACCATACCCAAACATGTACATTTGTTGGTTCAACAATAGTTAACCAAAGGTTAGCCATATGAGCAATTTCATATCAACCATATTCTTCTTCACCATAACTAGTCCAAATGACTCAAATGAACTAGTTAGAGAGTTGTTCAATTACTTGGATCTTTATGTAACTACACAAGACACAATTGAAGCAAAAACGATTTGATTCACTCGAATCGGTTCATGAACTTTATAGCCACGGTTTGCAAAAGAATTCCTTAGTTTATTTAAACATGAGTTCAAGAACAATTGTTTTTAGATATAACCAACTCAAGTTCGCGGACTGGGTTCGCGGACTTAAGTTCATGGAAGGAGTTCACAAACTCCAGCAGAAATTCTCGGGTCGAGAACTTCCGCCAGTTTGCGGACTTGGCTCACGCCACAATTCTGGTTCTCTTGATCAACAAAGTTCGCAAACTTTGGTTCAAGGAATAAGGACTTATACATATATGTGTTTCCACAACAATGCTTATATCCTACCATGGTTATGTAATCTAAACTCTCATTTTAATCATTGAAACATTCTCAGAGGACGTTATATAGTTGTTATTTACAAACCATTTTTCGTCAGAGCAATTTTCAAAGTAATTGAAACATAACATGACTTTTGTCACTAGGTAAAGATGAATTCGGCTAAAGCGAAAGCTTACCAACACATATTTCGAGAAATAGATAGGCAAGATAAACTAGGCTCGAAATACCAAATGTGTATAATCTTAGTCTATATAACAAAACGACTTTTGTCTCAAGATAAGAGATAAATAGACTTTTGAGTGATTGATAAGTTCAAGTCTCCACATACCTTTTAGTCGACGAAGTTCCACCGGTTCCATGAGTAGTTCTTCGTCTTGTATGATGATTGACATGGAGTTCTTGAGCTCAACTACACTTTCTATTCTAGTCCGAGACCTTAGTTATAGTAGACTAGAAATCAAGACTTATAGTTTTGATCACTAACATTGACAAACATGCTTGAGATAGCAACGCATGCGAGTTCGACCGAGCAATGCTCTAACAGTTTAATTGAATCCTCCAATGATGGGATACTAGTACTATAATATTGCTCATATGACATGTGCGCGTGAGGATAGTAATTGGGATCACGATGGTATGAGACATAACCTTCAAAAGGTTGGTGTTCCTAAACGCTATGCACACTATGGTCAAAGTAATAATGTCCATTTTGGAACACAGTTGGATATTCATTGTATTGGCTATTGTAATACCAGTTCGACATTCTTTTGTGTACGTGCAAATGCATAGTTGACTTAAATGGGAAAGCCCATGTTACCTTTAGCAAAATATACCTAAATTCAAAGACTAGTCAAATGAATTAGGCTAAGGCTTGTGAAATTTCAGTTGGTAACTCCCATATATAAGGCCCATGACACGGGTTCAGCTTACTATTCCACGAGTTTTCCTAAACTCGGTAGTCTGACGATGCAATTGGTATGTTCACGTGATTGTGTGTGTGTTTTAAAGCTTCAAAACAAGAAAAACCCACTGATAGAGGATTCGTGGGTGGATAAAATCTTACCTCCCTGTAGATGGGGAAAAACGAGTTGCTGGTTTTTACAGAATTGAGGACACGACCGTGCGGAGGAAACTCCTTGAACCGAGCGAACTGTTAAACCTCACACATATGCAATGCAAGAAGGGAGTGCTTTGAATTCGAGAGAGCAATCTGTAGTACTCCGGCCTAAACCAAGACAATGGCCATTCCAGAGTAAATTCGATCACAAGAGAGGATGGGTCGATCTGTAGGAGGGAAGCTGAGAAATGTGTGAGATCAATGGTGATCGAAGATTGTAGGTGTGTTGTGTATTCTGAAAAATAAGATAAGTTCTGAATGATTGAATTTGCTCTGTTGAGAGTAATTGCTCAGATGTTGAGTTGTTAATCTCGTGTTGTCTGTTTGACGTGAGATTGTCTTGTTTTCAATCATGATTCAGAGGCTTATTTATATTTCCAGAATTGTAAATACCATAATCCCATGAAGTGTGACAATTGATGGAATCAAAGAGTGGAGAAGTGGAAATCGTGTTAAAACCAGTTACTCAACGTGTGGAGACTTGGTCGATTTTCCATCCACTACTTTGCTAATTCCTTCAACTGATTGCACGACCTGCTCACATTCTCATCGTGTGTATAAACACTCGTGTTGTAGACTGCCAGACCAAAACCCTAGTTAATATCCCCCATGTGACACGATTGATGTCTCGTGATTGTGGAGTCTGCAAGGCAGACGTGTATTTAGTTAGTTGTTGACTTCATGACTTCATGGGACGATGAGTCCTTGTATTGTTGAGTCGAACATGATTTGCAAATGTTCTGAGACTCATGAATTGAACATGTCCTTTGAGACAGAGGTATGATTCTCACGTAAATGTTGATAGTTAAGGTGAACAAATATTGCTCATTCGATGGATTGTTGAATATTGACAATTGAACCAATATTCCTTAGTCTGAGCAAATGTTGCTCGTCTGATAAATTATTGATAGCATGACCAAATGAAATATTATTTAAAATACTAGCAACTGAGCCGAGTATAATTAATAAAATATTGATCATGGGATCGTCGTAAAATTATTAATGTTCAAATCCAGAATTATGAACCTTGGACTCGAAACCCTAATTCGATCAGTTGATGATCAATCGATGGTTTATTGAAAATTAACCACGGAGTGAAGGAGGGACCGGCTACATGGGATGTTGAGTTGACCATGTAGCGCCCAGATGCTCGAGTGAGCAAAAATACCAAAGTCTCTTGAAGACCAGTTGGTCAGAAGATGATTAAATGCTGGTTTAATCATTTATTAAAATAATCCTCGTCTGAGCATCAGGTGATAAAACCTAATTAATTATGAAAAGGCGAGGGACCGATCAAGGGGTCATGAAACCGGCCCTGGTTGGTCACGGGATCGAATGACGATCGTTTCATGAAATTCTAAAATTGTTCGGAAGAATTTGAACCTAATGTGAACAAATTAGGTCAAATGATGAAAATATGAGGGACCGGCCTCTTGCAAGCCAAAGAGCCAACCCTGGTCGGTCAAGGTAATATGCTCATATCACCAAAGTGTTCGCGTCTCGGTCCTGGGAATTTTGATATTTTCTGATGTGCATTTGAGCAATCATTTGAGAAAATATGAAGAAATCAGGGATTTTGCTGAAATTGGGGAAACTTCATGAGATGAAGGAAAATAATTATAAAATGAAGGAATCATGAAGTGTGGGACCGGCTATGGCCAAGGCATGGCCGGCCGGACAATGAGCCCGGTCCCATAGCATTTTTCCTAATTTTATTATATTTTTCATGATTTTATGGAAATACAATGAAATCAAGGAGTTTCCTTGAAGTGAAGGAGTTTCCATGAGGTGAAGGAAACATAAAAAAATAATAATCATAAAATAAGAGGCGTGTGGGACCGGCTAGGCATGACCGGTCGGCTAGGGCCCGGTCCCACGAGTTTACCTAATTTTATATTATTTTTCATAACTTTATGAAAATATGATGAAATCAAGGAGTTTCCTTGAAGTGAAGGGGTTTCCATGAGGTGAAGGAAACATCGAAAATAATAATAATAAAGTAAGAGGCGTGTGGGACCGTCTAGGGCATGATTGGCCGGCTAGGGCCCGATCCCATGAGTTTACCTAATTTTATATTATTTTTCATGACTTGAAGGAAATATCATGAAATTAGGGAAATACCATGAGATCAAGGAATTTCATGGGATGAAGAAAAGAATAATAAAATAATAAGGAATGTAAGGTGTGGGACCGGCCATAACTAGGGCATGACCGGCCGGCTAGTAGGCTTGGTCCCGCATACTTTCCTAATTATTTATTATTTCCTTGATGTGAAGGAAACACCATGAAATTTAGGAGTTTCCTTGAAACGAAAGAATTTTGTTCAAATGAGGGAATTTTCATGAGATCAAGGAAAATGATAAAATATAAAATTGGGCGTGGGACTGGTCACGGCACGGCCGGCCGGCCGGTGGGCCCAGTCCCATAGCGCCTTGGTCAATATTTTATTATTTAGTATTTTCTTTCCTATTTTGCATAGGTTCATCGTCCCGTCGTATTTTGAAATACTCATTCGTGCATTCAGGTGCTCGTTAGTGCATTATTGTTGAGTACACTTGCACCATTTTGGTCGGGGCTTACTCAATAGTAGCTCAGATGCCCGTACGTTGAATATTTATTACTAACCCATGAAATTCTGCTGGGAAGAACCATGAATTGAAGTAACGAAATATTATGAAGAACGTAGAATATTTCCGAATATTCAGTTAATGAATTTAAGGATTAGAAATAATTAATCGATGGCTCTATACTAGCAGGCATGCTGTCTAGGAGCATTAATTATTAGAGGATTGGGTGATATGAGCTAGTTGAAGCGTCATATTTATTATGTATAATATAGTCAGGGAAAACACGTTGTTGCATCCTGAAGACGTTATCGCTCTATACTAGCAGGAAAGCTGTCTAGGAGCCGTCCAATCATAATGATTCTATACACATGTCTTTTATATAGTTATGGAAAACACGTTGTTGCATCCTGAAGACGTTATTGCTCTATACTAGCATGCAAGCTGTCTAGGAGCCGTCAAATCGTTCGATTCTATATAGAAGTAATTACTGAAATTGCTCAGTATTCATGAGATATGCCGTTATCTCAGTTGAGAGACTACACATCTACATATACTCTGAGAGACAGTATTCTCAGTCAGAGGTTCTTGCGGCATGAACTTTCATGCTTCAATGAGAGACATGAGCCTCAATACTCATCTGATTGCTGGATCAGGAATATGTACAATTATGGTTTTACGATTTTAGCCTTTGTCGAAAATCCACCATCTACACTCCCGTACCAGATGGGCGACGAATCGGTTGTAGTCGACTTAGGCCACCGACTCCTATGTCGGTGTACGAACCCAAGCGACAGAGATAGTATCGTAACTGTCGTCCTTCCCTGCATCAGTTTTATTTAAATTAACCTTTCCTTAGGGTTTAAAAATAATAATGTCCGAAAGTCCCATAAATAAAGTCCAAAAAGTGTACAAAAATAAAAAGAAAAATTACAATAAATACAACAAAACCTAATACAAAATAAATAAAATAAAATAAAATCTTATTCACTCCTTTTGGACTCCTCTTTTCTTTCATTCTTTAGCGATGCTTTCCTCTTATAACATTTTTTCTTTCCTTTTAGCTTCGATCCAAATATGAAAAGAATCGAAAAATAGCAAAGGCGTAAAAAAGAACAAAAAATAATAAAAATAAACCCTAAACAAAAACAAAAAAACTAAACTAAAAAAAATATCTAAAAACAATGGCGCGTCGGCTGCGCCCAAAATTGATGTAGTTTTTATAGTGATAAGAAAATATTAGATTCTCATACTTGTGAAGATTGATTTTAGACTTAAGCTCTAATAATTTAAACTAGTAATTAAATAGCAATATTACGAGAAACTATGACTCGGGAATCTACCATAAAATTCATTCATGCGATTCATATATTAATTCTAGACAATTATAGCTCAAATAATAATAAAATATTGACTTTATGTCTTTGCCAACGTAGATTTCTAAAAAATTAAATTATAAGCATGATGCATCAAAAGCTCTTACGTCTAAGTATACATCATCATTAAGAAAAATCATAAATCAATTTAAATTAATACAAAAAGTTATAAAATAATCAAATATAATTACCACCCACATGAAATATGGCTTCCACCATCATCCCAGTGTTAGGGTTTAGCTCCTCATGTCGAAAACACGCTCAAAAGATTTTTCAATTTCTCAAAAAGTGTTTACAAAGGTGAAAAGGTAGAAAAAGGACAAAACAGTGCAACAACGTTTATAAGTGTTGGGGGTTGTGTGTAATAAAGATAACAGTTGGAAAAGCTGAAGGTCTTTCGCTACTACAACCAGGAACGACAATTTTTGCGACTATTCTTCTGCGTCTGTTCTTCTTGTTAGTGAGAACGACACTTTGTATGTGTCGCCTGTAACTCTTCTCATTCTTATTCATGTTGCTGCAATTCTTCTCTGCAGCATGTCCCGTGCCTCTGTAACTGCCCCCAACCCTCGATAACCCTTCTTTACACGTCCCTTGATTTGTTCCAAACACTTCCAAATATAGAATGCAATCTAGAAAGAGATATTCTCCTTTCTTGTCATACCCTACTTCCAAATATAAACCAAAAGAGACAAAACACGAACCCGATATATCCACATGACCTGTTTTGCTTCAAATCGATTACCCATCCCAATTTGGTCCAGTTAAACACTCATACCAACATTGTTTGGCGCAATCCAGCCCATTCCAGCAAAAATCTCCGATTGAATCTCGTTAAAACTCCTCCAAATCTTGAACCCTAAATCTTCCTGTAAACTTCACATTTCCCCGCAAAAATTCAATTTTGAATTGAAGAAGATGAGATACCCTTATCCGTTCCCGATGTGCCAATAGTTCCAACTGAGTGGTGCCTTTAACAATTCCTCCGTGTTCCTTTAACACATTTATGGGCCTTTTGTAATTTTCTCCGGGGGATCCAAATACCACTATTTGAGCCATTTTTTCTCTACATGTTTATTTCTCCAAAAATACCTACAAAGACATAAAATGCCAAAATAAGTACAAAAATGGGTGCTAACAGTATAGAAAATCGAGATCAAAATCTATACACATAAATGTGTCTATCATAAATGCACGTCCATTTGTCATTGCAAGCATGATGTCTTATACTTAGTTCTCATACTGTTCTCACTTACCCTTGTTCTGCGAAGGGTATAAAGCATTGAAGGCTAATATCAATGCATTCTTGCATGTATCACTAGCTTACAAGTCTTGTCCAGGCATAGGGCATATTCCTTGGACTTGCACACCGGCCCTCACAATCCTATTTTCTCTTGGGCATTGATCTGAATGCATGCATTTGTCTTGCTTGTGTCAAGAGTACATCAATCAGACTCCGTACTTGGCTTGCATCGTCCTTGTGATGCCAATGGCTTATGAAAGCTTCCCTGACTTACATACCAAGTAACTTTCTTTCCTGGTCATGCATAATTCACAATTGATGCATATGCCAACTCCGTGTAACTTGATAGGCAGTATGAGCATCCAAAGAATGAAATGTAACTACCCATCAAGTATGGTAACAATCATCTCTTGCATCGCATTGCTGAATGATGTGAGTTACCATAATGTCGCAATCACCTTATAATTAGATGACAAGGTGCTGGACCACTAATAATGCAACTTACTACGGCCTACGTACCCTCCTCTGTGACTCGAAGGGATCAAACATTGATTGTGATTCATCAACGTCGGGACAAGCAACTAAAACCAACTCGTGTTGCAAGGCCAACTTCAAGCAATTCCCTAGTCCGTATATGCTAAAGGGTCTTTCGCAAATGATGCGCAAAAGTGTGCATCATTGGCCTTTCCTCCATCTTGATCCATAATAGTGCATCCTTAGTTTCCCAATGGCGCAACGAGGATGCCTAAGCATCATGAAGCTCTCTCGAGTAAACAACGTGTCATAACTATGGTTTCGCATCATATAGGCTTTACCGGCTAAGCTATGAAGATTACAGTGCATATACTGTAGCGCCCCCTAAGCTAGCAGCTGACTAATCCAAGAGATTAACTAAATAAAGAGGCACTAAGAATTTGAATCATATACTTAAGCATTTGATGAAGAAATCTGCTATAAAACTTAACCCAAAACTAACCCCGCTCAGAAATATATATACAAGATCTTCTCTCAAATGATACATATACAATAGTCATTTGGTTTACAAATAGAATATACAACATAATAAACATATCAGATTATAACCAACTAAAGAAGTCAACTTCTCGGAGCTTTATTTTGCGCAACTCGATCTGTCTCGGCGAAAGTGGGAATAATTAACATTTAACTTCTAAGTAATCATAGGCAAGATTTGGAAAACAATTCATGATTTCGGAAACATTAAATAGTGACCAAGTCACTAAAAATAAACAAACATGCATATGGACAAACTCCTTCGTCAAACAATGTATATATCGAGTGTCGACCACTTCCTTCCACACCCTATTAGCCTATATGGTGTCGACCAATTCCTTACACACCTATTAAGCATAAAAGCAGAATTCATGTAGATATAAATGAAGGAGCCTATCATATTCCTAATAGATGTCGACCAATTCCTTACACACCTATTAGGCACACAAACGGAAATTCTTATTTCCCAAACAATTCATATTGACAACAAAACATCACAGGTCCTCTCCAAACCATGGAAAGATTAACAAAATCAACAAAATTATCGTAAAACAAGTTGAACAGTGCAAAGAATGTACAAACAGAAATGCATGACTTTGTTAAACATAAACTTTTGTAAAAGAAACATCAATGGTTACCATAGAGTCAAATGTATTCCCACCTCTTTTGATGACAAGCCACGCCTACCTCGAGATCCACGATCCACTGGTTCGTCATTTGAATCGATCATTGTTAATAGACTAACTGTTAATCATACAAGAACTCTAAGAGTTTAGCCAAAAGGCTCACAGAAGAATCATAGCACATTTTCATACAAATCTCTAGTTATAGATTAAGTGAACTATCTAATGGTTCTAAGCCCATTCATTGTTCTACACTTCTTTATTATTTATCTTTAGCACATCTAAAGGTTTACTAATTCAATTAGGTAGAATCTATTGTCCAATTGATAAGTCTAAAGAGTATCTACAACTTTGTAGAAGGAACTAAAGGCTAATTCGGACCATAAGGGGTCCAATTCATCTAATTAAGAAAGCCTAATCCTAAACCCAGGTCCACTATACAAGTCCATTACACAAGGCCTGGTCCACTAGGCTCTACTAACGGTCTCTAACAGTCAACAGGGTCGATTAACAGTCAACGTCCAAGGTCTGGTCAAGTCCAGGGTAATCGAATCGGTCAAGGTTCACTGAGTCAACTCAGGTAACAAATCTGGACCACTGAGTCAGCACAGGATTGACTCAGTCAGATTGACTCAGATACCTAACTAGGCTGAAAGGCATAATGCCTAACCCTTGCACAGGTCAGAGCCATTGCTCAGGCCAAAGAACACTAAGGCACAATCATTGTGCAACACAACTCTTAACTATAATTCAAATAACAATACATTTATCTAAAAAAAATTTCATAAATCAAATACAACTTCATTTACACCACCAACCTCATTTCAGGCTTTAACCAAACTTCAATTCCATCACCCTGCAATTGCAGTACCAAGCCATATCTAAATTCAACATAAGCCATACACCCTGCCAAACTGAACCACCACCAGTTACATCAACACCAGACCCAAGTCCTAGCCTACATTCATCTAGCATCTCAGTTCAACTTGTGCAGCCATAACTCTTCTTATTTCATTATAACTCTGTTATTCCCTACATCTGACAGCATCATCACGTCTAAACTCAACTCAAACAACCCAGCAGACTACAAACACTATACAAAATTCTAGAGTTCTGCCTAAGCTACTATTTCAAAACTCACTCCATTCTATTCACTGCCAACCCATGTTACCAACATCCCTTTCATAACTACCAAACCAAACTTCAAACAATCTTTCCACCTGCAATTCAGTTCCACTGCCCATCTCAAACTCTTAACTAAAACATCATATCACTTCAACCAATTTCAGTCAACATCCCCAACACCAATAACACTGCCACTTAATTATTACCCCTGCATCTCAGATCAACAACTCAGCTTAATCACTTCCAGCAGCACCATTCCCATTATCTGAGCTTAACCAAAACAACACCACCTACAACCTCAGCTCATACTACACACACATACAACCACAACATTTTAGCCATTCCCTGCAGCTCAAGACAGAGTTATTGAAGCAAATGAATTAACCTTTTCATTACAATTCAGAATTCATACCACCAACACCACCAATTCAACACTAACACAAAACACATCCAAGCCTCTTATAACTCATTCCAACATTTTACTTTGTTCTTAATTCAACATCTCAGATTCAAGATAACATAATAACATCCAACATCACAGATAACAACACAAACCAACCATGTCCATCTCAATCTTAATTCAATTATCAAACACAGATATTCATTCAATAAAACTGAATAACTGACCCAAACATCTTAAGGAAGAATTACCTCAAAAGCCATGGAGATCAATTCCTCTTTACTTTGGTTCAGTTTAACCAACCATCTCAGTAATCCTCATCGGCATCACTAGCTCTCAGAAATCCCTAAAAGTAATTCTCAATCCTCTTTAGAACCCTAACTTCATCAAATTCAGGTTGTTCTTCAACTTCAACCTCTAATTCAATTCAAACCCAACTTCAATCAGACTTCTAAACCTCCAATTTCATCGCTAATTTCACACAATTTCTCAATCAACTCAAGAACCCTAATTTCTTCAACCCTTCACTGTGAATCTAAAATCGACTAACAAATCTTCTTCTTTGCTAGTAACAGTGAATACCCATCCTTAATTGATCGATTTCATACTCAATTCCACGAAATTCTTCAATCAAACACAAACCCTGACTTTCACGGAAACACTTCTCTTCAACTCAATCGAGGATTCTAACCAAACCCAAACTATGAAATCATCAACACCACACTCGATTGATTGGTTTCACTAATTTCCGGTAAGGTTTTCTCAACAGAGATTTCCTCTCTGAATCGCCAGAAAAGAAGAAGAATAAGAACAGATGAGAAGAAGAAGAAAATAGAAATGAAATCTTCTCTTGACACGTTTGGTGATAAGGCCGACCAGAAAAATGATCAAGGCACCCAGGCTTCGGATAAGGGCAGCCAGGTCGGTCACACTAATCTGATGATATCTTCTGCGTCAGGTCTCCGAATGACACGCTCAAGTAATCCATTCCGCGTAACTTTTCGAGATCTATCTAGTGATACTAGTTTCGTATTTAATTCGTGGTTAGATTAATTTCTATTAATTTAAATCTATATTATCTAATCGAGTCATTAGCGGCTTAATCGTCTCTTGACTAGTCTAATAGCGTTGACGAGCTTGAGGCTCGTTACATTCTCCCCACCTTATATCATTTTCGTCCTCAAAAATCGATCCACCATAGTCTTCAAAAACTCCCCACCTTATAGAGAATTACTATCTCTCAACTAAATGCAAGTACTGCTCATACTTACACACGCGGAAACTCAACTCATTTTAAATGAGTTCACGGTAACAAGAAATGAAACACAAACCTATATGGCTTTCTACGACTATAATTTGTAGCTCTAGGTTCAATTATGCTAATTTATATTCTATCAAATTGGGAAGTTTAAGTTTCTTATACTAATTTCTATTTTAAAAAATACATGCATGTCTCTAATTACAAGGGAGATTCCTACGAATCTTTCTAAGTATAATTACATTTATTGGTTTGCTAAATTAAATTACAGTATATTTCTATGATATGTCATCTCTGAATGCAGTTGCCCTGTCAAGGTTGGCCAGTCCCAACAATGCCTTCCTACGAACAGAGAAAACACAACCTTCACTATTCTCCAGTGCTAGATTAACTAATTATTAATTTATTAGGATTAATTATTCTTTAAACTTTTATTGTAACTGGTGTAATTGTGATAATTTTAATTCGTAAAATATATAAATAGTTCACATCCTTTTAAACAATTTAGTCATCAAAATTTATTTTATTTTATTTATTTTATTTTATTTATTTATTTTGTCAATATAAATGTTTCACGTCAAATTATAACATCTAATATTTTAACTTAAGAGTTGATATAATAGATTTTATTTGTTCATATTGAATCCGTACTCTATATCTTGTCAAACCTTGGCGTTGGTAATTTAATATGATTTAGATTTGAGTCTGCACAAAATAATAATATATCTTAATAATCTTTAGATTTTTGCTACTAGTGTGAAGTATCCTATTAATATACGAATTTACTTTCTTTTGATTATGACACTGAGTATTCGAATGCTATTATTACTACTTCATATATATTTGTTTCATTTCAAAGATTTACTGAGTCATTTGTTAAATTAAAATAATTTCGGTACAAAAAATATTAACAAGTTGAGTCTTTTTTTTATTTTGTATATTATATGTCTAACGCCTAACAAATATTATATTAACCATCTAGCTTAATTACAAAACATATATCTCTAATTTGTCATTAGTTTAATTTACAAAACTTAATCAGGGATAAGCATTTAAATTTCCGTAGCTATTTAATTATAATTATTATTTTTATCTTATATATTTATTGAAATTTTATTTCAGTCAAGTACAACTAATGGAGAACTGCTAACACTACATTATTAAAATTATTATTACTTTTATGATCATCTTTAATTATTATTATAATATTATTATTATTAACATTTATATGATTATAAATTGTTGATTCTACATATAAGTCAAGGTACTCGATAATCAACAATCTTTCTATTTTTAGTATTGGTTTGTGTACTTGTTCATGCTTTTTAGATTAATTATTCTCTAATCTTTACTAGCTAAAGTTATTGGTGTACCCTACAATTTTTACTTCATCACATAAACAATCAACTTAAACAAACAAATCAATCAAATAATTCTTTTAGTTATTAATAGCTTTTAGTGATCAAGATTTATCTCACAAACCCAACCCAGTTCTAAACTAATTTATTTCACTAACTTGCACTGGCTAATTCTATTATCACCATATAAGATCTAATAGTGAGCTCTGATACCAACACTGTAGCGCCCCCTAAGCTAGCAGCTGACTAATCCAAGAGATTAACTAAATAAAGAGGCACTAAGAATCTGAATCATATACTTAAGCATTTGATGAAGAAATCTGCTATAAAACTTAACCCAAAACTAACCCCGCTCAGAAATATATATACAAGATCTTCTCTCAAATGATACATATACAATAGTCATTTGGTTTACAAATAGAATATACAACATAATAAACATATCGATTATAACCAACTAAAGAAGTCAACTTCTCGGAGCTTTATTTTGCGCAACTCGATCTGTCTCAAAACGAAAGTGGGAATAATTAACATTTAACTTCTAAGTAATCATAGGCAAGATTTGGAAAACAATTCATGATTTCGGAAACATTAAATAGTGACCAAGTCACTAAAAATAAACAAACATGCATATGGACAAACTCCTTCGTCAAACAATGTATATATCGAGTGTCGACCACTTCCTTCCACACCCTATTAGCCTATATGGTGTCGACCAATTCCTTACACACCTATTAAGCATAAAGCGAGAATTCATGTAGATATAAATGAAGGAGCCTATCATATTCCTAATAGATGTCGACCAATTCCTTACACACCTATTAGGCACACAAACGGAAATTCTTATTTCCCAAACAATTCATATTGACAACAAAACATCACAGGTCCTCTCCAAACCATGGAAAGATTAACAAAATCAACAAAATTATCGTAAAACAAGTTGAACAAAGTGCAAAGAATGTACAAACGAAATGCATGACTTTGTTAAACATAAACTTTCGTAAAAGAAACATCAATGGTTACCATAGAGTCAAATGTATTCCCACCTCTTTTGATGACAAGCCACGCCTACCTCGAGATCCACGATCCTTTGGTTCGTCATTTGAATCGATCATTGTTAATAGACTAACTGTTAATCATACAAGAACTCTAAGAGTTTAGCCAAAAGGCTCACAGAAGAATCATAGCACATTTTCATACAAATCTCTAGTTATAGATTAAGTGAACTATCTAATGGTTCTAAGCCCATTCATTGTTCTACACTTCTTTATTATTTATCTTTAGCACATCTAAAGGTTTACTAATTCAATTAGGTAGAATCTATTGTCCAATTGATAAGTCTAAAGAGTATCTACAACTTTGTAGAAGGAACTAAAGGCTAATTCGGACCATAAGGGGTCCAATTCATCTAATTAAGAAAGCCTAATCCTAAACCCAGGTCCACTATACAAGTCCATTACACAAGGCCTGGTCCACTAGGCTCTACTAACGGTCTCTAACAGTCAACAGGGTCGATTAACAGTCAACGTCCAAGGTCTGGTCAAGTCCAGGGTAATCGAATCGGTCAAGGTTCACTGAGTCAACTCGGGTAACAAACTGGACCACCGAGTCAGCACGGGATTGACTCGGTCAGATTGACTCGAGATACCTAACTAGGCCGAAAGGCATAATGCCTAACCCTTGCACAGGGTCGAGCCATTACTCAGGCCAAAGAACACTAAGGCACAATCATTGTGCAACACAACTCTTAACTATAATTCAAATAACAATACATTTATCTAAAACAAATTTCATAAATCAAATACAACTTCATTTACACCACCAACCTCATTTGGGCTTTAACCAAACTTCAATTCCATCACCCCGCAATTGCAGTACCAAGCCATATCTAAATTCAACATAAGCCATACACCCCGCCAAACCGAACCACCACCAGTTACATCAACACTGGACCCAAGTCCTAGCCTACATTCATCTAGCATCTCAGTTCAACTTGTGCAGCCATAACTCTTCTTATTTCATTATAACTCTGTTATTCCCTACATCTGACAGCATCATCACGTCTAAACTCAACTCAAACAACCCAGCAGACTACAAACACTATACAAAATTCTAGAGTTCTGCCTAAGCTACTATTTCAAAACTCACTCCATTCTATTCACTGCCAACCCCTGTTACCAACATCCCTTTCATAACTACCAAACCAAACTTCAAACAATCTTTCCACCTGCAATTCAGTTCCACTGCCCATCTCAAACTCTTAACTAAAACATCATATCACTTCAACCAATTTCAGTCAACATCCCCAACACCAATAACATCGCCACTTAATTATTACCCTCGCATCTCGGATCAACAACTCGGCTTAATCACTTCAAAGAAGCACCATTCCCATTATCTGAGCTTAACCAAAACAACACCACCTACAACCTCAGCTCATACTACACACACATACAACCACAACATTTCAGCCATTCCCTGCAGCTCAAGACAGAGTTATTGAAGCAAATGAATTAACCTTTTCATTACAATTCAGAATTCATACCACCAACACCACCAATTCAACACTAACACAAAACACATCCAAGCCTCTTATAACTCATTCCAACATTTTACTTTGTTCTTAATTCAACATCTCAGATTCAAGATAACATAATAACATCCAACATCACAGATAACAACACAAACCAACCATGTCCATCTCAATCTTAATTCAATTATCAAACACAGATATTCATTCAATAAAACGAATAAGCGACCCAAACATCTTAAGGAAGAATTACCTCAAAAGCCATGGAGATCAATTCCTCTTTACTTTGGTTGGTTTAACCAACCATCTCAGTAATCCTCATCGGCATCACTAGCTCTCAGAAATCCCTAAAAGTAATTCTCAACCCTCTTTAGAACCCTAACTTCATCAAATTCAAAGTTGTTCTTCAACTTCAACCTCTAATTCAATTCAAACCCAACTTCAATCAGACTTCTAAACCTCCAATTTCATCGCTAATTTCACACAATTTCTCAATCAACTCAAGAACCCTAATTTCTTCAACCCTTCACTGTGAATCTAAAATCGACTAACAAATCTTCTTCTTTGCTAGTAACAGTGAATACCCATCCTTAATTGATCGATTTCATACTCAATTCCACGAAATTCTTCAATCAAACACAAACCCTGACTTTCACGGAAACACTTCTCTTCAACTCAATCGAGGATTCTAACCAAACCCAAACTATGAAATCATCAACACCACACTCGATTGATTGGTTTCACTAATTTCCGGTAAGGTTTTCTCAACAGAGATTTCCTCTCTGAATCGCCAGAAAAGAAGAAGAATAAGAACAGATGAGAAGAAGAAGAAAATAGAAATGAAATCTTCTCTTGACACGTTTGGTGATAAGGCCGACCAGAAAAATGATCAAGGCACCCGGCTTCGGATAAGGGCAAATGTGTCGGTCACACTAATCTGATGATATCTTCTGCGTCAGGTCTCCGAATGACACGCTCAAGTAATCCATTCCGCGTAACTTTTCGAGATCTATCTAGTGATACTAGTTTCGTATTTAATTCGTGGTTAGATTAATTTCTATTAATTTAAATCTATATTATCTAATCGAGTCATTAGCGGCTTAATCGTCTCTTGACTAGTCTAATAGCGTTGACGAGCTTGAGGCTCGTTACATATACCTTCAACCAACAACCCCTCCTTATATATGTCTTACTGAAATTTTTACAACTAAAAGTTGCGGAGCACTTTAACACGCCTGCTTCACTATTTATGGCCGTTGCCATGTACCCTTGAATAATGCGCCATGGTGGTGAATCATCCAATTCTGATCCGATGACCAACTTTCATAATGCACCATGGTAATGTGGTATTGGTTCTTGGCGAATATAACCTGTGTAATACACCGCGATGCTGCGATATCGCTTTAGGCCAATATTCTCGTGCAATGCACCTTGATGGTACATCATCACTCTCGGCCAGCCTACCACTGACATGATGCACTAAGATGGTGCAACTTTTGTCCTACAACAAAATGCCTCAAACACGCAACATAGGCTTGAGATGAAGCTTCATATCAATGTAAATGACGCATATTTGAGCATGCGCCATACAAAACGTGCAGGTGTTGCAATTGTAATTCCAAAATCCATCATTGTGATGCTAAAATTTGTATTGTCATTCATATATAAACAAACACATGCATTATGACCTAATTTTAATCGCGCGACATTGTGACCAAATTTTTCCTACTGATTTGAAATTTGCTGATGTAACCAAAATCTTGCAACTCAACGCAAAATTTATTCCTTGATGAAATTTTGGAAATGAAATTCAGACCAAGGTGATTATGCGGAGTAGGATCCATCGTTAAATATTCCTTTTTATTACAAGTACTTGAATAAAATGGCAATTCATGAAGGATTCACTGTCTTGATTTGCTTTGAACTCTAAATTTGCCAGTGGTGCAGGCAATTTTACTACAGGAAATGCATTTAGCAATGTATGATTCTCAAGCATGGACATGGTTATTAGCAAAGTCGGGTCCGACTCTTCAGGCGAAGCAAGGTCTTTTTTACTTTTTTTTACAAGAGGGTGTAACTCCTGAGGCGGTGCGAGGTCTTTTTAATTTTTTACAAGAACTTCTTTGTCAGAGTGACGGCACACCAGTATATATACAAGCTTATACACAATCAGAGACGTCATGACCACGGTATATGCTAAGATAAAAAGAGAAAATGGGTCATTTGTCCAAAAAAATTTAAAACATGGTTCAAATGGACGAGTAAAAATTATTATGAGTGAAATGGACACAAAAATAACAAGGATGAAACTGGATTCATCCTGGCTTAAACTTAAAAAATAGCGAGGATGAAACTGGATGCATCCTGATGTAAATTAAAAATAAGAAAAAAAAATTAAAAATGGGTAGGATGAAACTGGTTACATCCTGGCTATTTTTATATTTTTGTCCATTTAAACAGTATCAAAATTTAAATGTCTTTTTCACCCAGAAATTATTGATTTTGGTCTTTTTAACCAATTTTGTGAGATAAAAACTTGAACAATGAATCAACATTTGACCCTTGAAAGCTACCCGCCTAAAATGGTCAGTTTTGCAACAACCAAACGTAACTACTTTGGGCGGTTTTACTGTTTTTATTTCTTAGTTAACAGATTTTCTCTTCCACTGTAGAGATCTTCTTTCTTCTATTGCGACATTGACATTCTCTTCAAAATCATAGACCATATTTGTCATGCAAACCCACTAATTCTCTAACTAGCTAGCTGTTGAACCCTATCTACAGCTAGATCATTGTTGCTTTCTTTCGAATGGACTCTGTTATTAACTAGAGCCATCAACACTTAACAACCACTACAAATACTAACAAAATAAAAATTTACACACATCACCTTCCAATTACTAGTTCAATCCCCATCTCTACCTATTTATCTAGACATCTGTTGAAATACTATGCGAGCCACCTACCATACCTCCCAGGTCATGCACAATTTGAACTTTTGAAGTTACTATGTATGAGGCCATGAGCCCAAGACCCATCTCTCTCTTACTTATACGACCTCTCACCTAATTCTGATTCGTTTACTCATTGACCCTTCTCTTTTTCTTGTATTCGGTTTCTAATTACTTCCTTCTCTGTCCCAAACTTTTCCACGTTCACTAGATTGCCAACTGCCAGATGTGAATGCTGATTAAGATAAGTCTAAAACAAGATTGTTGTCTATATCATTAAAATAGTGCAACTTATCATGAAAGCCTATCCTTATTAACATTGAAATCAAACTTAAATTTATAAGTTAAATAGACAAGCATCATACATTAGAGAGAAGCTAATAATCAACCAACGAGGGTCTAGAAATAGGAAACCAAAATTGATACAACACTTCTTTGTTTATATAAAACGGGTCTTAGAAAAACAAAGTAAGACCAAAAAGAAGGGACATGTGTACATTTTAAAATTAAAAAATGAACTTCTAAAACATGTACATTAGGAAGTCTTAGGTTTTGAGGCGTGCATTCTATTCTAGTAGTGGATGACTGACTCATTTGTGGGCGTCACTTTCTTAAGTTTCCCTTGCAAGAAGCTTGTTTAGGTGATCACAACAAGGGAAGGGGCTCGAGTTGGCTGGCTCCACATTTCTTTGGGAATTTATACCATGTACACTAATTCTGTTTACTTAGTATCTACGTATTAGCAACTAAACCAAACTTAAGAATGTTCACACCAACTAGCTGTCCTTTGCTATATTAGCCAGAAGTGATAATGGTAGGTTTGGAATTTAGATGCCAAAAAGAGAATATTAGAAATTCTCCCAAGGATGCTGCGAGAGAAAAGGAAATCAATCATTTGGATCAAGAATGGGCGTGACTGACAAGTAATTTAAAAGGTGCTACAGAGAATTCATAACATTTTCACAACACATTCTCAACAATTTCTAGGAAAGGGAGGCATGCAAATCGATTCATATTGGTATATATATTTTAAAAGTAAGGTGAATCTAGAAAAACAAAAGCAAATGCAGATACATTATGCTGCATTATTAGAGATAATAAAGCATAAAAAAAGATTGAAAAGGGTTATGATGAAAGGAGGAGCAAATACTGATTGTATCGATGTATCTACTAGCAAGTACCAACATCAACCATGGGAACTAGACTTATAAAAGATTTCCCTTAAAATCTGGACTACTTTTGACAAAAAAGAGAAGAAAGGGAAAGAAAAGGAATATCTACTGGAAAGACAATAAGTGTCGTTGTCTGTCGACTGTTTTTAACACCACGACTGCCGTTTACTTTGATGAGATTCCTCACAGAGTCATCATATTTATCTTACAGCCAACGTCCAAATCCCAAGCAGAAGTAGTTATCCTCGCAGCCATGTAACCACTTTTTCTGTTAGTGTAAATTTATCCTTATAAAAGAAAAAATTGTGGATATCCTAAAATTTTAGCAACGCAAGTTCCTAAGTATGGCTCGTATACTCTAATTTGGCTACCAGATAGAAAGGGTAACTTTTCTGTTAAAAGTGCTTACAATGTCCTTTGTTGTCACAATTCTGGTAATAATCTTCCTCAGCCAGTTTCTAGTGTTATATGGAAAGCTCTCTGGAATAGCAATTCTCCACGTAAGATTAAATTGTTGGTATGTAAATGTCTCAAGATTATTGTCCCAACTAGAGACAAAATTTATATGGATATAAAAAGGACATAGATATTCATTGTAGTGTCTGCAATGCTAGATTAGGATCGGCTGAGCATCTATTTTTAGAGTGTCCCTATGCTAGATCTATAAGGCTTGGAGTAAACATTAATGTCAGTAATGTTTTATCTACTTACGGTGATTTGATGCACTGGATTATAAGTTTGATGCAGGTAATTATCAAACAGGAGTATCACAAACTGATAAGGTTTATAGACATAATTTGATTATGATAACTTTATGGCACATACGGAAGGACAGATGTGCTCTTGTCTTTCAGAATGTTAACAATTAGTAGAATACATACTATGCTTGATAGTTGTAAATTGTCTAATTCAAATACTATTGTAGCTAATGCTAATTTACAGCTCCAGGTTCAGAACTGGGATCCTCTAGACATAAATTATATGAAAATTAACATTGATGCTTCTTTCTTAAAGAAAAATCTTACAAGAGGAATTGAACTGATAGTTCGGAGTTTTTCAGGAAACTGTTTTGGAGCAAAAGGAACATTCATCAATGGAGGAATGATACTTGATCAAGAGGTGGAATAGCTGGAATGTCTAGCAATGAAAGCTGCAGTGGAGCTGGCAATTGAAAGAGATTACAGGAATGTCATTTTCGAGTCTGATAGTCAGGTCTTAGTTAAGTTAATAAATGAACAAACTCTTTATGTTCACCGGATGAATCAAGGAACTATCCTTGACATTAAGTTTATGTTAGGAAGTCATGAAAATTTTAAGTGTCAATCAGTTAATAGACTTAAGAATCGAGTAGCTGATAAAATAGCTAAAAAAGCTAGAATCAGTGGAGCGAATTTTGATTTCACAGGAAATTATCCCCAAGATATTCTGGAATGGGTTAATGGTGATATTATCAACTGTAATAAGGAAATTACATGACTTAATCAATGGTGATAGTATCAGGAAATTATCCCCAAGATACTTAATCAATGAAATATCTTTTTGCATCACAAAAAATAAATCAAACTTGGCTATTTTTCTTGTAAATTTGTATTTTACGCTTGTTTTGAGTTTTATAGCTACTTTCGGAGGAAAAGAAGAAAGCACCAATGTCATTTCACCAAGGAGGAAGCACTATTCAAGGTTAAGGTGACTCACATTATCGAAGGAAGGACAATAATAGTTAAGGGGAGGTCAAAGAGGTGTCCAAAAGAAGTGAGTTAGTTAAGTTAATAAATGAATCAAACTCTTTATCCCAGGGGATCCATTCACTCAAATTGAGAAGATATTTCTTTCTCCTCATTTTCTTTCTTTCATCGAAAGAATGCCGAGAAACAGAAGAAATCGAGAAGAAACTATGCCATAATCCCGGTTTCCAGGCGAGTCATGGACCTCTCTCATGGGTGTGAAGACTTGGGCTATGGATGGAGAGTGGACTCAAATTTGGAAAGAGAAGGTGGAAGAGAAGAAAGACTTGAATTTGGAAATTGAATTGCAAAAGGAAAAGGATTCTAATCCTTGGAAGAATTGGAGAAATAGTTTTCTACAACTTCTACACATCAACACACAATTCTTTTCTTTTCTTATTCTTTGTGTGAACTCTTTTATGAGTAGTTAATTTTATTGATTGAGGATGAATTCCTAGTTTTTAAACATATGATTTAAGTTTTTGTTTTCAAATTCTATCTTGAAGTTTTTCACATGATTATCGCTTGTTTTTTTTACTTTGATCTTAAAGACATTCATGATTGATTGAAATTGTTTGGGTGGCCAACTAAATGATTTGTTAATTCGATCTAAAGCTAGTGAAAGTTAGGATAAGTAATCGCTTGACTCTTTACATAAGTAGCAAACACGAGACCTTGCGGAGGGATTTGGAGCAATTGTGTGTTAAACAACGTTGGTAAGAGTCTAACTACTAATATCAACCTAAGAATCACAAAACCTAATGCATGAGCTTGATTACATCTAGGTTGAGAGGTGGCTAGGTGATTTAGGGTGGCGAGAACTTGACTGGTGATATAAGGATTTAGGGGTTAATTAGCACGGCGCAATGGTGATAATAGTATCAGAAATTATCCCCTTAAGAAGGATTCCTTGATCTTGTTTCTCTTAGATATCTTTTAATTGTTTTGTTTATCAACCCCCTTTCGACAGAAACTTATAATTGTTCGTAATCGCGATTTTGGTACTGTATGTTAAAAAGCGGGGTACAACAACCGCACCCAATATTTCGATTAGCAATCTGTATGGACTAATTCCAATATACTTATAAGAGAATCAACTAGACAGTTAGACTTAATCTTAAGAAAAGTATATCAAAGAGTTATATCTCAATCTCTCAATTCAATCCGTAATCAAACAAATAATAATTTGCGAGCTCGATTGAATATAAGAAAGATAACTTGAACGTTACCAAAGACCAATGTTCAAGGATCAATCAATTTCAATCAACAACCAAAGGTTGGATTTACCAATTGATCGATTCAACGCATAACCTGTGATATTTCAATAATATAACAAAATATAATGCGGAAAAGAAATAACACAGACACCATAAGTTTTGTTAACAAGGAAACCGCAAATGCAAAAAAAACCCGGGACCTAGTCCAGATTTGAGCACCACACTGTATTAAGCCGCTACAGACACTAACCTACTACAAAGCTAACTTCGGTCTGCACTGTAGTTGAACCTTAATCAATTTCACACTGATTCAAGGTACAGTTGCGTTCCTTACGTCTATGATCACATCAGGATACTACACACTTGATTCCCTTAGCTGATCTTACCCACAGCTAAGAGTTGCTACGACCCAAAGTCGAAGACTTGATAAACAAATCTGTCTCACACAGAAAAGTCTATTAGAATAGATAAATCTGTCTCCCAAAGAAATACCTACGAGTTTTGTTCTATCTTTTGATAAATCAAGGTGAACAGGAACCAATTGATATACCGGACTTATATTCCCGAAGAAAATCCTAGAAATATCAATCACCTCACAATAATCTTAATCGTATGGTAGCGAAACAAGATATTGTGCAATTACAAACGATGAGACGAAGATGTTTGTGACTACTTTTAATCTTGCCTATCATAGAGTAAATCTCGAGCAAATCTTAGAGAAGATAGTACTCAATACGATAGAAAAAGCAAGATTAGAACACGCAACTACAGAGAAAATAGTTGGGTCTAGCTTTACAATCCCAATGAAGTCTTCAAGTCGTTAACCTACAGGTTACATGAAAAACCTAAGGTTAAAGGAGAATCGACTCTAGCTTATACAACTAGTATCATACAGGAGGTATGGGGATCAGGTTTCCCAGTTGCTAGAGTTCTCCTTTATATAGTCTTCAAATCAGGGTTTGCAATCTAAGTTACCTTGGTAACAAAGCATTCAATATTCACTGTTAGATGAAAACCTGATAAGATTCAAGCTAATATCTTTCAACCGTTAGATCGAACTTAACTTGTTATACACAAATGAAATTGTAGATGTGGCAAAATGATTTACTGGTTTTTAAGGAAACGAGGAGACGACCATGCAGAGGAGGTTCCTCGAACCGAGCAAACTGCTTAACCTCACACAGATGCACTGCAAAGGGAGTGCTTGAATTCGAGAGATCAATCTATAGGACTCCGGCCTAAACCAAGACAATGGTCGTTCCAGAGTCAATTCGATCACAAGAGAGGATGGGTCGATCTGCGGGAGGAAAGCTGAGAAATGTGTGAGATCAATGGTGATCAAATATTATAAGTGTGTTGTGTATTCTGCGTGAAGAAATAAGATAAGTTCTGATTGATTGATTGAATTTGCTCTATTGAGAGCAATTGTTCAGACGATGAGTTCTTGTTCTCTTGTTGTCTGTTGTTTCAATCATGATTCAGAGACTTATTTATATTGCAAGAATTCTAAACACCTTGATCCCATGAAGTGTGATAGTTGCTGGAGTCCAAGAGTGGGGAAGTGGGAATTGTGTTAAAACCAGTTGCTCATCATGCGGAGACTTGATTGATTTTCCACCCACTACTTTGCTAACTCCTCTAACTGCTTGCACGACTTGCTCACATTCTCATCGTGTGTATGAACACACGTGCCGTAGACCGCCAGACCAAAACCCTAGTTGATATCCCCCCCATGTGACACGATTGATGTCTCGTGATTGTGGAGTCTGCAATGCAGACATTTATTTAGTTAGTCAGTTATTGACTTTATGAGACGACGAGTCTTTGTATGGCTGAGTTGAACGTGATTTGCAAATATTCTAGGACTCATGAATTGAACGTGTCTGTTGAGACAGAGGTACAATTGTCGAATAAATGTTGATAGTTAAGGTGAACAAATATTGTTCATTTGATAAATTGTTGAATATTGATAGTTGACCCGATATTCCTTAGTCTGAGCAAATATTGTTCATCTGAGCAAATGTTGCTCGTTTGATGAATTATTAATTTAATATACTGGCAACTGAACCGAGTATAATAATTAAAATGTTGATTACGAGATCAACATATGCTTGAATCTGGAATTATGAACCTTGGATTCAAAACCCTAATTTCGATCAATTGCTGATCAACTGACGATTTATTGAGAATCAACCACGGAGTGAAGGAGGGCCGGATACATGGGATGATGGGTCGGCCATGTAGCGCCAAGATGCTCGAGTGAGCAAATACCAAAGTCTCTTGAAGACCAGTTGGTGAAAGGATGATTAAATACTGGTTTAATCATTTATTAAAATAATGCTCGTCCGAGCCTTAGGTGACAAAACCTAATTATGACGGAGTGAGGGACCGACCAAGAAGTCATGGAACCGGCCTTGGTTGGTCATGGGATCGATTGACGATCATTTGATGAAATTCCAAGTTGTTTGGAAGAGTTTGAACCTAATATGAACAAATTAGGTCAAATTATGAAAATATGTGGGACCGGCTTCTTGCAAGCCAAAGAGCCAACCTTGGTCGTTAAGGTAATACGCTCATGTCACCAAAGTGTTCGTGTCTCAGTCCTGAGAATTTTGATATTTTCTGATGCGCGTTTGAGCAACATTTTTAGAAAATATGAAGAAATCAAGGTTTTTGCTAAAACCGAAGAAATTTCATAAGATGAAGGAAGTAATAATAATAAAATAAGGAACCATGAAGTGTGGGACCGGCTATGGCTAAGGCACGGCCGGCCGGCCGACCAATAAGCCCGGTCCCATGGCATTTTTCCTAATTTTATATTATTTTCATGATTTTAAGGAAATATCATGAAATCAAGGAATTTGTTGAAACTAAAGAGTTTCCTTGAAGTGAAGGAGTTTCCATGAGATGAAGGAAACAATAATAATAATAATAATGATAAAATAAGGGGCATGTGGGACCAGCCATGGCTAGGGCATGGTTGGCCGGCTAGTGGCCCGGTCCCGTGAACCTTCCCTAATTTTATATCTTTTCCTTGGTGTGAAGGAAATATCATGAAATTGAGGAATTTCATGGGATGAAGGAAATAATAATAATAAAATAACAAGGAACGCAAGGTGTGGGACCTGCCACAACTAGGGCATGACCGGCCAACTAGTGAACCCGGTCCCGTGACACTTTTCTTGATTTTATATTATTTCTTTGATACAAAGGGAACACCATGAAACTGAGGAGTTTCCTTAAAACGAATGAGTTTTGTTCAAATGAAGGGATTTTCATGAGATCAAGGAAAATAATAAAATATGATAAAGTAAAGAACTAGGTGTGGGACTGGCCACGGCATGACTGGCCGGCCGGTGGGCCCAGTCCCCTAGCGCCTTAGCTAATATTTTTTTATTATTATTTTCTTCCTATTTTGCATAGGTTCATCGTTCCTTCGTATTTTAGTGCATTATTGCTGAGTACACTTGCACCATTTTGGTCGGGGCTTACTCGATAGCGGCTCAGATGCACGTATGTTGAATATTTATTACTAACCCATGGAATTCTGCTGGGAAGAGCCATGAATTGAAGTAATGAAATATTATGAAAAACCTAGAATATTTCCTAGTATTCAGTTAATGAATTTAATGATTAGAAATAATTAATTGATGGCTCTATACTAGCAGGCATGCTATCTAGGAGCATTAATTATTTAAGGATTGAATGATATGAGCTCGTTAAAGCGTCATATTTCTTTTATATAGTCAGGGAAAACATTGTTGCATCCTGAAGACGTTATCGCTCTATACTAGCAGGCAAGCTGTCTAGGAGCCGTCCAATCGTTCGATTCTATATAAAAGTGATTATTGAAATTGCTCAGTATTCGTGAGATATGCCGTTGCCTCAGTTGAGACACTGCACATCCATATATGCTCTGAAAGACAATATACTCAGTCAGAGGTTCTTGCGGCATGAGCTTTCATGCTTCAATGAGAGACATGAGCCTCAATACTAATCTGATTGCTGGATCAGGAGTATGTACAATTATGGTTTTACGATTTTAGCCTTTGTCGAAAATCCACCATCTACATTAAGTCCCTTGCTTAGTGAGGGACAGTCATGTTCCTCAGTCAGCACTGGATGGTGATTTTTTAATTACAAACGAAATAAGTAATTGAACTTAGTCGTAAGAAAGAATGTTACCGGATTTTCGTTTTGCTCCAATGATGTCATGTACGAGCAATTGCCGAAATAAAGATCATGGTAGTACGATAGAGCGTCATCCAGTGAGCGTGGAGTGATGAGGCGCTAATTTGGGTGGTGGAATGTCCAATTTGATGGGTTTAGCATTCGTCATGCTCCCATACGAGCAGAAGAACTTGCTGAAACTTCACTACCTCGAGTAATAATTTTTTTTTGAAGATGGACGTGCGTCCAGCAAAATTCTTTTATAAATGTGGGTTTTCACAAAAAGTTTTGCTTTAAGAATGAATATTCGTTCGTTTAAGAAAACTAATGATTATCCCTTGCATGAGAGAGAGATTTTCTTTTGAATAGACCCGTGTCTAATGATAAAATTTTGTTTATGAGCTTTCATGAAAACCAAATTTTTATCTTTAAAGTGTGAATTTTCACGAAATCGGAATAAACCCTCGTTTCAAAGACGAACGATCATATGAGGGAAAAGTTTTTTTTTTATCAAAATACGTGGCACATTCACGATTTTTTATTTACGTGAGTTTTGCTCACGTCAATTTTTTCTGTTGAAAATCAAAGAAATTGATTTTAAATAATCATTAAAAGTAGACAATTATTTATGATGAAATATTGTCTTGGTGTGAACTTTTACATTTCAATAGTGGATATTCACACAGCGAAAGCTATGTTCACGGTTTTATGAAAAATCATGTTTTGATTATTTTTTTAAGTGACGAATTTTTTGCTCGTTTTTACAGGTTTGAAGAAACGAGCAAGTTTTTGAAATCACCAATCGTTAGTGAAATTGTAAACAGATAAAAGTTGGATTGTTACCGTTTTGCGAGTGTTGTTTCCTACGTGTTTTGACTCCACTCTTTTCGTAATAGACAATGGTGACTCATAGGTGTGATTTTCCAGAGAAATGTTCTGGAAACACCAAACCAAGATGAGGACTTTTGCAGATGTTCATGTCAAGGTGAATCGTCATGTGACGAGGGAGTTGATTCGTGGTACGCCTCTTGATCAGCTGAGGAAGAAGAGAGCTGAAGATGAAAAGTTGGATGCTTATCGACATAAATGGCGTTGGATTCAGGGAGTAAGACTAGCGGCTGAGATGAGCCATGATCATTCGTTGATGGTGTAGCTCCTATTCAGATGCAGATGAAGTCGAACCTGCCTGGGAACCCATTGATCGTAAAGTTGAGCCGTATCCACCGGTATGAAGGCTGAACGTTTAGCCAAGATCGATTTCCGTGGTGAATGTAAGTAAAATGACCATTTGGATGTTGTCTATGATGATCCTGAATACCATCTCTAAGATATTGCTGCAAAAACATCCATTTGCTTGCGTCTTCGAAATTTATGAAGTCATGGAGGGACGTGCAATATCACGGTAGCAGACTGTCAGTCCCCAGTATCGGTGGGATCTTCGTTCCTTCTCTTTATTCTTTCTTATTTATAGAAAGATGGAGATATCGAGGTTTAAAGACTTTGTGGAAATACCTAGGGGACGTCGCTCAACTGTGAGTGTTATGAATTCTGTGTAGAAATTTCTGCTTGCATGTCATCTGCTCTAGAAGTTGCTGAAACTTCATACGATGTCGGAATTTGATGATTGACCCCAACTTTCGAAGCTAAGAGACTGAGGAATCATATGCAAAAAGAATCTTTCGGTTTGGGGATGTCTAGGGCAGTCAATGGCGCGTGCACATTCATAACTTATAATACCGTGCGAATTTTTAGATTTCATGAACTTAAGTGTGGAAACCATATCTTTCTGCTCGTATGTCCGATTGATGCGCCCTTTTAGTATGTTGTAGCAGATGCATAAATGAATATCTTTCATCAAGGAAGTATTGTCCAATTCCTCACTCATTGGTAGGTTTTTGTAAACCCGTGACCTGAAGTATGTTGTATCTCATTTGTAGAGGTGATGATAACATCTTGTAGAAGACTTTGGCTTGTGCTTGTTCGTCTTGCAGGCTTTGGGAAGACTTTCATGTCTTCATATATTGATATGAATCATTAGTGCTTGGAGAAGTGTGGTCCATCGAGTAACACTTCAGAGGATGGATAGTTGATGAAGCCGGTCTTGAGGATGTTGCTCCTGAGACTGTTGTTAATGTTGAGGTCACAATTGGATTTGCTTCAGAGATCCTTGTTAGTGTTGAGACCGCGGAAGGAGTTGCTCTAGAGATCTCGTTGATGTTGAGACCATAGATTTATGTGGATTTCACGGAATTGGAAGCAAGTGTCCAGGACGGAGAAGTCAAAAGTTGTTAATGCTCCTTCCACCGGCACTTTTCTTATCCGTGTAATTAGGATCACCAAACCAATGTTTGTTACTTCGTTTCAGAATTTTGCTCCATCAAGTATCGACGGTCTTGAATTCCCTACTGCTGGAAAAGCGGCTCCCATGAGGAAATTTCCATGGGAAAGGAGAGTACAGATGATGCTTGCTCGTCTTCGGAGGATGGTAAAGAAGAAGATTCTCAGAATCCAGGACCGAATGAAAGCAATGATGCTCCTGATACGGGCAATTCTGGCTATTTGAATGCTTCAAAGATCACCCAAGTAAGTATTTTATTCGTAGAAGCATAAAATTGTTGATTTGTGGATGAATGAATAAGAATCCATATGCATGAACGAAAAGTTTTGCCAGAATATGTCACCAGAAATTCAGAACTCAGCCTTTTAACAAAAATGTTGTAGAATCTTCGTCCGATGTCGGATTTTTATGGTCTACCCCAGTTTTATCATGCCCAGGAAATTTCCAAGATTTATCAAAGAATCTTGTTGCGTTTTAAGCATGTTTATGAGTCGAAATCGATGAAACGGTAAACTTTCAGGAGACTTCCAGAAATTTTTCAGCTGTCATGTAGTCCAATGTTTTGGACACATCTCTTTGCTCGTTTATCCAATTGTTATGAAATTTTGATATGTTGTAAAGGACATCCATACGAATAGAATTGTATATAACTCAACCTTAGATTCTTCACCAATTGTTCCCAGTTCGTCGTCTTATACAGGGCAGTGTAAAATCTCTTCGGACGAGCTTGTTGTAAAACGTATTTTTATGACCTTCACGCTATTTGTTCATGTTGTGAATGCATAATGATGAACTTTGATTATGTTATACCACTTACATCCTGAATTTATGATTGCCCTTGCTTTATATGCTTGGAGCGCTCTATTCTCATGTAATCATCATATTAGGTGTCGAATGATGAAGTTGAGAATAACCGAGTTGATGGCGATGGTACGAGCGGTATTTTGAATCAAAGAACTGACACAACCATTTCTGCACCTTAGGTGGTCATTAAGAAACCGAAGCTCAGGTCGTCATTACTTCAGGGATAGAAGAAACCATGCCAAGGATTAAAGAAACTGCTTTAATGGATAGAAAAAGTTGTTCCAATGATTGAGACTCGTATAGTAGTGCACGAATACCCTAATGCAGGTATTTCCTTTGCTCCTTCATTCAGTGAGTTACTCCCGTATCATGAACTAGTTGGTGGATTCAGCGTACTGAATATGCTGGCTTGTATGAAAAGATATGGGAGCGGTACGGTCGTTACCTAAGACTTCAAACGTGTTTACTTCGTGACAATGCAAGTAGGAGCTATCTTGCATGTCATAGACGACATACGAACCAAAGCTAGAAGTACTATTACTCAAGACATACCCTTTGATTGGGAGTACAACTTGGAGAACACTTGGCTTCAATGTGAAGTGGCTTGGTCAGAGAATAAATATTATCAAGGATTCTTGTGAGAAGAACATACCCTTTCCGAATGATGTTATGTTGGAGAAAGAGTCCGCAGTTGCTAGATTGACCAAGGAGCTGGAGTTTGAGAAAGCAGCTTTGCAAGTCTTAAAGAATGTAGAGGAGCAAAAATCTTACTTTGCTGATTTTCTTTCGTGTAATTTGTTAGACTTGACCGTCCATGCTCTGAATATCTTATGTTGATTCGGAATCCCAATGGGGTTCCACGTTTGTGGAGCCTTCCAAGATTGTGGAACATGTGGACACTCGTGCAAATGAGAATACCCGAGATGTTCTTCATTGTGTTTAGACATCATTTAGGCAACGACTGTCTTAGTGAGATGCTCAATCTGAAGAGGTTCCAGATTCAACCATTTGGTAAAATATTGGTGTGGTGAAGCTATCTATTCATAAAGCCTCATAATAACAGAGTTGCTGGTAGGATTGAGTCCTCGGACTAGAAGAGCATGTTTGAAAACAGATGACATGGATGTATGAGGAGGAATGAGACTTTCCTGAGTGCAGAATCTCCTGATAAATGCTAGCGCATCCTCCTCGGGCTCTTGTTTCAACTCCATCAGAGTTTGGGATTGCTTTAAATACTCGGAACATCCGTTGAATCTTCCGAATCAGAGTTTTCTCCATCTGAGAGGGGTGTAGGCACCTCAGTAATCATCTTTTCAGCATGGATCCACGCTCGTTCGAGGATTGTGTCATATCCTGGATCTTCCAGATTATGTGAAACTTGGTTTCTGTCCAGGTTGAACTTATGTTCACTTTGAGAGTGATGTAGCCATAAGTATCTCTGAGCGTTCCTTCGTGGTCTCTGATTGAGATGGGAGCATGAGTATCTTCTTGTCGAGTGATGCTTGTGGATCTGAGGGTTTTCAGTAGAAAGTTGTTGATGGCGGCGTCAGCATCGATCAACATTCTTCCAAATTTATTTCCTCTGAGATGGACTGCGGTAAGCAGTCCACAGTCATGCATCTCCTTATCTATGGACGAAGGTTCAGGGAGCATTTTCGGGGTGGAAAGGCATCTGACATGATGTGATTCAGTGCTATGACCATGTCTCTCCTTTGTGCCTTAGACAGATAGAGCAATTTCACAGATATGCTCGATCAACGATTGAATTGCTTCTTTGACTGGTTGTTCAAAGTGTAAAGGTTGTGACTGGGAGAGGATTCTTGTGTACTCCTTCAGTCCCCAGTTGAAGCTATTATGGATCAACCTTCTCTTTGAAGTTGTGCTTTAAAATATGGCAGTTACTTGTTGGATGGTCGATGAACCTATGAAGACAACACCTGGGATTCTCCATTTCTTCTTCAGTTGGCTCTCTCTACTGATAAACGAAAATTTGATTGCATCATCTTGAAACCAGACATCCAGTAACTCGATCACTCCTTCATGAGAAGAGAAAAGTTTGAGTCTGCCTGATCATTTCCCCGTTCGTTGATGTCGGGTCGAGGTTTGTGCATTTCAGGATTGGTTATCTTTTCTTTGTGCCTTCAAAGGAGCCTGGGATGTTGGAGAAGCGCTCTGATGCTGTGTCTCGGCTTTCCTTTCATTCCTTTCAGCAATAATGTTTGTTGAAAGCTGGAGATTGTACCGATTGTTGACTAGGCATTAGTCGCTTTGAGGTTCCTCGACCTTGCAGACTTTGCACTTTTCAGTAAAGCAGGTGCAGTAGTCACTGATCATTTGGCTACTTCATAAAGCTCTGAGAAAGTCTGGAACGATCTTTCAGCAAAGCTCTGTATACCTGGATCATTCCATTGATGCACAAGTATACAAGTTGCTGCTCTGTGACATTTAGATCATGACAGTCCAGGGCTTGAACTCTGAACCTTTTCACATAATCATTAGGATGTCATTGCTCCTTTGAGATATTCTTCCAAGATCAGAGAGGGTGATTTGCTCTGAAACGAAGAAATATTTTCTATAGAAGGTATTAACTATTTCTCCCCAACTTGTACTACTTCCTGGTGCGATGTTGTTGTACCAGGTATATGCTCTGCCTGAGACTTTGAAAATTCCTTCAGACGGACGACATGATTGTGTTCATGCCTAATGATTATAAGAATCGAGAGACATGTTCTCGAGCATTTTCTGTTCCGTTGTAAAGCGTGAACGTTGGAGAAGTGTAGCCTTTTGGAAGAGGATTTATCTTTTTAGCTACATGATATGGAGGTTGATGATGATGGAAACATAATGTATCGTCTTTTCCTCGATCCTCTAAAAAGCGCTCCAAGTCTTCTTAAGTGATGAAAACTTGTAGGTTCCTTTGTTGCTGGGTCATCCGCAGCTTGGCGGACTTCTTCCTCATCTACAATATGGATTGGAGAGACTTCAGGATCAGCAGTTGAAGATGTTTCTTTAGCTTTTCCTTTCTCGCGCTGAGGCTGAGTATGTTCAGACGCAAGCTTGTCTGTGAAAGATAAGCACACAACTCTTTCTGTGTTGCGGCCATGCCAGTTTGAACCTTCATGAGATCAACATGGTAGGCTGATTTCCTCTGGTTTCTTCAGGAAATCAATTAGAAGGTGGATTGTTGATAGTGTCGGTAGCATTGCTTGCAGCATCAACAAGAGTGATCACCGAAGCACCATCACTCGAAGGAGTAGTAGTAACATGTGGTGTGACATTGTTGGTCGGAAGAGTGGTGTTGGCGGTACCACTAGAGCCTGCAACGTTGAGAGGAGTAGTACTTGTAGTGGAAGTACCACTAGAACTTGAAATGTTAGAGTTGGGTGTTAAACCAGGATTGGTAACTGAACCAGACCTAAGACCGACCATCATTTTGAGAATTAAGATTGCAACCGAGAGAATGATCTCCCACTGTGGTCGCCAATCTGTAGATGTGGCAAAACAATTTGCTGAAACGAGGAGACGACCATGCGGAGGAGGTTCCTCGAACCGAGCAAACTACTTAACCTCACACAGATGCCTTGCAAAGAGAGTGCTTGAATTCGAGAGATCAATCTGTAGGACTCCGGCCTAAACCAAGACAATGGCTGTTCCAGAGTCAATTCGGTCACAAGAGAGGATGGGTCAATATATATAAGGGAAGCTGAGAAATGTGTGAGATCAATGGTGATCAAAGATTGTAAGTGTGTTGTGTATTCTGCGTGAAGAAATAAGATAAGTTCTGATTGATTAAATTTTATCTGTTGAGAGTAATTGTTCAGACGATGAGTTCTTGTTCTCTTGTTGTCTGTTGTTTCAATCATGATTCAAAGACTTATTTATATTGCAAGAATTGTAAACACCTTGATCCCATGAAGTGTGACAGTTGCTGGAGTCCAAGAGTGGGGAAGTGGGAATCGTGTTAAAACCAGTTGCTCATCATGCGGAGACTTGATTGATTTTCCACCCACTACTTTGCTAACTCCTCTAACTGCTTGCACGACTTGCTCACATTCTCATCGTGTGTATGAACACACGTGCCGTAGATCGCCAGACCAAAACCCTAGTTGATATCCCCCCATGTGACACGATTGATGTCTCGTGATTGTGGAGTCTGCAAGGCAGGCGTGTATTTAGTTAGTCAGTTATTGACTTTATGAGACGATGAGTCTTTGTATTGTTGAGTTGAATGTGATTTGCAAATATTATAGGACTCATGAATTGAACGTGTATGTTGAGACAGAGGTACAATTGTCGAATAAATGTTGATAGTTAAGGTGAAAAAATATTGTTCATTTGATAAATTGTTGAATATTGATAGTTGAACCGATATTCCTTAGTCTGAGCAAATATTGCTCATCTGAGAAAATGTTGCTCATTTGATGAATTATTAATTTAAAATAGTGGCAACTGAACCGAGTATAATAATTAAAATGTTGATTACGGGATCAACATAAAATTATTAGTGCTTAAATATGGAATTATGAACCTTGGATTCGAAACCCTAATTTCGATCAATTGCTGATCAACTGATGATTTATTGAGAATCAACCACAGAGTAAAGGAGGGACCGGCTACATGGGATGATGGGTCGACCATGTAGCGCCCAGATGCTCGAGTGAGCAAATACCAAAGTCTCTTGAAGACCAGTTGGTGAATGGATGATTAAATGTTGGTTTAATCATTTATTAAAATAATGCTCGTCTGAGCCTTAGGTGACAAAACCTAATTATGACGGAGTGAGGGACCGACCAAGAAGTCATGGAACCGTCCCTGGTTGGTTATGGTATCGATTGACGATCATTTGATGAAATTCCAAGTTGTTTGGAAGAGTTTGAACCTAATATGAACAAATTAGGTCAAATTATGAAAATATGTGGGACCGGATTCTTGCAAGCCAAAGAGCCAACATTGGTCGGTCAAGGTAATATGCTCATGTCACCAAAGTGTTCGTGTCTCAGTCCTGAGAATTTTGATATTTTCTGATGCGCGTTTGAGCAACATTTTGAGAAAATATGAAGAAATCAAGGTTTTTGCTCAAACCGAGGAAATTTCATAAGATGAAGGAAATAATAATAATAAAATAAGGAACCATGAAGTGTGGGACCGGCTATGGCTAAGGCACGGTCGGCCGGCCAATAAGCCCGGTCCCATGGCACTTTTCCTAATTTTATATTATTTTCATGATTTTAAGGAAATATCATGAACTCAAGGAGTTTGTTGAAACTAAGGAGTTTCCTTGAAGTGAAGGAGTTTCCATGAGATGAAGGAAACAATAATAATAATAATAATAATAATAATAATAATAAAATAAGGAGCGTGTGGGACCGGCCATGGCTAGGGCATGGTCGGCCGGCTAGTGGCCCGGTCCCGTGAACCTTCCCTAATTTTATATATTTTCCTTGGTGTGAAGGAAATATCATGAAATTGAGGAATTTCATGGGATGAAGGAAATAATAATAATAAAATAACAAAGAACGCATGGTGTGGGACCGGCCACAACTAGGGCATGACCTGCCAGCTAGTGAACCCGGTCCCGTGATTCTTTTCCTGATTTTATATTATTTCTTTGATACAAAGGTAACACCATGAAACTGAGGAGTTTCCTTAAAAAGAAGGAGTTTTGTTCAAATGAAGGGATTTTCATGAGATCAGGGAAAATAATAAAATATGATAAAGTAAAGAACTAGGCGTGGGACTGGCCACGACATAACTGGCCGGCCGGTGGGCCCAGTCCCCTAGCGCCTTAGCTAATATTTTATTATTATTATTTTCTTCCTATTTTGCATAGGTTCATCGTTCCTTCGTATTTTAGTGCATTATTGCTAAGTACACTTGCACCATTTTGGTCGGGGCTTACTCGATAGCGGCTCAGATGCCCGTACGTTGAATATTTATTACTAACCTATGGAATTCTGCTGGGAAGAGCCATGAATTGAAGTAGTGAAATATTATGAAAAACGTAGAATATTTCCTAGTATTCAGTTAATGAATTTAATGATTAGAAATAATTAATTGATGGCTCTATACTAGCAGGCATGCTGTCTAGGAGCATTAATTATTTAAGGATTGAATGATATGAGCTAGTTGAAGCGTCATATTTCTTTTATATAGTCATGGAAAACATTGTTGCATCCTGAAGACGTCATCGCTCTATACTAGCAGGCAAGATATCTAGGAGCCGTCCAATCGTTCGATTCTATATAAAAGTGATTACTGAAATTGCTCAGTATTCGTGAGATATGCCATTGCCTCAGCTGAGAGACTGCACACATCCATATATGTTCTGAGAGACAGTATACTCAGTCAGAGGTTCTTGTGGCATGAGATTTCATGCTTCAATGAGACACATGAGCCTCAATACTAATCTGATTGTTGGATCAGGAGTATGTACAATTATGGTTTTACGATTTTAGCCTTTGTCGAAAATCCACCATTTACAGAAATGCACCTTCATTTAGGTTTGAGTAACCGTACTTAAACGTGTACACTTAGTCGGTTCAACAATAGTTAACCAATGGTTAGCCATATGAGCACTTTCATATCAACCTTATTCATCTTCACCATAACTAGTTCAAATGACTCAAATGAACTAGTTAGAGAGTTGTTCAATTACTTAGATCTCATAGAAGTATACAAGACACAATCAAAGCAAAACTGGTTTTGATTCACTCGAATCGATTCATGAACATTATAGCCACGGTTTGCAAAGATTGCATTCCTTATTATATAAATGTTTTAGTTCATGAACAAACCGATTTTAGAAAGTAACCTTCTTAGGTATGCATATGGGTACGCGTGCATAAGTGACCGGATTGAGTTTTTTTTTCACTTCCAAACTCCAGCAGAAATTCACGGACGTGAACTTTCTGCCAGTATGCGTACGAGTACGCATACTCACCTAGATTTCCAACAACCGCCAGTACGCGTACGGGTACGCATACTTTGGGTTCCCGGTTTTGGACTTTTACACAAATGTGAGAACACACTATGTTTATATCCAAACTTGGTTACATGATATAAACTCTCATTTCAATCATTTAAACTTTCTTAGAGGATGTTATATAGTTGTTATTTACAAACTATTTTTCATCAAATCGATTTTCAAGTTATTGAAATAATCACCATGACTTTCGTCACGAGTAAAGATGAACTTGGCCAAAGCGAAAGCTTACCAACACATATTTCGAGAAATAGATAAGCGAGATAAACTCGGCTCGAAATAGCAAATGTCTATAATTGAAGTCTATATAGCAATACGACTTTTGTCTCAAAATAGGAGATAGAATAGATAGACTTTTGAGTGATAGATAAGTTCAAGTCTCCACATACCTTTTGTCGATGAAGTTCCACAAGTTCCCTCGAGTAGTTATTCGTCTTCAAGATGAACGGCGTGGAGTCTAGAGCTCAACTACACTTACTATCCTAATCCGAGACTTAGCTATAAGTAGACTAGAAATCAAGACTTATAGTTTTGGCAACTAAACTTGACAAACAAGCTTGAGATAGCAACGCTTGCGAGTTCGACCGAGCAGTGCTCTAACAATCTCCCCATTTGTCAATTTTAGTGACAAAACTATCAATACATATGGAATACAAAATAAATAAACTTTGTAGCTTCTCATCCAAATGCTTGATCTCCTTGGTTCTTCAACATTACTCGAAATCTTCGTCACTTCCAAGTACTCCAATGATTCTAAAGGTATTCAATTTAGCATCATCGTTGTTGAAGTTCCGTAGCTATAACAATGAGAAAACAATAGGCCTCAATCATTGTTATACAATGTCATAGTATTATTACACATCATCAAAGTTCAATTGTATCACACCTTCGACAACAATACTATGGTGATATTATCACTCCACCTTAGTCAATACTTCATCTCACATGAAAACCACTCCCCCTTACATAATGATCCGAAAACCATATGTATTTGTAGTGAACTACACATTAATTCTCCCCCTTTTTGTCAATAAAATTGGCAAAGGTACAAAAAATAGTGGGATCCTAATGAAATTTCCATAGAGATACTTCATGACCAAAAGAAAAGCACATATCAACTTTTTTAGATGCAATCATATAGCCAAAACTAAATGCATTCATCAAGGAGTTTATAAAGATACAAGATAACCCATATAATATTCCACAGCAGCACTCCCCACAAAGATTTGGCAATTAAGCACAAGTTCAATTAAGAACTCTCCCCCATAAAATGTCATTCCCGAAAGAACAACAAGAGCGACATTACTTTCACAAGAAAAGAAGGATTTCTTTGGAAATTAACAAATCACATGAAACATGAATTTGTATCCAAAAATCTCAATTAAATTAACCACAAGAGAATCCATGATTAATTTAATCGGAAATTCTCACATAAGAGAACTTACGGAGCCGCACAATATTTACATAAAGATATGGATCAAGGAAGATCAATACTGCGGTATACAAAGATTCATTTTATTTCTCATCACTATTTGCAAAATGACATATAATAGACTTAATCTTTGTAAACAAAAGTTTATCCTTTCTTCCATCAATATTTGCATAATGACATAAAAGGCTTAACTTTGTTTGTCAAAAGCTCATTCTATCTTTTATCAATACTTGCATATCGACATATGAAAGACTTAACTTTTGACCACGTATAGGACAATCATAGTTCACGGACGCAAACACACATATCCCATAACAAGTTGCAATATATGAAATCATAAAGATTAATACTGCAAAAATCATCTTCCAAATCAACTTTAGAATTTAAATAAATAAATCTAAAAACATTGCAAGATGAAAATCGTTGGAAATAGCTATGTGTACTCACAATAATGGCTATTCCAAACCCTAGTTATCCTTCTTAAAACATAAGAATAAATTCTCATAAGAAGTTTCCTAGACATTGAGACCTCTGACAAATTCTTTATCGTCCCCGAACTCCTTGTCGTCAACATCCATGAGAACGTACGGTTCATGAATAAAGGAGTTAATTCCAACAAACCTTCTAGGTTGATGATGTCGAACTAGGGCCATCTGAATTTCAAGAGTTCTCATAACAATAGCCTTTATTTGCTGAATCTCCTTCCTTGTTTCCTTAAACTCTTCAAGAACACCAGAAAACTTCTGAGAATTTGAAGGAACAACTCTTGGCTTCCTCACATTCCTTCTTTTTCTTTTCAAAGTTGGAGGTAACGGAGATCTCTATTTTTCCTTCATGATTGATGGCTTAACAATCATATTAACATCTTTTCCACCAGAAGACATGATGCTTGGAGTATCCATATGCGTACGGGTTTGTGAGAGGAAATCATAACTTAAACTCAAAAAGCAGTCTTAAGATAAAAAAAGGATTCAGAAAAGGAAAAAGGAATGTAGGGTTACGAAACCTTTAAACACACAGGTTCGTGTACACACAACTCACAACCCTAACAAGGGTAGAATTGTCGAGAATAACCCTCTTTTATTGATTAAACAGGGAAGTACCTTCCAATATCAACTAGATATGAAAGGATGGAAGAATTCCAAAGTTGCAAAACACAACAAAGCTAAGAAGAGAAAAACAAGATGAATTAAAAACATTTTTCTTTTCCTAAAGCCTGAGGTGTGCACAATATTGTTTCTTTTGATCAGGCACATGAGAGAAGATGCACCAAACAACACAATCAAGTTGTGCTGTGGTGACCAACAATCTGTCCACCATAACCCTTTTGAAAGGAATTCATAGAACCCTGCCTTTCAGAATGTTTAGACCATACATACTTTCTTCTCTAGTGCTCTTGACTTATCTTTGGAAAATAACTTCTTCGAAGAGGATAAAATCTTACATACCTCAGAGGTTTTTTGAACAAGTTTGATCTTGTTTGCTAATCGATTTGCTCTTCGTTGAAGTTTGTTGACATACCTCATTTTGTGTTTGTACTTGAAACACTTTGAAAGTTCATGACCCTTGAGTGAACAATAAGAGCATGTTAATGCATAAGATGATTCAGACACCCGAGATGTGTAGGCAGCTAGACACATAGTGGACCCTGAAAAATCAAAACAAGAGTTTCCAACAGGAGAATGTATCTCTTCTTCCATACCGGTTGAGGTTTCTTCTAAAAGAATATCAAGATTGATGTATGTATTGCTACAATTATCAAAATCAATATTTTCACAAAGAAGTGGAACACTTAACTTTTCGTCTTCATTAGAATAGTCGTCAGACATTTCATCCAGAGTTGCAGCTAGACCTTTGTTCCCAGTGTATTTTTTTCCGATTTGGACATTCATTTGCAAAATGGTTAAAACCTTTACACTTAAAGCACTGAGGCATATCCTAGTCATCAGTTTCATCATTATCCATGTTTTTAGGAGGAACACGATTATGGGGTTTACTTGATGACCTGGGTTTATCTCTGGAGAACCGTTTACTTCTCTTCAAAAGAAGGTATCTAAACTGTCTTGTGATCAAGGAGACTGACTTGTCAAGATCTTCATCTGATGAATCAGCCTCAGAAAGATCATCTTCAGAGATGCAAACACTTTTACTTTTGTCAAGTAATTTAGTGTTCTTTTGTGCTTTGAAAGCAACATCCTTTCCGGATTTGGATGTATGCTCATGATCAAGGATCTTTAACTTCCCAACCAGAGTATTTCTGGAAAGAGTTGCGAGATTATTTCCTTCAACAATGGCATGCTTCTTAAAGTCGTATCTAGATGGCAGAGATCTGAGAATCTTCATCACAATGTCCTTTTCAGAAATAGTCTTACCCAATGCAAAGGATGCATTAACAATTTCAGACACTTTGTGATTAAACTCATCAAAAGAATCTTCATCTGCCATACGAAGGTTTTCCCAATCAGAATTTAGGTTTTGAAGCCTAGCTATTTTTTCACAGGTATTCCCTTCAAATACGGTTTCTAAGATATCCTAGGCTTCTTTGGACTTTGTGCAAGTAGTCACATGATGCTGAAGATTTGGGGTAATGGCATGTGTGATAGCATTCAAGCCATCAGAATTTTTCTTTGCAGCAAGGATTTCTTCTGGACTATATCTACTAATATCCTTAGGTATAGATACATCGCCTTCTGTATTAACCGGAGGATCATAGCCATTAACAACACGTACCCATGTTTGAAAATCACGAGCTTGAAGAAAAGCACGCATAGCGATTTTCCACCATAAGTAGTTTGAGCCATTGAAGACTGGTGGTATGTTTATGGAGATAGAATTTCTGTCCATATAGTCATATCGATACAAACACAGACTTATGAGGTCTTAAACGTGTTTACCTGCTCTGATACCAATTGAAAAAGCGGGGGGTACAACAACCACACCCAATATTTCGATTATCAATCTGTATGGACTAACTCCAATATACTTACAAGAGAATCAACTAGACAATTAGACTCAATCTTAAGAAAAGTATATCAAAGAGTTATATCTCAATCTCTCAATTAAATCCGCAATCAAACAAATAATAATTTGCGAGCTCGATTGAATATAAGAGAGATAACTTGAACGGTACCAAAGACCAATGTTCAAGGATCAATCAATTTCAATCAACAACCAAAGGTTGTATTTACCAATTGATCGATTCAACGCACAACCTATGATATTTCAATTATATAACAAAATATAATGCGGAAAAGAGATAACACAAACACCAGAAGTTTTGTTAACGAGGAAACGGTAAATACAGAAAAACCCCGGGACCTAGTCCATATTTGAAAACCACATTGTATTAATCCTCTACAGACACTAGCCTACTGCAAAGCTAACTTCGGTCTGGACTGTAGTTGAACCTTAATCAATTTCACACTGATTCAAGGTACAGTTGCGTTCCTTACGTCTCTGATCCCATCATGATATTACGCACTTGATTCCCTTAGCTGATCTCACCCACAACTAAGAGTTGCTACGACCCAAAGTCGAAGACTTGATAAAAAAGTCTGTCTCACACAGAAAAGTCTATTGGAATGGATAAATCTGTCTCCCACAGAAATACCTACGAGTTTTCTTTCGTCTTTTGATAAATCAAGGGGAACATGAACCAATTGATATACCAGACTTATATTCCCGAAGAACAGCCTAGAAATATCAATCACCTCACAATAATCTTTATCGTATGGTAGCGAAACAAGATATTGTGGAATCACAAACGATGAGACGAAGATGTTTGTGACTACTTTTAATCTTTCCTATCGGAGATTAAATCCCGAGCAAATCTTAGAGAATATAGTACTCAATACAATATAAAAAGCAAGATCAGAACACGCAACTACAGAGAAAATAGTTGGGTCTGGCTTCGTAATCTCAATGAAGTCTTCAAGTCGTTAACCTACAGGGTTTCATGAAAAACCTATGGTTAAAGGAAAATCGACTCTAAATTATACAACTAGTGTCACACAGGAGGTGTGGGGATTAGGTTTCCCAGTTGCTAGAGTTCTCCTTTATATAGTCTTCAAATCAGGGTTTGCAATCTAAGTTACCTTGGTAACAAAGCATTCAATATTCACCGTTAGATGAAAACCTGATTAGATTCAAGCTAATATCTTTCAACTATTAGATCGAACTTAGCTTGTTATACACAAATGAAATGCACCTTCATTTAGGTTTGAGTAACCGTACCTAAACGTGTACACTTAGTCGGTTAAACAATAGTTAACCAATGGTTAGTCATATGAGCACTTTCATATCAACCTTATTCATGTTCACCATAACTAGTTCAAATGACTCAAATGAACTAGTTAGGGAGTTTTTCAATTGCTTAGGTCTCATAGAAGTATACAAGACACAATCGAAGAAAAATCGGTTTTGATTCACTCGAATCGATTCATGAACATTATAGCCACGGTTTGCAAAGATTGCATTCCTTATTATATAAATGTTTTAGTTCATGAACAAACCGATTTTAGAAAGTAAACTTCTTAGGCATGCGTATGGGTACGCATACTTAAGTGACCGGATTGAGTTTGTTTTTCACTTCCAAACTCAAGCAGAAATTTACGGACGTGAACTTTCCGCCAGTATGCGTACGAGTACGCATACTCACCCAGATTTCCAACAACCGCCAGTACGCGTACGGGTACGCATACTTTGGGTTCCCGGTTTTGGACTTTTACACAAATGTGAGATCACACTATGTTTATATCCAAACTTGGTTACATGATATAAACTCTCATTTCAATCATTTAAACTTTCTTAGAGGATGTTATATAGTTGTTATTTACAAACTATTTTTCATCAAATCGATTTTCAAGTTATTGAAATAATCACCATGACTTTCGTCACGAGTAAAGATGAACTTGGCCAAAGCAAAAGCTTACCAACACATATTTCGAGAAATAGATAAGCGAGATAAACTCGGCTCGAAATAGCAAATGTCTATAATTGAAGTCTATATAGCAATACGACTTTTGTCTCAAAATAGGAGATAGAATAGATAGACTTTTGAGTGATAGATAAGTTCAAGTCTCCACATACCTTTTGTCGATGAATTTCCACAAGTTCCCTCGAGTAGTTCTTCGTCTTCATGATGAACGGCGTGGAGTCTAGAGCTCAACTACACTTACTATCCTAATCCGAGACTTAGCTATAAGTAGACTAGAAATCAAGACTTATAGTTTTGGCAACTAAACTTGACAAACAAGCTTGAGATAGCAATGCTTGCGAGTTCGACCGAGAAGTGCTCTAACAGTATGTGAGGCTATAAAGTACTAATACTACCGGGGAGAAGTTGCAAATATTCACTAAGGTGTCCGCTTTGTGCAAGTAACTGATGAATGAAGCTCGTGATGTCAAAACTTATTTCATCTATCCAATGTGCCTACATTCAAGGAAGACAAATTTTAGATGAGACTCCCATAGAAAATGCACTAGTTGATTCGAGTTTGAAGAAGAAAAGGCCTGGTATCATCTGAAAGATTATCTTGAAAATGCATTTTCGATAAATTAAATTGGATAACTTGGACTTTGTTTTAACAAGATGGGATTCAGATCAAAACGGTGCAGGTGGCTTGAATTCTGTTACTAAACATCTACTTCTTTAGTGTTAATAAATGAGACTGCTTTTGATTATTTTGGCAGTACAAGAGGTGTAAGATAAGGTTGCCTAGTCTCCCCTTTTTTATTCAATTATATTGAAGGGATTTTCGAAATTTCTGGCTAAAGATGCTCATAAGAAGTTGTTTAACGACTACGTTGTATCTCAGCATGACAACATTGTTAGTCAGTTGCACTACGATGCTGATACCATACTTTTGGTCGATAACAAGCTGGAACTTATTAACCTATCCTCTACTCTCAAATGTTTTGTAAATGTTGGAGGTCTAAAGGTCAATACTAACAATTGGAGGTGTGTCTAACATCAATGTATGGGAAATAAAATTGGGGTGTGCAACTGATTCAGTGTCTTTCATGTACCTGGGTATGCCTCTTGCAGCCAAACCATCATATGAAGCTTTGTGGGATCCCATCTTGGAGAGGTTTCATGTTGCATTATCATATTGTGTTAGAGCACTGCTCGGTAAAACCTTCCAAGCATCGGTATGTCAAGTTTAGTTCCAAAATTTGGTCGCTTAAATTGTCCAGTAGAGTCAAATTTATTAGGTTAAACTTACAGCATAAAATTTTTGAGACAATCTCCAGTTACTCGTTGAAGAGGACGAGACTTATTGAAACAATTTATGCTGACTTGTTCCGCCAGATTCGTATGGATAGTTAATATAAGTGTCAAACATGACGGCTTGGATTGGCATGCCTCTAGTCGGCCTAGAATGGCCTACAATGTGGTCTGCGTCGGCCTACTTACTAAACAGGCCATCCCGGCCTGGCTTGCTACTAATTTCCGTAAGCCTAGTCTGAGCCTGACCTGCTTTTATTGAGCCAGACAGGATTAGGCATGCGTCGGCCTACTTACTAAACATGCCAGGCCGACCTACTATAAATTTTAGTAAGCACGTCTTGAGCCTGTATTCTTCATATATTATTTTAATTTTATATCACAAAAATTTAGGAAAAACGGACATTTGGATTCGAAGTTGGGAATGCAAGTTCCTTTGTTGAGATTGAAACAAAATGACCTAACCGTGATATTGTGACTGCATGATACAGTGATGCCTATATAATTATTACTTAAACGCGATAAGAAAATGTAGTAATTGTGATAAAGGTACGTTAGATGTTATAAGGAAAAAAAAAAAAAAAAAAGAAACAACATGATATTACCCTTGTTTACTTTCTCACATCAACTTATTGTTTATGTTTTTATACTTATCTACCATAAGTAATTATAAAAATCCATAATTATAACTACAATCTAAATCTAAATAATAATTATTTATCTTCGATAGACTTTATTGTTTATTTCATGGTCCTTTTCTTCTGATATAAGGGCCACTCAAGTACTTTGAAGATCACACTCTTTGGATAGAAGTATTGATTTGCCAACGTTAACAAATTCTGTTTTGTGAGACAAATCATTTCTGAAATCAAGTACATGTTATTACTTTTAAAGATTAAGAATATATAAGACTCTCAAGACTTGAAATTCTATTGTATTTCTGATCTTGACGTGATTATGTGCTTTACTTGATTGTATTGGACAAACAAGTTGTTTATGTTTGATAAACGTAAGATTTGTTAGATCGATAAGTTGGTTATGATTTATCGTAAACACGAGTCTTGCAATCGATTGGATTACTTTTGTTCGTAAGAAAATAACTTATCAATGAGTTTCAGATCCGATTATCTTGTCTATGTTGGCATTGTAGATCTAAACGGAAGATCTTTGAGTGTAGGTTAATCTTATGATATCTTTGGTATTTATGATAGGATTTGATTAGTTAACAAACAATTTGATTCTATATTATGTCTAAGATGTCCTAAAGGAATTGGGTTGCAGAATTCTTACGGAGGTAGAGCAACACTTGGCAGTGGATTCTGTTAGGTGATTCATGTGTGTAGGCCAGATTTGTTGTAGGTGCATGTATATTGAGGAAAATGAGTAACTAGTTTAGGTCTCATCTACACGAGGTTGCAGGTAGGCATTTTTTTAACGGTTTAATTAATTATGAGAATAACCAAAACTGGACTAGGTCCCCGGGTTTCTCTGTCAAATATTTTTCCTCGTTAGCAAAAACTTGTGTGTTTGTGTTTTTACTTTACTTTCGCATTATAATTATTTGTATAATCAAAGTAATTACATTTGTATGTTAACAACATTTTGGATAGATCCCTTTAATCTATCATTTGACCGGAATCTAGATTATACCCAAGAGCATCTTGTTGAAGTAATTTTTAATCTTTATTGATACAAATATCATATAAAGATGTCTAATATAGGTTATTGCAAAAAAAATTGGTGGTGCACTCTGTATGCTTGACTTTTCAGTTTGGAAGATGCGCAACTTCTCCAAAACTGGTAAACTGACCTTACTAAACTGCATACTTACATCCTTACATATGTATTACCTTTTATTATTCAAAGCCCCCATTTCTATCATTAATCATTTAAAAAATAAAATAAGAAACTTTCTCTGGGAGTTTAAAGACGGTGCAAAAAGTATTCATCTGGTTAATTAAAAGGTTGTGTATGCAACAAAACAAGAGATGGACTAACGGTGTTGAATATTAAAGCTATGAATCAAGATCTTCTGGATAAATAGTGTTGGAGATTTGGTGTGGAAAAATCTCATCTTTAGAACATAATCATAACTGAAAAGTATGGTTCTCTTTTTCCAAATTAGGTACATGGTAAGATTATTATTATTGTACATGAGAGGAATTAGATCGGGGAGAGAAAAAAGATGAAGAGAGAAAGAGGGAAACCTCTTTAACTAGAGAGAAATTTTTTCATTGTTTCTTCTGAAACATTGGATCATAGGAGAATGATTCGATTGAATGAAAATAAAAAGAATGAATTAACATATTGGATTCATTTGTCAATCGAGATTGCTAATTGGTTAATTAATGTTTTGGAGGAAGCCGGGGTTTTTGCTTCTTCTTTGTCATAATTGAAACCTGACTAATAGCTCAAACATTTTTAATGTTGTTGTTATATATATATATATATATATATATGAACACTTCAAATCATTTTTAATAATTTTAATTTGGATCTTAGTTTCTAATTTTCTTGATCGATTTGATAATTTTGTGCTGATTTTAGAACGTTGCTGATGGATTTGATTAATATTAACGTTAGTGCTCGGAGATAATGATAAGCAAATCTAGGTTCTTAATTAATCATAACAGAATCTAGATTTTGAGTATTTTTGTGATTTTGGATGTATGATGGTTCTGTTGGCGGAGGCGAGAGTGCTGACGGTGTGGTAGTGGTGTTGCTAGTGGAGGTGAAAATAGTGGCGATGTCGACCTAGGTCGGTAGTAGAGATTAAAATAGGTGTACATTTTTGGATGAGTATGCATGATCCGGTTAGTTTAATTCAATCTCAGTTTAGTAAAGATCAGTTAGTTAGTGAAGATCAAAACTCGTGTAAATTGCAAAAAATTGTCAGACTTACACGTTGTTTGTTCTGACTTGGCCCGAGTCAGATATCAAATCTTTTAATTTTCTAATATCTAGCTCGTATATATGTCTAAAGTATTTGAGTCGGGCACATATTTAACTAAATTCAAATAATTTTTATACCCTTGCTATTAAATAATATTTCTGAGCTAAATGCAATAGATGAGATTTAGATGTAATGAGCCATACTCAGACTGAGTCAACTGATTTTTAGTAAGAAAAACAATGATGATCTGATACATAAGGTAGTAAATGTACCTTACTAAATAATTAAATGTTTTACTTGCGGTGGACCCTAGTTTGAAAATTAGCAAATTATACGCGAATCCATCTGTATCATCTGTACGTCTGTAACCCTGACTTAGTTTTGCGAATTTTCAGCCTAAAACTTATACACGTATTTACGAATTACCGAATTATACGGTCCATATAATATTTTACCACCTCATCACCAAATTATCAATCTTTGTTATATTTTTAAATTTTAAAATATCATATACACCAATCTAAATCTAATACCACCGAAGTACATGTTATTTGCTGATTGTATTGCCCATATCATCCATATGTATAGTTCATATAAATAATTATTAAATTATATTTATCTAAGGATAGATTATGTTAAATTCTTTTTTACAAATTAATATATCACGAATTTTGTGTACCGAATTCGTATCTCTAAAACGAATTATACACGAATTATACACGTACTATGCTCTTCCATATTATTTCCGAATCACCAATCATTGACCGAATAATGGACCGAAATTACATTCGTCAACACGAATAATACGCATTCTTGCGTTTATCATCCCGAACTTTTTCCGTACCCCGAATTGCTAACTAGGGGCGGTGGACACCCTTATAAGTATGACCCGGTGTCATTTGCATATACATTCAATTTGGTTTCGATTTTGATTGTGCTGATGTGGTTATTAAATCATGGCACGTAAGGTTATTGGTGATAATGCTAAACAAAGCAGTCAATTTTTGCTACAATGAGGGGCTAGATTTTCTTACCAATCCGTACAATAAAGCGGCTTGGCTCTGTAATTTATATGTGGAGTTTAAAATCAAGAAGAAAAGAATATATCCGTGGGGGGTTGTACCACGTGTCTACTCTCTACCGCCAATAAAACTATAAAAGTCGTTATTTTCTTCTTTAATGAATCATTCTGTAACAAGTTTTTCCAGCTTCTTTTATTAATTTCCAAATTTTCTTCCCTGTTGGGCTTTATTCGATCTAGTCTCCCACAGGGGAGTATTGAGTAAAGAATTTGGAGCAACGACTTAGGTCATGAACTCCCATTGTGGGTCTTCTTCGCAACAGTTTATTATTAGAAAATCAAGAAATGAAAAAAAGTATTTTAGAAATAGAATACTACTTTTTTCGATTTCTATTTAAAACAATTTGGTGCTTCTAGAAAAGGTTTTTCTTTGGATAAATATTTTCTTTTTTAAGTGTCGAGAAATCATTCAAGTTCAGTGCAAAGTATCTTGATCAACAACCAATTCTACAAGGCATTGATTCCATATCCTCCTCCTCCAGTCCTCAATAGAGACAACTGGCATCAATTGTCCCTACCATGCAACATTTAATATTCCATCGTATTGGAAATGGGTTATCAACTCCTATAGAAGCCAATTGGATTCCACACTCACCAAATCTAGACCCGACACAATGTTTCCCAATCCGAATGGTAGCAGATATCATCGACCCAATCTCTCATCCCTAGAATCAGGAAAAATTAAGCACCCTTCCTAAACCTATAGTCCAAAAATCATAAACATCCACCTTCCCCAAAATAGCCCCCAGGATAAAATTATCTGGCCACACTCCAAATCTGAAAATTACACCACCTCATCGGGATACAAATGTCTAATCCATGGTCAACCAACTCACACCCCTCTACCACCTACCAAATTTCTATGGACTTTACCATGTCCACCAAAAATTCGGCTTTTCTTGTGGAAAGCAATCAATGAAGGACTACCAACCTTCTCCCTCTTACATCACATCCATTTGACCAACTTGGACATATGCCCCAGATGCAACGCTGATCAAGAATTGGCAAGTCACATTCTAATTCATTGTCCGATGGCAATTACATCCCGGAACACCTTACTCACTCAACTTTCAAATACACCAAACTCCAATCCCTCCCCCACTCTCACCTTAACGCCCCAGACAACCATTTCCCAAATCCTTCAACAATCTGCGTCAACATCTGTAATCTCCTCTTTCTGTTTTCTATTCTGGACCTTATGGCTAGCTAGGAATGATCTGATATACCAACAAAAGCAAACAACTTCGGAAGAAATCTTAGCCTGGGCACAAAAACTGCAACAAGGATTCTCCGCTGCACTAGATTCCTCACCACCAATCATACCAGGAGATGCACCGATATTTAACCAACCAACAAGAGACAAAAGGATATCAATAATATTGGTACGATGGTCCGTTCCGAACATCAACTGGATTAAGATTAACACAGATGGAGCAGCGAGAGGTCACCCAGGTTTTGCAGAGGTAGGGTTCATCTGCAGAGATTCCAATGCACGAACTTTAATGGCTCTAGCTCAGCCACTAGGAATTACGACTGCCTTAACTGCAGAAACTTGGGCTATGCTATTGGCTTCAAGAACAGCAACAGAAAGGTAATGGCAAAGAGTTCTCTTTGAAACTGACTCGGAGAACCTTTTGCGCTTCATCACTTCCTCTACCCCCCACCTTGGCACATATCAGGGATGATTGAGGAAATAAAAAATAGATTTCGACAGATCCCGCAGGCTGCTATTCAGCACAACTACAGGGAAGGAAATCAAGCAGCAGATGGTTTGGCCAATCATGCGGCAGATGGAAGTCAAATGGGAAGTTCATCAACCAAAATATGGGACCAGGCAATCCCATTTTTTATTAGTCAAATTTTATTTCATGATTCTGTGGGTACCACATACCCACGACAAATTGTAAACTAATTTCCTTTTAATAAAATGCATGCTTCAAAAAAATTAGAGAAGGTGTTTCCTTCGTTTGCTACCATTTTAAAAGATTTCTCCGTGAATTTTGAGATTATAGCAACTGTAACCCTTCCTAAAACTATTTTGAGTTATGTTATAAGTTTGATTCTCTTAGTATGTTATGCACTTCATTAAACTCCAAAGGAAACTCCATGGTATATCTCTGAAATGATTGAAGAAATCATTCATCGAATGCGTCAAATCCCATGCTGTGCCATTCAACATAATTATAGAGAAGGAAACCAAGCAGCAGATCGACTAGCAAACTTTGCGGCCGACGGCAGCCAAGCCGGAAACCTCTCAACATCAATTTGGGATAGACAAATTCGGCGTTTCTTAATCAAATTCTTTTGAGTGACTCTATGGGAATCACATTCCCACGTGTAATAACAATTTAGTTGGCTTTTATATTATTTGCATGCTTCAAAAAAAAATCTCAGTAAGTTTAGTATAGAAATAAAACATCCCTCGTGTTTCAAAAAGAAAAACAAGAAGAAAAAGACATTTCCTTTGAAAGCCTTACTTGGTAAGTATGGAAATTTACATCAGTAGAATTTCGTAGGTTGTGAAATTTTGCACTGGTGCATTAGTTAGTCTAGTTGTGTATATTTTTACAGCCGGCTTACCAAGCAAGTAGAAATGATCTGTCGCTTCAAAAGCTAGTGTTCTTGATGTTGAAAAGGCGAGGGTACCCAAATATACCTCAAGCTAAAACCTTTCCTACCTATAAGTCCTTTCTCCGAAAGTGATTGTCTATGGACTGAGTCGAGACAATACAACTAATCGGTTCACACTTCGTGTGATCGTCTATGGATATGAGATCGAGACAATACAACAACGAAGTATGTTTACTTGATACAAAGGTTCGGACTTAACAAAACACAATAGGATTGCTTATCAAGTAAATAGGAATTAACGTTTGTGTGATTTACTATAATTATAATAAAACAATTATAATGCGGAAAATAAAAGTAAATGACACAACAAGATTTTGTTAACGAGGAAACCGCAAATGTAGAAAAACCCCGGGACCTTGTCCAGAATTGAATACTCCCAGGATTAAGCCGCTACACAAAATTACACCTAACTTCGTATAGTTGAGACCAAGTAACTAACCCTATAGTTCACTTAGTTCCGTCTGTATTCCCACGCCTCCGACTTGTGAATAAGTCACGTACTTGGAACAATTCCTTTGGTTCGTATTCCAAACAGTAAAGGAACAACAAATTTGTTTGGTATCAACTCTATTCAACCAAGTGATATGAGTCGGACAAAGGCTCTTCTGTTTATCTTAACATAAACTCCTTCGTCGGGTCCTTAGATCTATCTTATGTTCAATCACCTAAAGGTAATCGTTTAAGATTAAGCCAATCAATACCTTTAATCACAAGGAAACGTATTGATGCCGATCTACTTAATTAATCAATCCAATCTACCACAAGGATAAACCGATTATTAATTGGATCCTCTTTTACCGAAACAAGTATTGTGCACACCAAAGATTATAAAAACCGAGTCAGATCTTCAATATCTTCTTTGTCTTCAAATCTTCTTAAATCTTCAATAAAAACCTGCACAGAATCACTTGAATCTCTTGTGATCAATCACACACAGAACGGAGTCTGTTAACAATGGATTATCACAAGATCGTCTTTAGAACTAACAACAGTCTAAAGATCCCTGTCGAAACTCTGAACTAGTTTGAGTGAATCTTATATCATAAGAGAAGATTCTCAACAATAAACAAACTAGGTGCAATCAGATTTCAACCACCGTTAGTCAATCAAATCAATCGAAAACAAAGATAAACCGCAATTATCTATTTTCCAACCAAAGGGTCGCGCTAGAGCTTCTCAATCCCAAAGGGCCGTAAGAGATTTCGCCTAATTAGGTTACTCTCCTCTCCGAATAGGCGGCTACACCAGTAACAACAACAAAAGAGTAAATTTGTTGTTACGAAGGATTAGTTTGCTAGAAAGGCAAACTTCGTGTATTAATAGACAAGGAAGTTTGGACACCAAGGAATTTGCAAAACCGAAAATATTCTCAAGATATTCATAAAAGCACAGATTCGGTTTTCATAATTCCTGGAAATGCTCTGTCCAAAAATAACGATCGAAATCTCTCGGAAAATCTAATTAGTAAATGCACATTACTAATTCTGTAATTTCCCTACAAAATGAAATTAATAACCTTAATTAAAACATTCTTAACTTACTTATGTTTCGATCCTGGTATTCTCTTCCATTAGCCGTTAAGGAATATCTTTGAACAATTATAGAAATAAACATTCACAGCACGTGTTCAAAGTTTGTCGACATCTTAACTTTGTAAGTTCTCTTTCACACTTACAACCTTGAAACCAATTTTCCACACTTCCAAACAAGTTTAGAATTGGTTCATCTGACTTTCAAGAACTATGTGATTGATCAAACCAACATTCAATCACAATCATGGGTTTACGGTTCTACCAAAACAAGTTTCGGTTCTACCTCCATGTGAGTATTGTGCATAGTCACACTAGCTTCCCAAAAGTTCGGTTGACTAGGTACTAGGATCGGTTCCTCACATATATATGGTATCTAACTTATATGTGTTGCACATGTCCATAGGATAGGTTCCCCTTTCTTCTATAAACCTTGATGCACCCCATACAAGGATCGATTCCCTTTGATGTACTGCACCCCTTACTAGGATCGGTTCCCTTTCCCTTACTAGGATCGGATCGGTTCCCTTTCCCTTACAAGGTCAGACATACAAAATCCGATCATACCACAGGTGATTACTTAAGATCGGTTTTACTAATAAAATTTATACCAATACATAAGTCAGGCCTTTGTGAACAGTTCTACCAAGAACATAACAAGTTGTGAGTGGTTATACTCTATCACACATATTGGTTGTTCATAAGATATGCAATGAATAACAAAACCAACAACACCTAGTAATTTCCTTTTCGGTTCACAAACAAGTTTATGAACTTACTTCCTTAGAACACATGTAAACATTGTTCCCTAGGATGAAATCCTCACCTCATACCCATACATAATCACAATAGCATTCAAATGATTATGGCGATGTCTTATCTACAAAGTTTAATGGTTAAGCAATAAACCTCGTATTGTATTCATTAATACTATGTCTATCTAGAGTTCAAATATGCTTCGCAGTTATGTTTTCAATATGCACGACTTGAAAGATACGTTAGGGAATGAAACAGTTCAAGTCAAATATCACTAACCTCAAGGGGAAGGATGATTGTTGTCGTTGTAGCTCATTGCTTCTTCACATCTTCAAGTCTTCGCAATACTTGTAATGTCTCATATCCTAATACTTTCAAGCTAACCTATACGAAGTTTAACTCTAGTACATAATCAAGCGACTCTTAACATGAGTTTTGATTCACTAAAATATGACAACCAAACTTGACATACCAACGATTGGTGGGTTCAACCGAGCCATGCTCTAACAGATGTTTTATCTACCGGCATAGTATTAAGAAACTGGCATGCTACCATTATGTAGCTGCTAGTCTAGCGGCTCTAGCCTAGCCCATTTTGCACTTCGCTACGTTATGAAGGTCCAATATTTTCTAGTTAAATTTTCCTTGTTTTACGTCAATGTTTTCTTAATTGAGTCTAAATTAGATTGTGACTTTTGCAATTTTTTTACGCTTCTGTTATATATTTCATGGCTTTTGATTGTCTTATATCTTACTATGTACTATACTAAAGAAAAGGTCCCTTTTTGATTGGCCATGATAAGATAAAATACTTGGTGTTAACATGATATTACTAATATGACCTTCAATATCAACTACCATTGCATTTCAATATGTAGTAAATATCTCAGTTATTGTTTTTCTTTGTTTGTCTCTTCTCTCATCCCCTTCTCAAAAACCTAGAGAAAACTCATCATCCTCTTCCTCCTTTGCTCAGATCTAGTCCTTTAGGGGCTAGATCTGAGCAAAGATTGTTTGTTTTAGGAGCTATTTAGTTATTTTTAATAAATTTCTTCGCTATTAGAGCGATTCTTTTCTTCGCTATTAGGGAGATTATTTTCTTCGCTATTAGGGCGATTTTATCTGCACTTTGATAGTGTTTTTTTTCAATAGATTTGTTCGTGATTTGGTTTGTTGGATACAAGTACATCGGCGATTTGAAGGAGGCAAGATCAAGTCCTTCTTCAACAGAATAATAAATCTAGGGTTTCCGAGCTTCTCGCTACGCATGAGTTTTTGGGCAAATCACTCCTCTCTCATAGGAGTATCTTTTTTCAAGAAGAAAATCAATCAAAATGGTCGAATTATGATTTCGAATACCATTCCTTATCCAATCTCTACGTACAAGATTTGGGTGCTACCGTTGTGGATCGCTCTTTCTCTTTGCGTGCATCTTTCATTGTATTTTTTCATCCTTATGTTGTACTTCTTTTTTCTTAAAAACTATCATGTAAACGTGTTAGAGCATTGCTCAGTTGAACCCACTAGCGTTGGTATGTCAAGTTAGTTGTCAATTTTAATTGCCAAAATGCATTCTTGATTTAGTATACTAAAGATAGTTTCGGACTAGATTAAGTCTAAGAAGTAGAATCGAAGCTATCCTTGAAGGATGAAGTTTGAAGACTACAAGAAGACATCAACAAGGACTTCATCGTCAAAGGTATGTGGTAATTGATTTCATTTGGATTCTTGTTCAATTCTACCTTTATAATCTATCGAAACAAATGCTCACTCTATGGAACAATTTCTATGACGGTAAATGTACATTTATGTATATATACTCAAGGTTATTTGAGCCACGACTTTTGTGACAATAACCTTTATCCCTGGAAAGATTCTCACGTTTTGAGTTATAACGATGAAGTTATGAGTGATTTATTAAAGTAACAATTATAAGTGTTGCTGTAATTGTTACAGTTCGTTAGTAGGAAACAATCCATGAACTGTTTGTAACGGTTCACGGATTTGAGCCCAATTACGTGACTAGAAGCCTTTTTTAGTCAAGTTTTTTATGTTTCCTTATCTAGGCAAGATAGATATTACTCCAAACATATTTGATTACCATATTAAAGTGTTTGCGATTCCTTCCTAAGATAAATTGTGATTTATTCACATAAATACAATATTGTGGTATTTTTGAAGAGATTAAAGAATTGTTTGGCAAGTCATGACGTAAATGGCAAAGTAGGTAGTTATCTTTTTTATAGCATAGGCGTACCTATTCAAAAAGGTGTTGGAGCCCAGCTTGTCGCTAGACTTTCGACTACCTCTGTGTACGAACCTCTTTTTTGATTTCTAATAAAAGCCCCTGGTAGCTGCCTTTCTCTTAAAAAAAAGAATAAAAAATACAATATTTGATAAATTAATTATTTATTTAATTATTTTCGCAAGAGTTGTAACTTAGGAAAGACTCCAAAATTAGGAGAGTCTTGAAAAAAGAAAATAGCTTTGCTTAGCTTTCAATCTACCTTGTTCATTATAAATAAAGGGTTCATGAGCGATACACGTTTTCATCCCCTATGGAAAATTGGTGTAAGCTTCATAAGGTTGTTTTCCATGTCTTTTGTTCTTCATGAACAAGAGTGAGATAAAAGTCTTTGTATTTGGGATCACAAATCCGAGTTGATAATAATCTTCGTGATTGTTTTTATAACTTGTAATCTTGGTTTTTCACCTCTTGTCTATTTTAAGGTTTTCTCTTCTGATATAAGACCATTCAAGAGTTGTTGATCATAAACCGTAGGTTTTGATACATTTCAGTTCTCGATCGTATACCAACACTTGTTAGTCGAAATCGGAACTAGAAAGAAAACTTCGATTAAGGTATCTCGTAAAAAACCTTAAGAAGTTTTAAACAAGATATCTTTAGATTTATTCTAGTTGTTCTTGTTGTAGAATAATTAGGTTTCTCTTCCTTTTATTGAAGAGTATAATAAGCCATAATCTACAAGTTTGTTTTGATATTACTTTTACCTAGTAATTATTTTTCTCAAAACAAACATAAGCTTTTCAAAACCTTGATTTACATCTAAAGGGAAATCGATTCGGTGTTTTATGAAAAACAAAAGATCGAAAAGTATCAACCGTGTTGTTGTATCTTCTGAAGAGAACCTTGTTATTCCAGAAGATTTTCGGGAATAACTTCTAAAGAGAATTTGTGTTCTGCTAGAAGTTATACGAGAAGAATTTCTAAAGAGAATCGGTGTTCTGCTAGGAGTTCTACAAGTGCTTGAATACAACTGAAGCAGGTATTACATCTAGTCCGAATAGGTAGTAGGAAATTGGTGTAACATCTTATAATCAGTGTGTGTTTATTCTGGACTAGGTCCCAGGGTTTTTCTGCATTTGTGGTTTCCTCGTTAACAAAATTCTGGTGTCTATGTTATTTCTTTTCTGCATTATATTTTCTTTATATAATTGAAATAATATAGGTTGTACGTTAATCAATTATAGTTGTTAAATACATCCTTGTTTGTTGGATAAGACTTGATTGATCTTGGACACTTGACTTTGTCTTTTTCACATTCTTAGACCAGTCTGGACTAACCCTGTTTTAAGTGGACACCGTGTTGAAATATTTCTTTAGTGATTGTTGCTTAAAGAGGTTTATACACGGTGGGACATAAATAGGTTGTGATAAAAACAAAAGATATTGGTTTGATACCGTCCAAGAACTCACACATTATAATCAGGTTTACCGACGTGTTTCTGTTTAACTCTATTTATGTTGAGAAAGAGATATAACTCTTGGATATACTTTTCTTTGATTGAGTCTGATTGTCTAGTTGATTCTCTTGAAAGTATATTGGAGTTAGCCCATTCAAATTTCCAAACAAAATATTGGGTGTGGTTGTTATACCCCCGCTTTTTCAATTGGTATCAGAGCAGGCAAACACGCTAAGACCTTATAAGTCTATATTTGAAGCAATCTAATTATTATGGACAGAAGTGCTATCTCTATAAACGTACCGCCAGCCTTCGATGGCACAAACTATTTATGGTGGAAAATTGCTATGCGTGCTTTTATACAAGAGCGAGATTTTCAATCATGGGTTTGTATTGTTAATGTCTATGATCCTCCATTAGTTACAGTAGACAGTGTAACCGTTGCAAAGGATATTGGTGATTATGATGATCTTGAGATTCTTGCTACAAAGCAAAATTCTGACGGATTAAATGCTATCATCCATGCCATTACCCCAAATCTTCAGCATCACGTGACTACGTGTATTAAGCCTAAAGATGCTTGGGATATTTTAGAAACCGTATTTGAAGGGAATGCCGCAGAGAAAGAAGCAAGGCTTCAAAATCTAGCTTCTGACTGGGAAAACCTTCGCATGTCTGATGATGAAACCTTTGATGAGTTTTACCAAAAAACTTTGGTGTGAAAAATCCTCAGGTCTCAACCATCAAGATACGAGTCTAAGAAACATGTCATTGAAGAAGCAAACGATCTTTCAACACTCTCCAGAAATACTATTGTTGGAAAGTTAAATATCTTTGATAATGAACACCGGTCTGAAAAATAGGTGATTTCTCTTAAAGCTGTAAACAATTATGAATCCTCTAAGGATAAATCTGGTTCGCCAGATACTAGGGATGTTACTCCACGACAATTTATAAAACTCTTGAAAAACAGGAAAAAGAGTTTTTTTAAAGTTACAACATCTCCTAATGATGATGTACAATGCTTTAACTGTCGTGGTTTCGGGCACTTTTTCTTCGGATTGCCCTAGCTGAAGCCGTAGACAATCGGCATATGCAACAGCTTTGCCTACTCTTGATGATGGACCTGAATATTATGATCACCAAGAGTATGCAGGCGAGGTTGCATTAGCTACTGGAAATAACCGTTCGGATACCGATTTTGATTCTGACGAAGAAGTGTTCCATGTAGATCCAGTTGCTAATAAACTTCATAAGCAATGTCATCAGAAACTTTCGGAAGCTGAAAGCACCATATTCAGTGAGAAAGTAAAATATGACAGACTTCGTAGTCGGAATAAAGACTTGCAAGACCAACTTGATTCTATTGGTTCAAGAGATTATCTCAATGAAATACCAAAGCTTAAAGAAGAAATTACCGGAAGTCGTGATCGGGAAATTATTCTTCAAGAAAAGCTAGGTAACTTGGAGAACATTGAGATGAACTTGTTATTTGATTCGGAACGAGAAAATCTCAAAGTTCAATGTGAATCATCCAAGAATGATCTAGTTATTGTGCTTGAAAAGGTCAAAAGGTTAGGAGAAGAAAACTCGAGCTTAAAAGAGAGTTTGTCTAGAAATAGCAGCTCAGAAAAATTAACCTCGATATTGGGAGAATGTTGTAGAATTCATCGTGATACACGAGGATTGAGCTATGAAGGAATATACGCTCCTGGTATTTGCAAAGAGGTAAAATTTGTCAGAGCTAAAGATTCTTCTCAACCAAAACCTTTGACGGTTGACAAAAGTGAAGTATCTCTACCAACTGCCTAAGACAGAAAGAGGAAATTTTGTCAATCTCCAAAGCAAGCACATACACATTCAGGTAAAACTAAACATAACTTTTTCCATTCTACTAAACATTGCTTTATTGTGGAAAACCAGGTCAATTGCAAAGGAATTGCATATTTTTGAACGAGATAAAACCAGATCTGGTTCTGTTAAGATGACAAGATCTGATGTTCCAAACTGGAGAAAAACTGAGTCTCATAATATCAATTCTTCCAGTATTACCCTCAAGAAGTTTCATAATTATATTGGGGAGAAAAAGAAATACGTTTCTCCAAAATCTGCTCAGAAATGGGTACCAAAGAAAATCAATAAAGCAACGAGTGTTATTAAGAAGGATCTCCCAGACAAGAGTTCGACGGGATAACATCTTAAAAAGGTATGGAACAATTATTGAAAATTTCAAGGAAGTTGTTAAATTCCTAGAGTCTATGCATGATTTTGTTTCGAATACCTGTGGTGAGCAAGATTTTGTTCACCTCAACACAACCTGATTGTGTTGGAAGTGCATCCTCACCAAGAAGCCCTTGTAAATGCGGCGAGGATTGCAAAAGAATTGGGGCGCACATATTATGTTGGGTATTTTTTGAATATGTGGAAAAATTTATTGTTTTGAGCTGAGTTTAACTCCCTTACATATTTCTCGAAATATGTGTTGGTAAGCTTTCTCTTTAACCAAGTTCATCTTATATTCTTGACGAAAGTCAAAAGATGATCATGTGAAAATCTTGGTAACATCTTACATGATTTGTGTGAGGCAGTCATTTGATGTAGACTCGGAATGTTTCGTATTGATTATTCGATCACTTGAAAATTGCTTTGAAGCTAATAGTTTGTGTGAGACAGCTATTCCTGTCTTCTAAGAATGTTTCAATGATTGAAATGAGAGTTTAAAACAAATTAACCATGATTGGATATATCACAGTATGCGTACTTGTATGCTAACTATTGCAAGTTATTCCAAGTCCGGGAACCATGGTATGCATACCCGTATGCGTATTGGTTGGTTAATGAAAGTCCGGGAACTTAGTATGCGTATCCGTTCGCGTACTGGCGTAAGTTCAAGTTCCGGAGTTTAGCTGAATTTGGTGGTATGCATACACGTTCACGTACTGTCGAACCCAAACTTAGTCCGGACACTTAGGTATGCGTACACGTTTGCATACTTGAGTAGGTTATGTTCTAAAATCTGTTTGTTCATGAACTAATACATTTATATAATAAGGAATGCAATGTTTTGCAAATTGTGGATATAATGTTCATGAATTGATTCGAGTGAATCAAAATCGATTTTGCTTCAATTGTGTCTTGTATACTACTATGAGAATATAAACAATTGAACAACTCTATGAGTAACACAATTAGATTCATTTGATTATCATTTGATCTAGAAGTGTTAGATGAATATGGCTAAATACCATGTGTATGATTCTTAATTACCTAACTTGATTTATGATTGAAATTCTTAAGTATAACAGGTTAGAAGCAATAATCAAAGCCATTGGATGTTGGTTTTTATTGTCAAAGAAACTTTTTCATACACTTATGGTAACTATTCTTGGTGTAAATCCTTATGGAAAAGGTTATTCTTCATTCTAAGCATATCAATTCTTGTTTATAAAAGTTTGTATCTTAGAAAAGATGATCACAATACTTGATCTACATGATTACATATTGTGTATTGTTACCATGAGATAGTTCTATTTTTTTAGTTACACGATCTCATGAGAGACTTTCAATGATTGGTCCTTAGCTCGTATCTCCTTGTGGGATTTCTAAAATCCAATATATAAATCCTTCTCCCTGGAGGAAGGTCACTCTTGTTGTTCTTTCGGGAATGACATTTTATGGGGGAGAGTTCTTAAATAAACTTGTGCTTAATTGCTATATCTTTAAGGGGAGAAGCGGTTGTGGAACATGTAGGGGTTAACTTGTATCTTAATAAACTCCTTGATGAAGTCACTAAGTTTCAACTCAGTGATATCATCTAAAGTAAAGTTGATATGTTCTCTTTTAGTCATGAATAATCTCTTTGAGAATTTCATTATGATCCCACAATTTTCGTACCTCTGCCAATTTATATTAACAAAAATGGGGAGAATTATTTTGTAGTTCACACTACATATACATATGGTTTACGGATCATTATGTAAGGGGGAGTGGTTTTCATTGTGAGATGAAGTATTGACTAAGGGGGAGTGATACATATCATCGTAGTATTATTGTCAAAGTTGTGATACAATTGAACTTTGATGCTGTGTAATAATACTATGATGGATCTTCAACAAGTACAGGATGAACACACGCATAGTTGAAGAACCAAGGAAATCAAGCATGTCGGATTTTGGAGCTGTAATGCTTTTAACAAGTACAATCCATATGTAAAATGGTTTTGTCACTAAAATTGACAAAGAGGGAGTTTGTTAGAGCATTGGTCAGTTGAACCAACTAGGGTTGGTATGTCAAGTTATTTGTCAATTTTATTTTCCAAAATGCATTCTTGATTTAATATACTAAAGATAGTTTCGGACTAGATTAAGTCTAAGAAGTAGAATCGAAGCTATCCTTGAAGGATAAAGTTTGAAGACTACAAGAAGATATCAATAAGTACTTCATCATCAAAGGTATGTGGTAATTGATTTCATTTGGATTCTTGTTCAATTATACCTTTCTAATCTATCGAAACAAATGCTCACTCTATGGAACAATTCCTATAACGGTAAATGTACATTTATGTATATATACTCAAGGTTATTTGAGCCACAACTTTTGTGACAATAACCTTTATCTCTGGAAAGATTCTCACGTTATAGTGAATGAGCTTATGAATTCAACGAGCGAAGAATCACTCAATTCTGAGTTATAACGATGAAGTTATGAGTGATTTATTAAAGTAACAATTATAAGTGTTGCTGTAATTGTTACAGTTTGGTAGTAGGAAACAATCCATGAACTGTTTGTAACGGTTCACGGACTTGAGCCCAATTACGTGACTAGAAGCCTGTTTTAGTCAAGTTTTTGATGTTTCCTTATCTAGGCAAGATAGCTATTACTCCAAACATATTTGATTACCATATTAAAGTGTTTGTGATTCCTTCCTAAGATAAATTGTTTATATTTGATTACCATATTACATAAATACAATTTTTGCTAAATTAATTAATTATCTTGGAAAGAGTTGTAACTTAGGAAAGACTCCCAAAATTAGGAGAGTCTTTAAAAAGAAAAATAGCTTTGCTTAGCTTTCAAGCTACCTTGTTCACTATAAATAAAGGGTTCGTGAGTGCTACACGTTTTCATCCCCTTTGGAAAATTGATGTAAGCTTCATAAGGTTGTTTTCCATGTCTTGTATTCTTCGTGAACAAGAGTGAGATAAAAGTCTTTGTATTGGGGATCACAAAGACGAGTTGATAATAATCTTCGTGATTGTTTTTACAACTTGTAATCTAGGTTTTTCACCTCTTGTCTATTCTAAGGTCTTCTCTTCTGATATAAGACCATTCAAGAGTTGTTGATCATAAACCCTAAGTTTTAATAGATTTCAGTTCTCGATCGCATACCAACACTTGTTAGTCGAAATCGGAATTAGAAAGAAAACTACAATTAAGGTATCTCGTAAAAAAACCTTAAGAAGTTTTAAACAAGATATCTCTAGATTTATTCTAGTTGTTCTTGTTGTAGAATAATTAGGTTTCTCTTCCTTTTCTTGAAGAACATAATAAACCCTAATCTACTAGTTTGTTTTGATATTACTTTTACCTAGTAATTGTTTTTCTCAAAACAAAAACAATATTTCCAAAACCTTGATTTACATCTAAAGGGAAATTGATTCGGTGTTTTGTGAAAAATAAAAGATCGAAAAGTATCAACCGTGTTTTTGTATCTTCTGAAGAGAACCTTGTTCTGCCAGAAGATTTACGGGAATAACTTCTAAAGAGAATTTTTGTTCTGCTAGAAGTTATACGAGAAGAATTCCTAAAGAGAATCGGTGTTCTGCTAGGAGTTCTACAAGTGCTTGAATACAATCGAAGGTGTATTACATCTAGTCCGAATAGGTAGTAGGAAATTGGTGTAACAGCTTATAATCAGTGTGTGTTTATTCTGGACTAGGTCCCGGGGGTTTTCTGCATTTGCAGTTTCCTCGTTAACAAAATTCTGGTATCTGTGTTATTTCTTTTCCGCATTATATTTTCTTTATATAATTAAAATAATACAGGTTGTACTTTAATCAATTATAGTTATTAAATCCAACCTTGTTTGTTGGATAAGACTTGATTGATCTTGGACATTTGACTTTGTATTTTTCACATTGTTAGACCAGTCTGGACTAACCCTGTTTTAAGTGGACACCGTGTTGAAATATTCCTTTAGTGATTGTTTCTTAAAGAGGTTTATACACGGTGGGACTTAAATTAGTTATGATAAAAACAAAAGATATTGGTTTGATACCGTCCAAGAACTCACACACTATAATCAGGTTTACGGACTTGTTTCTGTTTAACTCTTATTGTGTTGAGAGAGAGATATAACTCTTGGATATACTTTTCATTGATTGAGTCTGACTGTCTAATTGATTCTATTGAAAGTATATTGGAGTTAGTCCATTCAGATTGCCAAACGAAATATTGGGTTTGGTTGTTAGACCCCCTCTTTTTCAAAACGTTTCTTATTTAAAATGAAATACTAATGTTTTGATTATCAAAAATAATAATAATTAACTACCACTGTACATATCTATTCAAGGGTGAAAATATATATTAAATCATATTTACATATTCACAGAAATGCCATTGTGTTTAAAAATAGATCAAAAAATTAACAAACTTGATGTCTTTCAAAATACCCACCAGATTTTTGTAGAATTAATATATTTGGAAAGCTCTTTGAATTATCAACGTAGTGAGTAAAACATTAATATTAAAATTTTATTTTATGATAAAATTTTCATCGTTATCAAATTTGGTGTTGTTAAAAGAATCAAATTCAAGCATGTACATCACACATGGGTTTTCTCTAATTTGTTCCTAATTTTAGGATCAATTAGTATAACACAACTCCTCTCTTTTTGAACAGTATCCTAGAAAGCTAGAAGTGACCTAAGTTCCAGTCAAATGTAGCTATGTAATGTATGCCCTTTTACTTATCAAGAAAATAAAAAAGAATACAAGTCAAGGAGAAAATAAAAGTTAAAACTAGAAAATGTTATCTATAGAATGATGTAAGTCCATTGGTAGTCTTTAGATGCTAAATTCAATTAGGTAGCATTTCTAATATAACTCACCCGTGACAATGATTATTCGTTCAAAATCTTTAAAAATGAATTTAGTTTATGTTTATGCGGGATTTGGATGAAAAATTCTTGTAAATAGCAAATTGTAACGCGAATTGCAGAGAATAATGTTACTTTTTATTCTAATGTTGACTTGATTTTGAATGATGCATTTCTTCTCATCTAAATGAATCTTATTTTTGACGGTAAAAAGAACACAAATTCAACTTCAAATTATATCTTGGATTTAGACATTCCATATAGTATGCGGTTTGCTAGTTTTTCATTATTTTGGTCACGAGCATACCGGCACAGCATTTATACTGGCACACTACAGTTTCTCCCTTCGTTATCTAGCTATTAGTTAACGGGTTACGATTATTCCTATGTTGTTTTGGGTTACGATCCAAAGAGTTGATAGTAGAAGTCTTCACAGACTTGAAGTAACTCAAAATAGTAGACTCTGTCTATAAATTCATGTGTGTTGGCCAGATTAGTTGTAGGCATAAGGATATTGAAGGAATTGAGTAACGAATAAGTGTTTACTTGGTATCCCTATACGAAGTTGTGGTAGTCAATTTGTATAATGACTTAATTATGAAAGTATTCAAAAATGGACTAGTATTAGAGCGATGCTCGGTCAAACTCACAAAGCATTGGTATGTCAAGTTTGATTGTGATATTTTAGTTCCAAACCTCAAAGCTGCTTGATTTGATTATTAGATTCAAGTTCGTTAGGTTAGAATAGGAACATAGAAATATTGAGACTCGCTCTTATTACTCATGAAGAACTTGAAGACGTACCGGCATCAACAAATACATCATTCTTCAGTTCGAGGTTAGTAACAACATACTTGACTTGTTCCAAATCTATCTATGTTCTTTAAAGTCAGTACTTATTGAAAACATAACTTACGGGGTATAGTTTGTTTACTTATCTATATTATTGGTGACTTGGTTATTATACTATTGTTAGAGCATTGCTCGGTTGAACCCACCAAGTATTAGTATGTCAAGTTTGGTTGTCATATTTTTTTTTCCAAAATCTCGAAGCTGCTTGATTTGATTACTAGCTAAAATCTGCTTCGTTAGGTTAGATTAGGAACATAGAAATGTTGAGACTTGCCCTTGTTACTCTGACGAACCTGAAAACATATCGGCATCAATGAACATATCATCCTTCTGTTCGAGGTTAGTAACACAGTGTTGAATTTTTCCATTTATATCAGTTTCTTTCAGGTCAGTTTATATTGAAAACATAGCATACGAAGTTTGTTTACTTGTCTCTTATATTGGTGACTTGATCATTTAACTATGGTCAAAGTCAAAGAAAGATATACTAGTTATTTCATACAACTTTGATATATGAAGTTACGAAGTATGGTCTATCTAGTAGAATCGACATAACACTAATTAGTAATTCTTTATTATTTAGTGTGTCGAACTTTCGGTTGAATCCATACCGTGGAATTATGTTTAATTATATAGTTTAATGAAGTAGACTTGCGAAACTTGTTTCCTAGTTGAAAAGTGACCCAGTAGGATGTCTAATAGGATAGATCCATTAATAAGGATCTCTACTAGGACTGATTCCAAGGATCTCTATTAGAACCGATCATATGGATCTCTAGTGGGATATATCACATATAACCCAATATTACATTTTCGGTTTACTACTATCCTAGGGTTTATGTAACTACCGAAAACGTAGTTTGGTTAAAAAGGAAAGTTCACAAATGTCGACATAACGATTTGAATATATGCTAAACTATTATTACTTAATGTTCACATATTTTCCTTGATACTCAACGCAAGATCCCAAAACCGAAATATTCTGATTTTTAAAATTTTTTAGAATTATATGCTTTCCATATTCGGAGGATAACATATCTCTTGTTGATGTATTTGTAAAGTATATCAACGTTACACTAATTGGTAACTTGCTGTTATAAATTCAACCATTGGGATTATATATGAAGGAATATCATAAACAAAATCTAAGAAAGTAGACTTACGAAATCATGTTTCGAAGTAAAAACAAAATTCATGATTGTTCTCCGGTAAGGACCGATACCTTATGGCAAGGACCGATCCCAGGTGCAACACTGATTCCTGGCCGATCATTTTAAGAGTTTATCTGTATTTGCATTTCGATAAATATATTTTGTGATATTAGGGTTTGTACAGACATCGAGGTGTATATGAGTTGAACTTGGAACGTTCACGTAATGTTGACATGTGCTAAACTTATTTTGTTTCTCAATGTTCAAGTATTTTCCTTGATTCTTACGGCGAGATCCCAAAATCGATATATTCTGATATCTTTTGGATACTCGGATTTGTACGCTTACCATATCCCATAAATTTGCATATTTCTCATTGTTATAGTAGTAAACTATATGTATGTATGCTAGATAATATTAGTTGTCAAGTAAGAGTGATTTCAGTGTATTAGTTGGATTACAGTTGGAATTCATGAAAACCGAAAATATACATTTAATTCATATCTTAAGGATTTTCAGATTTGGTAATTCCTTGTCTTTCAAACAAGCCTTGGTCATAACACTATAAATAGTGAAACTTGTATTCTTACAAACTCATCCCCTTGGGACATACGAACTTAAGTGATTATATGGGAAGCCACTGCGTTACCTGGCTTGAACCCAACAAAGCCGCGCGACCATGCTCTTTTGGGGATGGTTTTGTCAGAACTCAACCACGGTTGGCTTTGACCCGATTGGTCAAGCGTGGCCATTACAATTTCTCAGGGCCTTTGAGTCTACATCTACACCCCTTATGCGAAGACGGATGGTTAGACATGTAATATGCCGCAAACCCTATAGGGTTTTGTCTCATAATGCTTGGTATGGTTTCTTGCTAGATATTCCATACCTTGGGGTTATTGATCTTTGCCATCCTAAGTGTATTAGGTGATGGATTAGGCTGCGATCGAAAACCGTCAAGTCGGAAAGTATACATCGGGCTAGTATAACACACCGAGAGGCCGGGCTGGTATATAACACACCGAGAATCGGCCCCGTACGGGACTAATAAAGTAGCTTTATCTTTTAAGATGTCACAAGATGATTTTCAAAGTTACTTACAAATTTAACCTAAGCGAAAATCCACCATCACCATATCCCATAAATTTGCATATTTCTCATTGTTATAGTAGTAAACTATATGTATATGCTAGATAATATTAGTTGTCAAGTAAGAGTGATTTCAAAAGGTATTAGTTGGATTCTGTTGGAATTCATGAAACGAAAATATACATTTAATTCATATTAAGATTTTAGAGGAGAGTAATCTAATTAGGTAAAATCTATTGCATTGCCTTCGTTTAATGACTTCTTTAGGATCAAAAAACTTTTAGCGGTACCGTTGGTGGGAAACTAATCATGTTGTCATTTTAGTTTTCGATTATTGATTTGATTGACTAACAGTGTAGTTATCCTTGATCTATCAAACTTGTTTATTTTGTGGTCATTTTCTTTTGATATAAGGCCACTCAAGTTTGTTTAAGGATTGCTATTTTAGATCTATCTGATTCGAGATCTACAGATAGAACTTTTCATCATCCAATATTAACATACTTAGCTCTGTGTATGTTGATCATTAGTAGAAAACCTAGTTGTTTGTGAAGGTGATCATACTTTGAAGATTGAAGAGCATTCCTTTTTGTTATTTTGATCTTTTTGATACTTCGTGCACACTTGATTCTCTAAGATCTAAAAAGTAGTTATTTCAACAAACATCAGACTTATGGAAAGATCAGGCAAACTGGTTAGCTGCTTTATCTCGTAGAATTGCTAGACCAAAGCTTGCTGACAGAGATAAATTATTTCTATAATCTTTGTCTTGGTATTGTTGTTTGACTAAAGGAGTTTATATTGAATAGGCGGAAGAACCTTTATACCCAACTTATCTCTGACCATTAACAGGTTTGAAAGGCACACAATGAGGTGGTTATTGGAACAAGTTAGTCCTTTACCGTTTCGGGTTACGATCCAAAAGTGTTGAGAAGCAGAAGTATTTACAGTAGGTGAAGCAACTTGAATAATGGACTCTATCTAGGGATTCAAGTACGTAGTCCAGATTGATTGTAGGCGCAAGGATACTAAAGGAACTGAGTAACTAGGAGTATTTTACTTGGTCTCAACTATAAATTGTGATAGTCCTTAGTGTAAACCAAAATTACAAACAAAACAAATAAAGATAAGGTTACGATACTACATTTCTTTTGAAGACTGTTAGAGCATAGCTCGGTTGAACCCACCAAGTGTTGGTATGTCAAGTTTGGTTGTCATATTTTAGTGAATCAAAACTCATTTAAAGAGTCGCTTGATTATGTTCTAGAGTCAACTTCGTATAGGTTAGCTTGAAAGTATTAGGATATGAGACATTACAAGTATTGTGAAGACTTGAAGAAGTGAAGAAGTAAGAAGCTACAACGTTAACATCATCCTTCCACTTGAGGTTAGTGATATTTGACTTGAATTGTTTCATTCCGTAACGTATCTTTCAATTCGTGCATATTGAAAACAAAACTGCGAAGCATGAACACTCTAGTTAGACATAGTATTAAGGAATACAATACGAGGTTTATTGCTTAACCATTAAACTTTGTAGATAAGATATCGACATAGTCGTTTAAATGCTATTGTGATTATGTATGGGTATGAGGTGAGGATTTCATCCTTGGAAATAATGTTTTACATGTGTTTTAAGGAAGTAAATTCATGAACTTGTTTTGTGAATCGAAAAGGAAATCGCCAGGCGTTATTGGTATTGTTATTCATTGCATATCTTGTGAACAACCAATATGTGTGATTAGTATAACCGCTCATGACTTGTTTGTGTTCTTGGTAAAACTATTCACAAAGGCCTGACTTTTGTATTGGTATGACTTTTATTAGTGAAACCGATCTTAAGTAATCACCTGAGATGGTATGATCGAGTTTGTGATTTTGTGTAAGACCAACTCTGGGTAAATGGGAACCGATCCTAGTAAGAGGTGCAACACATCACAAAGTGGAATCGATCCTTGTATGAGGTGCAACATGTTTTAGCATAAATATGAACCGATCCTATGGACATGTGCAACACGTTTTTAGGAAAAGGGGAACCGATCCTATGGACATGTGCAACACATTCAAGTTAGATACATATATATGTAGGGAACCGATCCTAGTACCTAGTCAACCGAATTTTGGAAAGCTAGTGTGACTATTCACAGTACTCACATGGAGGTAGAACCGAAACTTGTTTTGGTAGAACCGTTAAACCCATGATTGGTGATTGAGTGTTCTTGATCAATCATATAGTTCTTGAAAGTCAGATGAACCAATTTTAAACTTGTTTGGAAGTGTGGCAAATCGGTTTCAAGATTGTAAGTATGAAAGAGGACTTACAGAGTAAGGATGTCGACATACTTTGAACATGTGCAGTAACGCTTATCTTTAATTGTTCAAAGTTATTCCTTAATAGCTAAAGGAAGAAAATCCCAGGATCGAAACATAAATAAGTTAAGAATCTTTTATTTAAGGTTTTTAATTTTATTTTAGGAAAATGATAATTAGTAATGTGTATTTACTAGTTGAAGATTTTCCAAAGAGATTTTCGGTCAATATTTTGGACAAAGCATTTCCAAGAATTATGGAAACCGAATTTGGAATATATTGCATATCTTGAGAATATTTTCGGTTTTGGAAATTCCTTGGTGTCCAAACTTCCTTGTCTATAAATACTTGAAGTTTGCATTTCTAGCAAATTAATCCTTCGTGACAGAAAACTTCCTCGGTTGTGTTGTTACTGGTGAAGCCGCCTATTCGGAGAGGAGAGTAACCTAATTAGGTGAAATATTTTACGGCCGCTCAGTTTAAAGTTTTCTTTGGGATTGAGAAGCTCTATTAGTACCGTTGGTGGGAAACTAGATAATTGCGGTTTATCTTGTGTTTTCGATTGATTTGATTGACTAAAGGTGGTTGAACTTTGATTGCACCTAGTTTGTTTATGCTTGATAATCTTCTCTTCTGATATAAGATTCACTCAAACTAGATCAAAGTTTCGACAGGGATCTTTAGACTGTTTGTAGATCTAAAGACGTCTTGTGATAATCCATTGTTAACAGACTCCGTTCTGTGCGTGATTGATCACAAGAGATTCAAGTTGTTGTGTGCAGGCGTTTATTGAAGATCTAAAAAGATTTGAAGACAAAGAAGATATTGAAAAATTTCTGATTTGGGGTTCATAATCATTGGTGTACACAATCTTGTTTCAGTATAGAGGATCCAACTATAATCGGTTTATCCTTGTGGTAGATTAGATTGATTAGTTGTGTAGATCGACATCAATACAATTCATTGTGATTAAAAGTATTGATTGCAAAATCTTAACAATTACCTTTGGTAGTTGAGAATAAGATAGATATAAGAACCTGACGAAGGAGTTTATTGAGATAAACAAAAGAGCCTTTGTCGAACTCACATCACTTGGTTGAAAATAGTTGCTACCAAACAGATTTGTTGTTCCTTTACTGTTTGTAATACGAACCAAAGGAATTGTTCCAAGTACGTGACTTATTCATAAGTTGGTGGCGTGGGAATACAGAGGGAACTAGGTGAACTATAGGTTTAGTTGCTTGGTCTCAACTATACGAAGTTGGTTTGATTTTGTATAGCGGCTTAATCTTGAGAGTATTCAATTCTGGACAAGGTCCCGGGGTTTTTCTGCATTTGCGGTTTCCTCGTTAACAAAATCTTGCTGTGTCTTTTACTTTTCTATTTCCGCAATTATAATTGTTTTTATTATAATTAGATGTAAAATACACAAACGTAAATTCATATTTACTTGATAAGTAATCCTATTGTGTTTGGTTAAGTCCGGACCTTTTTATCAAGTAAACATACTTCGTTGTTGTATTGTCTCGATCTTGTATCCATAGACGATCACACGAAGTGCGAATCGATTAGTTGTATTGTCTCGACTCAGTCCATAGACAATCACTTTCGGAGAAATGAATTATAGGTAGGAAAATTTTTATCTTGAGGTATATTTGGGTACCCTCGCCTTTTCAAAGAAAGGTTATACCCGTGCTTCACGAATCCCAAGTAAAGCACTATAAAGCCGTACCTTAGATCTCGAAGATCCTTGAGTGTTTGGAAGACAAACTTTGCAACAAAATACACAAGCATGTAGGAATTGAGTTTTCCAGTATTGCCATGTCTCCAATTAATAGTAAACGATCAAGGATGGGTTGGTTAAGATTTAAGAAATAAATTTATTGCAACCCAAGTTAATTCTCGATTGCGAATGAAAATTATTTCCTAACATATAGAAATCTAGTTTTCAAGTTAGCATTTAGACTTGCAATGAGTTTTTTTTATTTTTCTAGACAATTTTTAGCTTAACTAAATTTTATGAAAAAGAATTACTACTAAATATAAGAAAAGAAATGTACTTTCCAACCAAAGGAATTGGCTAAGATATAGCGATTCGTAAGTGTGTACAAAGTTTGCCTTAAAAAAAATGAATGAGCCCAAATATAATAGAATGTTTGGTTGGCTGTTAAGTTTTTATAGGTTTGTGAACTCATAAGAGAGAAATAAGATTCATAAGCTTTGTAGGTTCGCAAACTAAAGTGTATATAAGATTCGGAAGAAGTCACGCCTTATTAGGTTCGTGAGACCAAAAGAGTAGGTTTCACGAACTCAAATGCAAAAGATGCTGCAAGAAAAATTTAGCTCCTTAGATTTGCGAACTCACCCTTTTAAGTTCGGGAACTCTCAAAAATTCATATGAAAACTCACCCTTTTAGGTTTGCAAACTTATATGACATGAAAACTCGAGAGAAGTTTTCTTCAATAAGATCGTGAATTCACCACTTTTGGTTCACGAACTCAAATGTTAAAAAGGTTTCAGATAAAATTATCTTCAATAGGTTCGCAAACTCACCGTTTTTAGGTTTGTGAACTTAAGCGAATTATTAATCTTATTTTTGAGTACTGCAAGCTATATGTTCAGAAAATCAAATTTTAGATTCATGAATTGAAGTAATGAAAATCATTAGTAGTAAACTACAAAAAAAAAAAAAAAAAAAACTTACAAACTCAAGAATGAATTTGCAATTCTTGGTATTTTCATTAAAACACTTATGCTTTCTTTCAAGTTTAGTTTCGAGTCTCAACAGGCAAGTGATTGGAAGTCGAAACATCACCATACTTATCAAAAACTAAGTTGTGATACAATATTCTTTAAATATGATCGTTTCTAAAGTTCTCGAATTTTGCTACGATAGATAGATAGAATAGAAAAGAATCTTAAGGGTAAGACTAGTCTTCGTTACTAACCTTGATAAATTTATTTGAATTGATATCTTTTTTAATCATTAATTCTTTATTCTTCACGAGTAACTTAGAAAATCCTAAAACTTTATTACCTAATTTTTTCCAAAATGAAGCTGAATTTAGTAGGGTAAATCAAGAAATAGTTTTGGCATCTAATTTGACAACATACTTGATATACCAAGGTATGCGCACGTTCAAGCGAGCATTGGCTTAAAAAACTCCCCATTTGCCAATTTTAGTGACAAAACTTTAAAATACATATGAACTTTTAAGAATATGACTTACAACACAAACGACAAAGAGGGAGATTTTTATTTGTAATCATTAATTCTTTATTCTTCACGAGTAACTTAGAAAATCCTAAAACTTTATTACCTAATTTGTTCCAAACTGAAGCTGAATTTAGTAGGGTAAATCAAGAAATAGTTTTGGCATCTAATTTGACAACATACTTGATATACCAAGGTATGCGCACGTTCAAGCGAGCATTGGCTTAAAAATCTCCCCCTTTGTCAATTTTAGTGACAAAACTTTAAAATACATATGAACTTTTAAGAATATGACTTACAACACAAACGACGTAAGGCTTTCTTGATTTTATACAAAATTCAATGCTCTTTTACGGTTCTGCATATGTTCATTGAATACCTCCAACTGAAAGATTCGTATTGCAAAAGATAAAAAAACCTCCAGCTTAGAGTTAGCAAGGATGATACAAATTCGGTGCGTTGTTGTTATCTCAATGACCAATATCTTTAATCACTTTAAGTACAATATACCTTTTCAACATAAAGTAACACTATTTCAAAAGACATATGTCACTGGTAGTAGACTACTAATATTTCTCCCCCTTCTGTCACAAAATTGACAAACATGATGACAATACGGTTCCACATGAATTAAGCCAATACGAGAACAATTAAGACTAAATAATCAATCACACCAACTATGATGATTCCACCAATTTTTACAAGAAAACTTAGTTTCTTTCCGTATGAAAGGATTTAAGGTATATTTCTTTCCTAAATTCCACGGCCATACTGAGTTTGCTTTTATATCTTATTTATTTGTTTGTTTAATTTTTATGTAGTATACGTATAACTTATTTTAGTTGGCCATGTCAGTGGTGCCTGTTTGGTAAGCAGACCATGGTATACATATAAAATTTTCCTCATGAATTTTTTATTAAACTAAAAAAAGGAGACATCAAGATTACACCACCAGAAAAGAAATAAAGAAACGAGAAAAAAATAAAAAAATAAAGAAAGGATCTGCAAGAAAAAACTGTATCAGACCAAAAATTTGACTCATGAATTATCCACCTGATAACATATATAATGATCCGATATGTCGATTTCTCCATCCATTACAATACTCCCACTCTTAATATTTGACTGAAAGTCTTTTTTATTCTCTCTCCTCTTGGTGCGTTCCCAAAAACAATAAAAACCTAGCTGTCATTCTTTTTTTTTTTTTTTGCTTAGTTTTTGATTCACTTCAAATCAAATTTGAGCAAGGCTTGTTATTTTCTAATGATTGTAGGTGTTTTTCTCATTGTTTTTCCTCTAATCGTGGTGTTTTAAGGTGATTTTTACGCTTTTGCGTGCTTTTCGTCTTTGCTTTTGTTTGGGGTTCGCTGAATTGGGAAACACTTCAGAGATTTACAAGGTTTTCACCTGATTATTGTCAGTAAAATGAAAAGTTATCAGGCAAGTTACCCTTATTTTAAAAGAGCATCTCTTCTTCGAGAAGAAAATTATTTAAAATGGTTGTATTCAATTCCTAATACCATTCCCCCACCCTAATCTCCATACAACAATTTGGTACAATGTTCACGTTTTTTTTTTTTTTTTTTTTTTTTTTTGTATTTTTCATTATAAATGAGTTTTGAGTCTACTGTATTTTTCATTATTTGATATACTTACTCCTGAAATTTACCAGGTAAACAGTCTTTCTCTCGAATGAATGAGTTAGTTTAATACCAAAAAAAATTTAGGCATTTTCTTTTAATGAACGGAGTTTATAATTCGTTGTCTTATGTATCTCTTCGGTATTTTGTAATTATCTATCTTCCATTCGTACCATCAATCCCTTGTTGAATTATATATCGAGATTTAGCGTTCAAGATTTTTTCTCTCAACCGGCTCTTGCCATTGTTCTAGGTGTTTCTAAGCCACGCATCGGATTCTAATCACAATGATATTTTTAAACAAGAAAAGGGTACACTTTCAGACGATTTTTCTTAGTTGTTCTATAGTTAACAAAACTTGCCTGCCTAACATAATCACAGCACACTATATGGAGTTATAAAGTGGACATGTGAACATGCATTCTCACTCTATCGGCAGCGATAGTTGACCTTAATACAAAGCAATGCAGCAATATCCCTTCCAAAGTTCCTATTGAGGCACAATTTTTAATATACTCGCCCATCCCATGTAACTTTGGATTTGGTTATGCTAATCAAGCCTTACTTTTAGTTTTGGTTCTTTGCTAAAAGAAACATTAAACAACCCCCGACACTGCATACAACGGTTCCAACAATTGTCGGAGAAGGCTAGAAAATCCTAAAGCATAATTATTATCTTAGTCGAATGCAATGTCTTTAATCCTTAAATAAATAAAAATTAGGTTTAGTAATAATTTTCCTTGTCTTCCCATCAAGAGACAATTCGCCAATTCCTTTTCAGAGCATAATGCTACAGCCTACAGTGTCCTTTCTACACTAAAAATTTGTGCTAGAAAAGAGAAGGAAGGAGTACACCAACACCAACTATAATGTAAAACAAATGAAACCAAGTACAAGATTCAAGAATACGTAAACCTAGAAGAGGCATAATTTAAATGTGTTTTTGCCTTTAGAGAGACATAGAAATAGGCATAAAGAACCACCCCTACATGATTAGGGTTCATGTGATATGAAATTAACGCGGTCGATTCTTAATGTTTGAGCTATTAATTAATTAAGGAACTAAGTTAGGACCACGAGCTTACAAGGACTTTGGTCGGTTCCTGATCTTAACAAAGATCTCTGTATCCATTTCTCTTTAGCTCGATCTGAATGTACACTAAAATGCGACTTATTTTATTGGCTATCAATTTAACAGTGAGATTTTGTATTGAGGTTGTTTATGGATCGTGATGATACGGTAGGTCTATGAGTTTAAGCTCAAATTGCAAATAAAATATATCTAACCAAACAATTGTATAGGTGGAGGAATTTGGCCGACCATATCTAACCAACCATTCAAATTTGCGCCTAGATTGAGTGAATCAGTAAGATCAATGTTGACTGTTATTAGTTTATGTACAAGTTTACTTCCCCTTTGACCCTTTGACTACACAAGTTACAATCACTCTAAATATTATTATTATTATTATCAAGATTTGGATATAGTGATTTTGTTTTTTCAACGTTGTTACTGTTCGAGAAATCTTAAAATGTTGGTGATTCTTTTCAACGAAATTTTACTGTTCGAGATATTTCATATTGACAGTTCATCAAGATTTACGGAATAAGTGTGAAAGGTACATAAAAATTGCGACAAGCAATCCCTCACCGGAAGGAAAGCAAAATTACCGCCAAATCTATTTACCTCATTCATGATCTTCAGGGTACCCGAACATTATAAGGAACACCATTTTATTTATGTATCCTTTGTGAACCTGGCTAAATTGGAGCCTATGGTGATTAATTGGGGCATATGGATTTTTTCATCTACCCCATAAAGAATGATAAGGGGTGTCTAAATTTGATGAAACTACCATTTTACCCTCTATGAAATTTTAATACTACCAATTTATCCTCATTAGATCCTTCAAAAAAAAAAAAAAAAAAAAAAAAAAAGTTCACTTCCATTTCCATTTCCATTTCCATCAAAATTAAGAATTCAAAATCAAACGAAAACATTGTTGATAATCACCAAATTCACTAAAATAGGTAATTTTTCGTTTTAGCTCGAATCAGGTACATTTCTATTAATCCAATCCTCTAGAGTAGGTTTCAATAACATGTAATCACTCAAACAATCCAATTTTTTTAAATCAAAGTTTTTTGGGTTTATAACAATCGGTCTACGTCAATGCACTTGTAAACCGATTTCATTTAGAAACGGTTGTTGTTTATGCCCACAAAGGCTGATTATCCTGGATGGCATTCTGGTCGGAGGAAATTGAACCAGAATCGGTCTACGTTAATGCCCACATAGCCCGATTCTGGTATGGAAGAGATAATTGTTTTCCTTTGTGTTTTTTTTTGTTAGAATCGGTTTACACGATACATATATAAAAACCGATTCCTGTTATGCAATGTTAGGAGTCGGTTTTTATATATGTATCGTGTAAACCGATTTTGGTTAACCAATTTTTTTATAAGTTAATACTCGATCATAAAATGAGTATGAAATCATATTCGATTTCATTTCTATTAAAAATGAAAATGAAAATAATTCTACATGCTTTTACCCAATTTGAAAACGAGTATAACTTTATACTCGAATTGAAAACGAGTACAACTTCTTAAGCGATTTGAAACTGAGTATGAAGTCATACTCATTCTTAACTTGGGTAGAAAATGAATTTTAATTTTACTTGAGGATTAAAAACACATAATTCACAGATAAAAAAAAGAAAAAATTAACCCACAATCGGTTTATGTTCATGCCCATATAAACCGATTCTGGATAATCGGTTGATTTTCATGTCCATATAAACCGATTCTCGGTAGAAGCAAGTTTCAGAAAATCTCTGTATGTTTTTGAGGTTACAATCGGTTGATACCAATGGCAACATATACATATACCGATTCTGAGTTGGTGTTCTTCAAAAAATTTCAAATTTTCAAATTTTTTCATGTTCAGATGATTCATTAACACAAGTTAATTTCGCATCTAACACGATATTTTACCACTAATCACCCGAATTAATACTAATTAATCAGGGGTAAATTAGCCATTAAAAAATAGTTGGTTAAGGGGCTTTTCATTTTACTTCAAAATGTCTCTTTTTTGTCACGTAGGATAGGCCCAAATTAATCCTTATAGGCCCCAATTTAGCCAGGTTTGTGAACCTCTAGTGAACATGTTTTTTTTCCAGGTGAGAATCAATGTATTGACATTGTAAATGTGTGAAACACATGTGTGAGAGTGGCGTAACCTGAGTGAAAGATTTTTCTTATTCTCTCTATCTTGTTATTATAGCATGTGTACTGTTATAGTTTGTTATTTTTTTTATTAATGCTTTATATAAGGCTATCCTCTCTCTTGTAATTGCTTATCAAAAATTCATAGTAAAAATTCATGATCATCAGTCTGATAATCTTTCATGGTATTAGAATTCTACGTAAGATTTTGACTCTTTCAATCTTTTTCGACCTTTTTCCGCTGCTTCTACAAATTCTTAAAATTTCTATTACTTCTATAACTACAATCACTCAAAATTCCTACAAATCTCATTGTTATATTACTGAAAAGTTCAATAACTTCTTATCAAGAATTAATCAACCTCTTAGTAATTCTTGATTTCTTGATCAATTTTCAACAATTTTTATTTATTCATTAAGTTCTTCGCATTTCTTGTGACTTTTGATCTCTGATATGGAAGTATCCCTATCTTCTTTGTTACCTTTGCAGAATATTATTAATTTCGTGTAAGTTAAACTCAAAGAATATGGTTCAAATTATTTGATTTGAAAAAATTAGTTTGAATCGATACTCATAACAAAAATTCTTCCTGATCTTATTAACGGTACCACTGAAATTCCACATGAAACAACGTTTCTTGATGATAGTTTAGTTCAGAATCCTTTATTTCTTCATTGGCGTTAAATTAATAGGTTTGTTATGTCTAGTATGCTACTTCTGATGATATGATATTTATAGATGTAATTGGTTTTAATACTACTAGGCAAGTTTGTATACATCCTGATTAGGAGTTTGTGCAGAAATTTTCAGCAAAGAAGTGTCTCCTTCGTAGTCAATTGCATTCTCTAAAGCAAGGTAACAAATTCATGTTTCCGCATTTATTGATGATTAAAGAATATTATTGATTCTCTTGTTGTGGTTGGTAAAAGAATAGACGAGTCTGACTTAGTCATGTATTCTCTTATTCGTCTAGGCAAAGAATATAGACAGTTTATAATTTCAGCTTTCAATAGAGAAACTGAGTTTACTCTAGGTGATGCAAAATCTATATTACTGTACCATGAGAAATGGTTAAAGGCAGAGGATCTTGAATCTTTGTCTGTTCTTGAATTCTGCCTTCTGTACCAAAAAATAATCATATACTTCTACTTCTAAAACTAAGTACGACAATGGTAAAACTAAATCTTATGTGACTAATTTTTGTTAGGTTTGATGTCAAATATGTGAAAAAAAAAAGGTCATACAACAAATAGATGCCATTTTAGGTACATTCCAAATAAAAATTCCAATACTGGAAGTGTTCAAGACTCATCCAGCAATGTTCGTGCTTCTAGTACTTTTTAGCAAGCTTTCGCTGCTATTCAAGATCATTCTATTGTGAGTAATTTGGATACAAATGTTGTTTCAGTATGGTTACCAGATTCCGGCATAAAATTGTGACTAAGGATCTTCAATTTGTATCTAAATTCAAGGATTATGTTGGATCTGACAAAGTAATGGATGATGATGAAACTATGCTTCCTATTGAGAAGGATGGTACTATAATTACAAATACAAATAACAATCACTTTTATCTTGATGATATTCTTTTCGTTCCTAGCATTAAGCAGATGCTTTTATCTATAGCAAAATTTACTAAACATAATAAGGTTTCTGTGGAATTCTTTGATTGGGGATATGAGATCAAATGTGTGAGAACTAGGAACCAATTGTTTTTAAATAGTTTCCAAAGATCCAAAATGGCAAGTGGCTATGAAAAATAAGCTTGTTGCTCTAGTTGGCACGAAACATGATCTTATGCACCCAATGATCCTAGTTACTAGGTTGTAAGTGGGTCTACAAAGTGAACTTAAGCTGATGGAAAAGTATATCGATACAAAATAAGGCTTGTACCTAATGGATATGATCATACATATGACATTGATTATTTTGAAACATTCAGCCATGTTGTAAAACCAACCACTGTGAGGGTTGTACTGACAATTTCCATTTCTAGAAACAAGTCAGTTAGACAATTAGATGTGAGCAATGCCTTATTGCACTGGTTCCTAATAGAAGAAGTTTATATACATCATCCATATGAATTCATATATGTTACATGACCATATTATTATGTCTGTAAATTGAAGAGATGTTTGTATGAACTCAAACATGCTCTTAGAGCCTGGTTTGAGGGGTTCTGTGGTACTTTGTTTGAGTTAGGATTTTTCAGGTCTTCATATGGCCATTCCATGTTTATGTACCAACATGAAGACAAGATAAAAATTCTTGTTTTATAGCATTTTTTATTCTTTCTCAAGAGAACAATTTTCATCTGCATAAGATCTATCGTATGAAGGATCTTGGAGCGTTGCATTATTTTTTGGGCATTGAAGCAAGTTTTCAAGATAATACTCAAAAGTTATTGCTTACACAAAAAATTATAGATTGCATACGTTACAAAATTTTGACATGTTGAGTTGCCAAGCCATCAAAGGAGTGCGACTATGTGCACCCCCTCTTAACCCGGGGTGCACGTTCCTCCTCTTATTACTGGTTCTTTCGTTAACCCTTGGTTAATAGTTTTGATATTTTATTCTGAACATAGATTTGCATCGGTAATTGAAGAAAAAACCTAAATTAGCATTTATGTTTCTCTCTGCATTCTTTTTCTGCGTGTATCATCCTAAATTAAAAACTTCTGACTTTGAATTTTCTTCTACAAATTGGAAAAGATCACTTAGATGAGAAATCCCATATAAAATTAATCTTGATGATCAAGACGATTATTTTTATTAGTTATCTTCATGTCTAAAATTTTGATCAACTGGGATTACTGTTATTCATAAAATCCACAAAATTCTGATCAACTAATACAACGGCTTGATCCCATTTTGATAGAGAGTACGAAATAATTTTAATGATTAAATGACCGGAGAACGGAAATTGGTTATATTTGACAAGTTCCTTTCAAGTTATTCCTACTTACATATTAGAGTCCAACAAATCCATATTTCTTGTCTATCCATTCATCTGTAATTTTTTTGAATCAGAAAAAAAGAAACTAGATGTTTTATCTTTTTTGGAATAGATTAATTAACTTTTTTCAAGTTACGGATCCTCCTTTTCTAAATCAGTTCCCACCAACTTCCACTATCCATTTGCAGCACATTTTTTTTTTTTGGAAAAGTCACGAAGCCTCCTGGTTTAATCTTATTTGTGTTTCATACGTACAGAAAATCCACACAGCTTTTGAGAGCTTGTGGGTGAGGAACAGTTCTTGTGGTTCTGCTGCAAGCTGAAAGAGTCGTTCAGGTTTTTTTACAAGCAGGTTGCATGCATGTCGCTGCTGATGTAGCAATATTCTAGTTGTTAGTGTTCTAAGCCCAACTGTAGTATGAATCTCATACAATCAAGGTTTCCTAATCCTACTTAAACTCATAAAACTCAATCAATCAGTCACCATTTATTCACGAAAAACGGACGACAACAACTTGTTCTTCACTGATTTCATAGGTAAAAGCTCTATTCAGATCTTGTTTGAGAATAAACCCAACTTTATAAACCCACGTAACTCCTAAATCACCCCTTGGTCATCTTTATTCACTACCAGAATCAATGGCATCAATACACGCCATCTTCCAGACTTCCACTGATTTTTCGTTAATAAACTTCCCAAAAAATTTCACGATTTGGACCTCAAACTTCCTTTCCATTTTGACTTCCAAAATTATAGTGTTGTGCGATTTTTTTGGGTAGTGTATATAATTTGTTGTGTTGCAATTTTCCCCTAGTTAATCAGACGGTTTTGATCGATATAAGCAAGAAGATGAAATTCTGGAAAATTAGGAAGATGATAATTTTAAAATCAACAAATATTGTAAACTCTAAAATCAAAATGTAATCTAGTATGGGAAATTGATGAAGATGAATAAAGAAGAGACGTCGATGGAGAAGAGAGGAATCCAGAAAAAAAAAAGGGAAATTATGAATGAACAAAATAGATGTAGCTCACTCTGTTTTAAAGAAGTAGTTGGATTCCGTTTTCCAAAATTAATATGGTGGACCCAATTTATCAGGTACAATAACCATGGTTTAGTTATAGAAAATAAGGATGGGAGGAATGTGCACCCCAGGTTAAATAGGGGTGCACATAGGTGGACTCCCATCTAAGATATCAGTGTTTCAAGGTCATAGATTGTTAATTTCACTAGGTGAACCGCTGATAGATATTCCTACTTACAAAAGTATGGTAGATATTTGACCATGATAAGGCCTGATATATGTATTACAATTTATGCATGCTCCAACCTCAGAACACCTACTTCTTTCCAAAAGAATTTTGAGATGCCTAAAAGGCACTCTAGGCCCTTTTATTGTTCTTGATGCATGAGACATCTCTTCCATTAATTTTTATTCTAATTCAGATTAGGAAGGCTGCGTAGATACAACGAGATCAACCTTCTGGTTTCTCTATGTTTTGTGGATCTTCAGTTGTTTCTTGGTCCTCAAAGAAACAACCAATTATTTCAAGGTCTTCAACAGAAGTTGAATACAAGTCCATGGTTGTAGCTGCTAAAAAGGTGGCCTGGTGTAGATGGTGGATTTTCGACAAAGGCTAAAATCATAAACCCATAATTATAAGTATTCCTGATACAGCAATCATACGAATATTGAGGCTCATGTCTCTTATCGAAAGCATGAAAGCTCATGCCACAAGAATCTCTCGATCGAGAATACTGTCTCTCAGAGTATATATGGATATGTAGTCTCTCAGCTGAGGCAACGGCATATCTCATGAATACTGAGCAATTTCAGTAACTACTTCTACATAGAATCAAAAGATTAGACGGCTTCTAGACAACTTGCCTGCTAGTATAGAGCAATAACGTCTTCAGGATGTAACAATGTTTTCCCTGACTATATGAAAGAAATATGACGCTTCAACAAGCTCATAACACTAGATTCCTGAATAATTAATGCTCCTAGACGATCATACTAGTATAGAACCATTAATTAATTATTCTCAAAATCAATAGATTCATTAACTGAATCCCTGGAAAATATTCAATATTTTCATAATATTTCGTTACTTCAATTTATGGTTTTTCCCAGCAGAATTCCATGGGTTAGTAATAAATATTCAATACACGGGAATCTGAGCTACCTTTGAGTAAGCCCCGATCAAAAACGGTGCAAGTGTATTTAACAATAATGCACTAACGAGCACTTGAACACACGAATGAGTATTTCGGAATACGACGAGACGATGAACCTATGCAAAATAGGAAGAAAATGATAAATAATAAAATATTAATCAAGGCGCTAGGGGACTGGGCTCACCGGCTGGCCAGTCATGTCGTGACCAGTCCCACGCCCAAATTCTATATTTTATCATATTTTTATTATTTTCCTTGATCTCATGAAAATCCTTTCATTTGAACAAATATCCTTTGTTTTAAGGAAACTCCTCAGTTTCATGGTGTTTCCTTCGCATCAAGGAAATAATATAAAATTGGGAAAGGTGTCACGGGACCGTGTCTACCAGCTGGCCGGCTATGCTCTAGTCATGGCCGGTCCCACACCTCATGAATCCTCAATATTTTATTATTATTTCCCTAATTTCATGAAAACTCCTTAATCTCACGACGTTTCCTTGATCCCATGAAAAATAATATAAAATTAGGAAAACCTGTGGGACCGGGCCATAGCCGACCGATCATGCCCTAGCGGGCCCCACACATCTTATTTTATTATTATTATATTTTTCATGTTTCCTTAATCCCATGAAATTCCTTGATTTCATGATGTTTCCTTCAAATTATGAAAATTCCTTCAAATCATGAAATAATATATAAAATTAGGGAAAACTCACGGGACCGGGCCCTAGCCGGCCAACCATGCCTAAGCCGGTCCCATACGTCCCTTATTTTATTATTATTATTTTTTATGTTTTCCTCATCTCATGGAAACTCCTTGATTTCAACAAAACTTCTTGGTTTTATGATATTTCCCTAAAATCATGAAAACATAATAAAATTAGGAAAAATACCATGGGACCGGCCCCTTGGCCATAGCCGGTCCCACACTTTATGATTCCTTCATTATTTTATTATTTTTCCTTCATCTCATGAAGTTTTCACGGTCTCAGCAAAAATCCCTGATTTCTCCATATTTTCTCAAAATGTTGCTCAAACGCACACCAGAAAATATCAAAATTCTCATAACTGAGATACGAACACATTGGTGACGTGAGCATGTTACCTTGACCGACCAGGGTTGGCTCTTTCGCTTGCAAGAGGCTGGTCCCATGTATTTTGACAATTTTGACCTAATTTGCGCAATTGCACGTATTAGGTCCAAAACTCTTCCAAACAACTTGGAACTTCATAAGACGATCAATATTCGATCCCGGGTCGGTTTCATGACCCCTTGGTCGGTCCCTCACATCTTCATAATTAATTAGGTTTTATTACCTAAGGTTCAGACGAGCATTATTTTAATAAATGATTAAACCAACATTTAATCATCCTTTCATCAAATCAACTGGTCTTCAGGAGACATTGATATCTGCTCACGTGAGCATCTGGACGCTACATGGTTGATCCATAATCCCATGTAGCCGGTCCCTCCTTCGCTTCGTGGTTAATTTTCAATAAACCATCAGTTAATCATCAATTGATCAAATTAGGGTTTTGAGTCCAAGGTTCATAATTCCAGATTCAAACGCTAATAATTTTACGTTGATCCCGTGATCAACATTTTATTTATCATACTCGGTTCAATTGCCAGTATCTTATTTGGTCATGCTACCAATAATTAATCGAATGAGCAACATTTGCTCAGATGAGCAATATTTGCTCAAACCAAGGAATACTGGTTCAACTATCAATATTCAACAATTCATCGAATGAGCAATATTTGCTCATGTTAGCTTATTCACGCATTATATCTCTGTCTCAACAGACATGTTCAATTCATGAGTATCAGAACATTTCCAAATCACGTTCGACTCAACAAAACAAGGACTCATCGTCCCATGAAGTCATGAAGTCAAAGAATCGACTAACTAAATACACGTCTGCCTTGCAGACTCCACAATCACACGAGACATCAATCGTGTTATATGGGGGGGGGTATTAACTAGGGTTTTGGTCTGGCGGTCTACGGCACGTGTGTTCATACACACGATGAGATTGTGAGCAAGTCGTGCAATCATTTGAAGGAGTTAACAAAGTAGTGGATGGAAAATCAACCAAGTCTCCGCACGTTGAGCAACTGGTTTTAACACGATTTCCACTTCCCCATTCTTTGATTCCATCAACTGTCACACTTCATGAGATCACGGTGTTTTCAATTCCAGCAATATAAATAAATCTTTGAATCATGATTGAAACAAGGATAATCTCACGTCAAACAGACAACACGAGATTAACAATACAACTCTCAACAGAGCAAATTCAATCATTCAGAATTTATCTTGTTTTCAGAATACACAATATACCTACAATCTTTGATCACCATTGATCTCACACATTTCTCAACTTCCCTCCTACAGACTGACCCATCCTCTCTTGTGACCGAATTTACTCTGGAACGGCCATTGTGTTGGTTTAGGCCGGAGTACTACAGATTGATCTCTCGAATTCAAAGCACTCCCTTCTTGCAGTGCATCTGTGTGAGGTTAAGCATTTTGCTCGGTTCAAGGAGTCTCCTCCGCGCGATCATCTCCTCAATTCCATAAAAACCAGCGAAATCGTTTTTCCCCATCTACAGATTGGCGACCACAGTGGGAGATCATTCTCTCGGTTGCAATCTAAATTCTCACAAAGATGGTCAGTCTCAGATATAATTCAGTTACCCAAAACTCCAATCAGGGTCTCTCGAATGGCGATACTTCTCCGGCTCAGCCGAATGATTCCGGTAATATTCGTTATCCGTACTTTACTACTCCTTTTTCATCTATCAATGCATTCGATGGAGAAATTTCGTCACCAGCCGAACTGGCACGAAGGAAAGAGGTCTTAGAAAGGAACATAAATCGATTGAAGGGAGCAATCGATAATTTGTTCAACTGCATGGTGGACTTGACAAGAATCTTAGGAGCTCAGGTTGTGGAGCGCCCGCCTCTTGATACCGTTGACGTTAACCCTCAAACCAACAGCTTCACCACTTACGAAAAGCCTATGGACCAAGAATTTGAACACCTGATCGAGGATTTATATGAGCTTCTACACTTCTCCAGGGATCAACGAACGAGTACATTTGCTGCACTCAACCAGATATCGTCAGACATACCCATGACTCCGTCATGCCTAGCAGCTGAGGAAACACCTGTGATGTCTGGCCATTCGATCAACAACGTCACTTTCGGAGAAGAAGACCGCATGGCAGACGAAGGACATAATCGAGCCCTGTACGTGACCGGTTTCATCAGAGACTATGAATTCAAGATAGCCCTCGTTGACACGGGCGCTTCTACAAATATTGTCACTATGAAGACTCTCAAATCAGTCAGGTTCCCACAGAATAAGATTGTCCGGCACCCCATCCTAATGACAGGCTTTGAAGGAAGTCAGATCCATACGTACGGATATGCATACATAGATTTGAAGGTGGGGCCTATTCAATCAAAAGTCAAGTTCCACGTGATCGAACAAGAGCCAGATTATCACATGATACTTGGACGTCCATGGCTCCATGATAACAAGGTGGTTCCTTCAACGTACCATCAATGTATGAAGGCTCTACTCAACAACAAGATTGTTCGCATCCCGGCTTCATCATCTCCTTATGCTCCTGTCTATGATGTTGAATTCCTTGAATCTCAAAAGAGCGTCCCGGAGCCTCTAGGCAAGGTTTACAGCACTCCACTCCCAAGTTGGAAGACTATTGAAAAGGTCGCTGACAAGCCATCATCCTCAGATACTAAGGTGATCAGATCATCTGCCACAGCGGTAAAACACCGTAACGACCAGGTTTCAACTCCAATGTCGAATTTCATAACCAGCCACGACGCGGAGGGGAGGGTCGTTTATCGCCGACGGGAAAATTATCAATTAATCGGGGAGAACGATAAAAAGTCTCCCCACCCCGAAGAATCATGCCAGAACGAACCGTCACTCGAGGAAGAGGTTCAGGATGCCCCACGACAATTACAAGACGGTACTGACTCTACCACTGATGATCTCGAAACAATCAACATTGGGACTGAGGATGATCCAAGGCCGGTCCTGATCAGCTCAGCGCTGTCATCAGAGGAACGGACGGAACTGATAAAGCTATTAAAAGAATATCAAGATGTCTTTGCCCGGACGTACGAAGAAATGCCAGGTCTAGATGACAAATTGGTTACTCATCATATGCACATTACTCCTGGCTCCAAAGCTGTCAAACAACCGCCGAGATAATTCAGACACGAAGTCGAAGAACAAATCAAAGTCGAGATTCAGAAACTACTAGCAGCAGGGTTCAACAAACCTATTCAACATCCAACATGGATGGCATATGTTGTTCCTGTCAAGAAGAAAAATGGTCAAATCAGATGCTGTGTTAATTTTAGGAATCTGAATAAATGCTGTCCGATGGATGATTTTCCTTTACCCAATATTGATATGCTCGTTAATGCAACCAGTGGTCACGATATGTTCTCATTTATGGATGGTTACAACGGATACAACCAGATCAAGATGTACGAACACGATGCTAACAAGACTGCATTCCGCACTCCTATCGGGAATTTCCACTACACTATGATGCCCTTCGGATTAAAGAATGCCGGTGCTACTTATCAACGAGCCATGACTGCTATATTCCACGACATGATGCACAAGCAAGTGGAAGATTATGTCGATGATGTGGTGGTGAAATCGAAAACTCGAGCATCTCACTTCGAAGTCCTGAGACAAGTCTTTGAAAGATGCAGAGAATACAAATTATAGATGAACCCTCTGAAGTGTGCACTTGGTGTCTCCTCTGGGAAATTTCTAGGGTTCCTGGTCACAGCAGAAGGAATCAAAGTCGATCCAGACAAGACGAAATCTATTACTACCATGCCTCCTCCACGCACTGTGAAAGAACTCCAGAGTTTCATGGGCAAGGTAAATTATATCCGACGCTTCATTCCCGGATTGGCTCAACTCGTTGCTTCGTTCACCCCCTTACTGAGGAACGGAGCAAGTTTTACATGGACGACCGCTCAGCAAGAAGCATTCCAGAAGATACAACAAATACTGTTATCACCTGCTGTCATGAAGTAGCCAGTGCAAGGACGACCGTTGATACTTTACACAGCTTTTAGTGATGTCGCTATCGGAGCACTCCTATCTCAAGAAGACGACGAAGGCATCGAACGACCAATCTACTACTTCAGTTGTACAATACGAGATGCTCAACTCCGGTACCCAAAGGCTGAGAGAGCATGTCTGGCATTAGTGCATGCAATTCAGAAATTCAGGCACTATTTACTATCCAGCAGGGTCGTGCTTGTTTCCAAAGCTGACCCTATAAAGTTTCTACTATCGAAGCCAGCCTTGATAGGAAGACCAGCAAAATGGCTACTCCAAATGTCAGAATTTGACATAGCGTGTACACCGCCTAAAGCAATCAAAGGCCAAGCAGTTGCAGACTTGCTCGCTGCTTTTCCAGGAGAGGATGCAACAATGTTACATGAAGATGTGCCTGGTGAGTTTCCAAATATCCTAGCTATTAAAGAAGAGACATGGCTTTTATACTTTGATGGTTCTGCCACCCCTAGAAACGACACTGGAGGAGCAGGCATAGTGTTAGTCTCTCCATCCGGCGAAGTCTTCTCATATTCATTCAAGTTGGATTTCCACTGCACCAACAATTCAGCAGAATACAAAGCCTTTTTACTAAGAGTGTCCCTAGCCAAGCAAGCAGGAGCAACGCACCTCGAGATAAGGGGAGATTCAAAACTACTGGTCAATCAAATGAATGGAACATACTCCCTTAAAGAAATCACACTTGCTCCATTCAGGACTGAAGCTCAACGACTTTTAACCTACTTAGCTGATGCAACGATTGTCCATACTGGACGAACCAACAATAGGCATGCTGACTGCCTGGCAACTCTCGCTTCTAAGCTGCAATTTGAAGGAGCAGAGAAAACAATCACTGTACAAAGGCGCGCTGTTTCATCCACATGGCTCGCTCAAGTTGAAGATATTCAAGCAGATGATTGGCGAGCACCTATTATTCATGAATTGATCAGTTCTCTTTCAGAAGGGAAAGTCAGCCTCAAGGAATTAAAGAATTATCTCTTACTTCATGTAGCGTTATACTATCGAAACTCTGATGGGTCATTATCACGATGCCTTGGAAATGACGAAGCGGACGAACAACTCAAGCTCATAGATGAAGAAACATGCGGACAGACACTGGTGGTAACACTCTACAGAAAGCTTCAAAGAATGGGATACTATTGGCCTTCCATGGAAGCTCAATCAAGAATTATGCAAAAGTCATGTCCCAATTGTCAGACGCCTCCTCATCACTTAGAAGTTCTGACAGCCCATCACACTGGGGACTGGAGGGAACCTTATATCAAATATCTCCGGGACAATGAATTACCGTCAGAAAAGAAAGAAACCATCAAACTCATTCAAAGGGCTAAGAGATTTGTCTTTCTTGATGGAATCTTATACCGCAAAAGCTTTGGTGGAAACTTGCTGAGATGCTTAACCGAGCATGAAATCCCAACGATTTTAAAAGAGATGCATGATGGAGAACATCAAGGAAAATGGAAATTATTTCTCCAGATTCATGAGAAATATTATTGGCCAACCATGGAAGACGATGCAGCTGCATACGTTCAAAGGTGTCATCAATGTCAAGTCCATGGTAACCTCATTCACACTCCTTGTCTTCCATTGAATTCTGTGAATAGTCCATGACCTTTCTATAGCTGGGGACTGGATATCATCGGGAAAATCAATCCAGCATCTTCGAAGCAGCATGAATACATCATCACTGTAACCGAATATTTTACCAAATGGGTTGAAGCTATTCCTCTTCGAAGCACCACTGGAGTCACGATTGCAGCCTTCATCAAAGAATACATAATATGCAGATTCGGTGTTCCCAAACACATTGTCACTGATAATGGGACTCCTTTTGCCAACAAGCACGTGACAGAATTGCTCGAGGAATACGGCATCAAACAAGTTTTCTCCATGCCATATTATCCCCAAGGAAACGGACAAGCAGAGAGTACCAACAAAACTTTGATCCGGATTCTCAGCCGAACAGTCCATGATAATCCTCGAACCTGGCATGAACAGTTACCTATGGCTTTATGGGATTATCGAACCGCGCCAAGGAGTTCGATCGGGACTTCACCATATTCTCTTATCTATGGGGCCGACGCCATACTGCCGGCAGAAATCAAAATTTCTTCAGCACGGATTGCAACATCTAGTGGAATACGATGGGATGAGGCCGAAGTGTCAAACTCAAGAGTTGCTGAACTAGACATGCTCGAGTCGAAGCAAGCTAAGGTGGAAAAATATGTAGAAGCCTACAAACAAAGAATCGCTAGAGCCTACAATAAAATGGTAAGACCTCGAACATTTCAAGTAGGAGATCTGGTATTAAAGACTGCAAAGCATATTCAACAAGACATGTCCGCTCACAAGTTCTCTCCGAAATGGGAAGGACCATATGTAGTTATCAAAGCAGTATCCCGCGGATATTACAAAATCTTAAAGATTGATGGAGGAGTGGAAGGAAATATAATCAATGGTAAATGGCTCAACGCATATTACGCCTGATCCATGGAAAACAATTATCTTTTCACCATTTCATCATTTCAAAGCATTTTTCAGAAGGTAATTTAAATTCCTCCAAAGAGCGTGCAAAATGCTCCGTTATTCATTAAACATTTCATAAATGAACAAAATTTCCTCATAACATGATCAGTTATTCCACCTAAGAAAAGCCTGAACCTACTCAAAAAACAACAATCATAAACTCAGAGTAAACCATCCAGCAAAGAGTAATTCTTAAAAACAGCCATGTCAAGCTTCTTTTGAAAGTTCCTGGTCTTCACCTTCAAATCCTGGACAACTTTCTCAACTCTCGCCGACTCCAAGACAAGTGCCTTCTCCTCTTCCAGAAAAGAAGTTGTGGTGGAAATTGCTTCAGCAGCGGCCGATGCCCTGTCAACCTTGATCATCTCAAGCCGACCGCGAAGCCAACTTACATTGAACCTCAAGGTCTCATAGTTCGATATCATGCCATCCCACCTGTGAAGGTCACGATTCTTAACATCTTGCAGATTCGTCTCCATCATCTCTTCAATAATTGGTAGAACCCCCAGCGAATGTAGTCAGGAGGGTCGGCAAAATGTCTCTCCACACCTCAGTAGTGGCAATATGACCATATCGTCTCCAAATCTTTGTATACAAAGACGCATGACATTTGGGAACCACGAAGCCGCCAACTATTTCATTGCCCGAGAAATTATTGATCATGGGAGTCTCAAACGGGAGTCCAGCCGTTGGGTAGTAAGTTCCAGTTCCGGCCTTCACGGAGTTAATAGAACTTTCGTCGACGTCATCATTATCGGTCGCAGACTTTCCATTCCTCCTCTCTCCGGCATAAACAACAACATGCACATCAACCTGCAGTAAAAAATCTTAATTTCATATGAAGATTGGATAAAACCATCGAGTAATACACCACTCGAAAATCATGGAATTACTCACAGATGCGTCGGCTTCAGCATGAGTTGATCTATATCGAGCGGGGGCTCTAACAGTCCGCTTAGGTCTCGAATTATGAGAAGAAGACGGATTCTTCTGATTATCATGCAACAAATTATTTTCCTGTGATCAATAACTCCGATCAAATGGAGATGAAAGAAAATACACAACTTACTGAGACAAACGCTTCTACTTCATGCTTCGACTGAGGTTCATTCCGAGAAGAAATGCTACTGCTGGACATAGCGACGAAAAGGTATGATAATCAAGATTTCCTCCGCAGAAACTGATCTCAGGATTAGAAGAAATATTTGCACAAATGCTAAACCCTAAGTCTTGGGGATATATACAAGATACAGTGGATACTTATCTTCTGCAGATAGTCAAATTCAGTTGCGGATTTTACTGAAACCCTAAGATTCAAGTAAGATCAATACTGAAGATGCAGAGAAAAATAACTGGGGACTGACAGGATTGACGGAAGCTGCGCACGGTCTACACGGATTTGCGTGTGATACTTGTTTTTCTCACGTAACTTATCTTAGTATTTTCGCAAATGGAAATCACCAAGGCAAGTCGAAAATGATCGTGATGAATTTTGGGGCATGGAAATTGGTCCATTCCATTCAATTTGGGAAGAATCAACATTCACAAAAGGGTTTCTCATTCGAAAGAAAAATCCTAATCCAGAAGAAAACTGTTCAGATCATCAAAGAAACATCTACTACGAGGATTAAAAAAAATAAAAAAAATCACGTACATGTCGGCATCGGCCGGAATATGGCCGGACGGTGGTCGGACGGTGCCGGCGATCAGCAACAGCTCCGGCGGAAAAATTCTCCTGCTCTCTCCTGTGCTCAAATGTGAGGATGATGGGATGATGAAGGTGGTGGTCGGTCTTGAAGGTGAAGTAAAAAAAAAGAAAAGGAATTACTCCTTTTATATCAAGTTTTATTTCCAAAACCTAATTCTATAAGGATTTCCCTATTGAGCCCGGCCCGTGAATCCTAAAACGACCAAGGTCCCGTCATCAAAATTAGTGGTTCAACACCAATTTATGCTCATTAAACGATGCTCTATCATGCCACGGGAATCTTCATTCAAGTCGTGGTTTGCTCGTACTATCAAAAATCCGGTAAGGTCTTATCTAATGACTAAGTTCAATTGCTTATATTGTTTGTGACCGGAAAAATCACCATTCAGTGCTGACTGAGGAACAAGACTGTCCCTCACTAAGCAGGGGACTTAATGTAGATGGTGGATTTTCGACAAAGGCTAAAATCGTAAACCCATAATTATAAGTATTCCTGATCCAGCAATCAAATGAATATTGAGGCTCATGTCTCTTATCGAAAGCATGAAAGCTCATGCCACAAGAATCTCTGACTGAGAATACTATCTCTCAGAGTATATATGGATATGTAGTCTATCAGCTGAGGAAACGACATATCTCATGAATACTGAGCAATTTCAGTAACTACTTCTACATAGAATCGAAAGATTAGACGGCTCCTAGACAGCTTGCCTACTAGTATAGAGCAATAACGTCTTCAGGATGTAACAATGTTTTCCCTGACTATATGAAAGAAATACGACGCTTCAACAAGCTCATAACACTAGATTCCTGAATAATTAATGCTCCTAGACGATCATACTAGTATAGAGCCATTAATTAATTATTCTCAAAATCAATAGAATCATTACCTGAATCCCTGGAAAATATTCAATATTTTCATAATATTTCGTTACTTCAATTTATGGTTTTTCCCAGCAGAATTCCATGGGTTAGTAGTAATAAATATTCAATACACGGGCATCTGAGCTACCTTTGAGTAAGCCTCGATCAAAAACGGTGCAAGTGTATTTAACAATAATGCACTAACGAGCACTTGAACACACGAATGAGCATTTCAGAATACGACGAGACGATAAACCTATGCAAAATAGGAAGAAAATGATAAATAATAAAATATTAATCAAGGCGCTAGGGTACTAGGCTCACCGGCTGGCCAGTCATGTCGTGACCAGTCCCACGCCCAAATTCTATATTTTATCATATTTTTATTATTTTCCTTGATCTCATGAAAATCCTTTCATTTGAACAAATATCCTTTGTTTTAAGGAAACTCCTCGGTTTCATGGTGTTTCCTTCGCATCAAGGAAATAATATAAAATTGGGAAAGGTGTCACGGGACCGTGTCTGCTAGCTGGCCGGCTATGCCCTAGTCATGGCCGGTACCACACCTCATGAATCCTCAATATTTTATTACTATTTCCCTAATTTCATGAAAACTCCTTAATCTCATGATGTTTCCTTGATCCCATGAAAAATAATATAAAATTAGGGAAACCTGTGGGACAGGGCCATAACCGGCCGGTCATGCCCTAGATGGCCCCACACGTCTTATTTTATTATTATTATATTTTTCATGTTTCCTTAATCCCATGAAATTCCTTGATTTCATGATGTTTCCTTCAAATTATGAAAATTCCTTCAAATCATGAAATAATACATAAAATTAGGGAAAACTAACGGGACCGGGCCCTAGCCAGTTAACCATGCCCAAGCCGGTCCCACACGTCCCTTATTTTTTTATTATTATTTTTTATGTTTTCCTCATCTCATGGAAACTCCTTGATTTCAATAAAACTCCTTGGTTTTAACAAACTCCTTGGTTTTATGATATTTCCCTAAAATCATGAAAACATAATAAAATTAGGAAAAATACCATGGGACCGGCCCCTTGGCCATAGCCGGTCCCACACTTTATGATTCCTTCATTATTTTAGATTTTTGTTAAAGGGAGAGCAAAAAGTGATCCGAGGAGTGCAAAAATCGTGGTTGGACTCCTAACTAGACTCAACCCTATATTTGGTTCTAACTCGGTCTAATTTACCCTTACTAGTCGCACACGTTTCTCACACGTCCAAAAAAAAACTAAAACTCTCGGTAGTCTTCTTCTTCCGTAGCAGTCATGAACCCTAGAAGATTTACCTTCAACTTATTGAAATCTCGGCTTTCATAGTAGCTAGGAAGGAGGATAACATGATAAAGGAAAGAGTGATCTATGTTATTTTACATGAAATTGGCCCACAAATTCTTACCGAGGACTAACTTTGCACCATATCTCCTAGCTCCATGTTCATATGGTAATGGAAGCGTGGATCTAAATCGGGACATCTCTCCACATAACAGGCAGGAACAAGTTCTAGGAAGCTTCATGAACGAATACTAATCTTAAGCACCGATACTTCCAAATGATAGAGAATTCTTTCATAGTATGTCAACAAGTATGCTCAAATCAATACTCTCAGTCCCGTGGCTATTTTCACATTTCCACAAGCTTACTTAATAATAAACGTGTTTTTTCCCAGATGTTGTCCCTTGTTCTAAACTAAGCCTACTCGTAACAAACCTCGGAAAAGGGAAAAAATCCTTCACGAATCACACTGGCATAAAAAATCAACAGACACCCTAATAAGTTAGGGCTATTTTTCACGTAAGAAGAAGCCGACGAGAGAAATGGTGTTTTTTTACTGTATTCTTCTTAACGTGTGAAGTGTACGTGAGATTAGTAAGGATATTTTAGGCCAAAGAAGAAAAGTATAGTGAGTTGACTCTAGTTAGCGAATCGACTACGATTTTCGCACTCCTCGGATCACATTTTGCTCTCCCTCTAACAAAAATCTTATTTCATTATTTTTCCTTCATCCCATGAAGTTTTCACGGTCTCAGCAAAAATCCCTGATTTCTCCGTATTTTCTCAAAATGTTGCTCAAACGCACACCAGAAAATATCAAAATTCTCATAACTGAGATACGAACACATTGGTGATGTGAGCATGTTACCTTGACCGACCAGGGTTGGCTCTTTGGCTTGCAATAGGCCGGTCCCATGTATTTTGACAATTTTGACCTAATTTGCGCAATTGCACTTGTTAGGTCCAAAACTCTTCCAAACAACTTGGAACTTCATAAGACGATCAATATTCGATCCCGGGCCGGTTTCATGACCCCTTGGTCGGTCCCTCACATCTTCATAATTAATTAGGTTTTATTACCTAAGGTTCAGACGAGCATTATTTTAATAAATGATTAAACTAGCATTTAATCATCCTTTCATCAAATCAACTGGTCTTCAGGAGACCTTGATATCTGCTCACGTGAGCATCTGGGCGCTACATGGTTGATCCATAATCCCATGTATCCGGTCCCTCCTTCGCTCCGTGGTTAATTTTCAATAAACCATCAGTTAATCATCAATTGATCAAATTAGGGTTTTGAGTCCAAGGTTCATAATTCCAGATTCAAACGCTAATAATTTTACGTTGATCCCGTGATCAACATTTTATTTATCATACTCGGTTCAATTGCCAGTATCTTATTTCGTCATGCTACCAATAATTCATCGAATGAGCAACATTTGCTCAGATGAGCAATATTTGCTCAAACCAAGGAATACTGGTTCAACTATCAATATTCAACAATTCATCGAATGAGCAATATTTGCTCATGTTAGCTTATTCACGCATTATATTTCTGTCTCAACAGACATGTTCAATTCATGAGTATCAGAACATTTCCAAATCACGTTCGACTCAACAAAACAAGGACTCATCGTCCCATGAAGTCATGAAGTCAGCAACTGACTAACTAAATACACGTCTTCCTTGCAGACTCCACAATCACACGAGACATCAATCGTGTTATATGGAGGGATATTAACTAGGGTTTTGGTCTGGCGGTTTACGGCACGTGTGTTCATACACACGATGAAAATGTGAGCAAATCGTGCAATCAGTTGAAGGAGTTAACAAAGTAGTGGATGAAATCAACCAAGTCTCCGAACGTTGAGCAACTGGTTTTAACACGATTTCCACTTCCCCATTCTTTGATTCCATCAACTGTCACACTTCATGAGATCATGGTATTTTCAATTCCAGCAATATAAATAAATCTTTGAATCATGATTGAAACAAGGATAATCTCACGTCAAACAGACAACACGAGATTAACAATACAACTCTCAACAGAGCAAATTCAATCATTCAGAATTTATCTTGTTTTTAGAATACACAACATACCTACAATCTTTGATCACTATTGATCTTACACATTTCTCAGCTTCCCTCCTACAGACTGACCCATCCTCTCTTGTGACCGAATTTACTCTGTAACGACCATTGTCTTGGTTTAGGCCGGAGTACTATAGATTGATCTCTCGAATTCAAAGCACTCCCTTCTTGAAGTGCATCTGTGTGAGGTTAAGCATTTTGCTCGGTTCAATGAGTCTCCTCCGCGCGATCATCTCCTCAATTCCGTAAAAACCAGCGAATCGTTTTTCCCCATCTACACCTGGATATCCTTCTTACTGACTGAACTTGGTGTTTCTCTTAGTGAACCTTTTACTTTGTGTTGTGATTATAATTCAGCCAAAAGTATATCCTGCATCCTAGTCTTTCATGCAACAACAAAACATGTGGAAGTTGATTATCACTTCATAAGGGAATTGGTGAGCTCATCCTTCCTTCAAATCTATTATGTACCTACATTTGATCGGATTGCAAATTTGTTTACAAAAGGATTAGCTCATGCAGGATTATTTCTTGGAACCAAACTAGTGCGTTTCCAATATTACTATCATTTTGAGGGGATGTGAGAATGAATGTATTGATATTGTAAATGTGTGAAACACTTGTGTGTGGTGGGTAATCTGAGTGTTAGATTTTCTTTATTCTTTGTGTCTTGTTATTACAACATGGGTACTGTAAGTCTATATTCGTAATGCCTTCTATATGGTATCCTCTGTGTCTTGTAATTGTTTATCAAAAAATCTAAATAAAAATTCATGATCATCATTCTGATAATATTTCTCCTTACATTTTAAAATCAATTTTCTCTTCATAGGGAGCCAATTTTGAAACTTAGTCAAGGTTTATTTACCCTTGTGAAGCTCTAATGAACTTCCGTAAGGCCCTAGCACTTTAACGTTCATTGCTAATAAGTATCTTATTACAATGTCTTCTCAAAGAACTATCCGAAGAAGTTTCGTTTCCCATTAGCATTGGTAGTTGTTTAAAATATTATTAAATTAAATTGTAAGCTAAGTATCTTATATAACTAAACATGGAACAAGTTTAAGAAATAAGTGAATAATACTGACAAGTTTGAAGGGTGTTTGGACATCAAAAGCAAAAGTCAGTCTTCGAAGTTATAAACAAAAATGACTTATAGAAAGTTAATTCTTTTTTACTATCTAATGGTTGAAAATACATGACCCAAATACAACAACTTATAAATAATTCTCTTTGTTTATGGAAAAGAGATACTATCACTTTCCAGGAACAAAGGTATACTATCTGGGATAAAAATTGCAATGCATAGCAAATTTTTAGGGGTACCATAAAATTTCAATTACTGATTTTAATTTTATTATTCCATCAGATATTATTAGGAATTGAATCCTGTGAGAATCAAGTCTTGTGTCTTGATGACCAAGTCTTAATATTGTATAAGTACCTTGATTATTATTGAGAAATATAAGAAAGATTGAAAATTTGACATGGCATCACGAGCCTGGTTCAAACCCTAAAAAAGAAAGAAAGAAAGAAGTTCTCATTAAACAGAGATGGGAGAAGAAGAATCAATAAAGGATGGAGGAAAATGGAAAGTACTGGCTGATTCGTTGAAGAAAAATCATGTGTACCATCTAGGATCGAGTGATGGTCCTGGAATTATTATTACCCCGATTGTTTTGAAAGGAACCAACTATGATGAATGGGCTAGAGCAATTAGAAGATCTTTGATAGCCAAACGTAAGTTTGGTTTTGTTGATGGCACATAACGGAACCGAAAGACCCTAAACGGTTGGAGGAATGGATTGATGTTCATTCAATGGTTGTTTACTGGATTAACAACACATTGGATTCTTCCATCAGATCAACTTTGTGGGATTATGATGATGCTGCTCTTCTCTGGACACACTTAAAGAAGCGATTTTGTGTTGTTAGTGGAACCAGAATCTGTCAACTCAAATCATCTTTGAGTGAATGCAAACAACGGAAGACTGAAAGTGTAGCTGTGTATTATGGGAGATTAAACAAGATATGGGATGAACTGGTGACCTACATGAAAATACCACAATGCAAGTGTGGTCAATGCACATGTAATATTGCGACACAGGTGACTGTTTTGAGAGAAGAATATTATCTTCATTATTTTTTGATTGGTTTAGATAGTATGTATGGCTCGCTGCGTGAACAATTATTGGCAAGAGATCCTTTACCATCTATTGATACGGCTTACCAGACAATAGTCAATTCTGAACGCTTGAGAATGGGAGACATTCTTTTATCAAAAAAAGTGCAAGAAAATATCATGGCCTTTAAGGTATAACCTGGCCAAAGAACAAACACCAATACTTATGATGTTGCAAAGTTTTGCAAACATTGTAACCAAGAAGGACAATCTGATGATGGTTGTTATCAAGTTATTGGATATCCTGAGTGGTGGGGAGACATACTTCGTGGTGGTAGAGGATATGGCAGAGGTGGTAGAGCTAGTGGTCGTGGTCGAGGTGGTTATGTGTCTGGCAGAGGTGGCAGAGGATATGGCAGCACCAATCTTGTACGGGAAAATAACTTAAATGTACCAGCAGCTTAGCAATCAACTGGTATGACATCTGCAGATGGAACTGGTTTAGTTGGAGTCACCGCAACTCAGCTTCAACAAGTTCTTGAGTTTTTGAACTCAAACAAATCGAAAATTTAATTGCAAGGTAAACAGAATCATGCTTCCTGGATTGTGGATACATGGGCTATGAATCATGTCACATGTAATTTAGATGACATGATAGAAGTAAAGGATATTAAGACATGTTCGGAGAGGTTCATCGGATGCAAAGTTTGCGAACTTTGATAAAATTGGAACATTGATTCTTCCTGGTGGTTTAAGGCTTGATAATGTTCTTTATGTGCCTCAAATAACATGTAACTTAATATCGGTCACATAGATGATCAATGAGTCAGTTTGTGTTGTGCAATATACTAACAGTTTATGTCTTATACAGGACCGGTTGACGTGAAAGGTGATTGGAGTGGGTGAAAGACAAGGTGGACTATATTTTTTCCGTGGTGTACCTCCAGTTAAAGTGCTTGTGGTTAGTGTGGATTCGTTTGAGCTGTGGCATCAAAGAATGGGATATCAATCGGAGAAAGTATTACAAAAGATACCAGCTGTGTAGGTTATCTAGGAAAAATAATAATGCTTGTGATATTTTTCTAAGATCAATCGTAGAAGTAGTTTTCCTGTTAGTCAGAGTAAAGCTAGTAGTATATTTGATTTGATTCATCTGGATTTATTGGGGCCTTACAAGACACCTTCGTCTTGTGGAGCTCATTATTTTTTAACAATAGTTGATGATTTTTCAAGAGGTGTCTGGATTTATTTGATCAAAACTAAAACTGAAGTTGAAATGATATTTCTTGATTTTATTGCTCTTGTTAAACGTCAATTTTACAAGGAAATCAAATATGTTAGAAGTGATAATGGAACAAAATTTAATTCTTTGCGTGGATATTTTAAGTCTAATGGATAATATTTGATACATCTTGTGTTGGTACACCCCAACAAAATGGAAGAGTTGAGAGAAAACATCAACATATAATGAATGTTGCGAGAGCTTTGAGATTTCAAGCTAATTTGCCAATACAGTTCTGGGGGGAATGTGCATTAACTGCGGCATACTTGATCAATCGTACACCAACACCTCTTCTTGATAACAAGACTCCATATGAAATTATGTTTGGAAAGTTGCCTCCATATGATCAGTTGAAAGTGTTTGGGTGTTTGTGTTATGTACATAATCAAAATAGCAAGGGTGATAAGTTTGCAAGCAGAGGAAGGAGATATGTATTTCTTGGGTATTTGGTAAAAAGGTGTGGCAAGTTTATGCTTTGGACACAAAATAATTTTTAGTGTCAAGGGATGTGGATTTTTATGAACACCAGTTTCCATATATGATTACTAATAATGGAAAGTCAACTAATATTGCCCCGTCAAGTAATGAAGCATGTTTGAGTGATGATGAGGATAAAGAAGAGTTACAGTTGTCTAAGAAAGTTACTGAACATCAACTGTCTGAGTCGCAGCATCAACAAGGCAGTGATGAACCTCAGATTGGTATTGGGTGTGAAACAGAAGAGGGAAGTGTTCAAGAACAATTTGAGGAGAATGAACAGGATGCTTCACCTGATCTTGATGGTAAGGATACTTCAACTGAGGTAATTGTAGATAATAACATCAGTGAGATGGGTAAAGGCAAACGTCAGAAAATTTCTTCTAGCTGACTCAAGGGTTTTGTGATGCATACAATACGAGAAAATAGTCCATCTTCCACTCCACCTACACAATCATCGGCCTCAGGTACACCTTATCCTTTGACATATTATGTTAGTTGTGATCGTTTTCTGCAGTACACAGAATGTATCTTGCAACACTGACGGCTGGAAATGAGCCAAAAAGCTTCAAAGAAGCTATGAAGCATCCAGGCTGGCAAAAAGCCATGGCTAAAGAAATACGAGCATTAGAAGAACAAGAAACATGGGAATTGGAAGAATTACCCCCATGAAAAAAGGCACTAGGAAGCAACTGGATTTATACAGAGAAGTGTGATAAAAATAGTAATTTGATACGTCTCAAAGCAAGATTGGTAATTTTTGGGAATCATCAAGTTGAAGGATTAGATTATAATGAGACTTTTGCACCAGTGGCGAAAATGACAAAAATTCGTACTTTTCTAGCTGTTGCAGCGGTTAAGAAGTGGGAAGTGCATCAAATGGATGTTCATAATGCACTTCTTCATGGTGATTTGGAGGAAGAAGTGTATATGAAGATACCTCCAGGATTTGCCAAGGGAAATCCTAAGATGGTTTGTAGAATGAAGAAGTCATTATATGGCCTAAAACAGGCACCTAGGTGTTGGTTTGCAAAGTTATCAACAACTTTGAAAAATTATGGCTTTGAACAGTCATATTCAGATTACTATCTTTTTACTATGACAAAGGGAAAGATGCAGCTTAATGTCCTAGTTTATGTTGATGATTTGATTGTGGCAGGAAATGATCTGGTTGCACTTCATAATTTTAAAACTTACTTGGGACAATGTTTTAAGATGAAAGATATGGGAAAGTTGAAATATTTCTTAGGATTAGAAGTGGCTCGTAGTAAACAAGGATTCTACATATGCCATAGGAAATATGCATTGGATATTATCATGGAGACTAGGTTATTGGGAGCAAAACCTGCAGATTTTCCAATGGAAAAGAATCATCAGCTAGCATTGGCAAAAGGCAACATACTAGATGATGTGGAAAAATATAGATGATTGGTTGGTCGTCTGATTTATTTGTCAGTCACAAGACCAGACCTTGCTTACTCATTGCATAGTTTATCTCAATTTATGCAACAACCAAGAGTGGAACATTGGGAAGCAGCACTTCGTGTGGTTAGATATTTGAAGAAGAATCCAGGACAAGGAATTCTGCTGCGTTCCGATAGTGCTCTTAGTTTAAAAGGATGGTGTGATTCAGATTGGGCAAGCTGTCCATTAACTAGACGTTCATTAACAGGTTGGTTTGTCCTTCTTGGCTTCTCACATGTGTCTTGGAAAACTAAGAAGCATCATACAGTTTATCGTTCCTCAGCAGAAGCAGAATACAAATCTATGGCAACATTAACATGTGAATTAAAGTGGTTGAAACAGTTACTTGGTGATTTAGGAGTTCATCATGCTCATGGGATGAATCTCTTTTGTGATAGTCAATCATCATTATATATTGCTCAGAATCCAGTACTTCATGAAAGAACAAAACATATATAAGTAGATTGTCATCTTGTCAGAGATGCCATAACAGGAAAGATTATATCACCCTCGTATACTCCTACAACACTGCAATTGGCTGATATTTTTACAAAAACTTTAGGGAAAGCTCAGTTTCAGTTTCTTTTGTCCAAGATGGGTATTCGTAACCTTCATGCTCCATCTTGAGGGAGGGTATTAGGAAATAGTCTATATTTGAGAGAGTTACATTAGGAATTGAATCCCGTGAGAATCAAGTCTTGTGTCTTGATGACCAAGTATAAGTACCTTGATTATTATGGGAACATTATTTAAATACCCCTAGAATATAAGGCCTTCACAAATACCCCTGTCCATTTTATTAATACCCCTAAGTGGTATTTTTTAAGTGGATAATGAAAATGAACTAGTACTTTTTTGGATAATGAAAATGAACTAGTATGTTCTTGACGCGTGAAAACGTCAACCCAACCTCCTACGGAGGTTGAATTGACTTAATATAATTTTAGATGTGCCAAAAACTATACCCTAAAAACTTAAAATATACCCTTTAGGGTATTTGTGAAATCCTTAAGGGTATTTGTGAAGACCCTTGAAAAGGAGGGGTATTTTTTCAATTTCCACGATTATTATTGAGAAATATAAGAAAGATCGAGAATTTGACAAAGATATATTCGGATAACTTTGGCAATATGATAGCAATAAACACCAACACTATTCGTAAGTGCTTCCGAAGTTGTTGCAATTCAACGTCGACCAAACTAATGTCTCTCTAACAACCCAAAAGTTATGTTTGGGATGTTTCCGCTCGTCAAACCTCAATCAATTTACCTAGACCTAGCTAAGATACTAAGAAGATCTTACTAGGAGTATACCTAAGATATCAAGAAGATCTCACTAGGAGTGTACAAAAAGTGCTAATTAGAAGAAGAAAAAAAAGGGTGCCTAGTAAATATACAGTAGTGAAAGTAAGATCTCATTCAATATACACATGCGCCAAATTTTTGAGGCATTGAGTGCCATAATCGCGTTAGTAGTGGAGTGATGAGTAGTAGAAACAGTACCATTCTTTCATAGGATAACCTCGTTTGTCTTTTTGATACACAAAACAAAACAACTTGCGAGAGATAAGAGTTTCAATATTATAAAGTTAAAAAAGATAGAATAAACTAAAGACACGTGTGTTTGTAATGGAGGTTCAACACGGAACTTAATAGGCTTCTTAAGTCCGAGTTGAAAGTCAAAGTGTCAAACTTAAATCCACTTTTTTGGATCATTTTAAAACTGGATTAGAGCTAATTTACACTAGTTTTTTTTGTAGTTAAAAACACAAGAACTTTAACTAAAACCCCCTTATTATACTAATTAATCAATATCAAATCCCCCTTCATTCTTCTTTAACTATTTTTCTATATACTCCCTTTCACGTTTTACCTTTTTTTTTTTCCTTCTTCCACATCCATCCCATCTCATCATCCCATCCCATCTCATCTCTATATATAAGACTCAACTCATCTCTCTCTCTCAAATAAACAATTCTCTCTCTCAAGCTCTCTCTCAAGCTGTCCGACTCTAAAAGTCTAAAACTCCCATCAAAATCTCATAGCAAGTACAATCTTTTCATTTGTATTTAGATATAGAAATGGATCAAGATTTTAAGGGTATTGTTATGTCTACTATAACTCATGATTATAATAATAATAATCAAAGTGATGATAGTAGTATTGATCAAGAAGATCAGTTGATGGATGACTTGAGAAGAGGTCCATGGACTGTTGAAGAAGATCTTTTACTTGTCAATTACATTGCTAATCACGGTGAAGGCCGTTGGAACTCCTTAGCTCGTTGTGCCGGTAAGACTTCGAAAATCTGTTCGAGAAATGAGTTTTTACTTATGAAGCTAGTAACATGCATGGTTATAGCTTAATTCATTATCTTTTTGATTGAGTTCATGAGTTTTGAGTCTAATTTTTTGATGAATATGCATGTAACAGGTTTGAAAAGAACGGGTAAGAGTTGCAGACTAAGATGGTTGAATTACTTACGCCCTGATGTTCGTCGAGGAAATATTACTCTTGAGGAACAACTTCTAATTCTTGAGCTTCATTCTCGCTGGGGAAATCGGTAAGTTGTCATATGATCATTATTTACAATTCAGACTGTTTTCTCCATTATCTTTTTCAAAAAACTAACTTATTTTTGTTTTGATTTGTTTCTTAAAGGTGGTCCAAAATAGCACAACACTTACCGGGCAGAACAGATAATGAAATAAAGAATTATTGGAGAACAAGAGTTCAAAAACATGCGAAACAACTTCAATGTGACGTAAATAGTAAGCAATTTAAAGACACCATGCGTTATCTTTGGATGCCAAGATTAGTCGAACGTATTCAAGCAGAGGCAGCATCCACTGCCACGACAGCTTCTTCAAACGGAGCTAAAGTTGCCACCGCCAACTCTACTAACTACATGAATCAACCCAACAACACCATGAACAACGGTTATAACCAGGAATTCAGCGATGATCAATACATGTTTCAAACTAGCAATAACGAATTTTCGGGTTCTTTTAATAATCAGAGTTTCGTTACTGCAACACCTGAGAATTCAAGTACTGGTGGTTCATCGGATTCTATGGGGAGTAATACTCAATTATCATCAGACTGCTATAGCTTTCCTCACAGCAATACTTACAATATTACCCAAAATACCCATACCAATAATTATTCAGAAACATTATTTAGTCCCAACTCTAATTATTACTACCATCAACAACAGCAACAACAAGGTTCGGAGTTTCAGGGTATTGATCAACAACAGAACAACAACAACAACATGTGGTTAGGTGGTGGTGAGGATGTACTTGACAACATATGGAACAGTGATGATATGTGGTTTATCCAACAACAGTTATCTAATGATTTATAGATGGAGAAAACAAAAATAAAAAGGGAAGTTTTAAGGATAGATGACAGAGTAGAGATATTGTAGGAAAGATTTTAATGGGGATATGTTAAGAAAGATGGACCCAATTGAGGATTCCAAATTCTGTAAAATTTGTATTTTTGAGATTAATTTGTGGGTTTATTTTAAATTTAAATTCTTTTTTTTTCTTTTGTATTTTTTTCTTCAAATTGATGTTAAAAATGACATTTGTACTAAACTCTTTTGTTTGAGAATCTGCTCTAATGAAGCTTATAGCGTGTTAATTGATTGTATGTATCTATTACTACTAGTGGTATCTCACTAATTATTAATTTGAATATAATAATACTTTCAGCCTAATTATATGTTATTCTTTGGGGATTCATGTATCCATTTTTGAGACTAATCCATTAAGATTAAACAATATTATTAAGTACTTACTTCTAGAATCTCAAAGTATAAACTATTAGTAACAGAGTGAAGTAACAATAATTGGGAGATTGTATGTGGCATAAATCCACTGGCATACTAATCAGATATGAGATATAGTCACCAATTAATTTTAGTTTAATTTATTCTTATGTATCCACTACTTTTCTTTTCTAGTAATCTGGATTATGAAGGAAATCATAAACCCAAAGTATTTGTATTTTCAAACCTGTAAATATGCATATAGGTGAAAGTATTAACTCAGCGGACCAGATTCATATACCTCTAAAAAATAGCATGGGCTGCTGTGAGATCTAAATTTCATTTTCCTTAAACTATTTGCAGGAGGAAAAAAAAGACAATACAGAGACTATTGTCATTTATGGTTGAAAGTGTAGTTTCATAATTGGTCTTTGTTGCTGGTGAACAGTGATGATAATAAGAACAAGAAAAGACCTACTAAGATTTTCTTAGCAGTTTTAATGAAAAAATTCATAGAAATATAATAATGATAAAAATAAATAAAGGAGGGTCACACGTGGGAAAAGAGGCACGGCTCTCCAAAGAATCGTAAGTAAGCAATCAAAGCTGGATAGCTTATCCATGGCGGCGGAAAGGAATATTTGTTGGACACGCGTCAACACCTAAAGCTAATAAGTGGTCCAAGGTAAAGGGAGCTTAAGGAAGCTCCACGTGCAATTAGATACAGAATTAACCTTAGGTTTCCTAGACGGAAGCACTGAAAGCCGCAACCATTGAAATAACCGCCAGAAATTTTGGAAGGATTTCGTTTTTCTTCGAGGACAAGTCATTCGTTCAAAATCCAACCAATCATTTACATTAACTATTTTTAAGAAGAAAAATATCCAAAAATCAGTACTACTAATGCTGTAATAATGACATGGATTCCACTGAGTAATAGCTGCTGACAGTCCACTTTCCGCCACATCAAAGATGAAAAATGTCAACTCGTCGACTTTCAAGTAGTGACTTGATGGAAGTAACCCATATCTATCCTATCCATCTATAATGACTGTTGATGGCTTGATGCTCTATTAGGCTATAATTTTACCACTCTTCTTTCTCCATCCCGTCTTGTTATCTCTCGGCGTGGTATCTTGTACATCCTCAGAACTGTAATCGATCAAAAAGATAAAACAGATAGAAGTACTACACTAGTAAAATATGAGATCCCATCATCGGTGCGTTTAATATAAGAACGCTGTCACAGAATGGATAACGGATCCTTCAACCGGCGGCGGCTGGGTCCAGGGGCCTCCCTTAAGCAGGTGGGTTGCGGGTTCTTGGACCATCCTTTCTGCCACTTTCACTACTTTAACGCAATTGATCTGATAGTAGAAAAAATGCATCCAAATAATGGGCCATACAATTGAGAACACATGAAATACACCATATTCACATCTTCATCGCTTTTGTAAACCCACCCATAAAATCATTTCTTGAGCATTATTAAGTTTTGATATACATATCCTCAATCTTACGAGGTTAGTTTCATTTAAACAACGGATAATATCATAACACTTTACATAACCAAATCTTTTAACCAAGCAATTGTCAAGATTTAGTTTTGTCACTTTTATCTCTGTACCTACGACGGAGCTAATCCACTTGTTCAAGTTTTGGTCACAGTTCGAGCAGTGATTATCATCACCCAAATGTGTGGCTGATTTTGACACATACCAGCCAACAAATTCTAACTAATTAAGATTCATAATTTAGTGGATACGGAGAGAAATTGGTTCATTCTAAGTATTTAATTTGCCCACGTATAAGAAAATCCATAAATTTGAACAACATTAGTTAAAATCATGCTACAAATAGAAAACTCTGTAAAGATGAAACCTTCTCATTTGGCACTTTTTCTGTCTCTTTTGGATCAATATTAATGTTATGAAGCATTTGATAACAAATTTGATATTATCATCTAAAATGTAATGACTGTAAAAAGTGTCCATCTAGAGAAACCACACATGGAAAATGGGCAATGCATTGCTCATATAAAAAACCCTGCAAGTTGTACAAAAGTTCACTTTAACATCTTTCTTTTTTCTATTTAAGGATGAGTTGTGTCATAGTTTTTCCTTTCTTCTTCGTCACTCGTACTAGATATGGGATCATTCGAAATTGAAAGAGCATCAACTAAAGATATATAGTCCGACTTTTGTCTCTCGGAATAACTTTACCATCATTCATTCATTCACACATGACACACCCACCATTGTATTATGTTCGAAGTATTATGCCCATAAAGAGTCTCATCATCTAATCAATCTTTTTTTCATTGACAAGGTTCCTGCTGGCTGCTCCTAACAAATCTAGCTAGGTTTCCAGTTTGAGTAACAATGGATGACTGCATAATTGACAATATGAAGAAAAAAGACAAAAAAACTCTCTCACATGTGGAGAGAAAAAGTCATGACTTCTGAAATCTGACTAGTCTAGCTTGTGAGTACTCTTTTGTCACGTATCCCATTTAAGAAATTTAAGTGGACATAGTTGAAGAATCATATGGATATACATGGCCTCTTTTAAGTAAAAATCTTTTGATCCAAAAACTTGAAGAAAGTTCATTGTTTCGTATCTGTGAAATGGGATTTTTGATCGGACATATTGGGTGTACCCTTGGATATCAGTGTATGAATATAGTGAATGAAGACATTTTTCGGATGGATACTGCTCTATTTTGAGTAATTAGTCTTGGAATCTTGCAACAATGAACAACACGTTAGATGTATCAAAATAATATGTAAAGAACTAATGCGAAACAACTCTACCGATATAATTTGAGGAAGGCAGAATCAAAGGTTCAACAAGTTGTCCTTAACACATTAGTTCGCGGGTATACTCGAGTTGAGTAATGCTAAACCCCTCACAGCGAAGATGTGTCCAGGATAAGACTGCCCGATATAACTTGAGTTAGCACAACGCAAGTTACCCTCTCTTCGAACTCAGCAACGGGGATGGAGGTAAAAACGTATGGAGAAACCCTAGAATAAAAGAAGAATTTTTCGGTGTGTTGAAAACAGATTTTCGAGTTGTATTTATAGGATGAAATACTTGCAAATCAAGTTAGGTTTTGATTTTGTTCAAAAACAAGTAAAACACGTAAAAGGAATTTACCCAAAAATAAAACTCTTAAGAAATAATTTTGGAATTAATTTCCTAAAGAAAAAATTCGCCCAAAAATAAATCCGTGTATAAAAGGGACTTGGTGCATGGCATACGCGCATATCGCATGGGTAAAAATATGTATTTTTACCGAGTTGAGTAATGCTCGAGTTGAGTAATGTTGAGTAACTTGAGTTGACGAAGGCAGAATCACAGGTTCAACAAGTTGTCCTTAACACATTAGTTCGCGGGTATACTCGAGTTGAGTAATGCTAAACCCCTCACAGCGAAGATGTGTCCAGGATAAGACTGCCCGATATAACTTGAGTTAGCACAACGCAAGTTACCCTCTCTTCGAACTCAGCAACGGGGATGGAGGTAAAAACGTATGGAGAAACCCTAGAATAAAAGAAGAATTTTTCGGTGTGTTGAAAACAGATTTTCGAGTTGTATTTATAGGATGAAATACTTGCAAATCAAGTTAGGTTTTGATTTTCTTCAAAAACAAGTAAAACACGTAAAAGGAATTTACCCAAAAATAAAACTCTTAAGAAATAATTTTGGAATTAATTTCCTAAAGAAAAAATTCGCCCAAAAATAAATCCGTGTATAAAAGGGACTTGGTGCATGGCATACGCGCATATCGCATAGGTAAAAATATGTATTTTTACCTAGTTGAGTAATGCTCGAGTTGAGTAACTTGAGTTGACGAAGGCAGAATCACAGGTTCAACAAGTTGTCTTTAACACATTAGTTCGCGGGTATACTCGAGTTGAGTAATGCTAAACCCCTCACAGCGAAGATGTGTCCAGGATAAGACTGCCCGATATAACTTGAGTTAGCACAACGCAAGTTACCCTCTCTTCGAACTCAGCAACGGGGATGGAGGTAAAAACGTATGGAGAAAACCTAGAATAAAAGAAGAATTTTTCGGAGTGTTGAAAACAGATTTTCGAGTTGTATTTATAGGATGAAATACTTGCAAATCAAGTTAGGTTTTGATTTTCTTCAAAAGCAAGTAAAACACGTAAAAGGAATTTACCCAAAAATAAAACTCTTAAGAAATAATTTTGGAATTAATTTCCTAAAGAAAAAATTCGCCCAAAAATAAATCCGTGTATAAAAGGGACTTGGTGCATGGCATACGCGCATATCGCATGGGTAAAAATATGTATTTTTACCGAGTTGAGTAATGCTCGAGTTGAGTAACTTGAGTTGACGAAGGCAGAATCACAGGTTCAACAAGTTGTCCTTAACACATTAGTTCGCGGGTATACTCGAGTTGAGTAATGCTAAACCCCTCACAGCTAAGATGTGTCCAGGATAAGGCGCCCGATATAACTTGAGTTAGCACAACGCAAGTTACCCTCTCTTCGAACTCAAAGAACGGGGATGGAGGTAAAAACGTATGGAGAAAACCCTAGAATAAAAGAAGAATTTTTCGGTGTGTTGAAAACAGATTTTCGAGTTGTATTTATAGGATGAAATACTTGCAAATCAAGTTAGGTTTTGATTTTCTTCAAAAACAAGTAAAACACGTAAAAGGAATTTACCCAAAAATAAAACTCTTAAGAAATAATTTTGGAATTAATTTCCTAAAGAAAAATTCGCCCAAAAATAAATCTGTGTATAAAAGGGACTTGGTGCATGGCATACGCGCATATCGCATGGGTAAAAATATGTATTTTTACCGAGTTGAGTAATGCTCGAGTTGAGTAACTTGAGTTGACGAAGGCAGAATCACAGGTTCAACAAGTTGTCCTTAACACATTAGTTCGCGGGTATACTCGAGTTGAGTAATGCTAAACCCCTCACAACGAAGATGTGTCCAGGATAAGACTGCCCGATATAACTTGAGTTAGCACAACGCAAGTTACCCTCTCTTCGAACTCAGCAACGGGGATGGAGGTAAAAACGTATGGAAAAAACCCTAGAATAAAAGAAGAATTTTTCGGTGTGTTGAAAACAGATTTTCGAGTTGTATTTATAGGATGAAATACTTGCAAATCAAGTTAGGTTTTGATTTTCTTCAAAAACAAGTAAAACACGTAAAAGGAATTTACCCAAAAATAAAACTCTTAAGAAATAATTTTGGAATTAATTTCCTAAAGAAAAAATTCGCCCAAAAATAAATCCGTGTATAAAAGGGACTTGGTGCATGGCATACGCGCATATCGCATGGGTAAAAATATGTATTTTTGTCCACCCGCTCCACCCACGTTTTACAATTCATACATAAGTGTATGATTATATAGTAGAGCTCCTCTTTAGTTTTCCACAATGTGGGACTAAAGGTTCCACTTCATTCACCCAAAAATGAGTGAGTATCCTTAGACCCTTAGGTCATTAGATCAAACCACACTAAGACCATAAAACCTTTTAATTAAAACTCATTTTCTCCAACAATCCCCCACATGAATGAAATCTCGGAAAACGAAAAAAATCAGAGTAAGGAAAATACCATTTAGGCAAAGGTGTCCATGAGGTCTTGAACCCTTACTTAGTTAGAAGTTACCGGAACTACTAGCTAAACAGTGAACCTAGTCTTGAACTGATAGCGTTGGTGTAATTCGCGACAACAACCACACATGATATTCTCCTGGTGTTGCTAAGTTCTTGCCGTTTTGTCCAATTTGGCCCTGGACATATCCTGTTTCTCAGAATGCTCTAGAGAATTGGCTCAATTCTCATAGGAAGCGGCCCCACTTCCATATTCAGATAGGTGAGTTCCATCAAGAGTGTTTACTGCTACACCCCACTTCAATCTTAAATTGAAACTATGGAACTCATTAAGACTTATTTAAAAGTCATCCTCCACATGCGGTCACACTATTACATCAACACTCTAGGGAAGGGAGGGAGAGAATGAAATTCTCGATAGTGTTTACCTTTACCCACCATGAATTAGTTGTCTCATTCGAAACATTGATCTTGGAATCTACGATCATCAAGGTTGAGTATCCTTCATGGCAAGTTTAATTATTGAGCCTAAGCCCCATCCCCCTCGATGCTTTACTAACTATCTCCTTGGACAAACCTTTCGTCAAAGGGTCCGCGATATTCTCCTTGGACTGCGTCCAATCTATGGAAATAACGCCTGTTGAGATTAGTATTTTCAATGTATCATGTCTCCTACGAATATGTATAGACTTTCCATTGTAGAAGCTACTCTTAGCTCTACCTATCGCAGATTTCTTTGTCACATGTGTATAGATATACCGGCACAGGCCTATGCGAGAGAGGAATATCTTCTAAAAAGTTTCTTAGCCATTCGGCCTCCTCTCCCGCTTTATCTAACGCAATAAAATCCGATTCCATAGTGGAACTAGCTATACATGTCTGTTTGGAACTCTTCCAAGATACGAGCCTTTTCTGCTAGAGTGAATACATATCCACTCGTAGACTTAGAATCCTCTGATCCTGTTATCCAGTTTGCATCGCAAAATCCCTCAAGGAAGGCCGGATATCCTTGTTCAAACTAAAGGTCATTGTGTACTTCAAGTACTTTAGCACTCTAATAAGTGCATCCCAATGTATCTGCCCTGGATTACAAGTATACCTTCTTAACCTACTTACAACATAAGCAATGTCTGGTCTCATACAATTCGTCAAATACATCAGACTTCCTATGACTCTCGAGTATTCAAGTTGGTTAACTCCTACACCCTTATTCTTCTTGAGACGACAGTTAGAATCATAAGGAGTACACACAGTTTCTGATTAAACTGATTAAATTTCTTAAGTATGGATTCAACATAATGAGACTGACTCAGACTATAGCCATTAGAAGTTTTTCTAATCTTCATCCCTAATATGACATCAGCGGGGCCTAAGTCTTTCATGTCAAAGTTCTCATTCAACAGTTTCTTAGTGGAATTAATAACATCCATGTTTGTACCTAGTATAAGCATATCATCAACATACAAGCATACAATCACACAGGCATCCTTGACAAGTTTAGTATAAACACACTTATCAGATTCATTAATTCTAAAACCACTAGAAATCATCACATGATCAAATTTCTCATGCCACTGTTTAGGTGCTTGTTTCAATCCATACAAAGATTTAAGAAGTTTACAAACTTTCTTTTCACAACCTTTAACTCGGGTTGTTCCATATAAATTTCTTCATCTAACTCACCATTAAGAAACGATGTCTTTACATCCATTTGATGTATCTCTAGATTATGGACAGAAGCTATAGCAATTAACATCCTAATGGAGCTAATTCTACTCACTGGTGAATATGTGTCAAAGAAATCTATACCTTCTATTTGTTTGTAGCTTTTAGCTACCAACCTAGCCTTGTATTTTTCAACAGTTCCATCTATCTTACGTTTTCTCTTGAAAATCCATTTACAACCTATGGCCTTACACCCTGGAGGTAAATCTACAAGTTCAAAAGTACCGTTTTCTTGGATGGAATCCATTTCATTAAAGGAAGCTTCTTTCCACCAAGGAGCTTCTGGACAAGTCATGGCTTCTTTATAAGTCTGAGAATCAGAATCGGCTAGGTATATTATGCAACCAGGATAGGTTTTCTCAGTTCTAACCCTTTTACCTCTTCTAGGTTCTACTTCTGGTTCATCTTCCTCTAAAGGTAATAGCTGACTAGTTGAAGGCACATCTAGGGGATCATCTAAACATCTCTTTCGAGAATAACGATTTAAAGGAAAAATATTCTCAAAAAACTCAGCATCCCTAGACTCCATGATAGTATTCAACCCTATGTCAGAAATTTGAGAACTCACAACCATAAACCTATGAGCACTAGAATGCTCAGGTTACCCTATAAAAACACAATCAACGGTTTTGGGTCCTATCTTATTTTTCTTAGGAGGAGGGATGCCCACCTTTGCCAAGCACCCCCACACTTTGAAGTAATCATAAGATGGTTGTCTACCTTTCCATAACTCATATGGAGTTTTATCTGATCCTTTAAAGAGTACTCTGTTCAGGATGTAATTGGCGGAGAGGATAGCCCCCCCCCCCACAAATTCGAAGGTAATCCTGAACTAATAAACATGGCATTCATCATATCCTTAAGGGTACGGTTCTTACGTTCAGCTACACCATTGGATTTAGGTGAATAAGGGGATGTAGTCTCATGTATTATGCCATGTTCTTCACATAAATCTCCTACGAGAATTTCATACTCACCACCACGGTCAGACCTAAAAGTTTTAATGGTAGTATTCAATTGGTTTTCGAATTCACTTTTATATATCTTAAAGGATTCTAAGGCATCATCCTTCCCTCTAAGTAAGTAAACATGGCAGTACTTCGTACAATCATCTATAAAAGTAATAAACCATTTCTTACCACCTCTTGTTTGAACTGACTTCATATCAACTAGGTCTGAGTGGATTAGATCTAAGGGTTTAGAGTTTCTATGGACATTCTTATTAAATGATTTCTTAGCATGCTTAGATTCTACGCAAATCTCACACTTATGATTTTTATCTAAAGTGAATTTGGGTATGCAGCCTACGCTAGCCAATTTATGCATTGATTTATAGTTTACATGACCAAGTCTACCATGCCAAACGTTCAATGAAACACACATGTAAGCAGAGGAATCATTCAATTTCAATTCAGGACAGGTTACATTAAGTCTTATAACCCTTACCCACATAATCATTGCCCTTAGTTACTATAAGTTTTCCAGACTCCATTGTAACTTTAAAACCCTTATCATCTAAAACAGAACAAGAAATAATATTTTTGCAGATGTCTGGAACATGAAGAACTTCATTCAATGTGAGAGTCTTTCCAGATGTGAGCTTCAGACCGACCTTTCCTTTTCCTGCAACCTCGATGCGGATGAGTTACCCATATAGAGTTTCTCGCCTTCCCATACCCTCGGTAGGAGGTGAACAGGTCTCTGTTCCCACAAACATGCTTGGTAGCTCCAGAGTCTACCCACCAGTCCATCACATTGGTCACTAAATTAACTTCAGACACTACAGCAGAAAACTCGTCTTTGTTCTTCTCAACCAAGTTAGCATTATTCTCTTATCATTACGTTGTCTACAGTGAACTGCCATATGACCAGTATTTCCACATACCCAACAAGGACCTTTAATTTTAGTAATGCCAGAATCTGGTTTACGAAACATACCTTTCTTGTTAGGTCCATGCTTCGAGTTGCGATTGTTGTTGTCACCTTTTCCAGCTTTGGATGACTTGTGTTCAGACATATGAGCTTTGTTAGACATGTCCCTTGCAGATGACACACGTTCTTGTCTTTGGTGCACGACATCTCTTCCACTTGAATCTTCTTTCCCAATTCAACCATGTCGATCTCGTCAGTTTCATGTCTCAGCTTTTTCTTGTACTCCGACCAAGAAGATGGTAACTTCTCAATCACCGCAGACACTTGAAACGTCTCATCAATGACCATACCTTCAGCAAGAATCTCATTAATGATTTGTTGAAGTTCGAGGAATTGATCAACAACAGACTTATCATTCGTCATCTTGAACTCCACAAGAATTTCTTACTTCCTGCAGTCTCAGCTTGGTACTTTGCTTCTAACGCAGTCCATAATTCATAAGCAGTCAAGTTATCTTTAACATTGTAAAAATCATACATCGCATCTTCCAAACCATTCATGATATGATTTTTAGCCATATAGTTACCCCTTGAATAATACGTTCCATCTTCATCAGTATTATCTTCAGCAGCCATCAAAACATCAAGAGGACCTTGCAGCACTGCGTCCAAATCATGATTGCTCAGAAAAAACAGCATCTTGGATTGCCATCTCTTGAAATACTTTCCGTTAAACTTCTGTGGTCTTTCAATGTTATCGTTCATCTTTGTTTCCATTGTTGACATCGTTGCAAGGAATACTAATATGTTAAGATTGTTGTAATCTTGCAACAATGAACAAGACGTTAGATGTATCAAAATAATATGTAAAGAACTAATGCTAAACAACTCTATCGATATAACTGGACGAAGGCAGAATCACAGGTTCAACAAGTTTTCCTTAACACATTAGTTCGCGGGTATACTCGAGTTGAGTAATGCTAAACCCCTCACAGCGAAGATGTGTCCAGGATAAGACTGCCCGATATAACATGAGTTAGCACAACGCAAGTTACCCTCTCTTCGAACTCAGCAACGGGGATGGAGGTAAAAACGTATGGAGAAACCCTAGAATAAAAGAAGAATTTTTCGGTGTGTTGAAAACAGATTTTCGAGTTGTATTTATAGGATGAAATACTTGCAAATCAAGTTAGGTTTTGATTTTGTTCAAAAACAAGTAAAACACTAAAAGGAATTTACCCAAAAATAAAACTCTTAAGAAATAATTTTGGAATTAATTTCCTAAAGAAAAAATTCGCCCAAAAATAAATCCGTGTATAAAAGGGACTTGGTGCATGGCATACGCGCATATCGCATGGGTAAAAATATGTATTTTTTACCGAGTTGAGTAATGCTCGAGTTGAGTAACTTGAGTTGACGAAGGCAGAATCACAGGTTCAACAAGTTGTCCTTAACACATTAGTTCGCGGGTATACTCGAGTTGAGTAATGCTAAACCCCTCACAGCGAAGATGTGTCCAGGATAAGACTATAGATATAACTTGAGTTAGCACAACGCAAGTCACCCTCTCTTCGAACTCAGCAACGGGGATGGAGGTAAAAACGTATGGAGAAACCCTAGAATAAAAGAATAATTTTTTGGTGTGTTGAAAACTGATTTTCGAGTTGTATTTATAGGATGAAATACTTGCAAATCAAGTTAGGTTTTGATTTTCTTCAAAAACAAGTAAAACACGTAAAAGGAATTTACCCAAAAATAAAACTCATAAGAAATAATTTTGGAATTAATTTCCTAAAGAAAACATTCGCCCAAAAATAAATTCGTGTATAAAAGGGACTTGGTACATGGCATACGCGCATATCGCATGGGTAAAAATATGTATTTTTACCGAGTTGAGTAACTTGAGTTGACGAAGGCAGAATCATAGGTTCAAAAAGTTGTCCTTAACACATTAGTTCGCGGGTATACTCGAGTTGAGTAATGCTAAACCCCTCACAGCGAAGATGTGTCCAGGATAAGACTGCCCGATATAACTTGAGTTAGCACAACGCAAGTTACCCTCTCTTCGAATTCAGCAACGGGGATGGAGGTAAAAACGTATGGAGAAACCCTAGAATAAAAGAAGAATTTTTCGATGTGTTGAAAACAAATTTTCGAGTTGTATTTATAGGATGAAATACTTGCAAATCAAGTTAGGTTTTGATTTTCTTCAAAAACAAGTAAAACACGTAAAAGGAATTTACCCAAAAATAAAACTCTTAAGAAATAATTTTGGAATTAATTTCCTAAAAAAACAAATCGCCCAAAAATAAAACCGTGTATAAAAGGGACTTGGTGCATGGCATATGCGCATATCGCATGGGTAAAAATATGTATTTTTACCGAGTTGAGTAATGCTCGAGTTGAGTAACTTGAGTTGACGAAGGCAGAATCACAGGTTCAACAAGTTGTCCTTAACACATTAGTTCGCGGGTATACTCGAGTTGAGTAATGCTAAACCCCTCACAGCGAAGATGTGTCCGGGATAAGAGCGCCGATATAACTTGAGTTAGCACAACGCAAGTTACCCTCTCTTCGAACTCAAAGAACGGGGATGGAGGTAAAAACGTATGGAGAAACCCTAGAATAAAAGAAGAATTTTTCGATGTGTTGAAAACAAATTTTCGAGTTGTATTTATAGGATGAAATACTTGCAAATCAAGTTAGGTTTTGATTTTCTTCAAAAACAAGTAAAAAATGTAAAAGGAATTTACCCAAAAATAAAACTCTTAAAAAATAATTTTGGAATTAATTTCCTAAAGAAAAAATTCGCCCAAAAATAAATCCGTGTATAAAAGGGACTTGGTGCATGGCATACGCGCATATCGCATGGGTAAAAATATGTATTTTTACCGAGTTGAGTAATGATCGAGTTGAGTAACTTGAGTTGACGAAGGCAGAATCACAGGTTCAACAAGTTGTCCTTAACACATTAGTTCGCGGGTATACTCGAGTTGAGTAATGCTAAACCCCTCACAGCGAAGATGTGTCCGGGATAAGACTGCTTTAGATATAACTTGAGTTAGCACAACGCAAGTCACCCTCTCTTCGAACTCGACAACGGGGATGGAGGTAAAAACGTATGGAGAAACCCTATAATAAAAGAAGAATTTTTCGGTGTGTTGAAAACAGATTTTCGAGTTGTATTTATAGGATGAAATACTTGCAAATCAAGTTAGGTTTTGATTTTCTTCAAAAACAAGTAAAACACGTAAAAGGAATTTACCCAAAAATAAAACTCTTAAGAAATAATTTTGGAATTAATTTCCTAAAGAAAACATTCGCCCAAAAATAAATTCGTGTATAAAAGGGACTTGGTACATGGCATACGCGCATATCGCATGGGTAAAAATATGTATTTTTTACCAAGTTGTTGAGTAACTTGAGTTGACGAAGGCAGAATCACAGGTTCAACAAGTTTTCCTTAACACATTAGTTCGCGGGTATACTCGAGTTGAGTAATGCTAAACCCCTCACAGCGAAGATGTGTCCAGGATAAGACTGCCCGATATAACTTGAGTTAGCACAACGCAAGTTACCCTCTCTTCGAACTCAGCAACGGGGATGGAGGTAAAAACGTATGGAGAAACCCTAGAATAAAAGAAGAATTTTTCGATGTGTTGAAAACAAATTTTCGAGTTGTATTTATAGGATGAAATACTTGCAAATCAAGTTAGGTTTTGATTTTCTTCAAAAACAAGTAAAACACGTAAAAGGAATTTACCCAAAAATAAAACTCTTAAGAAATAATTTTGGAATTAATTTCCTAAAGAAAAAATTCGCCCAAAAATAAATCCGTGTATAAAAGGGACTTGGTGCATGGCATATGCGCATATCGCATGGGTAAAAATATGTATTTTTACCGAGTTGAGTAATGCTCGAGTTGAGTAACTTGAGTTGACGAAGGCAGAATCACAGGTTCAACAAGTTGTCCTTAACACATTAGTTCGCGGGTATACTCGAGTTGAGTAATGCTAAACCCCTCACAGCTAAGATGTGTCCAGGATAAGACTGCCCGATATAACTTGAGTTAGCACAACGCAAGTTACCCTCTCTTCGAACTCAGCAACGGGGATGGAGGTAAAAACGTATGGAGAAACCCTAGAATAAAAGAAGAATTTTTCGATGTGTTGAAAACAAATTTTAGAGTTGTATTTATAGGATGAAATACATGCAAATCAAGTTAGGTTTTGATTTTCTTCAAAAACAAGTAAAACACGTAAAAGGAATTTACCCAAAAATAAAACTCTTAAGAAATAATTTTGGAATTAATTTCCTAAAGAAAAAATTCGCCCAAAAATAAATCTGTGTATAAAAGGGACTTGGTGCATGGCATACGCGCATATCGCATGGGTAAAAATATGTATTTTTACCGAGTTGAGTAATGCTCGAGTTGAGTAACTTGAGTTGACGAAGGCAGAATCACAGGTTCAACAAGTTGTCCTTAACACATTAGTTCGCGGGTATACTCGAGTTGAGTAATGCTAAACCCCTCACGGCGAAGATGTGTCCAGGATAAGACCGCCCGAGATATAACTTGAGTTAGCACAACGCAAGTTACCCTCTCTTCGAACTCAAGAACGGGGATGGAGGTAAAAACGTATGGAGAAACCCTAGAATAAAAGAAGAATTTTTCGATGTGTTGAAAACAAATTTTCGAGTTGTATTTATAGGATGAAATACTTGCAAATCAAGTTAGGTTTTGATTTTCTTCAAAAACAAGTAAAAAATGTAAAAGGAATTTACCCAAAAATAAAACTCTTAAAAAATAATTTTGGAATTAATTTCCTAAAGAAAAAATTCGCCCAAAAATAAATCCGTGTATAAAAGGGACTTGGTGCATGGCATACGCGCATATCGCATGGGTAAAAATATGTATTTTTACCGAGTTGAGTAATGATCGAGTTGAGTAACTTGAGTTGACGAAGGCAGAATCATAGGTTCAACAAGTTGTCCTTAACACATTAGTTCGCGGGTATACTCGAGTTGAGTAATGCTAAACCCCTCACAGCGAAGATGTGTCCAGGATAAGACTGCCCGATATAACTTGAGTTAGCACAACGCAAGTCACCCTCTCTTCGAACTCAGCAACGGGGATGGAGGTAAAAACGTATGGAGAAACCCTATAATAAAAGAATAATTTTTCGGTGTGTTGAAAACAGATTTTCGAGTTGTATTTATAGGATGAAATACTTGCAAATCAAGTTAGGTTTTGATTTTCTTCAAAAACAAGTAAAACACGTAAAAGGAATTTACCCAAAAATAAAACTCTTAAGAAATAATTTTGGAATTAATTTCCTAAAGAAAACATTCGCCCAAAAATAAATTCGTGTATAAAAGGGACTTGGTACATGGCATACGCGCATATCGCATGGGTAAAAATATGTATTTTTACCGAGTTGAGTAACTTGAGTTGACGAAGGCAGAATCATAGGTTCAACAAGTTTTCCTTAACACATTAGTTCGCGGGTATACTCGAGTTGAGTAATGCTAAACCCCTCACAGCGAAGATGTGTCCAGGATAAGACTGCCCGATATAACTTGAGTTAGCACAACGCAAGTTACCCTCTCTTCGAATTCAACAACGGGGATGGAGGTAAAAACGTATGGAGAAACCCTAGAATAAAAGAAGAATTTTTCGATGTGTTGAAAACAAATTTTCGAGTTGTATTTATAGGATGAAATACTTGCAAATCAAGTTAGGTTTTGATTTTCTTCAAAAACAAGTAAAACACGTAAAAGGAATTTACACAAAAATAAAACTCTTAAGAAATAATTTTGGAATTAATTTCCTAAAGAAAAAATTCGCCCAAAAATAAATCCGTGTATAAAAGGGACTTGGTGCATGGCATATGCGCATGTCGCATGGGTAAAAATATGTATTTTTACCGAGTTGAGTAATGCTCGAGTTGAGTAACTTGAGTTGACGAAGGCAGAATCACAGGTTCAACAAGTTGTCCTTAACACATTAGTTCGCGGGTATACTCGAGTTGAGTAATGCTAAACCCCTCACAGCGAAGATGTGTCCAGGATAAGATCGCCCGATATAACTTGAGTTAGCACAACGCAAGTTACCCTCTCTTCGAACTCAAAGAACGGGGATGGAGGTAAAAACGTATGGAGAAACCCTAGAATAAAAGAAGAATTTTTCGATGTGTTGAAAAATTTTTTTAGAGTTGTATTTATAGGATGAAATACTTGCAAATCAAGTTAGGTTTTGATTTTCTTCAAAAACAAGTAAAACACGTAAAAGGAATTTACCCAAAAATAAAACTCTTAAGAAATAATTTTGGAATTAATTTCCTAAAGAAAAAATTCGCCCAAAAATAAATCCGTGTATAAAAGGGACTTGGTGCATGGCATACGCGCATATCGCATGGGTAAAAATATGTATTTTTACCGAGTTGAGTAACTTGAGTTGACGAAGGCAGAATCACAGGTTCAACAAGTTGTCCTTAACACATTAGTTCGCGGGTATACTCGAGTTGAGTAATGCTAAACCCCTCACAGCGAAGATGTGTCCAGGATAAGACTGCCCGATATAACTTGAGTTAGCACAACGCAAGTTACCCTCTCTTCGAACTCAGCAACGGGGATGGAGGTAAAAACGTATGGAGAAACCCTAGAATAAAAGAAGAATTTTTCGATGTGTTGAAAACAAATTTTCGAGTTGTATTTATAGGATGAAATACTTGCAAATCAAGTTAGGTTTTGATTTTCTTCAAAAACAAGTAAAACACGTAAAAGGAATTTACCCAAAAATAAAACTCTTAAGAAATAATTTTGGAATTAATTTCCTAAAGAAAAAATTCACCCAAAAATAAATCCGTGTATAAAAGGGACTTGGTGCATGGCATACGCGCATATCGCATGGGTAAAAATATGTATTTTTACCGAGTTGAGTAATGATCGAGTTGAGTAACTTGAGTTGACGAAGGCAGAATCACAGGTTCAACAAGTTGTCCTTAACACATTAGTTCGCGGGTATACTCGAGTTGAGTAATGCTAAACCCCTCATAGCGAAGATGTGTCCAGGATAAGACTGCCCGATATAACTTGAGTTAGCACAACGCAAGTTACCCTCTCTTCGAACTCAGCAACGGGGATATGGAGAAACCCTAGAATAAAAGAAGAATTTTTCGGTGTGTTGAAAACAGATTTTCGAGTTGTATTTATAGGATGAAATACTTGCAAATCAAGTTAGGTTTTGATTTTCTTCAAAAACAAGTAAAACACGTAAAAGGAATTTACCCAAAAATAAAACTCTTAAGAAATAATTTTGGAATTAATTTCCTAAAGAAAAAATTCGCCCAAAAATAAATCCGTGTATAAAAGGGACTTGGTGCATGGCATACGCGCATATCGCATGGGTAAAAATATGTATTTTTGTCCACCCGCTCCACCCACGTTTTACAATTCATACATAAGTGTATGATTATATAGTAGAGCTCCTCTTTAGTTTTCCACAATGTGGGACTAAAGGTTCCACTTCATTCACCCAAAAATGAATGAGTATCCTTAGACCCTTAGGTCATTAAATCAAACCACACCAAGACCATAAAACCTTTTAATTAAAACTCATTTTCTCCAACAATTCCCCACATGAATGAAATCTCAGAAAACAAAAAAATCAGAGTAAGGAAAATACCATTTAGGCAAAGGTGTCCATGAGGTCTTGAACCCTTACTTAGTGAGAAGTTACAGGAACTACTAGCTAAACAGTGAACCTAGTCTTGAACTGATAGCGTTGGTGTAATTCGCGACAACAACCACACATGATATTCTCCTGGTGTTGCTAAGTTCGTGCCGTTTTGTCCAATTTGGCCCTGGACATATCCTGTTTCTCAGAACGCTCTAGAGAATTGGCTCAATTCTCATAGGAAGCGGCCCCACTTCCATATTCAGATAGGTGAGTTCCATCAAGAGTGTTTACTGCTACACCCCACTTCAATCTTAAATTGAAACTATGGAACTCATTAAGACTTATTTAAAAGTCATCCTCCACATGCAGTCACACTATCACATCAACACCATAGGGAAGGGACAGATAATGAAATTCTCTGATAGTGTTTACCTTTACCCACCATGAATTAGTTGTCTCATTCGAAACCTTGATCTTGGAATCTACAGTCAGCAAGGTTGAGTATCCTTCATGGCAAGTTTAATTATTGAGCCTAAGCCCCATCCCCCTCGATGCTTTACTAACTATCTCCTTGGACAAACCTTTCGTCAAAGGGTCCGCGATATTCTCCTTGGACTGCGTCCAATCTATGGAGATAATGCCTGTTGAGATTAGTGTTTTCAAAGTATCATGTCTTCTACGAATATGTATAGACTTTCCATTGTAGAAGCTACTCTTAGCTCTACCTATCGCATATTTGCTGTCACAGTGTATAGATATAGCTGGCACAGGCCTATGCCAGAGAGGAATATCTTCTTAAAAGTTTCTTAGCCATTCGGCCTCCTCTCCTGCTTTATCTAACGCAATAAAATCCGATTCCATAGTGGAATGAGCTATACATGTCTGTTTGTAACTCTTTCAAGATACAGACGCACCTGCTAGAGTGAATACATATCCACTCGTAGACTTAGAATCCTCTCGATCCTGTTATCCAGTTTGCATCGCAAAATACCTCAAGGACAATGGGATATCCTTCGTAATTCAAACTAAAGGTCATTGTGTACTTCAAGTACTTTAGCACTCTAATAAGTGCATCCCAATGTATCCGCCCTGGATTACAAGTATACACGCTTAACCTACTTACAAACATAAGCAATGTCCGGTCTCGTACAATTCGTCAAATACATCGGACTTCCTATGACTCTCGAGTATTCAAGTTGGTTAACTCCTACACCCTTATTCTTCTTGAGACGACAGTTAGAATCATAAGGAGTACACACGGAGTTTCTGATTAAACTGATTAAATTTCTTAAGTATGGATTGACATAATGAGACCGACTCGGACTATAGCCATTAGAAGTTTTTCTAATCTTCATCCCTAATATGACATCAGCGGGGCCTAAGTCTTTCATGTCAAAGTTCTCATTCAACAGTTTCTTAGTGGAATTAATAACATCCATGTTTGTACCTAGTATAAGCATATCATCAACATACAAGCATACAAGCATACAATCACACAGGCATCCTTGACAAGTTTAGTATAAACACACTTATCAGATTCATTAATTCTAAAACCACTAGAAATCATCACATGATCAAATTTCTCATGCCACTGTTTAGGTGCTTGTTTCAATCCATACAAAGATTTAAGAAGTTTACAAACTTTCTTTTCACAACCTTTAACTCGGGTTGTTCCATATAAATTTCTTCATCTAACTCACCATTAAGAAACGATGTCTTTACATCCATTTGATGTATCTCTAGATTATGGACAGAAGCTATATCAATTAACATCCTAATGGAGCTAATTCTACTCTTTGGTGAATATGTGTCAAAGAAATCTATACCTTCTATTTGTCTGTAGCCTTTAGCTACCAACCTAGCCTTGTATTTTTCAACAGTTCCATTTATCTTACGTTTTCTCTTGAAAATCCATTTACAACATATGGCCTTACACCCTGGAGGTAAATCTACAAGTTCAAAAGTACCGTTTTCTCGGATGGAATCCATTTCATTAAAGGAAGCTTCTTTCCACCAAGGAGCTTGGACAAGTCATGGCTTCTTTATAAGTCGAGAATCGAGAATCGAATCGGCTAGGTATGTTATGGAACCAGGATAGGTTTTCTCAGTTCTAACCCTTTTACCTCTTCTAGGTTCTACTTCTGGTTCATCTTCCTCTAAAGGTAATAGCTGACTAGTTGAAGGCACATCTAGGGGATCATCTAAACATCTCTTTCGAGAATCACGTTTCAAAGGAAAAACATTCTCAAAAAACTCAACATCCCTAGACTCCATGATAGTATTCAACCCTATGTCAGAAATTTCAGAACTCACAACCATAAACCTATGAGCACTAGAATGCTCAGGATACCCTATAAAAACACAATCAACGGTTTTGGGTCCTATCTTATTTTTCTTAGGAGGAGGGATGCCCACCTTTGCCAAGCACCCCCACACTTTGAAGTAATCATAAGATGGTTGTCTACCTTTCCATAACTCATATGGAGTTTTATCTGATCCTTTAAAGGGTTCTCTGTTCAGGGTGTAATTGGCGGAGAGGATAGCCTCCCCCCACAAATTCGAAGGTAATCCTGAACTAATAAACATGGCATTCATCATATCCTTAAGGGTACGGTTCTTACATTCAACATAACACTTTTTAGTGACCAATGTGATGGACATGGCAACACGTTTCTAGATATTGGGAACCGGTCCTATGAACATGTGAAACACTTTTTAGATATTGGGAACCGATCCTATGGACATGTCCAACAAATACAAGTTAGATACCACATATATGTGGGAACCGATCCTAGTACCTAGTCAACCGAATTTGGGAAAGCTAGTGTGACTAAATCCAGTACTCACATGGAGGTAGAACCGAAACTTGTTTTGCTAGAACCGTGAAACCCATGATTGGTGATTGAGTGTTCTTGATCAATCACATAGTTCTTGGAAGTCAGATGAACCAATTCTAAACTTGTTTGGAAGTGTGGCAAATCGATTCCAAGATAGTAAATATGAAAGATGATTTACTAAGTTAAGATGTCGACATACTTAGAACATGTGCAGTAACGCTTATCTTTTATTGTTCAAAGATATTCCTTAATAGCTAAAGGAAAAATCCCGGATCGAAAAATAAATTGATAATCTTTTAATTAAGGTTTTTAATTTTATTTTTGGAAAATGAAAATTAGTAATGTGCATTTACTAGTTGGAGATTTTCTAAGAGATTTTCGGTCAATGTTTGGAAAAAGTATTTCCAGGATTTATGGAAACCGAATTTGGAAATCTATTGCATATCTTGAGAATATTTTGTTTTGGAAATTCCTTGGTGTCCAAACTTCCTTGGTCTATAAATATCAAAGTTTGCATTTCAAGAAAACTAATCCTCGAGCCGACAAAACTACCTAGTTGTGTTATTCTTTGGTGGAGCCGCCTATTCGGAGAGGAAAGTAACTTAATTAGGCGAAATCTCTTACGGCCGCTCGGTTTAAAGACTTCTTTGGGATTGAGAAGCTCTATTAGTACCGTTGGTGGGAAACTAGATAATTGCGGTTTATTATTAGTTTTCGATTGATTTGATTGACTAACGGTTGTTGAACTTTGATTGCACCTAGTTTGTTTATGCTTGAGAATCTTCTCTTCTGATATAAGATTCACTCAAACTAGATCGAAGTTTCAATGGGGATCTTTAGACTGTTTGTAGATCTAAAGATGTCTTGTGATAATCCATTCTTAACAGACTCCGTTCTGTGCGTGATTGATCACAAGAGATTCAAGTTGATTGTGTGTAGGTGTTTATTGAAGATCTAAGAAGATTTGAAGACAAACAAGACTTTGAAGATTTCTGATTTGGGTTCATAATCTTTGGTGTGCACAATACTTGTTTCGGTTAAAGAGGATCCAACTATAATCGGTTTATCCTTGTGGTAGATTGGATTGATTAGTTGAGTAGATCGGCATCAATACAATTCTTTGTGATTCAAAGTATTGATTGCAAAATCTAGAAAATTACTTTGGTAGTTGTTATTAGATAGATCTAAGGACCTGACAAAGGATTTTATATTGGGATAAACGGAAGAGCCTTGTGTCACTCACATCACTTGGTTGAAAAGAGTTGCTACCAAACAGATTTGTTGTTCCTTTACTATTTGGAATACTAACCAAAGGAATTGTTCCAAGTACGTGACTTATTACAAGTTGGAGGCGTGGGAATACAGACGGAACTAGGTGAACTATAGGTTTAGTTGTTTGGTCTCAACTATACGAAGTTGGTTTTATTTTGTATAGCGTCTTAATCCTGAGAGTATTCAATTCTGGACAAGGTCCCGGGGTTTTTCTGCATTTGCGGTTTCCTCGTTAACAAAATCTTGTTGTGTCTTTTACTTTTCTATTTCCCCAATTATAATTGTTTTTATTATAATTAGAAGTAAAATACACAAACGTTAATTCCTATTTACTTGATAGTAATCCTATTGTGTTTGGTTAATTCCGAACCATTTATCAAGTAAACATACTTCGTTGTTGCATTGTCTCGATCTTGTATCCATAGTCAATCACACAAGTTATCTTGTTGTCGTATTGTCTCGATCTCGTGTCCATAGACAATCACACGAAGTGTGAACCGATTAGTTGTATTGTCTCGACTTAGTCCATAGACAATCACTTTCGGAGAAAGGACTTATAGGTGGAAAAGTTTTAGATTGAGGTATATTTGGGTACCCTCGTCTTTTCAGTGGGAGATTGGGTCTACTTACGTTTATAACCATACCGACAATTATCTGTTCAACTAAAGAGGAATTTAAAGTTGGTTGTGAAGTTATTTGGCCCATATTAAATCATCTCCAACATAGGAAAAGTGACCTACAAAATACAATTACAACCAGGCTCCAAGGTACATCCCACTTTTCATGTTTCATAACTTGGTATGCTGCCACAAACCAGACTGCTAGCTTTGAATAAAGATAAAGAAATGAAAGTTACTCCACATAAGATATCTTTGTTTATCTTTTGATAGAAATCATATTGCTAGTCGTATAGATAGACAATCCATCATTTGGTGGTCTTCTTCAGGATGCGAATCTAATAGTTTACAAACCTAGATATTGTTATCTTGATAATCTAGATATAGGTTGATATTGTTATCTCGATTTGAACGCGACAAAGCAAAGAAGCAACCATCCAGTTGACCAGTAATACGAGGAACAAATAATGTGATATGAAAACAACTTAAACAAGGATTCAAGTCTTACTTTCATTTGATCTGCCCTTCCAATACCTAATGTCTGGTCAACATCACATAAAAATCTACTGATGAGATTCCTTCTTCAGGTATCAACCTTGCCACTTCATGGAACTTTCAAGTGACTTCACCAGTGAACGATCTGAAATCAGTTATGGAGCAGAGTCAAACAAACAAGAAATCTCTAATTAGTTGAGATTTACAAGGTGATCGTGTCCTATTAAGCTTGTCTAAGATCACCAGTTAAAATTTCTGTATGGACACAAATAAGTTCAGAATCATTAAGATGGCAAAGCCAAACGGGAAAGTAAATCACAATGATTTTTTAGCTCATGATTATCAAAGTTATCAATATAGGTCCCCGCAGATGATTAGGCTCACAAGGATGCCCCAAATTATGACTGAAATTGGATTCACCTTTATGCATAATGGTTGTCTGGTCATATGAGTAAAAAAGTGGGATAACAACAAACATCTGATACATAATTGCGCCTACAAATTGGTCCTTGGTTCAATCAAAGACAGGAGAACTGAAATCACTCATGAATTTTCAAACCTCAATCTAGGTGTTTGTAGGTGAAAATGGTTTCTGCTGATTTCGGTAATTGCGGGTGTGCAGGTGAGAAACAATTTAAACCCTAAACAATGTACTGTAATGGAGTACTTTAGATTCGAGAGATCAATCTGTACAAGTCCGGCCTAAACCAAGAAATGGCCGTTCCAGACTTGCTTCGGTCACAAAGTGGAGGAGAATGGGTTGGTTTTGGGGAGGGAAGCAAGGAAAGTGGTGATACCAGAATAGTTGATTCTGGAAGAGTAGTTGGGTTACTACGACTTGTTATTAGAAAAGTGAGAGAGCTAACAAGGTGAGCTAGCAAGTAAGTATTTCTGAGTGTTGTATCTCCCGTATGAACTTGTTGGTCAATGGAAATAGGTAAGACCTATTTATACAAGTCGGAGTAAAAACGTACCCTGGTCTCATTAAGGAGTGGGGAAGTAAATGGGAGGAGTGCATGGAATTGATGTTCCATAAAGTGGTTAACACATGAAACTGCTAACGTTATGGAATTGATGTCCCATAAAGTTGTTAACGCATGTGCTTTATGTCCCATGAACGTTTAACACATAACTTCCCGTATTTACTAACCGCCTCACCCTTATGACGGGCGTAGTGTACGGCGCACGTTGTAAACTGCCAAACCAATACCCAAAGAGGATCCCCCAGTTTGTGTTGATGTCTCGAATGTTTTGGAAAACATGTAGCACGTTGATGTGGCTTGGCAAGTCAAGCTCGGGAAACTTGCCAGCCTGGTGACCTTCGACGGTCGAGATTTTGCATCTTGATAGGAGGGGCAACCGTTGATCGTTGCACGCCTCCGTTTTGGTAGCCGCGTAGTGAGGGCCAACATGGTGGCGCGGCTAGGTTGGCATGCCGTTGGCATGGCAAGGTTTGGCGTGGCCAAACTTAGGTTTTCGGGCCAAAGGTTACCATGTGTCGTCTGGTAACCTTGGATGGCTAGGATTTGCTCCTGGGATTGAAGGGCAACCGTTGATTGTTGCACGCCTTCGTTTTGGTAGCCGCATAGTGAGGGCCAACGTGGTGGCGCGGTTAGGTTGGCATGACGTTGGCATGGCAAGGTTTGGCGTGGCCAAACTTAGGTTTTCGGGCCAAAGGTTACCATGTGTCGTCTGGTAACCTTGGATGGCTAGGATTTACTCTTGGGATTGAAGGGCAACCGTTGATTGTTGCACGCCTTCGTTTTGGTGGCCGCGTAGGGAAGGCCAACAGGGTGGCGCGGCTAGGGTGTGGTAGGCTTGGCATGTGGGGCCAAGGGTTTGCCATAGGCGCATGGCGTGGCTAGCTTGGGCTATATAGTTGCAGGAAATCCTACACTACACCCATCACAAGAATCTATACAATCAAATCATTTTAGGATGAACAATTGTAATTTTTATTGATTAAACTCTTAAAATGTTTACAAGATGAAATGGAAATCAGTTAAAGAATTACAATAACTCTAAACTTTCTCTCTCTTAATGACTTGCCCAACACTCCAAAAAAGATCTCTCTTCCAATAGGCCTGCTCGGCTCTTTATATAGGGTATTACATAATGGATGACAGCTAAGCTGTCCTTTATTTTCGGGAATAACTTGCGAAATATCGCAAGTGTACAAATATATAATCTCGCAACTCTCTTAGATCTCGCTAGGTCTTCATATCTTTCTCGTGTTTTGGCTGTCGTCATTCATTGCGTCATTTATATTACTCATCTGCGACACCTTCGCAATGCTGTCGTTTATTGATCTCGCAAGGTATTGATGTCGCGATATTCTGATCCTACATCTTGCCTCTTCTCATGTCTTCTCTGCGAAGAAGAGAATGTCATGAGAACCAGTATTCTAAAATGCCGCAACCATTTGTTTTTCATCAATTTTTGCCGACAAGATTCCGTGAATTAGGGATGATTGCTTACACGTGTCTAAAATTTCCCCTTTTTACCGGCACATTTAATGCTATCCGGTTACCCTTTTCTTGTCTATTTAAGGAGGAGTTCCTTATGAAAGTGTTTCTTTTCTTTTACTTCGTCTTCTTCATCGTCTGCAACTTTTTATTGTTGTTTTTCTTTCTTCTGCTACTGTTCTCATCTCTTTTCTGCTACTGTTCTCATCTCTTTTCTGCTACTGTTTCTATGGAGCCATCAAGGTTTGTTAGTTTTGTTGAATTTGATCTTTTTGTGATTGATCTCTCCTATTAAAGTTGTTTTGTTTTGACATTGTTCTTCTTTTAATGATTCCTATGCTATTTTTGTTTCAGTAAGAACAAATCTAACACCAAGTTCACCGTCCTGAACCCTGCTATTCCCCTGGCTTCGCAATCGAAAGTTACCGTTACTAAAAGAAAGCCTGCGAATGACAAGCTTTTAAGAAACATCTACTCTTCTAATAACAATTTTGTTGCCTCTGTTTCTTATATAACTTGTGATTTCGCGCAGGATGACAAAAATGCTGATCTGCTCCCCAAGAAACCTCGCCGTTCCAAAAATGTTGAGTCTTCTATTTCCTTTCCTGGATTCAAGCTTACAACTCCTCCTGCGGTATCTTTGCAGGATAAATCATCTTCTCTTGCGATATCTTCGCAGGATAAATCAATTCCTCCTTCGCAGGATAAACCATCTTCCCTTGCGATATATTCGCAGAATAAATCAATTCCTCCTTCTATTCTCGCCATCTCTGAAAATGCCACTGTCGATATTCCTGAATTTTCCGTCAATGAAGTTCCTCAGGATGAATCCCTTTCTACTTTTACCATCAATGCCTCTGTCTCGCCCCCACTCATTAATCAAATTTCTTCTCCTGGCATTTCTATGACCAAGGATGATTCAATTCTTCCTTCTCCTCCCATCATTACCTCTTCATCTGGGTCTATCCCTCTTACCAAAGAAAATTTGGAGGGAATAGATGTAGCCTTCAAAGTTTTATCATACATCATGAATGATGTCAAGAATACCTCCATTGATCCCATCAGGTCTAGCGTTTGCGAGTCTTTGAGTAAATATTTCGGTTCTGACAAAATGTCGCAAATGTCTTTAGAACAAGAAGTTAGGGTATTGAAGAATAATCTTCAAAACATTTCGCTGGATCGTGATAGTCTTCGCAAGAAGAACGAAGAATTAAAAGGTATTATCTCCCTCACCTTTTTTTTTTTAAAGACCTTGTTCGCCTTTCAAGCTTTAAACCAGAAACGAAAAATGGAGATATATCAGTTGGAATCTGTCATTGAAGAAACTCGAATGGACAGAGATGTTTGGATGGAGCAATATAACCAGTTAGATAATCTTCATACATACTCTGTTGATCAAATAGATAATCTTACCCAAGAGAATGTTCACTTAATTCAGAAGCAAGACTCGCTGAATAATGAATTATCTCATCTCTCTTATTCTTTGATTAAATCTAATTTGGAGTTGGAAACCTTATCGGATGAGAATGGAACTCTATCTCAAGAGAAGCGAGCTTTATTAAACAAGGTGGCGATTGCTTCGCAACAGCTTGATATCTGTCAGAAAATATGTAATGAACAGGAACAATCTCTTTGTTCGCTGAAAAGTAAGCTTCAAGAAGTCACTGTTGAGAGGGATAAACTTGTTCAGGGTAGAATAACTTTAAGTGTGAAAACCAGCCAACTGAAATACCAATATTCCAAGTTAAAAGAATCCTACTCTTCCATTGCTAAGGAAAATAACTTGCTTGTTTCTAACGAAAAGAGTTTGCACTCTCAATTAAAAGGTTTGGTTGGAGATAATTTTGACAATGCCATGGATCACTTGGAGAATAGTTGCTCGGCTTTGACCCAACACCTTATTTCGCAAAAGGAAGGTAGTCAAAAAATTTGACTGCCTCATCTATTCTCCCTTTATCAAGTCTTCAAATCTTTTATCTATATAACTCCTTTTGTTCCTTGTTTTTGCAGAGTCTGAGAAAGATCTTCGCTCCTCCCTTTCTATTATGGAGTCTAACTATGCCAAGATTCGCAAGGAGAAAGCGTTACTTGCTTCTACTCTTGCTAAGTCTCGCGATCGGGCCGAAAGAAGATTGGATTATCTTGCTCATTCCAAAGACATCCAGAATAGAAATCATCAGAGGGCACTCCTTCGCCAATTTCACCTCAAAGCAGAAGTTGTCGTGAATAATATACTATTGTCCAAATCTCTCGACCCTGTATCTATCGAACCTCTGGAAGTTGAGGAGGATGAAATCCCTAATTTTCCTGATAGTGACTATGAGTATGAAAGTGGCGAGGATGTCACAAATGAAAAGGCGATTCCTTCTAATAATGGGGATATCAATAATGAACCAAGTGAAGGGGGTTCTGGCGAGAATCAACCAACTAACGAAAATGTGGAGGTTGTTAAAGCTGATAAAATTGTTGAAGAGTGTTTAACATCTCCTGCTGGCGAAAAGAATAATGTAGAGAGTTAAATTTCTTTTGTAATTTTGTATCCATCTCTTTATCTGCATAACTTCTTGCATAAGACGCTTTTCAATTCCTTCTGAGGTGCACTTTTTAAGAAAGATTGAGTCTACTGTTAATCAATTCTCATATATCTTCTTACTATCTCATGAATGACTTTTTCTTGTGTGGTTTTGTTTGTATTCGTATGAAGGATTAAACAAGTCATTCTTAAAGTGATAGCCTGCTTCATTGTTATGACTACTGCTGCTGAATTAATATTTGCAAGTTCATTCTCGCAAGCTAGTTCACTTACTCTTTTTGTGTGGTCTTATTTTGCCTTCCTAGTTAAAGGTCTTATTGCGCCACCCCTCGTTATTGCGACAAAATCGCAGGACGTCTGTACATTTTCATGTAAAGACCCATTGATCTTGCCTTATCGTTTTCTTAGTATTATTGCCTCTGCAGGATGTTTTCGTTGCGACAATATGACAGGCCTAGAAGTTCTTGCGAATTTAAAGCCCCATGACATTGCCGTCTTGCGACGAAATCGCAGGACGTCTTTACACTTTCATGTAAAGACCCATTGATCTCGGCTTATCCTCGCGTTAGTATTATTGCCTCTTCAGGATCATCGCACAAATATGACAAGCCTAAATTTTCTTGCGAAAATAGAGCCCCGTGACATTTGCGTCTTAAGACACTTATCAGCTCCCTAATGGAGGGTGCCACCCTTATCATCTCCCTGGTTGTCCCTTCAAGGAGGCGTACATCGGCCATACAAGACTAGCTCCTTCCATCCGGTCTTAACAACAACCAGTTGTTTTCGCAGCCTCTTATCCCTTATACCTATAGGGCTTATGGTTACGAGACTGCACCCTAAGTGGAGTTTTCTTCGGGCCGAGTGCAGCATGTGCCAAGACTTGCTAAGAATGGCCGAGACACTTCAAATGCCCAGGAACTCTTGGCTCAACCATGTACCTCGGCGCCTTGGTCATACACAGACTCCTTGGAAGAGACCCTCGGTCGTCCAACCAGGGTATAACCTTATATATATAGTTGGAAATCCAAGGTATCTCTCCCGGATGGGCTTTATTGACCCCAAATCTCCATGACTCAGGTTCCAGGGGCGGTGTAACCTTTTTCCTGAGCCATGTCAAGAGATACCCCCTTATATGACGCACTTTAGGTCTTACATTTGCCTCTTGCGAAATATCATTCGCGAACTAGGGTGTACGCCATAAAAGTTCGTCCCATTCGTATAAATCATTCATTTTTTATTATCTCTTGTTATTTTATTTGCGAGATATTCGCACATTCTTTCTTTATTTTATGCAATTTCGCAATCATTCTTTTGCAAAAAACTTATATATAAATTCATTTCGCTTCATCCATTTAGTACTTCGCAGTCTAATCTTTTCCCACAATCTTTTATGGGTAATATCTCTTCAAATATAATCTATTCCATGGTCTATCCAATCTGTGGCCCACATCTTTGCCCTCGGGATCCATCAATCTATATGCCCCTGTTCCAACTATCTCCTTAATGATATAAGGTCCGTCCCATTTTTTCGCCAGTTTGCCACCGCTTTCTCGCTGATATGCTGGTGTTTCTCTCAATACTAGATCGCCTGGTTGAAATTCTCGTGTCTTAACACGTTTGTTATATTCTCTGGCTAATCTTCGCTGATAATTCTCCATATGTTGTAGTGCTCTTTCTCTTTTTTCTTCTAATTCATCTAGCTTGATTAAAATGTTACCCGCACTAAGATTTTTCTCCCAAACTTCTTTCTTTATGGTTGGAATCATAACTTCTGTTGGGAGTACAACTTCGACTCCATATGTTAAACAAAAAGGTGACATTCCTGTAGATTCACGCCTAGTTGTATTGTAAGCCCATACTGCATTATGCACTTGTTCACACCATGCTCTATTATGTCCTTCTAACTTCTTCTTCAATATGTCTGCGATTGTTTTGTTTGTTGCTTCTGCCTGTCCATTGGCCTGCGGGTATAAAGGAGTTGATTTCCCACATTTTATCTGAAATGCATTAAGCAACAGTTCTATATTTTGTCCCTCAAACTGTTTCCCATTGTCAGATACTAACTGTGCGGGGATTCCAAATCTGTATATAATATTCTCGAATATGAAGGTAAATATATCTTTATCGCGAATGTGTTGTACCGCTTTTACTTCTGCCCATTTTGTGAAATAATCTGTAGCGACAATTAGATATCTCCTCTGTCCTGTTCCTGGTAAAAATGGTCCCACAATGTCTAAACCCCACTTTCCAAAAGGCCATACACTTGTTGAAGAATTTAATGGTGCCCTTGGTGCATGTATTTTCTTTCCGTGCCTTTGGAAATCTTCGCAACGCCTTGATATTTGTTTCGCATCCTCATGCATATACGGCCAATAATAGCCTTGCATTTTTGCCTTATGTGCTAAAGATCTTCCGCCACTGTGATTGCCAGCATCCCCACTGTGCAACATCTTTAATATTGTTTCTCCTTCTCTTCGTGTTAAACATCTAAGTGAGGGTCCGTTAAAGGATCTTCGGTACAATACCCCATCTCTTAGTTCATAATTTGTTGCACGGCTTTTTAATTTGTGTGCCTCTAACCTGTTTCTTGGTGTTTCCCCTTTCATCAGATATGCATGAAGTTCTGCTCTCCAGTCTTCATCGCAGGGTATTTGTGTTCCACCTTCTATTAGCATCATATCTGTCTCCTGTTCTTCCTCTTTATTGACTGATGGTGATAGAAGTGTCTGTATTTTTATACATCTCGCAGTTGGATCCGTCATCATACTGGATATAAAGGCAAAAGCATCTGCGAGTCTATTATCTCTCCTTGATATATATCTCCATTTTATTTTTGGTATTTGCATCGACAACTCTTCAACAAGTTTCTTGTACTTTTTCAAAGATGGTTCATTTGTAGTATATTCTTCTTTTATTTGGCGAATAGCTAATTGTGAATCATTGGTGATTCTCACATTTTCCAACTTCATTTCTATTGCGAATCGCAGAGCATGTATTATAGCTTCGTATTCTGTTTCGTTGTTGGTAGATGCAAACTCCAATCTGAAAGAAAAAGCTATTTTATTGCCTTCTGGCGAAATTAAAACGATCCCAACTCCGTTGCCTTCCCCATTTGACGATCCATCTACCAATATTTACCATCTGTTTGGCTCAGTTAATAAATCTTTTGGATCTCCGTGTTCTTCTTCTATATCCATTATTTCTTCCACTGCTTCATCCTCTTCCAAAGGGAACTCTGCTAAAAAGTCTGCAACAACTTGTGATTTTGGTGAAGATAGTATTTCATATTTTATTTTGCAATGACTTACTTAAGCATTCCACCTCTCAACTCTACCTGACCTCTTTGAATTTTTCATTACCGACTCAATTGGTATTCTTGTCATTACCTTAATTGTATGTGCCTGAAAGTATATGTGAAGCTTGAATGTTGCATAGACTAATGCCAAAATTAGTTTTTCAATTTTTGAATAATTCTTCTCCGTGGCATTGAAGGTTTTGCTGATGTAATAGATTGGTTTTTCCACTCCTGCGTCTATTCGCAATAATACTGCACTTAGTGCATACGAGGTTGTCGCAAGGTAGATTAATAATTCCTCCCATGGTTCTGCTTTTTGTAAAATTGATATGTCCATTAGATGTTCTTTTATTCCTTGTAAAGCTTTCTCACATTCATCGGTCCATCTAAATTTCGCTCCCTTTTTGAGTACGTTGAAAAAATGCTTACATTTGTCGGATGATCGCGAGATGAATCTTCCTAGCGAAGCTAACAGTCCATTTAACTTCTGTACATCTTTTACCGTCGTTGGTGTTGGAATATCGCGAATTGCTTGTACTTTCTCTGGGTCAACTTGTATTCCTTCTTTTGATACAATGTAACCTAAATTTTTTCCTGATGCAACTCCAAAGGTACATTTTTCTGGATTTACTTTGATGTTGAAATGCCTCATTTGTTCAAAAAATTCCCTCAAATCCTGTACATGGTCTTTTGCTTCTTTACTTTTTATTAACATGTCATCCACATATACCTCTAGTGTTTTGTGTATCCATTTCGCGAACACCTTTTCTACCATCCTTTGGTATGTTGCTCCAGCATTTCGCAGACCAAATGGCATTTTTGTGTAACAGTATAATCCTCTTGGAGCGAAGAAAGCAGTATGTTCTTGGTCTTCAGCTAGCGGAATTTGATTGTAGCCTTTGTATCCATCAAGAGATGATATCCTTTCATTTCCTGCCGCTGATTCGACCATTTGCGGAATATCTGGCAAAGGAAAGCTATCTTTTGGACACGCTTTATTTAGATCAGTAAAATCTATGCAAATTCTTATCCATTCAGGATATTTTGGGACTACGACCATATTTGCTATCCATTCGGGATATTTTGCTTGTCTAATGATTCCTGCGTCTAGCATCTTCTGCAATTCTTCTTCTATTTGAGGATGATATGTTGTTGCGATTTTTCTAATTCTTTGTTTTAATGGTCTTGCATTTTTGTCAATCTCCAATTTATGGCACGCCACAGATGGATCTATACCAGGCATTTCATCCATGTCCCACGCGAAAATGTCTTTGTAATCTCGCAACAAATCAACAGTTCTTCTTTCTTCATCTGCATCCATCTTAGTCCCAATTTTTAACATCTTGGGTTCTTCTTCAGTTCCGACGTTCACTTCCTTTGTCTGCTCTGCCGCGGTGTAGCTATCCTTCGGTTCTCCCATAGGCGTTGGTCCTTTTTTTTCCTTCGCAAGCTCATTCTCTTCTTCCGAGATTTCGCCAGGTATTCCTTTTCCTTCTTCTGCTCTTATCATGTAAGTTCTAAATTCTTCTTCCATTTTCACTGCTCTTGCCATCTTTTTGCGATCTTTTCGCCTCTTCACCTGTTCTTCATAATGTTTTACCTCAATTTGATGATATATCTTTCCTTTATCGGTATCTCCTCTGATTTCGCCAATCCCACTCGGCATAGGAAATTTGACACATTGATGAAATGTCGAGGCTACAGCTTTTATTGCATGTACCCATGGTCTTCCCAACAACATGTTGTATGGCGATTCCATATCCACTACACATAACGTCACTTGTGTTTCAATTTCTCCCAACAGAATTCGCATTTTTATTTCCCCTTTAGGTTTTGTTATAGATTTTCCGAAACCAAAGATATGATATGTTGAGGAAGTCATTTCTTCATTTTTGTACCCCAATTCTTTATAAGCATGATAAAACATTATATTCACTAAACTCCATGTGTCCACCAAAGTTCTATTTATTGCTCATTCTTCCACTGTTTTTGTTAGTTCCCCTTCTTCCTTGCTTGCGCTTATCGTAATCACTAGTGGAGATGTGTGATTTAAATTCTCTCTTGATATCTCCGTTGCCGTGAACATAATCTTTTGTTTTTACCATTCTTTCAAGGGTGACACCTTCTCTGTTGTTATAATTTTCTTTCCTTCAAGATCTCGTTTGTGTATTCTCCCTCTGATACTTTCATGAAATTTATTAACCATCGTCTTTGTAATCATACTACATTCCAATTCTCCATTACTCTCCTTGATTCTGGCTTTCTCCGTTTTAACCAATTTATCCATCATACTCCTGATTTGAACAATTTTAATGACAATATCCAATCTCTAATCTTCAGTGCTCCCTGTTTCTAGCGCCAATATGTAGTTGCAGGAAATCCTACACTACACCCCTCACAAGAATCTATACAATCAAATCATTTTAGGATGAACAATTGTAATTTTTATTGATTAAACTCTTAAAATGTTTACAAGATGAAATGGAAATCAGTTAAAGAATTACAATCACTCTAAACTTTCTCTCTCTTAATGACTTGCCCAACACTCCAAAAAAGATCTCTCTTCCAATAGGCCTGCTCGGCTCTTTATATAGGGTGTTACATAATGGATGACAGCTAAGCTGTCCTTTATTTTCGGGAATAACTTGCGAAATATCGCAAGTGTACAAATATATAATCTCGCAACTCTCCTAGATCTCGCTAGGTCTTCATATCTTTCTCGTGTTTTGGCTGTCGTCATTCATTGCGTTATTTATATTACTCATCTGCGACACCTTCGCAATGCTGTCGTTTATTGATCTCGCAAGGTATTGATGTCGCGATATTCTGATCCTACAGGCTAGGTGCGGTTTTGGATTGGCATGTGGGGACAAGGGTTTTCCATAGGCGCATGGCGTGATTAGCTTGGGCTAGGTGCGGTTTTGGCTTGGCATGTGGGGCCAAGGGTTTGCCATAGGCGCATGGCGTGACTAGCTTGGGCTAGGTGCGTGACCAAGCTAGGGTTTTGGGGCAAAGGTCGTTTGGTAACCTTAGACGGCCAGGATTTGCTCCTGGGATTGAAGGGCAACCGTCGATTGTTGCACGCCTTCGTTTTGATAGCCACGTAGTGAAGGCCAGTATGGAGGCGCGACATGGGGCCATGGCGAGGTGCGTTTGGCATGGCGCAGTAGGTGTGGCTGGCATGATTTTCCATTGGCACGGAGGTGCGGCTAGCATGGCTGGCATGCTTTGGCGTGGTCGGTGTGGCTGGCATGATTTGCCATTGGCACATAGGTGCGGCTAGCATGGTTGGCATGCTTTGGCGCGGTCGGTGTGGCTGACATGATTTGCCATTGGCACAGAGGTGCGGCTAGCATGGTTGGCATGCTTTGGCGCGGTCGGTGTGGCTGGCATGATTTGTCATTGGCACAGAGGTGCGGCTAGCATGGTTGGCATGCTTTGGCGCGGTCGGTGTGGCTGGCATGATTTGCCATTAGCACACGTGGGAATTAGGGTTTGGCTTGTCGTAACCCTAATTTGAAAAAGATACCCCGGTAATTATTTAGGAACACATAAAAGGTTTCAGTAAATGTGCCTAGTAAATGCTTGTTACTTTAAATGTTGTGACATCAATGTCTGCTTAGGGTTTAGTGTTTTACGATTTTAACCCTAAGCTAAAAACCACCATCAACATTAAGTCCCCTACTTAGCTCGGAACAGGTGCCTTGTTGCGAGGTAAGCATATGATGGTGACATACAAGGACGGAATCGAGGTGTAAATCATTGCAGAGATGGTCCGGAGAATCCGACTAACCTTTTTGAGTGGTAAATAAAGTTTTTTCTTCCCGTGTTGGCGGCCCTGCGTAAGTTGTACTGGGAATGCATACCGTGGAGTGGTGAGATGAAAGTTACCGGCTTGGTCTGGTCGTACATCTCCAAGGCAAAGGGGGCGCGGTCTTGGAAGGCGACGCAAGTGGACGGCTTGGCTCGAGGGGCCAAGAGGTGGCGTGGTCTTGGTTAGGCAAACGCGCGTGGATGATAGGGTCGCGACAGTGGAGCAGGAGGCTTGGCATAGTGTGGCCTTGGCAAGACGAGACGTGCACGGACGGCTAGGCGTGGTGGGGCCGCGACAATGGAGCGAATGGCTTGGCAGGGGGGCCGCGGCAATGGCATGGTGGAACTTGCAAGGACGGCTTGGCGTGGTGGGGCCGTGGTGTGGCGTGAGTGGTCTTGGACGTGGAAATTGGTCTTTGCGGGACCGGTTTCCTCTTTTCCTTCCTTGGCTCAAAATTGGAAATCCTTTTCTTGTTCGAACTCCCAAGTATCACGCCTAAAAAGGATGGCTGGCCTATCCCTTTGATTCACGCCCTTATTGTTTCTTCTTTTTTTTTGCTTGGTAGCGGTGAAGCGGGCGAGCGAATTAGGTATGTCTTCCAGTACTTCCTCTGTGACTTGCTTTTCTTTTGTTTTCTTGTGTTGGTGAAAACCCTAGTTGTAGGCGTACCTTTTTATGACCTTGTAGAACATGTTGGTGTGAATCCTAGCCACATGTATGTCTTGCACGCGCTCATAGTAGTACTTAGGCATGAATACCATAGTAATGTTGACCGCCTCAACTCGTTGTGTAAGGTAAGCACGCGATAGTAATTTGCCATCCCTTTCCCAAGAAAACCTAGTTTTTAGGGTTTACTCCTTGTTTTGATGTGGCCGTGGGGATGGATCCCCTGGTGGGTCACTCCTCCTCGGTTGGACAAGAATTCTATGCCGCAGGGTATGGCCTTGAAACAACTGGCTTGCGTCTTGGGTGAAGATAATTTTCGTGCGCTTTCCGTAATAATCTCTCTTCGTATTGTTCCGTTGTAGTTGCTTGGAAAGCGGAAGTACTATGAGAGAATCTTTATTATGACGTCGCTTGAGAAAAATTCTGCCATACCGAAGGATGTTGGTAACTCCAAGCCAAACGTGGCTGATGAATTCTTCACGATAGTCTCTGCCAGGAGAAGTCCACTTAAGCATGCGCCACTGTTTCTGACCGGTTCGGAGAGTGAGGGAGGGGACCGGTCGGTTCCTCTCCGGAATACGGTTTTGCCTTCAGAGGAAAGAGTATTCCGCCTCTCTTATTGATTTCAAAATCCCAGTGAGTCCACTGCGTTCGTTTGATAAATGGGTGCACTTTATGATAAGTCAAGAGTGCGTAAGATCTAATTTGACTAAGGCGCAAATCATTGATGCTGTCGCAGCCTCTGCATCACTTCAAATTAGAAAAGACATCCCGAGCTTGGTTGCTTTCATCTCCAGGTGGTGTCCAGATACTCATACGGCCATATTTAGGTGGGGAGAACTGACCATATCCTTAGAAAGTGTGGCTATCCTGCTGAATCTTCCCATGACAGGAAACCTTAAAACCAAGCTGTCTGATGATGAGGAAAAAATGCGTACCGCCCTGGTTGCGAAGTCGAAAGGGTTTGTCCGAAAGGAGAACGAGACGAAGTGTTTCTATGCCTTGTGGATGTCTCAATGGTTTCCCGATGAGCTGGCACCGGATCAGAAGAATATTACACTCCACGTCGCGGCATTCTTGGCTCTCTGGTTATCCCGGGATATTTTCGATGATGGTGGTAGGCCTCTAAGGGTGTATGAATTTTGGCCTACATGTAATAAACCGCAAGTGCACGGCGTCTATCGGAGACGCGGCAAGTACGGGTCGATCCACAGAGACGAGGGGTGCTTCTTGTATGATCTAAGGCTTCTTCAACTGAATTCTAAATGAGTAACATAGTGACAACAGATATTTTGTGCCGATACGGCTGATTTTGAACTGAAGTGACGCTAAACTAAGGTAAAAGATACAAATTAAAGAGCCCTAGGGTCTTTAAATCCACCACTAACCTACACTTGTAAATTCAGCTACTTATCTTACTCTTGCCCTTATAACAGGTAATGGAGAAGTGTCAATTCTGCCACGTACCTAAGGTGTTTCACCAATAGAAGAATCAATCACAACTAAAGTATCTTTCCCAAGTATTACCTGTGTTCGATTAGAGTACAACTAACTGAGGATTGATAATGATCTAATTAAATTGAGTTGCAAGCATCATCATCACGGGGTATTCTAACTACAGTGCATCCATGGCATTGGCATGCACTGTGAGAGCAATGTGTTGATATGCTAAGATTAATTCTATCCTAGAACAGTTTAAGCATTCAAGAGGAATATAAATAACATGAATCACATAGCAGCAAGTTAGGGTTTCATCTGAACCCTAGCAAATTGAACTAAAACATGATTAGAGTAGCAAAAATACAAATTAAAACACAACTAAACCTAATTGACGCACTGGCTAGCCCAGGCATGCCCTCAAACATCCAATTACACCTTCTATTTATACATGCATAATCCCTTAAAATATCAAACCCTAAATTTACTTTAAAATAGAAATTAAATTCAATAATCTCTCACCCACGTCTCTGAATCGAGTGATGGCTCTACTCAATCGTCTCTGACTCCATTAATTGATTGCTTACACAGAACCCTAACCCTAGTTCCATTTATCTCTTTCATAGCCTCTAGAGTTGTTGAGAGAGGCTAGGCAAGGGATAACTAAAACTAGAGGTGGCGAAGATGGAGCGGCTGTTGCAGGAGATGGTGATGATGGAGGTGGTGAGGGCGGCTCTGTCGGGGGAGAGGGAAGGAGGTGGCGGAAGAGCGAGCTCTACTCCGTCGGGTGAAGAGGTATGGGGGAGGAGAAGAGAATAGGGTTAGGTTTTGGTGATAGGGGCTTATATAGGTGGTGTGATGTGAAGCGGGTGCATCGGGATTTGATGTGAAGGTCGGAGCGAGCGTCGGATGTAGCGGAGTAAGATCCGAACGGCCGAGGTAGAGTTGGGACGATTTGGTGTTGCACGGGAGCGGCGAACTTCGATGCGCGTGGAGGCAAGCGACCGTAGGATGTAGCCAGGTGTGATCTCAACGGTTCGGGTTGGATGGGCTCGGATCCGGGTCGCGGGTCGGGTCTAGCTCAAGCCCATGTCTAGTAGATGAGTTGCTACTTGTTAGGTTGCAACTGTTGCGCGCGCGGGCTTTGGCTATCTGCTCCATAGATGCTCGTCTCTAATTCTTCGCTCTTTTGGGCTCCTCAGTTTCTCCAAGCTTTATTTATTACCTAAAAACACAAAATTAATTAATACAAATATTTATTCTTGAAAACAAAGAAAACACAGAATCTGGGATAATATCTGATTTCTAAGCGCAAAAGATGAGTAAAATGCCAATAAAAAGGTGTATAAATATGCACTATTTAGCACTCATCAGATGGCTCTGGTAAGAAGGATATAAGGCTGGAACTCATCAATTTTGCTATAAGATTGGCGAAAGGATTCGTTCTCCCCATTGGCGGCTTGTTTCTCGGTTCTCTGTACACACACTTGGATCATTTGGCTATGGACATGCGTGCTTCAAACGGTTACATGAAAGTGGATTCGTATGTTCATGTTGCTTTTATCCAAGCGTGGCTATGGGAGCATTTTGAAAGATATGCTCCTAAACCGTTGGTTTCACTTCCCGCTTCTTGGGGTAGTTGATGGACACATTTTTATGTCTGATTTAATCTCAATTGTATATTTTGTTAGTGCTCGATTTTGTATTTATTATGGCTTTTTGTGTCTTTGTAGGTGTTTTTAGAGAAATAAACTTTTGCGGAGAAATTGGCTCGAAAGTGGTATTTGCGCTCGTGGGAGAAAATCACTAAAGGAACCCCTCATTTGGATAAGGGGCGCTTCAATTACTAAGGGGTACACCATTGATAAGGGGCACCCTAATTGTTATTAACACCCCAGGGCATTTCCAAAAGGCTTCTGCTAAAGGCACCCCTACTCTGGTTAAGGGGTGACATTTCTTCAACTTTTCAAATCAAGAAATTGGCGGGAAAATTTGGCAGAGTGTTGGATCGAGTTTGGGCAAGTTTTAGTCGAATTTATTTGTTCGAATGGACTTGGATTGGCCTGTTAAGTTTAAACAGGCTTGGTTCATGGGTCTGTCCACGGAAAGAAGAGTTTGCAACAAAACAGGAAGTCGTCGATCGTAATAAAACAGGGGAAGAGAATTTTACACGGGATTAATTCAAAATATGGAAGTTACATGGATTATGTTGGAGATTTTCATGGGATATGACTCAGATTAGCCTGTTGCTACAAAACAGGGATGGTAATAGAGTTCGAATCGAAACAAGGAAAGATTAACAATGGTGCTCGACAAAAAAATGCATGGAAGATATCTCGGGTTTATTCTCGGAAAGCATGTGGATAATAGGAAAGAGTATATTCTTCTGTTGAATTCGTGACTATCTTTGGAGAGTTTAGCAAGGTTTGGGCAACCCAGAGCCGCGTGAGAAGAAACAGGGAAGAAGAAAAAGACCGAGACTTTTGGGAGAAGGAAAAAAAAAAGATATTCTCGGATTTTATTGAACCTGATGTGTATAAATATAGTTGGATGGAATAATAGAAGAGTGTCGAGACTTTGGGGAGCCAACAAAGGGCTCAGGAACGAAGAACAATAATTGCGAGAGAAGTTCTCTTCTTCTTTGAAAGAAGAAAGGGACGAAGAACAATAGACCAAGTTGGACGATCGCGAAACCGTGACCTATAGTTTCAAATTCTAAAGCTTTGCAACAATTTTCCAACAACTATTTTCAGTTTGCAAAAGCTCTGTTAGGGTTCTTTGTAACAGTGAGTTACGTAACAATTATATCTCGTTACAAACTCGATTTTTCTTCAATAAAACACCTATTCAGCCATGCGTTATTATTTTGAGCGTGTTTTTGATATGAGGAGCTAAACCCCAACACTTTGGGATGACGGAGGAAGCCATATTTCATGCGTGTGGTAATTATATTTAATTCTTTCATGACTTTTTGCATGGATTGTTAATTGTTTTATGGTTTTTATTGAATGGTTGTGATTTCAATTGATGGGTTATACTTAGGTTAAGTCTTTTGATATCCCATGCTTTAGATATACTGATCGTTGCTTTTCAAAAATCTACCTTGGCAAAACATAGAGTCAATATTTTATTATTATTTGAGCTATAATTGTCTAGAATAAATATATGAATCGCATGAATAAATTTTATGGTGGAATCCGAAGTCCCAGTTCTCTCGATATCGTGACAACTTTTCTGTATATATTTTCTTTGTTTTTAGTATTTTCTGAAACCAAATCTTTACAAGCCTGAGTTGAACGAACTTTTACAAACCACTTTACAAACAACTTCAAAACAACATTAATTTTTGGCGTCGCCGACGCGGACTTGTATTTAGATTTGTTTTAGGTTTATTTTTATTATTATTTTTTGTTCTTTTTTACGCGTTTTGGTGTTTTTCGATTCTTTTCAGATTTGAAGCGAAGCTACAAGGAAAGAAAAAGTGCTATAAAAGGAAAGCATCGCCAAAGAAGGAAAGAAAAGAGGAATCTGAAAGGAGTGAAGAAGAAGATTTTGTATATAGTTATTTTTTTTTTTTTTTTAGAAACTGTAAATAGGGTTTTATTTTTGTAAATTTTCTTTTTCTCTTTGGACATTTTTATTTTTGGACACTTTTTGGACCTGGACATTATTTTTAAAACCCTAAGGAAGGGTTAAAAAAAATAAATATAAACTGTTTGCAGGGAAGGACGACAGTTACGATACTGTCTCGGCCCCTCGGGTTCGTACACCGACATCGGAGTCGGTGGCCCGAGTCGACTTCAACGGTTCATCGCCGTCAGTACGGGAGGTAAGACTCTATCCACCCACGAATCCCTGTCGGTGGGTTTTAATTTTGTGTGACAACTCACACCCCTGCGAATAGAATGTCGAACTGGTATTACAATAGCCAATACAAAGAATATCCATCGAGTTTCAAAATGGACGTTACTACTTTGACCATAATATGAATAGTGGTTGGGAACATTAGCCTTTTCAAGGTTATGGCTCATACCATGATGAGCCCAATTACTATCCATACACCCACCGGTCATACGAGCAAAATTCCTCTCTACTAGAGTCCGCATGTAAGTTAGCTGAGTCAACACAAAAGTTACTTGAGTCAACACGTAGTTCAGATGCAATGAATAACTTAGTGTTTATGGGTGAAAACTACTCCTGCAGAATTTGGTAATTTGGGGTGTGGATGAGGAATGAATTTAAACCTTAAACAAATGCACTGCGCGGTGAGTGCTTGTAGATTCGAGAGATCAATCTGTGCAAGTCCGGCCTAAACCAAGAAATGGCCGTTCCAGACTTGTTTCGGTCACAAAGTGAAGGAGATGGGGTTGATCTTAGGGAGGGAAGCGAAGAAGGTATTGAGATTATGAAGGTGTAGACTTGCTTATGACTTGCAACAGGAAAGTGAACAAGCTTACGATTGGTGTAAGCAGGCTCTGATGTTTTCTTGTTGCCTTTCTCTGTTTTTCTCCCGTTGTTTGGAAATAGGGCGGAGAACCTATTTATACAAGTCATTGAGTCTTATTCACGTCTCTCGTGGGAAGTGGAGGAAGTGGAGTGATGAAGTAGTGGAGTTGTGCGTTGGTGCCACACGACCAGTCTTGCCCACTTCTCCTGTTCATCTCTAACCGTCCATGACTTCCTAACACGTTCTTGTGATGGCGCGTTGCACGCTGCACGCTGTAAACTGCCAGACCAATACCCCAGTATGTATCCCCCCAGTTTGTGACATGATTGATGTCTGGAATGTATGGATTGTGGATACACGAAAGATAGCATGTAATGCTGATTGAATAACTGCGTTATTCAGGAAGTCGATACTTGTGAAGTATCGTGTGTTTTATCAGTGATCTTGCATCATGGTGTGGTAAAGTGATGGGTAATGACACCTCACTGACCAATTAACTCCTGACCAGGGTTGTATAGCCAAGTTTGGTGAACTTGGACGGATGAGATGATCTTTGAGACACTCATCTGCGACCGTTGATGAAGTTAGGGTTTTGAAGAGGTGCGCAGGCATCACTCTTGACTTGGTCGAAACCAAGCATGGGAAGGATTTCGAAGAGGACCGACCAGGGCGTGCGTGTAGGTAGCATGCCGGTGTACACGTCCATATCTCACTATCCCATGAAGGTGCGATCTAGGCCACTCAATTTGACCGGCAAAGAGGAGTGGTTGAGATCGATTTTGCAATAGGAATTTTGATGCCGCAAAAATCCGCGCACCATGCTCTTTTCCGGCGCGTGTTCCAAGACGACCTAACTTGGTCGGTCTTGGCCGGTTGGTTTGACGTGAAGATGGTAGGCTGGTGTTCACGCCTACACCTGATTATCCCATGAAAACGTGATCTGAACCACTCAAATCGTCCGGCGAAGTTGAGCGGTCGAGATTAGTTTGCGGTTTGGGAGGTGTGACCACGCAAGTTTGGACGTGCGTTTTGGGATGGTCGAGGCATGATATGCCTTGGCCGATCAAGTGAGGGGATAGACGGGCCCACGGTGGTCATGCCGGTATGACCAGGACACGCTTAATCTAATCTGTGACCCTCCATTCGTCTTAGGAGAAGATGGACGCTCATGATGCTCAAAACCCTAATTTTGGGTTTCAAAGTCGTGCGCCATCTCTTGTTTGGGCGACAATTTTGTCACGACCAAACATGGTTGGTTTTGACCGATTGGTCAAGTGTGTAGGCGGGCCCACGGTGATCGTGTTGACATGCTCTGGGCCCTTTGAATCTACATCTACACCCTCCATCTATACTGCGAAGATGGATGGTTGAGACGCTTTGCAACACATGTAATATGCCGCAAACCCTAATTTAGGGTTTTAGTCCATAATGCTTGGTATGAACGGTTTCTTGGCAAGCTAGGCCAATGACCGACCATGCGGGGTCGGCCGTGGGTATTCCATACCGCTTGGGGGTGATGGAATTGATCCGGGGTCATACAATCATGCTTATGGAGTTGGATGATGCGATCGAATCATATCCGGACCGATCTACGGTCGATCCAGGATGCTCAATCGGGCTAGTATAACACACCGAGAGGGGCTCAATCGGGCTAGTATAACACACCGAGAGTCGGCACTGCACGGGTATTTTCGTACATGGTTTCATTATAGTGCTTGGAGGTTCGTGTTACTCAGTAAGAGTAACACTCGGTCGTCATGCCACACCGATAATGAGTCTTGGAAATACAAGGCTGATTAGAAATTCACAGGATGGGATTGTTGCCGCATGCTCCAACCTGGAGGAATTTCATGTATTCACAGAATGGGATTGTTGCCACATGCTCCATTCTTGGTGAATTAAGTGAGGGAGTATCCAACACTTATTAATGGCTTTATCTTTTACAAGATGTCACGCATAATTTTTTCGGTTTTACAATTTTAACCTCAAATGAAAACCCACCATCAACATTAAGTCCCCTGCCTAGCACATAATGGTTACACTATTGTGTGGTAGGCATGAGATGGTGACAGTTAAAGACAAAGTTTATGAGACAAAGTTAGATGTTACCAGGAGAGACGGGTTATCCTGTCCTTGGAGCATGTCACGTTCAAGAGGCGTCCAGGAGAGTGTTCCCCTAGCATGATGTCGGTCTTGCTCGCTTCGATGGTATTACGCTGTTTCGTTCATGGGGCTACTGCACCTGCTTGATCGAACGTGGGCTTGATGTGCCTGTTTTGGTTAATCGTGGCTCCGCTGCGTCTTGTGTGCTCAAATGTAAATGTGGGTCCGGGAGAGCGTTGAAGTGTTGGAGCTGAAACGCATTCTTCTGGAGAGAGAGCTTTGATTGGGGACGGCTGCGTCTGCTTCGACCAATCTGGGGCTGGGATCAAGTGGGACCCGCCCGTGCCTGACTGAACGTCGACCTTGTGTTTCGACTGAAAACCGGCCCTGCTGCGTGCGCCTGTTTTATTCAAATACCAGCCTTATGACTTTGATCAATACCAGACTTGAAACTTGAGCAATACCGGACTTGTGACTTGATCAATACCGGACTTGAAACTTGAGCAATACCGGACTTGTGACTTGATCAATACCGGACTTAAAACTTGAGCAATACCGGACTTGTGACTTGATCAACACCGGACTTGAAACTTGAGCAATACCGGACTTGTGACTTGATCAACACCGGACTTGAAACTTGAGCAATACCGGACTTGTGACTTGATCAAAACCGGACTTGAAACTTGAGCAATACCGGACTTGTGACTTGATCAACACCGGACTTGAAACTTGAGCAATACCGGACTTGTGACTTGATCAACACCGGACTTGAAACTTGAGCAATACCGGACTTGTGACTTGATCAATACCGGACTTGTTTGGACCCAATACCAGCCTTGTGTACTCCAACGTGAATGTGTGTTCTATCGTGTGTGACTACACATGTCACGCGTTTTTTATACAAGTACTGACTCATGTATTTTATTGTAGAATGAAGAAAAGAACTCTTGTTGAGATGTCTTCTGGGGATAATCTTTGGTGCCAAGTCGGGAGGTGTTGACAAACTTCAAAGATATGCCGAACATTGATGATGAGTTGTTCACCGCGCCCTTTCAACTATATGAAAATATCCGTTCCACAAGATAACCCTTCTCCTATCGACTTCAAGATTTTTCATGCTCCGCTAGGTCCTCATGAAGGATGGATGAGACGTATGTTGAGCAATGAGTACATCAAAGATAACTTGACCAGAGCGCAGATTATTGATATAGCTTGAGTGTTGAAACGACTCGAGAGGATGTTAAAGTGGCTTCTGGTGCGAACGTTGAGGTGGATCCTGGAGAGAGTGTTGAAGCAGGATTCTGAAGCGAACAGGGGTCCTGGAGAGAGCATTGAGGCGGCTCTTGAATAGACCATTGAAGCAGCTTCTGCTGGAGGGAGCATTGAAGTGGCTTCCCAGTTCGATTTACCCTTGCGAATGCCATGATTCTTGACTGACCATCTTTCTCGTGTTGAAGAAGTCCTTGACTGACGGTGAAGGAACTTCATGCTGAGCCTCAGTCCCCAAGCGTGGTTTACATGGTTTGTTCGTAGTGGTTGTTGTCGAGCCAGATATGGAATATCTTGGACATTGTTTCATCATTGTGGGAGTCGTGCATGTGGTACTGGAGTTGGAGTTGACGGACGCGCATGATGTTGTATCTCGGTGGTTTTCTTCTTGCTGCTTCAGGGAACTGCTTATAGAAGGCTAAAGGTTGTATCTCCTGTTGGTGAGATATATGCCCCTACAAACATTATGAGGCTCTTCATCACCGGCAGGCCTGGTTCTTTCTATCAGGGCATATGTTGTTGTAGATGAGAATTCAACAGCTCCAGAGGATGACCAAAAGCGCGGATTCTCCAACATAGCATGATAGACATGTACCACTGTCTGATAAAGTGACTCGCCCGGATCTTGTTCGATATGACGCGTGGACATCGTTATCTTCTTGAGGGTTCTCCCTTGAGGTATTGGCTCCAGTGGAAGATTGCCGTCATAGAGCGTTGATACGTTGCACCGGTATTCTTTAAACCAAATGGAAGTATGGTATAATAAAAATTTCCGAGAGGAGTTCGAAAAGCTATCTTACTTGTGTCATGCTCGTACATCCTTATCTGGTTGTAGCCTCTACATCCATCCATGGAGGAGAACATGCCGTGTCCGCTGGTTGCATCTACTAACATGTCGATGTTAGGTAGAGGAGGATCGTTTTTGGAGCAGCAGACTGTTCAAGTATCTCAAGTCTATGCAGCACCGATCTGAACTACAACTGTTTAACCGACTTGGATCCAGGTATGACATGTAGATGATGGGTGACCAATTTTCATCTAAATCCGGCATTTCTTCATATCTCCAAGCGAGTATGTCTTGGTACTCTTTGAGAAGTTCCACGAGCTTCGTGCGTTTATCCGTACTCAAGGTTGAGCTGATGGAGATAGGCCTAGGAGATTCCCCAACGATTTCAATCTCATCAGTTGTGGAGTTGGTGCCCTCTTGCAGCTGTTGTGGAGCATCTAGCACTTGCTCTTGTGGTTCGTTGCTGTTGTAGCATTCCATTAGGTGGAGAGACCGGGTGTGATCTCCCCGCTAATTGATAATGGCAAGTGTCGGTATACCGTTTTCCCTTTCTGGTCACGACTCGCCATAAAAGTTCGTTCCCTCTTCGTGTGAACGTGGGTCGTGGCTTCACAGGATGGAGAAGAATGCTTCGTCAGCAAAGATGCATCGTGGGTACTAGCCCTCAATTATGCAAGCCGGTCTTCTTCCTGAATTGACGCCCACATGGGGAGTGGGATGCAACGGACTTGTCTGATTCTTTCGGCGGAGCTTCTCTCGTATGTGCTGGTTTGGTTTCCCTCGAAGTCCGTCATTGTGGTAGGCTTCCGTACGACCTTTCCTGGGGGAACCTTGGATGTCCTGAGAGTCTTGAGAGTAATTACATTCGAAGACGCTCCTGTGTCGATAAGGGCCGTCTTGAACTCTGAATCCTTGATGCGTGCGGTGACATGTAGGGCACGGTTGTGAACTTCCTCTGGTTGATTGCAGCAAAATGTCTCCGTGCGCTGATTCTTTGAGAGGTGTGAAAGTTCGCATAAACTTTCCACTAGAGAAAACGCTTCCCGATCCACCGGCCTCTGGTTCATAGTGAAACTATTGACTTGAGGAGGATCGTTGTGAGGATCAGTCCCCAGTGTAGGAGTCTCCATGACAGGACCGCTCATATCTGATGTCGCTTCTTTGATCAGGTCCATGGAGGTCCGCACCGTTGAAGTACCTTCTCCGGTGCGTTGAATGCGTTCCTTTTTTGCTCCAGGGGCTGTCACGGCTCTTGTGGAAATCGATCAGTTAATGTTTTAAGAAAAGTGAGTACCTCTTTCTGAGTTGCGGCCATATCCGTTTGAGTCTTAGCAAGAACTTCCTGCTTCTCCATCAAGTCTGCAATGGTAATGGGGGATGGTCCTCCTCTCGTCCCTCCGGCTCCTCGTCCCGATGAAGGAGTGGAAGTTGTTGCTCGGTGACTACCAGAGGTGTTACACTTGATGAGATGCCGGGATTTGCGCCGCTCCGGCTCTCGGTGATGGGAGGTGTTGTAATATCACTGCTGAGTGATCGAATTGAACGTTCCCATCCTCTGTACTCACGTGTTCCTTGATTGATCTCTCCTTCCTCAAGCATTTATTTACGGCTTCGACAAGGGTCTTCAGATATAAATCTTCCAGCAGGGATTCGTAAGCTGCAGGCTCCATTTCTTTATCCGGTAGACGTTGTGGTACCCGGACAAGTCTTATCCTCTGTGGAGTTGCCTCGAGTCTTCGTTGTCGGCTGGACCATGTTGTTCGTCTCTCCCGAGTCCCCCTGTGATTACGCGCTCTTTCTCGCATCTCCACTAGTAAAGGTGTGACTCGACTAAGGATCCAAGTGTTTCTTGCACTGTTTGAGTAGATGTCTGCCGACCCTTCTTGTAATTGCGCTGTTATATCATTCGAAAGGCGGAATGTCTCGCTCTGTCTTCTAGCGATACCGACTTGATTTTCCAAGACATCCTCCAGCATTCTAGCTACACTTCCCATGATATCTGAACCACCTGTGGTCTCCGAGTGAGGATACATCGTGAGATGAAAACCGAAAAATTGAGAATTCAACTTTTTGCAACCGAGAGATCAACCTCCCACTGTGGTCGCCAATTATTTATGGGTGAAAACTACTCCTGCAGAATTTGGTAATTTGGGGTGTGGATGAGGAATGAATTTAAACCTTAAACAAATGCATTTGCGCGGTGAGTGCTTGTAGATTCGAGAGATCAATCTGTGCAAGTCCGGCCTAAACCAAGAAATGGCCGTTCCAGACTTGTTTCGGTCACAAAGTGAAGGAGATGGGGTTGATCTTAGGGAGGGAAGCGAAGAAGGTGTTGAGATTGTGAAGGTGTAGACTTGCTTATGACTTGCAACAGGAAAGTGAACAAGCTTACGATTGGTGTAAGCAGGCTTTGATGTTTTCTTGTTGTCTTTCTCTGTTTTTCTCCCGTTGTTTGGAAATAGGGCGGAGAACCTATTTATACAAGTCATTGAGTCTTATTCACGTCTCTCGTGGGAAGTGGAGGAAGTGGAGTGATGAAGTAGTGGAGTTGTGCGTTGGTGCCACACGACCAGTCTTGCCCACTTCTCCTGTTCATCTCTAACCGTCCATGACTTCCTAACACGTTCTTGTGATGTCGCGTTGCACGCTGCACGCTGTAAACCGCCAGACCAATACCCCAGTATGTATCCCCCCAGTTTGTGACATGATTGATGTCTAGAATGTGTGGATTGTGGATCCACGAAAGATAGCATGTAATGCTGATTGAATAACTGCGTTATTCAGGAAGTCGATACTTGTGAAGTATCGTGTGTTTTATGCAGGTACTGCATCATGGTGTGGTAAAGTGATGGGTAATGACACCTCACTGACCAATTAACTCCTGACCAGGGTTGTATAGCCAAGCTGGTGAAGTTGGACGGATGAGATGATCTTTGAGACACTCATCTGCGACCGTTGATGAAGTTAGGGTTTTGAAGAGGTGCGCAGGCATCACTCTTCAGCTTGGTCGAAACCAAGCATGGGAAGGATTTCGAAGAGGACCGACCGGGCGTGCGTGTAGGTAGCATGCCGGTGTACACGTCCATATCTCACTATCCCATGAAGGTGCGATCTAGGCCACTCAATTTGACCGACAAAGAGGAGTGGTTGAGATCGATTTTGCAATAGGAATTTTGATGCCGCAAAAAGCCGCGCACCATGCTCTTTTCCGGCGCGTGTTCCAAGACGACCTAACTTAGTCGGTCTTGGCTGGTTGGTTTGACGTGAAGATGGTAGGCTGGTGTTCACGCCTACACCTGATTATCCCATGAAAACGTGATCTGAACCACTCAAATCGTCCGTGAAGTTGAGCGGTCGAGATTAGTTTGCGGTTTGGGAGGTGTGACCACGCAAGTTTGGACGTGCGTTTTGGGATGGTCAGGCATGATATGCCTTGGCCGATCAAGTGAGGGGATAGACGGGCCCACGGTGGTCATGCTTTGGTATGACCAGGACTCGCTAATCTAATCTGTGACCCTCCATTCGTAGGAGAAGATGGACGCTCATGATGCTCAAAACCCTAATTTTGGGTTTCAAAGCCGTGCGCCATCTCTTGTTTGGGCGACAATTTTGTCACGACCAAACATGGTTGGTTTTGACCGATTGGTCAAGTGTGTAGGCGGGCCCACGGTGATCGTGTTGACATGCTCTGGGCCCTTTGAATCTACATCTACACCCTCCATCTATACCTGCGAAGATGGATGGTTGAGACTGCTTTGCAACACATGTAATATGCCGCAAACCCTAATTTAGGGTTTTCTCGTCCATAATGCTTGGTATGAACGGTTTCTTGGCAAGCTAGGCCAATGACCGACCATGCGGGGTCGGCCGTGGGTATTCCATACCGCTTGGGGGTGATGGAATTGATGCGGGGTCATACAATCATGCTTATGGAGTTGGATGATGCGATCGGATCATATCCGGACCGATACTGGTCGGTCGGATGCTCAATCGGGCTAGTGTAACACACCGAGAGGGGCTCAATCGGGCTAGTATAACACACCGAGAGTCAGCCTGTACGGGTATTTCGTACATGGTTTCATTATAGTGCTTGGAGGTTCGTGTTACTCTTACAGAGTAACACTCGATTGTCATGCCATACCGATAATGAGTACCGGAAATACAAGGCTGATTAGAAATTCACAGGATGGGATTGTTGCCGCATGCTCCAACCTCGGAGGAATTTCATGTATTCACAGAATGGGATTGTTGCCACATGCTCCATTCTTGGTGAATTAAGTGAGGGAGTATCCAACACTTATTAATGGCTTTATCTTTTACAAGATGTCAGCGCATAATTTTTCCGGTTTTTACAATTTTAACCTCAAATGAAAACCCACCATCAACACTTAGTTTTGGACGAAAGCAATGCAACGTGTGAACCTTCTTTCCTAGATGAAATCAGGAAGTCATGTGAGTCGACTCAGAAAATGCTGTTAGAGGCCCAGGAAAGAAATGCTCAAGATAGTTTTAATTTCCAATATAGTGTTTCCAATAGTACCTTTGAAGATGAAGATAGTTATTTGCATAATCAAGATGACGAGGTTAGAATTGGTAACACTACTTTAGATGAGGTTCGACCATTTTCATGTTATTATAATGATGATTATGATGAGGATAGTGTTGATGAAGAATTTGAAATAAATAGGCATAGTGATCAGAATTTGTTACTCAATTGAGCTTAATAATGATAATGTTTCTAGTTCAAATCCAAATAATTTTAATAATTATTCACCTATTCAAAAGGACGAGGATTTGACTAGAGATACCCCCGTTTTAGACGATGTAGTATTCCCTTATGATTACGAAGCCGATGATAGTTTTGAGGAACGAGTTTCTTCTGAGAATATTGTTTTAGAGTCTAGCGATTTAGAAACATTAGCCTTAGACGAAGGAAATGAACTCGTAGAGATGAGTGAGGATGAACCTGACTTAGAAGAATCAATTGACCATTTTCAGGAATCAGATGACCTTGAAATTAGGGAAGTTGTGACTAGTCTTTCTAGAGACACTGAAAACTCTAAGTTTGGGGGTGATTATCATTCTCCATGTGCCTTAACTCTTAGAAAGGTCCCTCACTTGGGACTTGACGTATGTGCCTCAACCATTTTAAAAGATTATCTCCATACACGTTTTCCTGAACCTAGTGATGTCCATAGGGAAGTTCAGTTGTTAGAAACCCATCCTCTGGTTGATGTGGTTAGCCCAGGCTATGATACCCAAATTGATTTTGTTTTCCCACCAAATATTTTTCAACCAATTGTGGGAATGTATGAGTTCAAAATGTGTCAGTTATTAAGTTCTGAGACCAAACCTAATTATTTTAGGAGAATAGAAATGACACATTTTCTTATGATTGACCGCCAGTTTCATCGTGGTCAATTGTGTGAGTCAAAACTGATTGACTTTAAGGATCCACAATTATTCAGTTATTATTATGTGCTTCTAAGTTCTTATTTGAGTTTTTACGGACTTTACAACCTCGAACCGGATCTTAGCTTTGAGGAATTCCAAAGACATGAAAATATTTTATTTGGACCCAGTTATAGAACACGAACTCCGAACCACAACTAGATGTAGTTGTCTTAAACAGAAACTAGACAAGGGTGTGCTTTATTTGTTAATTTTCTTGGCATGTTGCAAATTCCTTTTATTTGTGGTAGCTTTATTTGGTTTTGATGACCCACAGAAATTTCGGCTATTACTTTATGATTCTATGAGGTGACTAATCCTTTCTTAGTCTGGCTGAAGACTTTAAACTTAGCACTTCTTGGGAGGTAACCCAATATTCATGCGACACGGTAATATCTTTTCTTATCTCTTTACTTCAAATGGTAACAGTTTCTCCTTGTTCATGTTTTTAATTTTATCTTTAGAACATTGAGGACAATGTTAGATTTAAGTTTGGGGGTATGGGAGAAACATTTTAGTTGCATTGATAAACTCCAGAGCCTAGAAATTTATGCTTATTAAGGATGGCACTAACCAATCTAAGTGGATGGAAGCATTTTGGTTGTAGGAGTTGAGGAACCAATCTGATTAGATGGAAACATCTAAAGAGTCTATTCATAAAAGCACAGAGCTCAGGTGTTAGAATTAAAGAAAAAACACGGTAGTTTCGCCATATCTCGTTGAATCCTTTTCACTTCTGTTTTTATTTTGTTTTCTTTTTAAATATGTTTCTCTAAGTGATTAGGTGGGGCTCACGATTCAAGTTGTTACCACTGCTAGGGTGAAATAGAGTGATTGAGATACAAAAAAAAAAAAAAAAAAGAGAAAAAGAGAAAAAAAAAGAGAATTATTATGAAAAAAAAAAAAACAAAGAAAAAAAGAAAAAAAAAAAAAAAAGAAAGAGAAATTGAGACCAGACCATCTGACCAACCGGAATAAATTCAATAAAGTCGACCACTGGAACCCTTGCATATGCCAGTTGTGTTGACCTAGAGTTAGGATTATCGACCACTGGTTCCCTTGTATATGCCGGTGTGTTGATATTAGTCGAAAGTATCTCATCCATTAGGATAGGTTCGTTTTGGCAGTGGCCTTCAGACAGATATGAGAAACACCGTTCATCTTAGTCAACATCAAAACCATCTATGTTTTTCTATATCCATTTCTTACTCTATCCATGTGATTGGTCGACTCCGGTTATGATGTCCAGATACTATCTGAGTAGAGCTCTGTGACTTATATATGAATTTTAGTATGCTTGAGTGCAAACTCGTGTACATCAATTGGAATTTCGCATCAGGGTACTTCCTCCTGTAGTCAATAAGTATGCCAACCAAGGAGATTCTTTAGTGCCTTCCAAGGTTCTGCGTAAATAGATAGAGTCTGGAGTGTAAAGGTTTTGTGGGTACACCTCTGGTAAACCCTCCCGAGACTATAACTCGGCCACTAGGGCCACCTAGGGGTTTAAAGGCTTATTGCATACGCTAAATGCAATCGACGATGCCTGCGACAGTGAGTTAGGATTTTATTTTTATTTGATTTGCTCGAGGACTAGCAAATAATAAGTTTGGGGGTATTTGATGGACACATTTTTGTGTCTGATTTAATCTCAATTGTATATTTTGTTAGTGCTTGATTTTGTATTTATTATGGCTTTTTGTGTCTTTGTAGGTGTTTTTAGAGAAATAAACTTTTGCGGCGAAATTGGCTCGAAAAGTGGTATTTGCGCTCGTGGGAGAAAATCACTAAAGGAACCCCTCATTTGGATAAGGGGCGCTTCAATTACTAAGTGGTACACCATTGATAAGGGGCACCCTAATTGTTATTAACACCCCAGGGCATTTCCAAAAGGCGTCTGCTAAAGGCACCCCTACTGTGGTTAAGGGGTGACCTTTCTTCAACTTTTCAAATCAAGAAATTGGCGGGAAAATTTGGCAGAGTGTTGGATCGATTTTGGGCAAGTTTTAGTCGAATTTATTTGTTCGAATGGACTTGGATTGGCCTGTTAAGTTTAAACAAGCTAGGTTCATGGGTCTGTCCACGGAAAGAAGAGTTTGCAACAAAACAGGAAGTCGTCGATCGTAATAAAACAGGGGAAGAGAATTTTACACGGGATTAATTCTAAATATGGAAGTTACATGGATTATGTTGGAGATTTTCATGGGATATGACTCAGATTAGCCTGTTGCTACAAAACAGGGATGGTAATAGAGTTCGAATCGAAACAAGGAAAGATTAACAATGGTGCTCGACAAAACAATGCATGGAAGATATCTCGGATTTATTCTCGGAAAGCATGTGGATAATAGGAAAGAGTATATTCTTCTGTTGAATTCGTAACTATCTTTGGAGAGTTTAGCAAGGTTTGGGCAACCCAGAGCCGCGTGAGAAGAAACAGGGAAGAAGAAAAAGACCGAGACTTTTGGGAGAAGGAAAAAAAAAAAGATATTCTCGGATTTTATTGAACATGATGTGTATAAATATAGTTGGATGGAATAATAGAAGAGTGTCGAGACTTTGGGGAGCCAACAAAGGGCTCAGGAACGAAGAACAATAATTGCAGAGAAGTTCTCTGCTGCTGCTGAAGAAGAAAGGGACGAAGAACAATAGACTAAGTTGGACAGTCGCAGAAACCGTGACCTATAGTTTCAAATTCTAAAGCTTTGCAACAATTTTCCAACAACTATTTTCAGTTTGCAACAGCTCTGTTAGGGTTCTTTGTAACAGTGAGTTCTGTAACAATTATATCTGTTACAAACTCGATTTTTCTTCAATAAAACACCTATTCAGCCATGCGTTATTATTTTGAGCGTGTTTTTGATATGAGGAGCTAAACCCCAACACTGGGATGACGGAGGAAGCCATATTTCATGCGTGTGGTAATTATATTTAATTCTTTCATGACTTTTTGCATGGATTGTTAATTGTTTTATGGTTTTTATTGAATGGTTGTGATTTCAATTGATGGGTTATACTTAGGTTAAGTCTTTTGATATCCCATGCTTTAGATATACTGATCGTTGCTTTTCAAAAATCTACCTTGGCAAAACATAGAGTCAATATTTTATTATTATTTGAGCTATAATTGTCTAGAATAAATATATGAATCGCATGAATGAATTTTATGGTGGAATCCGAAGTCCCAGTTCTCTCGATATCGTGACAACTTTTGTGTATATATTTTCTTTGTTTTTAGTATTTTCTGAAACCAAATCTTTACAAGCCCGAGTTGAACGAACTTTTACAAACCACTTTACAAACAACTTCAAAACAACATTAGTAGTTCGAGAATACTTCGCTGGTCGAATAGGCGCCCAAGAGCTTGCTCAAACCTGGCTGATTTCCTTGATAACTCGTGCGCCGCTAATTTTCGTCCATGTGCCCCAGTGTGTACCTCCATAGCCCAGGTTAATACTTTTGCTTCTGCTCCAAACATGTATTTGCTTTCTGATGGAGGGAATCTGGGCGTCAGTGAGATTGTATTCATGCGAAGTTGCACGCCTGGCTATATACCGTCTTTCTTTCGAGGATCGTGTCAGGCAGTCCCTTATAATATTGAGCGAGCAGCTCGGCATATGGGTTTCGACCAAGGGGTCCCTCTCGTTCGTCAGCTGGCATCTCCAGAGGGTCCATTATCGGACGTTCTTGATGCTAATGTTCTTGCGCCGGGCAGAAGTCTCCCTTTCTTGCTTTCGGAACGAAATCCGTCGACTACCTCCAAGTATAACGCATTCTGGCAGAGTGAATTCCTCGTCATCCAGGAATTTGTGAAAGCCGTAGTGGAGAACAATCGTGGTAGGCCTTCCGCCGAGATTTTAGCAAAACATCCATTGTTGAGGGATACTTATTTAACCAAAAGGAAATCCGTCGGTCTGGACGTGGACAGTCCCCAAGTGAAGGAGCGAAGGTCTAAGAATCGTGCAGGTGGTTTCGGTCGATTCCACGCCTTTACGGCTTTTAGTTCATCCAACATGAGGGTACGTGTGATTTCTTTCTTGACTTCAGCTGGATTACGTATATCCTTGTTTCTTTTCAGAGAACGTGTCCTTGTATCTCGTCCAGGGTTTCAGCAGCACGAACGCCTTTGCAAAACTTGCAAGTAGTCAGAAAGCATCGTTTTTCGAGACAGAAGGTAGGGGTGCCGAGCTCATCCATGGTGATGGGGATTCCGAAAAGGATGAAAGTCCAGAGTCCAGCGATGGCAAGAGTAGTTCTTCCGATAACAGTGTTGAATCTTCGTCTAGTCAGTCTGAGACTGAATCGGTGAGTCCCCTCCATGTTTTTCTTCTTTCCCATTTTTTCTTTCTTTGCAGTAAAACTGAATTTTGATTTTTAGGAGGAAACCATTCCTGGGGATGATCTTGAAGTGGAAGACCACCAGAGTAAAGACGTAGCCGTACTTCCCACTATGGAAACTGTGCCAGCTAGCGACTTGGACATGGAGATTCATCGTCCCGAGGGTACTTCCGTGACTCAGGTGGAGGAGAGCACTTCGGGGGGTGAAATCGTAGTTAGGGATCTCCGCCGATTCTTGATTCGATTCGAGTGCCACCTTCAATCCTCCGTATCTGGCCCCTTTCCCAGGTCATGTGTTGATTGGTGGATTTAGCGTGCCAGCTAAACATGCGACATTGTACACCAAGATTTGGGAAAGCTATGGTCACATTTCCACGACTAAGAAAATCACTAGTCGACATGCATTGGTCAAGCGTGTGGAGGAAGCCTTGTCTTCGATTGATGAGATGTGCAACGTGACTGGTCATATAATTTCTGAGGATGTAATCTCGAGCTAGAAATTCCATCGTGACATGTGCGTGGGCTTCGAATTCAACATTCCTTGGTTCGTTGAAGGTCTCTCTGTTGTTGAAAGGTTGTTGGCTGAAGCAGTTGAAGATCCTTCCGCGGACATGATGAAGAAGCAGGAAGCGGAATTCAAGAAGTTGTGCAGGAAGCTGAAACTTAAGAGGGTGGCTCTCCAAAGAACGAGGGAGGCAAGGAGCAAGCCGCTGTTGGAAAACTTCCCTTGAATATATATATGTCTTATGGACCTCTTATCTTTAGGTTTTTTTTTTTGAAAGGCAAATGAGACGCCTGGTTTCGGTTTTTGATTTTTTGATTTTATCGGGTTAATAGATAAATGCTACCTTGACGGTTTTGGATTATATATTTTTTTTTGAATAAAATATTTAGAATTGAATTGTTTTTAGCTATGAATGAAAGTGACGCAGACATCCCAGGAAAACCATGGAACCGTGTGTGGTAGATGACATGGGATGAGACATGGCTATAGGTTTTATCAGAACTTGAAAAAGAAAACCACGTATTTTTGTCTAGATATAAGACTTACTCGGTTTCTCATGTCTTCTGATGAGAATAAACTTTCCGGGTGTAGGACCAAGTTTTTTTTTTTTGAGAAACATGGTCATGGGAAGTCTCCAGTCTTCCGAGTCGTTGCTGAGTTGTCTTGATAACTGCGCTGTTAATCCCTGGGCGGATCGTTTTGCTTCCAGCCTCTGAGAAGTCCCCAGTCATCCCTTGTCGTGTCATGACTAATAATCCAGCCGTCGAGTAACTGAGTCGGAGTGAATCGCCTTCCTATACCATCTTGACGTCTGGGTCGAAGAATGAGATTGCTGGTTGAAAATTGACATTGTAACCGAAAGATCGAACCTCCTGCTGTGGTCCCCAATTGTTTGTAGGTGAAAATGGTTTTCATCATGATTTCGGTAATACCATCGGGTGTGTAGGTGAGAAACAATTTAAACCCTAAACAATGTTTACTAGGTGAAAATGGAGTACTTTAGATTTCCTAAACAATGTACTACCAAGGGAGTACTTTAGATTCGAGAGATCAATCTGTACAAGTCCGGTCTAAACCAAGAAATGGCCGTTCCAGACTTGCTTCGGTCACAAAGTGGAGGAGAATGGGTTGGTTTTGGGAAGGGAAGCAAGGAAAGTGGTGAGACCAGAATAGTTGATTCTGGAAGAGTAGTTGAGTTACTACGACTTGTTATCAGAAAAGTGAGAGAGCTAACAAGGTGAGCTAGCAAGTAAGTACTTCTGAGTGTTGTATCTCCCGTCTGAACTTGTTGTTCAATGGAAATAGGTAAGACCTATTTATACAAGTCGGAGTAAAAACGTACCCTGGTCTCATTAAGGAGTGGGGAAGTAAATGGTAGGAGGTGATAACCGTATGCATGGAATTGATGTTCCATAAAGTGGTTAACACATGAAACTGGTTTTCATGAAACTGCTAACGTTATGGAATTGATGTCCCATAAAGTTGTTAACGCATGTCCTTTATGTCCCATGAACGTTTCACACATAACTTCCCGTATTTACTAACCGCCTCACCCTTATGACACTTCCTTATGACGGGCGTAGTGTACGCCGCACGCTGTAAACCGCCAAACCAATACCCAAAGAGGATCCCCCAGTGTGTGTTGATGTCTCGAATGTTTTGGAAAACATGTAGCACGTTGCTGTGGCTTGGAAAGTCAAGCTCGGGAAACTTGCCAGCCAGGTGACCTTTGACGGTCGAGATTTTGCATCTTGAGAGGAGGGGCAACCGTTGATCGTTGCACGCCTCCGTTTTGGTAGCCGCGTAGTGAGGGCCAACGTGGTGGCGCGGCTAGGTTGGCATGTCGTTGGCATGGCAAGGTTTGGCGTGGCCAAACTTAGGTTTTCGGGACAAAGGTTACCATGTGTCGTCTGGTAACCTTGGATGGCTAGGATTTGCTCCTGGGATTGAAGGGCAACCGTTGATTGTTGCACGCCTTCATTTTGGTAGCCGCATAGTGAGGTCCAACGTGGTGGCGTGGCTAGGTTGGCATGCCGTTGGCATGGCAAGGTTTGGCGTGGCCAAACTTAGGTTTTCGGGCCAAAGGTTACCATGTGTCGTCTGGTAACCTTGGATGGCTAGGATTTGCTCCTGGGATTGAAGGGCAACCGTTGATTGTTGCACGCCTTCTTTTTGGTATCCGCGTAGTGAGGGCCAACGTGGTGACGCGGCTAGGTTGGCATGCCGTTGGCATGGCAAGGTTTGGCGTGGCCAAAACTTAGGTTTTCGGGCCAAAGGTTACCATGTGTCGTCTTGTAACCTTGGATGGCTAGGATTTGCTCCTGGGATTGAAGGGCAACCGTTGATTGTTGCACGCCTTCGTTTTGGTATCCGCGTAGTGAGGGCCAACATGGTGGCGCGACTAGGTTGGCATGCCGTTGGCATGGCAAGGTTAGGCGTGGCCAAACTTAGGTTTTCGGGCCAAAGGTTACCATGTGTTGTCTAGTAACCTTGGATGGCTAGGATTTTCTCTTGGGATTGAAGGGCAACCGTTGATTGTTGCACGCCTTCGTTTTGGTGGACGCGTAGGAAAGGCCAACAGGGTGGCGCGGCTAGGGTGTGGTTAGGCTTGGCATGTGGGGCCAAGGGTTTGCCATATGCGCATGGCGTGGCTAGCTTGGGCTAGGTGCGGTTTTGGCTTGGCATGTGGGGCCAAGGTTTGCCATAGGCGCATGGCGTGATTAGCTTGGGCTAGGTGCGGTTTTGGATTGGCATGTGGGGCCAAGGTTTTGCCATAGGCGCATGGCGTGACTAGCTTGGGCTAGGTGCGTGACCAAGCTAGGGTTTTGGGGCAAAGGTCGTTCGGTAACCTTAGACGACCAGGATTTGCTCCTGGGATTGAAGGGAAACCGTTGATTGCTGCACGCCTTCGTTTTGATAGCCGCGTAGTGAAGGCCAGTATGGTGGCGCGGCATGGGGCCATGGCGAGGTGCGTTTGGCATGGCGCAGTAGGTGTGGCTGGCATGATTTGCCATTGGCATGGAGGTGCGGCTAGCATGGCTGGCATGCTTTGGCGCGGTCGGTGTGGCTGGCATGATTTGCCATTGGCACAGAGGTGCGGCTAGCATGGTTGGCATGCTTTGGTGCGGTCGGTGTGGCTGGCATGATTTGCCATTGGCACAGAGGTGCGGCTAGCATGGTTGGCATGCTTTGGCGCGGTCGGTGTGGCCGACATGATTTTCCATTGGCACAGAGGTGCGGCTAGCATGGTTGGCATGCTTTGGCGCGGTCGTTGTGGCTGGCATGATTTGCCATTGTAGAAATTGACGTTTAGTCCCAAAGTTATTGGCCTTTGGACGCTCTAGTCCAAGCCTCGGAGGCCTAGTACTCGTTAGTCCTATTTTTGAAACGCGCGAACAGTTTAGTCCAGTTTTCTACGAGTTAGTCCAAATTTCTGCGATCTAGAAAATGCGGTTTTTTCTTATTTCCATAATTATCCTTTTAATGTTTTCTTATTCATTTTTTTAGATCTTGGATTTTTCGGAGAGAGAAATTGAGACAGAGGCGATTGATTTCTTCATTTCTTCTTCTTCTTCTTCTTCTATTTTCTAGGTTTGATATGTTCATGGAAATCTCTGATTTAGTTTATTCAACTTCATTTAGCCATCAATCTTTCATTCAAAATACGAAGATCTCATATTTTTTGTGTTGTTTAATTTCGCGGATATGTAAATCTCAAGAGTAAGTTTAATCGATTAACCGAAATAAATGAACGAAGAAGATATGATTACATCTATTAATAAAAGTAAGTTCCATATCTAATACATGTGAATTTAGTCTCATCTCTGTATTTAGATCTATAACATCTTTGTCAAAATCAACTAGGTCTCAATTTTCATATATAATTAGCATCAACACTATCATAAATCCCTAATTTAAAAGCATATGTAAGCTAATTGAACTAAACCTTGTTGTTGTTTTTTCCCTATCAGGTATTTAGTTTCTAATCATTTTTTTTTATTTTTTTTTATCAGAGTGTTAAATTGCATGATGCGAATGCTAATGTATTGAAAGGTGAGTTTATGCATGGAGGTACAGTATTGGATTGTTGCTTTCATGATGATTCTTATGGATTTAGTGCTGGAGGAGATAATATTGTTCGTAGGTAACAACAATTTTTCCTTTTAATTACTTAATTTTTGGATTTTTGTATAGATTATTTAGCATCAATTTTGTTTGACTATCAATTTGATATGATATGGGGCCATGGCATAAGATTTTGAGTTAGATCTTGATTTTTTTAATAAAATTAGGTCTCTCATTTAGTCTCTTAATGAATTCAACACTGGCTATAGTGCTGGCAACACAACCACTTTTGATAATTTAAACGATAATACACACTTTTAGATAATTATTTTTATGGAAGTTTATCAACGCTAGATGATTTAAATAATGGGTGAACAACCACTATTACATATGCTGATATTGATTGAAGCATGAGCTTTTTTACTATGCCATTGATATTCACTCAAGTAGCTTTCGATTTCGCAGATGTTGATCCCACAACATTGAAGCTGATCATTTGGCTTGCTTTTGGAGAACTCTGCACGTATAAAGCCTGGTACGGTAATGGTTGGTGGGAGAGTTAATAGCAGTGGTGTACCAAGGATTAAAAATTTGAAGACATGCTCATATAGTATAAGTGAAAGTGATAGTCTTGGATAGCTCTTGTCCAAATGCTATCGATGTCTGTTTCCATTGGTAAGTCAATACGATGTTGCTAAATTATCCATAGTGATTATTTCAGTGTTGCTAAATTAGAATTCCCACTATCCTATTTTTCCCAAACTAGAAGTTGTCGACGTATGTTGCGTATGTGCATGCATTTCTATAGAATTATTACACACAAACACATTAGGGTCCAACATGTTTAAACCATAAAATTTGAGGGAATGGACTGAAGTTACGCACTGTTAAACATAATCAATATAGTTTTGAGGTTACAGCTACCATATGCTAAATGTTGAAAGTCTTTTATGATAAGTTATATGCTTGATATGAATTTAATTACTAATGAGAATATATCTCAACATTTCTGTAAGTATAAATTTTCTATATCAAGTTCATGGGTTCATGTGTTTTTGCACTTGAATTTAGTAGCCAGTACATATAACCATGAACAAGATAGGCAACTTGAATAGGTAGTATAATCTGATTACGAAGGTTATAAATTTTTATAAATAAGTAGTGGTTGTGTATATTTTATTACTATGCTTCTCAATTTTGAGTATAACTTTGCTTCTAAAGTTTGAGTAAAATCCATTAGGAGGAGGAAATGGAACCTCAGCCTTAGTAATGTAACCAGACGTTCCTGTTAAAGAAGAAAATGATATTTCTTGTCTACTTTGGCTTTTACTTTATGTGGTAAGCTAATTTGTTCCTTAATCTTATCGTTTACCATAAGCTTGTACCGTGGTACGTACATATGACAGAAATTACATATGTACATATTAGTACACCTGTAATGTAAGTGTACATTTTTGTGCACATGTGCCAAAAATTACATATGTACATATTAGTGCACCTACAATACAAGTGTACATTGTTGTGCGCTTTGTAATATATTTTTTTAATTTGGTATATGATCTGTAGAAGTAGGAAGCTTAATGTGTACATAATTGTACACCTGTAGATTCTTATTGTGTACATAATTGTACACATATTGACTTTGACTATGTTGCTACTGGTATTGTGTACATAAGACTATGTTAGGAGCCACGTCAAGGTGAAAGCCACTTGGATACTATGCTGAGAGGAGATATTTTGACTGCTCTCTCCATTTTTGACATGATCTGCCGCTAAAAAAAACCAATTCAACGTTTTTGTGCATTTTCAGATAGAAACACACTTCTCCTTCCCGACTCAAGAAAGGTTAGTGAATCAGAAGAGTCGGTTTACCTCTGCTCTTTGTGTTCCTCTTGTCAAGCACGTAACTAATTTGTTGTTACCAAATATTTTTTAGGCAGCGTAAGTTACACTCGTGTAATATATGGTTTGTTTGTGGGTATGGATGTTAGATTTTTATGCGTGTGTACATAATTTTACAGCATTGTGCTCTCTCAAAAATATAAAAATAATAATTCTTGAAACCCTCAGTTGTTATTTTTACAACATTGTAATATATGGTCTGTTTGTGGGTATGGATGTTAGATTTTCCTCGGAGACTTTCTAGATATTGGTTAGTATTTATTATAAACCGCAAATCAGAGCATTGCCTACAAAATAGTTTTGGGGTCGATATAAATGTTGAGAAGCAAACTGCCTATATTTAGAAAAAATAACAAAAATCATACCGCTGTTAGTATCTCAAGTTGTCAACCTTTTTATTTATCCCAATTGCAGGTGTAGTGAAGGTCAAAGATGATAAAGATGAGTTCCCAAGTTATGTTGTTATGCTTGCAGCCCAAGATGATGCAACACGGTGCAAGGTATTTGTTCTAGTTGTATACTTTGGTTCCCTTGATGATTCCTACCTTAATATCGTAACTGATAACATGATTGTGTGTTTTAGGCTTTCTTTGTTGAATTTGATAAGTACAACCTTCGTTTAATGAAATAAGATATTGATTCTTAATGTGTACATAATTGTACACATGTAGATAGATACACTATGATTGTTGAGGTTACACAAGAATTACATTTACAATCTCCATTAATGGATAATTTGTAGAGTTCTAGATCTAGTTTTAGGTGAAGAAGATGATAAAGAAAATAAAGTCTCTCTCCAAAAATATCTCTCTCCAAAAATTATTCTCTCCCCCTTCTCTCTCCTGCTCTCCTCTTTATATAGTGTTTACATAGTGGATGACGGCTCACATCTGACTCATACTCTCGAGAGCTCTTTGATAATTTCGCGAGGCTCTCGCTACCTCCTCTCGAGATATTCTCTCGAGCCCTTTAATGATTTCGCAGGCTCTCGCTACCTCCTCTCGAGATATTCTCTCGAGTCTTGCTACCTCCTCTCGAGACATTCTCTCGAGTCTTGCTACATTCTCGCGAGTTATGAAAAATAATGAATCTCGCAAGCTCTTCTCGCGAGTTAAGGAAATAATTGAATCTCGCATGCTAAGAAAATATGTTGTGCGATATTTGAATCCTACATCTTGCCTCTTTTTCCTTGAATATTGCTTGAAGAGCGATCTTTAAGGAAAAATCTGTTGTTGTAGTAATCTTTGGTCTTTGTTGATGAAGGAACGAGCGGAAGAATCTTGGACTTGAAAAGTACGTACTTGCCTCTATTCTTTTGCGAAGTTCGAAGCTTTGAGAAGTATATATGAAGTATCGTTTCTTGAATTATGCGAAGTATGAAGTATCCTTGAAGAAGTATATGAAGTACTTAATCCTCGAAATATATATAAGAAGTATGAAGTATCCTTTGAGAAGTATAAGAAGTACTCAATCCTCTAAATGTAAAGTATTGCGAATCCATCATGCGAAACTCTCGCTCCATGTTCTTTGCCTCATGCTATGCTCTATTCTTTCGCGAAGTTCGAATCTTTGCGAAGTGAATAGAAATATTAATCCTTGAAGTATAAGAAGTATTGCCTCTGTTCATGCGAAGTCATTATTCCATTTTGGTGAGGATTCTTGTTGTTCATTGGTAAACATCTTCCTTGGAAATGATTCTTGCCGAAAATAAAGAACATTCTTGAGAAAATAAAGAACATAAAATGTTTTTCGGTAATCCATTGTTGCCTCTGTTCTTTATCTACGAAGGTAGAATCATTGAAAAAGTGTTGAATGAGTGAGTTATTTCTTCATTCTTATCTTTCCTCTATCTCTGCGTTGTGCTCATGCGATAGTATAATCTCTTCATTGCTTTATGTTGAATTTTATCATTGCGACAAGATCGCGGGACGTCTTTTACATTTTCATGCAATGACCCATTGACCTTGCCTTATCATTTTTGTGTGGACTTCCAAGTTAGACCTCCTAATTAGAGGTCCTCCCCTGCCGCACCTTTCATCGCGACAAAATCGCGGGACGTCTTTACACTTTCATGTAAAGACCCATTGATCTTGCCTTATCATTTTTCAAGTATTTTTGCCTCTGCGAGGATGTTTTGTTGCGACAATATGACAGGCCTAAATATCCTTGCGAACATGGAGCCCCATGACATTGCCGTCGTGCGGCGAAATCGCAGGACGTCCGTACACTTTCGTGTAAAGACCCATTGATCTCGTCTTACCCTCGCGTTAGTATTATTGCCTCTTCAGGATCATTGCACAAATATGACAAGCCTAAGTCTCCTTGCGAAAACAAAGCCTCATGACATTTGTGTCTGTTTTGACACTCCCCCTAATGGAGAGCGTCGCCCTTATCATCTCCTAGGTTGCCCCTTCAAGGAGGCGAAACATCGGCCATACAAGACTAGCTCCTCCCATCCGGTCTTAACAACAACCGGTTGTTTTCGTGACCTCTTATCCCTTATACCTATAGGGTTTATGGTTACGAGACTGCACCCTAAGTGGAGTTTTCTTCGGGCGAGTGCAACATATGCCAAGACTTGCCAAGAATGGCCGGGTAGGTTCATCCATCCCGGGCACTCAGCTCACCCCGTGTACCTCGGCGCCTTGAGCATGCACGACTCCTTGGAAGAGACCCTCGGTCGCCCAACCGGTATAACCTACATATATAGTTGGGAATCCAAGGTATCTCCCCGGATAGGCTTTCATGGGCCCCAAATGCATGACCCGAGGTTTCGGGAGCGGTGTAACCTTCCACGAGCCATGTTAAGAGATACCCCCTTATATGACGCACTTTAGGTCTTACATTTGCCTCTTACGAAATATAATTCGCGAACTAGGGTGTACGCCATAAAGGTTCGTCCCATTCATTTACTCATTCATTTTTGTCAATTCATTCAATCATTCATTTTTGATTATCTCTTCTCATTATCTTTGCGAAATTATCGCATGTCTTTATTCTTTCATTCATTTCTTCATTTCTGTCACTTCTTTCATTCATTCTCATAATATCATATCATTTGCGATTTTTCTGCTTGTTGTTGTCTCTTGCGAAGTATATGATTTGCTTGTGAAAGCTATCATCCTTGAAATGTATGAACATCGCATAAAATATAAATATCTCTTGACAAAAAGAATTGTGGGAAATGAGATTTAAACCCTTGACCTGCCTCTTGCATATTCTCGCACCATACCAACTGTTCTAACCGCATTTGCGAAATTAACTTGCGAGATAATCATCAACTTTCTTCTTTGCGAGATAAGCAATGTCTGTGTGAAATTTTGCATAACAAAAATAAATGTGCGAGAGCAAGAATTGATCCTGCGACCTCCTGCTTGCATTCATGCCTCCTGACCAACTGTGCTAGCCCTGCCTCTGCGAAGTGTTTCTGCGAAATAATCACTTACTTTCTTCTTGCGAGATACTGTTGCGAAAAATCCATGTGAAAAATACACGTTCGTTGAGACTTGAACTCGCGACCATGAACTCATTAACCCGCGAGGTGACCAAGTCTGTGTTGCCTCTTGCTTGCGAGATAATGAAACAACCTTGCGAGATTATACATTTTTTTCCCTTTTTGCGAAGCCAAAAAATTCTTTGCGAGGAGGGAGATTCGAACCCGCGACCTTAAGCTCCTCATGTTCGCTCGTGACCAATTGTGCTACTCCTCCTGTGCGAAAGGATCGTAGAATGCTAATACATGACTTATATTCACCCTTTGATATTTAAGGAAAAAGATGACAAAAATTCTTCGCGAAGAGGTAAGACTCGAACTCGCGACCTTATGTTTATACTCTTCGCCGGAGTGACCAATTGTGCTAGGCTGCTGTTTGTGAAAGAAACACACAATACTATAACTTTATTCACTTCTTCGCTCTCAGAAGTTCAAAAATATGTAAAAGGTGGGATTCGAACTCGCAACTCCAATCTCTTTCAATATTCCCTTAACCATCTGGGCTACTTCTTCCTTTGAAGGAAACACACAATGCTATAGCTTTATTCAATTTTTTCCCCTCTTGAAAGTTCAAAAATACTTGAAAAAATATGACTGTGGCGAGATTTGATCTTGCGACATCAAGCCTCTTCGCTCCAACTCAAACCATCTGTGCGAGCTTCTTTTTGTGATAAAAATCACAGCGTTTTGTTCTTATCCTTTTCTTCGTTCTTCCTTAATTTCCTTCAATAATTTTCCTCCTGAATATGAAATCTTCCACTAAAAAATTAAGTGATTTTGGAAGCTTGTTTCCTGTTTGGTTTGCTTTAGTGGGCTTTATGTCTTCGCAAGTCCATTCCCTTCTTCCCTGCTATTCATTTCTTGTTCACGCTGGTTTTTGGGAAGAAGTGAACATCTTTGCGAAGTAAGGTAACATCTATTACTGCGAAAATCTCCCAAAGTCTCCCTTCATGTTTTTTCCTTCGTGTATCTTTTCAATGATCTTCCTACGAATTTCTTCATGTTTTTCCCCTGTTACCTTCTGTAGTTCTAACTTTCGTGAGTTAATAAAATTAGGTCGACTCTTGAGTAGTTAGTCCTGTCTCTTGATTGCTAATGCTCTGTAGAGTTCCGTCCAGATTATTTGCTGGCATTCGTCTTTTCTCTTCATCTTAAGTTTATGACACTTCAACGTTTGTCCCTTACATCTGCGAATTTCTCCTAAATGAATCTTCTTTGTCTACTGATTCTTTCTTTCACGAAGTATGAAGTATTTTTCATTCACTATATAAGCTTTATGTATAATCTTCTCTCTGTGCTTGATTTGGATCTGTGGTTGTTTTGTGAGTAACAACAAGTATTCAACTTCACTAGAGTAGCCGACGAATGTGAGATGATATTGTTGGAATTTTGATCATCCGTGATTTGCTGGCTCTGTCGTTGATTTCCATTTGGGGGAATTATTGCTGATGATTTATAACTTCATTTTCTCCTTCTTCGTGTTCTGGACATGCTCACGGTTTCTCACTACTTTCATCTTTTCATCACTGGTTCCATTGGGTTTGTCTCCTTGCATCTTTAGTTACATTCATAGTTGTCCCATCCCATATCTCGCAGCTAATTGAGCAATCTTAGAATCGATTCATCAGACACATCTGGTCAATCAGATCTTCATCAGTTATGCAACTCTACTTCGTCAACCATCAGCAATAAATGAGTTAACTCGCACAGACGTAACATCTCGGGTTCAACTGCGGGGATGACCAACCAAATATATTACTTCGCCAGTAAGATATGAAGGCATTATTTCACCAGTTAGATATTGATAAGTTAAATTCGCAGGAGCAATATGAACCCCACCACGAGCAAGCAATGCAAATATCCGGTTAAAGTCGAAGTAGCATCTACCGCATATTTTGCCGAAGTTGTATCTAACTTTTTTATTCCCCGTTGAATCGTATATCTTATATTTTCGATAGAATTGGTTCGCCTCTTCGTCGAATTGAATAGTTTGCCGAAGTTATTCCCATAGTTCTTCATTGGTGGTGAGCTTCACGTTATTGAATTCACTTTGTTCTGCAATTTAGTGACCGAAGTGATCCTACGTCATATTTCTTTTTTAGTCTACCTATCATCCTCTTCCTTTACTCTTCTGGATCTGGACCAATCATTAACAGCATTTGTTGCTTGAAGATTTAAATTATCTCTTGGAAACTTCTGTTTTTTCCCTTAAAATTTATAGATCCAATTGAATTCGTCACCAACAGTAATCAATTTTTCTAAACTTTCTTGTACCAACAAGATTAGGTCCCTGTTTCTAGCGCATATGTAGTAGCGGGAAATCCCACACTACACCCCTCACTATATTTTGTAGATCTAAATCTTATTAATTATCTAAATTCCAAATATAAGTGCTAGAAATTTAAATAGACACATAAGATTTTTTACGTGGTTCGATCAATGTGATCTACATCCACGATTCTCCACTATGATTGTTGAGGTTACACAAGAATTACATTTACAATCTCCATTAATGGATAATTTGTAGAGTTCTAGATCTAGTTTTAGGTGAAGAAGATGATAAAGAAAATAAAGTCTCTCTCCAAAAATATCTCTCTCCAAAAATTATTCTCTCCCCCCCTTCTCTCTCCTGCTCTCCTCTTTATATAGTGTTTACATAGTGGATGACAGCTCACATAAGATAATGTGTATATAGTTGTACACTTGTTGATTGTTAATATGAATGATTGGTGTTGTGCATGTTTTACAGGGGTGTACATATTGGTGCACCCGTGTAAATCTTATGAAAAAGTACGTTTCCCTTGTTTTACAACGGTGTACATATTGGTGCACCTGTGGGAAGTAACTCCCATGAAAAAATAGGTTTGTGTACGGTTGTGATTAGATTTATGCATGTTTTGAAGAGTTGTATGTATTGGTGTACCTCTGTAATTCCCATGTAAAAGTAGGTTTGTGAGTGGTTATGAATGATCGTTTTTCTGCATGTTTTGGAGGGGTGTACACATTGGTGCACCTGTATGATTCCAATGAAAAAGTGTGCTTGAGTGTGAATATGAATGATCGATTTTATGCATGTTTTGCACGGGTGTACACATTGGTGCACCAATGTATTTTCAATGAAAAAGTAGGTTTGTTTATGGCTATGAAGGATCGATTTTAGGAATGTTTCACACGGATGAATATATTGATGCACCAATATACATCTCATGAAAAAGTAGGTCTGGGTGTGCGTATGATAGATCTATTGTGCATGTTAGTAATCTTTTTTTTGGTAAAGTGCAATGAATCACTGTACAGGGATGTTTCGAAGCCATATTAAGTTTGTGTAGTAATGCCCACATGGATTGTGTCTATGACCATAAACTGAGTAACTTTTTATTTTGATTGTTTTCTTGCTTTGTTTTCTTATGCGAATGTTGGTGAAAGGATAATCACTTTCTTTTCAAGCTGCGATTTCTTATGTTCATTGATTTGTCCTCGATGCAGGTTATCTTCTAAACTTACCTATGCATATCTGGATGTTATCCAACTGGATCTTGGCGTGGTTGGTATTTTTCTCAGTCTGTGCGGATTAGGGTGCAGTTTGGCTATCATGGATTCTGGATTTTTTGGATCTTTGCAGCGGTGTACATAATTGTACACACCAATGTAAATTAAAAATTTTAAAAAATAAAAATTATATAGTCATATGGGTACTCTTTTTGTAGCTCTCCGAAAATTCTTTCCAAATATGTAAAGTTTGTCGATTTTGGACGAGCGGTTCAAAAGATAATTTTTTTTTATATTATTTAAAATTGCTGACATCATCATGAGTCAGTGTGGACTAAATTGTAAATATTTGAACTAAATAATAATAATGAGGGTTATTAGTGTACTTTCCACATTTTTGGACTAATCTGTACCTAGTTGACTCGGACTGGACTAAACTGTACCTTTGGATTGATTTTTGGACTAAACCGTATTTTCCCTTTGCCATTGTCACACGTGGGAATTAGGGTTTGGCTTGTCGTAACCCTAATTTGAAAAAGATACCCCGGTAATTATTTAGGAACACATTAAAGGTTTCAGTAAATGTGCCTAGTAAATGCTTGTTACTTTAAATGTTGTGACATCACTGTATGCTAGGGTTTAGTGTTTTACGATTTTAACCCTAAGCTAAAAACCACCATCAACACTAGGATATACCAATTTGCATATACATCAAAATGAAAGTTTCCCTAACCTTGATAAACAAACTGAAAATAAAGAAATAGGACCTTAAAACTGAATTCAAAATGGAACCCTAGATATTAACTTCTAGTAACCAGAAAACACCAACACATACAAGCTGGGAAGAAATTAAGAATCAAACCTTCGAGATGGAGGAAGAGAGATCACTTCTTCAAGGATTAAAGTGTTGTGATATGGAGGAAGAGAGATCAATCTTGACAAAATTATCTCTTTGTATCAATCCAGTCTTGCACTAGCAACTTTCAGCACTGCCCATAACAGTTGAAGTTCATCGATTGCTACTTTGCTTCTCCAGCAACTGTAACCAAGTCTCAATCACCAATTCGCTAATCTATGACATACGAGAGACACAACATACATAATAAAGAAGTTGGAAGTAGAAACATGCCTAGACTAAAGTTAATCACAACTCATCATGGAAATCAACTAAATGGAACTCAATCACTAACCCTCCATAAACGCCTCTGTTGAGTTCTGTTAAAATTATCTAACTAGTTCTTAATATGTTAAGCAAATAACTACCATTCTGTAAATTTCTGTAGTAGAAGAACTTGTTCGTAGAAACGAAGCTACCTGACTACTACCAGCCTCAATAGATTCCTCTATCCCTCTTTCATCAACCACAACAAAGCTTCATACCAAAAAAAGAAACAATCATCAACAAAAGCTAATTCATATCCAATTTGAGCTTTTGATTTGTTAGAAAAAGGCTCATACACCGAACTAAAAGCATTTAATGCGTCATTCAAGTTTAGATATCAGCCTGTGAATGCTAAACAAGAATTTTAGTCAATAAGATTTATTTCTAATGTTCAGTATGAGGAAAAAATTTATCTCAAAATCAGTGGATAAGAGTTACAGGACAAATTAAGAGAAAATTCCTAGAAAATTTTGGTGATTTTTTTTTTTTTCAAAATGAAGATTAACAGAGATGATAACAATCTAGACTCAATTGAATCAGAAATCTAATAAAGTTTCGAGTATAAATATATAAAATTAAAAGGAAACTTATCTTGTTTTGATTGATTCAATGATGAAATTGTCGAGATTAAGTCTCTGATTCATCTTTGACGGTCATTTCTTCTTCAAAAACAGAGATCAAACTGATCAATATTAGGTTAATAATAATTCATTTATATGTGATATCCAATAATAATTTCTCCCTATAAATATATCTACAGAATTGAAATCAAACAAGTAAACCACCGTCTGCAACCCTAAACCACCCTAAAAAACCACCTCACCACCGCACTACATACTCCCATCACCACCACCATCATCTCGATGGGTTAGGGTGGTGTTGGGCGCTCTTTGTTTTTGCTATTTCAGTTTTTTTCCCACGTTTGGTTTTCATCTTGTAACTTATTTCCCCTCTCCTGTTCTTTTATTTTTCGTTGTTAGGGTTCTCTTGTGTGTACAGGCCATTTCCTTTCCCATCCTCTTGCTTGGTGTGCAATACTGATCACTCCACGAGTAATGGTGTGCTTTAAGTGTTTTTTCCCTTGCCTGAATGATGTCCACATACAAGGGTGTATTCCTCTATCCTTTCAAGGATTATCACGGTTGCCCAGATGGGGGAGTGGGGAACAAGGGTTTTGTTTGTTTAATCCCTCACCTGAAGAGATTACATCTCTGCAACATGGAGAGAAAAAATGCTCTTCAACAAGCCATCAGAAACGAACTTGATGTGTATGTTGGTTTGAAGGAGACCCTGAGACGTTTGAAACAATGGATGTGCTTCGACTGCATGAGCATTCAGGCCTGGAGCAGGGCGTGTAAGCATGGAGACAATGATATTAAGCCTGTGACAGCTAATGGTGGTGTAGTTGAAACGATTGTGGGGGTACCTCGGCCTGTTACAATTCCACTTCAGCTGGATAGTGATATCGAGCTTGATGTTGTGACTGTTGACGCAGTTTTTCGAGCCCCAATCCGAACTGTGAAGAGCATACCAAGAGGGTGTAGGCTGGCGTTCTCTCATGCCTTAAAGGCAACACTTTTGAAAGTTGCTGCAGAACCTAATTTGATGAGGAATTGGGTGCGGCTGTTGTTGTTGCCTCGCTGTACGCTGCAAGTGTTCAATCCTAAGGGGAGGATAGAGACCAAGTCTGGGAATCGTAAGGCGCTGCAACAGAAACAGATTCTTCGTGCGCTAGCAATATGGAGTGATACTGGAGGTGTACTGCAGCTGGTCAGGGAGGCTTTGCAGGTAAAGCGCATTGTGGGGTTTAAGGGTATGGATGACACGGAGGAAGATAACAGGCTAAGCTCCAATGTCTCTGCCTGTTTGCGCAAAGTTGCGGATGGGCATTTCACAGCCGCAGTGAAAGCCATGAGCTCGTCGGGGGTAGCGCCATATAACGAAGAGATAAGGAAGGCGCTTGAAGACAAACACCCGCTCATGCCTCCTCCACAGAAACCAACCTGCCTTCTGCGTGAGGGACCTTTACTAGATGAGGGAGGGACAATTTTAAGCTGTATTAAGTCGTTTCCTAAGGGGACTTCATGCGGAAAGGATGGTCTTCGGGCACAACATTTATTGGATGCTTTTTGTAGAGATAGTTCCACGGTTGCTGCTGAGTTGATTACGGCGATAACAAGGGTAGTTAACTTGTGGTTGAGTGGCAGATGCCCACTTAATTTGGCGGAGTTCATTGCTTCAGCACCTTTAACGCCTCTCCTTAAACCTGACAATAATATTCGTCATATTGCCGTTGGTACGATTTGGCGTCGTCTAGTGTCCAAAGTCGCTATGAAAGGGGTCGGTCAGGACATGGCATCTTATTTACAAGATTTTCAGTTTGGAGTGGGTGTCTCCGCAGGTGCTAAGGCGATTCTACATGTTGTAAACAGGTATGTTAGTAAAAATCATGCATATGCTAGCCTGACTATGTTGGCAGTTGACTTCACAAATGCCTTTAATCTAGTTGATAGCCATGCTTTTTGAGGTGCGTAATTTATGTCCATCTATATCGCCATGGGTCGAATACTTGTATGGCCAACCTGCGAGACTGTATGTGGGGGATGATTATATTTATTCGTCTACAGGAGTGCAACAGGGTGACCCTCTAGGGCCTTTGTTATTTTCTTTGGTGCTTCATCGGCTTATTACAAAGATAAATGAACAGTGTGCGCTATCCTTACAGGCTTGGTATCTTGAGGATGGCACTATTATTGGTGACACTGCAGAAGTGGCTAAGGCACTTGTAGTTGTTCAGACAGATGGGCCGGAGTTAAGGCTTATATTGAATATTCGGAAAACAGAAATTTTCTGGCCCTCTTGTGATGACCGGAGAGATGGGTTGTTTCCTACTGGAATTTCAAGGTCTGATAAAGGGTTCAAGTTATTGGGTGGTGCGGTCAGCCTTGATATTGGTTTTATGCAAGAACTTGCTATCCGTAGGGAAGAAAAGGTAGTGGATTTAATGCAGGTCTTATCCAGGCTCCGTGATCCTCAGTGTGAATTGCTACTATTACGTGCTTGTATGGGCATCTCCAAGCTGCTCTTTGGACTTCGTATTTGCTACCCGGAATATACTACAGCTGCGGTAAATACCTTTGATAGAGCCTTGAGAGAGGTTGTAGAGGGTATTGTGGTGAGTGGGGGTCCTTTTTTTTGGGAGCTCCAATGGAGGTTATCTACCCTGCCTATTAGATATGGATGCCTTGGGTTATACACTGCTAAGGAGGCGTCGTAATATGCTTTCCTAGCATCACGTGTGCAATCCTGGGGCCTACAAGATTACATTTTAAGGGACAACGGGGTTGAAGGCATGGATGAAAATTTCTATAAGGCTTTGTGTAGTTGCAGGAAATCCTACACTACACCCCTCACAAGAATCCACACAATCAAACCATTTAAGATGAACAATTATAATTTTTATTGATTAATTCCTTGAATGTTTACAAGATAAAATGGAAAGGAGCTAAAGAAATTACAATCACTATTAACTTTCTCTCTCTTAATGACTTGCTCCACACTCAAAAAATATCTCCCTTCCAATAGGCCTGTTCGGCTCTTTATATAGGGTATTACATAGTGGATGACATCTAAGCTGTCCTTTATTTTCGGGAATGACTTGCGAAGTGTCGCAAGTGTACAAATGCATAATCTCGCGACACTCCTAGTTCTCGCTAGGTCTTCACACCTTTCTCGTGTTCTAGCTGTCGTCATCCATTTCGTCACTTATTTTACTCGTCTGGGACGCCTTCGCTATGTAACATTTATGGATTTCGCAGAGGTGTTAGTGTTGCGATATTCTGGTCCTACATCTTGCCTCTTCTCATGTCTTCTCTGCGAAGGAGAGAATGTCATGAGAATTATTATTTTCAAACTGCCGCAACTGTTCATCCTTATCTATTTGGCGATTTAACTTCATACTTTTACACTAAATCTATAATACGTGTCTCTTCTCCACCCATTTTTTGACACGTCTCTTTCAACCGTTACTTCTCAACCATTCACGTCTCTTCTCGCATTAAATGCGTTTATCTTCTCGAGAATTCTTCTCTATATATAGTTTTCTCATCTTCCTCTTCTTCTTTTTTACTTTCTCTTTGCAATTTTTCTTCAATTCTCCTCCGTAACTTCCGCTTCTGCTACTGTAAATTTTTCTTTGATCTTCAACTCCTTAATCATTCCCATACTCTGAAAATGGCTCCATCTGGTCGTAGATATGAAGTTCTCTTGGGAGAGGCTCAAAAAGATTTACAAGAGAAAGGTTTCACATTATCCACTATTCCCCATCAAGAATCTTCATATTTTTTCTCCGCCAAATTATTTACTGATCATTGTTGTGATAATCAAAAGATCATAATTTCGCTAGGTCAGATTCTCGCCAGCCTTCCCATTCCTCTCTACAACCCTGAACTTCCTTTGTTTTATGAAATTCTTGCTCATGAGAAATTCTCGCGAGCTGTTTACCAATTAAGTAGAGATTGTATCCGCTTAATGCTTGAGTTCTCCAACCGTGGCGCTGGTAAGGGGTCTCTCTATTTTAATGCAGTCAGAGATCCTAAATTTGTAGATTTAGAGATATTCGCTGAGAAGTATTCAGTAGAGAGTTTCTTTGAGAATTATGAAGTAATAAACATGAAGAACGATAGAACTCGCTGGGGTGCACGTTTGAAAAGAAGAGAAAATATCCCCAGCGACAAAGTACTTATGCAGGATATCGATTGGCACTCCGGCAAGAACAATGTTCCCCGCCATTCCAAAGACGACAAATGGTGTGTCCTTCCACTATTTTTGAATGGACCTTATATTTCAGGTTCGAATGTACTCCCTGCGAATCTCGCCAACTATCAACCTTGGGTATTTAATTGGCCCGAGAAAGCTAAAGAGGTGTGCTTCCTGAATTTTGCTCAGTTTGTAATTATTACTTCTTTTTACATCTACTAATCTTGCGAAATTTTCAGATTTTTAAATTGAGAAGAAGTTACGAGAGAAATCCTAAGGCGAGTACTCTGGCAATTCTCCAGTCGATCACGGATGAAGTAAGAAATACTTTTATTTATTATTTTTAACAATATTGTTGCCTCTGTTTCTTATCTTCATTCGTGTGCGAAGGTTGGCGTTGAAGTTGTTGAAGAAGAGGATATTTTTGAAGCTGCGAAAGCTAAAGGCAAGGGTAAAATTCCTCTTCGCAAAAAGAAATCTGCTGCTCCACCTTCTAAAAAACGGAAGATCCATTCTTATTCTCGCTCCAGTCCTCTATCTAGCGAGAGCTCTGATGAAGATAATGATGATGTTAACACCTCTCTTGCGAAGGAGAATCATCCAATTGAATATTCTATGGCGCAACTATCTGGTATCTTCTCTGACTCTATGCAGGGAATGGGAGATGATCATTTTTCTGCCACATGCGAAGCTCTCGCAAATATCTGCGATGCTCCCTTACTAGAGGATGATGATTCTTTTCGTGGAGTTTCCAGAGCAGTGACTCCCAGTTTCCTAAACGCACTTGGTGCCTTGGTATGTCTATATTTCCTTATTTCTGCATGATTTTAATTATAAACCTCATTTTGACGATTTCTTTATTTTCCTTTATAGTCTGGGAGAGCTTCCTTTGTTGTTGCCTCAGATCTCGAGAAAAGGCGCAACATTCTTGAAAAGAAAAACCTTCAACTTCACAAGAAAAATAAAGAATTGGAAGCTGAAGCTGTTGCTCTTCGCAAGAGAGATAAAGAACTTGAAGATGAAACTACTACTCTTCGCGAAAAGACCAAACAACTGGAAGTTGAATCCTCCTCTCAAAAGGAAAAAATATCTAGCCTTCAAAATGCTAATCAACAACTTTATGGTATAAAATTCTTCTCTTTTACTTGCTTTTGCTCTGTCATTTATTTTTCTTTATCTGACTTTCTTCTTCACTCATTTCCTGAGTCTATGGATAACGATGCCCTTCTCGCCCATCTCAATGATTCTTTAAATAGCTTTTCAAATAAAAAAATCAAACTTCTTTCTCTAAATGAACTTCAATCCAAATTCCTCCTTTTAAAAGCTGATCATAGATCTAGTTTGAGTTTAGCCAACCAACTTAAACACCTACATCTTAGTTCCCAAGAGAAAATTAGTACTTTAAGGAAGAAGGTTAGTGATCTTATAGATGACAAAGATCGCATTGCTAATCAAGGTGCCCAAGCATTAGCAAAATTTCAAAAAACTCTTCTTGAAGTTCAAGTTGAGCGGGATGAATCCATTCGCCAAAATACTATTCTTAGCGAAAGAGAGAATCAAATTTGTTCCCTTCTTAACAAAGGACGATGAGTTCGCTTGGGCTGCGAAAGTTCTAGATGACGCGAGTAAATAATTTAGGTGTTAATGTTAGTCTTCAAGTTGAGCACATGAGCCTTGATTAGGGATATGATTTCTGATAGAGAAGGTTGTTGATCATTCTTCTTTACTTAATTGTTTATTATATATGAAGTTGTCATCAAGTTGCTGATTCATTGTTCTACAGTCGCAGAGGCTGAGAAGAGATTTCATAAAAGAATTGAAGAACTTGAATCCGAAAAGAACAACTTGCAAAGGACTTCTCTCTTCGCAATGACAAGTATTCCAAGTTGAAGAAGCAACTACAAATTACTGTGGAGAATTTCAAAAATGATGCTGTTCTCTTTCGCAATCTGACTATTAAGACAGTCTGTGATGACAACAGTATTCCTCATTCTTCATATCCTTGTCTTCTTGACGAAATCCCTGAGAACATGCCTTCTTTGGATATCTCTGATAGCGATGCTAGCGAAGAAGAATATGATGAAAATAATGAAGTAGAAGGATCTGATGAACAAGAAGAATCAAACAAGAAATAGCTCCATTTTCTTCTTTATATTTTTGTAACATCTATATATTTATCCTTTTAATCTTCCATTTTCATAATCTCTCGTTGAAAATTTCTTGGATCTTCAAATACAAATTCTACTTTTGTTGTCCCTTTCTGCACATGTTAAAAAAGCAGTTCTTTTTTGCAATATGGTTAATCAATATTATGAGTGCGTAAATCTATCATATGAAAATAAATAACATGTTCTCAATCTATTCATTCCCATACTTGCCTCTGTTATTTGTTTTCAAATGAATGATTAAGCAAATAACCTTTAGATGGTAACATGCCTCAGTCTCGCAACTGTTGCCGCTGAATTCTCGCGAGAGAATGTTTCTTGGTTGTTTTCAAGATCTCATTTTTTTTTTTTTGTGTGTGGTCTTATTTTGCCTTCCTAGTTAAAGGTCTTATTGCGCCACCTCTTGTCATTACGACAAAATCGCAGGACGTCTTTACACTTTCATGTAAAGACCCATTGATTTTGCCTTATCATTTCTTAGTATTGTTGCCTCTGCAGGATAATTTTATTGCGACAATATGACAGGCCTAGATTTTCTTACGAAAATAAAGCCCCATGACATTGCCGTCTTGCGACGAAATCGCAGGACGTCCTTACACTTTCATGTACTGACCCATTGATCTCGTCTTATCTTTGTCTTTTGTATTATTGCCTCTTCAGGATCATCGCACAAATATGACAAGCCTAAATTTTCTTGCGAAAATAAAGCCTCATGACATTTGCGTCTTAAGACACTTATCAACTCCCTAATGGAGGGTGCCGCCCTTATCATCTCCCTGGTTGCCCCTTCAAGGAGGCGTACATCGGCCATACAAGACTAGCTCCTCCCATCCGGTCTTAACAACGACCGGTTGTTTTCGTGACCTCTTATCCCTTTTACCTATAGGGCTTATGGTTACGAGACTGCACCCTAAGTGGAGTTTTCTTCGGGCCGACTGCAACATATGCCAACACTTGCCAAGAATGGCCGAGACACTTCAAATGCCCCAGGCACTCTTGGCTCAACTGTGTACCTCGGCGCCTTGATCATACGCTGACTCCTTAGAAGAGACCCTCGGTCGTCCAACCGTGGTATAACCTTATATATATAGTTGGAAATCCAAGGTATCTCTCCTGGATGGGCTTTATTGACCCCAAATCTCCATGACTCGGGTTCCGGGGCGGTGTAACCTTTTCCCCCGAGCCATGTAAAGAGATACCCCCTTATATGACGCACTTTAGGTCTTACATTTGCCTCTTGCGAAATTTATTCGCGAACTAGGGTGTACGCCATAAAGGTTCGTCCCATTCTGATATGTCATTGACTTTAGATTGTTTCTTATCATCATTTCTGCAAGAATTTCGCGTATTCTTTTTTCGATTATCATAGTCTTTGCATCTTCAGCCTGTCTTTATCACTCAAAAGTTAGATTTTTTTTTTTTTTTACAACCTTCGCAAGTCTAGAATCAATCATTCACTCCTTTCGCCTCTTACTTATGTTGCTCTCTGCTTCTTCATTATTCAAACTTCCTAATACTGCCTTCCCTTTTGCGAAATAATCACAATTTCCAACTTTCTTCAGGCATTGGTTTCGCAACGTATTTTCTTCTCTCACCTCTACTGCGTCCACCATCAGTCTTTCCCTTCTTTGTTCTTCTTTGATGTTTTGCTTCCAGTTCTTCTTCTGAGCAGCTCTTTTCTCGCAAGATTCCACATCAACTTGATAGCACTTCTGTCCCTCAACCCAATCTCCTTTTATGACTCCGACACCACTGGGATGAGGAAATTTGATGCACTAGTGATAAGTCGATGCTACACCCAAAATCTCATGTAACCAAGGTCGCCCAATCAATGCGTTATAGGGAGATTCCACATCGAATATGCAGAACAAAATTTGATTGATAATCCTTTCAAAGTGGTATTCGCATATGAGCTTCTCCTTTAGGCTTGTTGGCGTGCACTCGTTGAAACCATAGATCTTATAAGTTGAAGGTACTAGATCTTCGTCCTTCCCTCCCATAGTCTTGTAAGTATGGTAAAAAAGGATATTTACAGAGCTTCCAGTATCGATTAAGATTCTATTGATTGCCCATGAATTTTCTGCCTCATCATCTTCATCATCAACAGGTTTTGGGTTAATCTCCAACCTTACCACTAATGGGTTGTCATGCATCTCTCCACCCTCAGGTATTTCTTCTGCGGTAAAAGGAATAATCTGCTTTTTCCATTCCTTTAGTGGCGATGTCTTCGTGATGTTCATTATTCTCTATTATCAGCATCTCTTGTGAAAACCCTACTGAGAACACTATCATGAAAATCTTCAACTGTCCTGTACGAATGTACAATAGAGTTGCAAGACAAATCTTGGCTTTCGCTCCAACTTCTATTACAAATGTTTCTCCTCCTTTTGTTGTGTTTGCTCTGTGAATTTCTGGCGGTGGTGGTAATGGTTGAGATTGAGGTTGATTTTTTAGAAATTGATTTAGTTTCCCTTGGTCTATCATCTTGAGGATGATTCTTTTTATATTTCTACAATCGTTTGTGGAGTGTCCATGAAAATGGTGATAAGAACAAAATTCATGACTTCTGTCACTCGGAGGTGGTTCATTTCCCATGTTCCATGGTGCATGTATATTTTCCATTAAGATTATAGCTTCCCATATTTTTTCCACACTAGCATTTAGTGGTGGCATCTTGATTTCTTCCCAGACTACCCTGTGACTTCGCTGTCCTCTATGATAACTCTGCCTCTGACTTCCATAAGTTTCTTGTGGCTGATCAAGTATTTGAATTTTGTTATTTCCTCCACGGTTATAGAAGTTTCTCTCTCTCTCAAATTCCTCCTGATCACGACTCCCCGGGGCTACTAACTTTCGCTGACCATCATCCGTTATCATTTCTTGTTGACCCTGCGAGGTGCTCGCCACTGTGTTTATTAGTTTAGGTAACAAGATTGCATTTGCAGCTTTTGAACTTGTGTTCGCAACGGGGTATGATTCCATCTCATTTTTCTTTTCCTCTAGATCAATGTACTCCTCTTGAAGTTCTCGCAACTCAGTCATTGTGATTGTATTCTTGATTCTAAAAATTTGAATATATAGCAGATTGGTTGCGAACATAGCATTAATGAATGATAGAATGAGATATCTCTCATCCACACGACCAGCCATATCACTGCACATTGTCTTCCATCTCATGGTTATATGCTTCAAACTTTCACCAACCCTTTGTTTTAACCCAAATACATCTTCAATACCAGGTCGCGAGGAGTTATTACTTATGTATGCCCCTAAAAATATAGCCTGCAAATGATTGAAAGATGTTATTGTATTCCTCGGTAATCTTTCAAACCATTTCAAAGCTTCTCCTGTCAAACTTAATGCAAAACATTTGCACAATATAGCATCATGGTTCTCCCACTGTAACATACATCTCACATAAGCTTTGATATGTTGTATCGCACAAGTTGTTCCATCGAAAATGCTGGTTAACGTAGGTAAATTGCACTTTGGGGGTATTCCTCCTAATTGTACTTCTTGTGTGAATGGAGTCTTCGCAGCTTCTTCTATGGCTTCATCCAATTGTCTCTTACCTCCTCCCGTTTTATTATTTAACATTCCTTTCATTTCCGCCAATTCTCTCAGAATTTGTTCATTTACACCAGAGTTTGGCTCCATTGGTCTTTTTAACTCCGCCTCTTTTCTTCTGCGTTCATGTCTGTTTTGACTTTCTTGTTCATCATTCTCTTCTCGTCTTTCTCTGCGATCTTCTCTTTCATTCCTCTCGTGAATTCGCACACCATTATATCTATCATTTTATCTTCTTTGCTGCCTCTCGATTCTCCTTTGTACTCTTTCATACTCTTCATTGATATTACCATTGTTGTGATTTTGTTCTCTCCTTCTTTCTCTATTATCATGATTATTCTGGCGAATTGCCTCTTGTAACTCCTGTTCTTCCATTTCTGTTCTCAATCTTTCTCTTTCGCAAGCTAGACGTGCTTGCTCAACATAGTGTCTTTCAATTTCATCTTCAATTTCTTTTTGCTTCCTCTGTGTTTCTATCCTATGCAATATTCTTCTTCCTTCTTCCTGATTTTCTTCATCACCTGGACTATTCCGCCCCAGACGCTGCCTATTTCCTTGATTTCCATCATTTCTCCCATTTTGAAGAGTCTCGGGACGTGGGATATAACGATCTTCCATTATTTCTCTTCTTTCACAACGTTTTTCGCCTGGATTTTGCACTTCCTCTCGATTTTCTTCATTAGCATTTTCTATAGGTAAAGTTCTCCTTCTTTCCTCTCTAACTGATCTTGAGCTTTACCTTGTAGTGCTTCTCGACCTTCTGTTTTGTAATCTCATATTTTCCATCCTCAACTCATGATTTTGCCTTGTCAAATTTGCACGTTCCTCTGCTTCTAATCGCCTTTCTTCATGTATTGTTTGTCTCAATGTCTCTAATGCTACGACCTCTTCATTTCCATGAATTATTTCTCCAATCACTTCTCGGTCTCTCTCCTCTTGTCCATTGTTTATCAATTGTTGTGCTTCTCCCCTTTCATCCAAAGAGTCTGATCTCCAAGTATGCACGCTTACTCTATCATATTCCACAGTTCTATTCGGTACTGGTTGAATTGGTGATTGAATTTGATTTTCTTCATTATTTCTTGTGTTCATTCTTGAGGATTCCCCTATTTCATTTCTCCCTTCTCCAGCAAGTCTCCTACTCCTTCTAACAGTTGTTGGTTGTTCTGATGCATGTCTTCTTCTAGCCATTTCTCAATTTCAGTAAATTGTTAAAAATATATGAAATTCCTTCCCTATTACTCCAAATTCTTTCAAATCACGATGTCAATCTTTACTCTCTCCCTGTTTCTAGCGCCAATATGTAGTTGCAGGAAATCCTACACTACACCCCTCACAAGAATCCACACAATCAAACCATTTAAGATGAACAATTATAATTTTTATTGATTAATTCCTTGAATGTTTACAAGATAAAATGGAAAGGAGCTAAAGAAATTACAATCACTATTAACTTTCTCTCTCTTAATGACTTGCTCCACACTCGAAAAATATCTCCCTTCCAATAGGCCTGTTCGGTTCTTTATATAGGGTATTACATAGTGGATGACAGCTAAGCTGTCCTTTATTTTCGGTAATGACTTGCGAAGTGTCGCAAGTGTACAAATGCATAATCTCGCGACACTCCTAGTTCTCGCTAGGTCTTCACACCTTTCTCGTGTTCTGGCTGTCGTCATCCATTTCATCACTTATTTTACTCGTATGCGACGCCTTCGCTATGTAACATTTATGGATTTCGCAGAGGTGTTGGTGTTGCGATATTCTGGTCCTACACTTTGCAGGCACTAAAAGTAACTCTTCCTGATTATGACTTTAGCAGCTTTACCAGTAAGGACACCGCCCCCCCCAAAAGCACAAAGCAACCTGGCGAGTGCTCTCTTTGGTAAAGTAGTTAAGGAAATTGATAGCGTTTATGAGCTTTCGGATAGACAGAAAGCGGTCTTTGGTTGCCTTCAAGCAGCGCATGCTCAGGATTTTCTTCTTGCTATTCCGATTGAGGGCCTTGGGCAGAAGATGTCACCTGTGGAGTATCGGTCCATCCTTAAATACAGGTTAATGATCCCTCTGTACCCTACGATACACAAAGTGTCCCGCTTGCATTCTTTTGGATGTTTGGACTCGTTCGGGGAACATGCAGTCCACTGCAAGGTAGATCCTGGGTTTAAATATAGACATGATCATGTGAGGGATACGTTGTATGACATATTATGGAGAGCTAGTATTTCTGCAAAGAAAGAGGCGCAAGTCAACTTCTTGACTAACCCACTTGAAGGGAGATCTACACTCAGGCCAGATGATGTTCTTATTTTTGGATGGGCTAATGGTAAACATGCGTGTGTTGACCTCACGGGTGTTTCTCCATTAGTTGGTATTGGGAATGGTGTTTTTACAGTTGGTCAGGCAGCACTGAGAGCTGCCTCAGGTAAGATAGCAAAGCATGAGAAAGCGTGTGTTGATAATGGACATGCTTTTATCCCCTTTGCTTTTGACACTTTCGGTTATTTGGCTCCAGAGGCGGTTGGACTTCTCAAGAGAGTTCATAAAGTCATGCACAGTAATGTCATGACTCCCCGTTCGGTGGAGTTTGTTTTTAAAAGGATAGGTTTTGCTATCCAAGAAGGGCTTGCGGCGCAGCTTGTTGCTCGCTTGCCTTCTATGTAAAAGACTTTTATTTTTTCAATTTATCAATCTGGTGGTCACAAGATACCTGTTCGTAAAAAAAATAAATAAGTAAAGACGAAAAACAAATTTAGGATTTTCGATTTACCTTGACAAAGTTCAATGGAACATAAACAAAAATCTCATCTTCTTCTACCAATTTCATTAGTGGATACCTATTACCCAAAATAATTCCCATCAAATTCTATAATCATGATCTAATAATTTCGGAAAACTGAAATTGAAATTTAACTTGTCACTAGAATCGAAACCCTAACAATTTCTGAAATTAGATTTCTTAACTTCAATTTCTATATATTACAGTAATAGGTACACACAAAAATGAAATGATAGTTTCAATGGAGGATGAGAGTCAGATCTGTTAATGGAGGAAGAGAGTTGTTTGTTTCAACGGAGGAAGAGAATTGTTTTGGGGAAGATACTGACTAAGCTCGATAAAAGAAATCTCTTACTACTAAATTACCTTCTAAGTTTGTAAATATTACCAAAATACTATGCCCGTCAAAAATAGAACCCGTCTACATTTTAGGAAGTTGATAGCAATGGCCTATCAAAAATGACACGATGAGGATTTGCTGTCAAATTCCGGAAAAGGCCCCCGTCAAATATATCCCATTTTGGCGTAGTGTTATCAGTCTGAAGGGCCTCAAGGACCATATAACGCTCTAAACTTGGAGATTCTGACGAATATTTTCTCCAATTTGTTTAGGTCAAGGGCCTTCAACCTGATCACAGGGGACTTGAGAATTTTACTTCACTTTACTATTTTACTTATAACTCTTTCATTTTGTATCTGATTGACCTCGTTCTTTTTCTGTCAGATTTGTCTTTTCGTCGTCTATAGGATAAACTTAGTGAAAACTTGGAAAGGCTCCAATAAAATTCGTGACCTAATCAAAACATTGCAGAGCCGTCTACTTTCACGGACTACCATATCCGTCCAAGATACAACTTGTCGTTCTTCCTGCTCTAAAGGATCATGACCAGAAAGCAACAAAGTATCAGACAAGACTAGTTTCCAAGACGACGCTCTGCCAAAGCTCATACTTATCCAAAGGTTCAAAACCGCTTGTTAATATGCTATCTCAACATCCGTTCTGTCAAAAATAGGAGGAACTAGCCCTAGCAATTACAACCAAGTTTCGATGAGCCTCCAGCTCAGCTACACCAATGACTATCTAGTTTCATTTGATGATGGTGCATTATTTCACCTACGAAGGAAAAGGAGAATATCTTAGCAGCCGAACCTATCAAGGGAAAATTAATCCGTACTGATACTCGTGAGGTCAACTTTTCAGATAAACACTCCACTACTCGAAATACAATCACAACCAGATATTGTCACTAAAGTAAATTAGGGAAGGATCCAAGACCGTAACTCTTCATCAATCAGGCCATTAGCTACTCATCAAGATACTTCTAGCAGTTACCGTAGTCAAAGCCTCTTATATCGAAAACCTGCTCAACAAGATGCCCACATGTGTCAGAGCCAGACGTGATAACCTGAGAACAAGGTATGACGACCACTTACATCTCATTCAGTCCCAAAAGGTGTCTATTACTCTCAAGTTCGGTTGACCATCTTCATAAGAAGGATAGATCTCAGCATAAAATTTTCAACAGAAGTCTCGGTCAAGACACCTAGTAGAGACATACCTCATCCCTGAAGACTCGATTTCGAGAAATACAGAGATCTTACCTTGACGATCAAACATCCCTAGTAAATGATAACCCTTATTCATACAGCAAACTGGGGATTGATGAATAACCATTCGTCATACATCTGTGTGACCAACATGAGGTGGCCCAAAATCTAATTCCTAAGTGGAAATCTCTTACGCCATCAACATGAAGATTCCGGAACACGTAACAAATTGGTAGAATTCGGAACGTCCCAATTAAGATACTTCTGACTAAAGACATTAGGAAGAATCAGATCTCGTGATCGAGCCTCATCTCCCATGGCCGAGCCTGAGACATAATATGCTTCTCCCATGACGAGGTGCTACAACCCTTGTGTCCATATTAAGACTTATAAAATGATATCATCCGGGTATTGGAAATCAATCCCACTATAGTGAGGCTAGAATACTTCCGTAAGATGAAGGTGAGAATATTCAAAATCAGGTTTCGTCGAGAAGGACACACCATGCATCACGCCAAATTTAGGTTTTCTTTCACATACAGATGCATGTACAAAAGCAAATACGTGTTTGAATCCTCCCTCTACTCCGGACACATGAGAGAAATTACGGTTTGCAATCGAGTTGAATAAGAGTTTATAGTTTCTACTCTAATCAGACGTGGCTCACACTTCATCCATCTAACTCGACAATCTGGGAAAAATTGGTAGAGAATTTAACGATGGCCCCGATGAAAAATGCATGTCTATGTCCCTGCTACCGCGTCTCAAAAGGGATATACGTTCCGAAATACAATCTAAGAGATATGATCAAAACATTAGAATGTATTGCTGCTAAAAAGCCATATATTTCCGAGTTCAACTTCAAGAGGATTTATCACCTGAAAAATAATCTCCAGATCCTAATTTTTCTCTAATAGATGAAAGGAATGTCTTTTCTGTTCGATAGTTGTGGTCAATCACTGAAATCGGATGTCAAACGAAGTTTCTACAACCCCCAGAGTGATGATCGCGCAAGGAAGGACTTCCTATTACGAATTTTATTTAGGGTTTTCACTTACTCGCATACCCGACGGAGCAATCTAGGGTTTGCATCAAGTTCAAACTCATGAGGGTCCTCTTCCTTTACCTTATGCATACGAGAAAGGTCCACAAAGGGAAAACATCAACCCTGAAGAAAATCATCCAGCAAAGGCCCCTTGAGAAAATCTCGTGCTTCATGTTCATCTGCTTCACTTCGGCCTCTGCATCTCGAGCCGCCTGCTTAACATGTTCTAGCTCTTCGTCTACCATGCGCCCTTCCAAATTAAGAAACTTTCGAAAAAACGAGGACCTGAAATCAACTCACCCCGACGTACCCTGACATAATTGAACCACTCTCGCAACCACCTCACATCGAAAGAAAAGATTCTCACGAGTTGTCATCAAGTTTCCTAGGTTTACAAGATTATCAGAAGCAAGACCGTTCAGAGTTATCATTCTCATGATATTAAATCTGTCGGCAAGTGTCTCATCGAAAGTTAAGACATGGCTCCTGTGAAATCACCCCCATGCCGGTTAGTTGTCTCTGCACCCCGAATATCTTTCTGAAAGCCCTATTGTAGTCACCTAAAATCTAAGAGAGGTTAGAAGTGGGATTCTAGGGTTTCTGAAAGTGAGTTACGGGAGGTTGAGCACGAATAATTTTCGCCTAAACCACGCACAGTGGCCGTTCAAAGGCTGCTTCAGTCACAGGGAAGAGGCTTAGGGATGGTCTTATGGAGGGAAGCAGATGAAGAGAGAGATCAGAGAATTCTAGGTTTGAAGAATAATTCCTCTGAGAGTTTTTTTTTGAGAAAGTTGTGATATTTTGAAGAAATAATGACCTATTTATAGCTGAATTCTCTAATCTCAGGTCGGTGAAGATAGGGATTGCTTTCCGTGTCGTGCAGAGCAATTCTCCCGTCTCTTCAGGAATATAGATAAACAAGGTTGAGTTTATCTCATTATTCAACCGCCTTTACTCTCTTCTGCGGTGAGAAATATGTCAGGTATTTCTCACACGTGTCTTAGACCACCAGACCAAAACCCTAATTAATATCCCCTCATTTGTGTGAAGCTGAGTCAGCCTATGTGATGATGTGTTGAGAGATAAATATTCTCTTTAGCCGAGTTGGCCAAGATATAAAGATATTCTCTGATTTGTGAGAATGACTAGGATGAGTCACGTGAAAAGGCATGGAATGCCTCACGAATCATGTGCAGAGTGTGAGAGGAGCTGAGGCTGATCTCCCTCTCTCCATGGCCGGTTACATATGTCATGTAGAGACCGTATTATTGCTTGTGGGTCCCTTTGTTGAGCATGCGGAGCTCAAGAGAGCTTATCCACGTTTTTGGATAGACATGTATAGTTCATGCTCAATTTACTAGCCGTGAGTGTGTTTGAGAGGCTGAGAAACAGGCTTGATCCCTAGGTAAGGCGTGTACCTTTCATGGGGATTATTCGGCCCTGTCTGAGATTTCCCAAGATTTGAATCTCTCCGGGATTTTGAGGAGAGATGTGAATCTCTCTGAGATTTTGCGAAGAGATGTGAATCTCTTCGGGATTTTGAGAAGAGATGTGACTCTCTTTGAGATTTTGAGAAGAGATGTGAATCTCTTTGAGATTTTGTGGAGAGATTTGAATCTCTCCGGGATTTTTAGGAGAGATGTGAATCTCTCCAAGATTTTGCGAAGAGATGTGAATCTCTTTGAGATTTTGTGAAGAGATTTGAATATCTCCGGGATTTTAAGAAGAGATGTGAATCTCTCCGGGATTTTTCAGAGATGTGAATCTCTCCGGGATTTTAAGAAGAGATGTGAATCTCTCCGGGATTTTACGGAGAGATGTGAATCTCTTAGAGATTTTATTGACGGATCTGAATCTCTCCGTGGTCAGCTGGGACTCGTCCTGAAGAGAGAGAAAGGGCTTTGTGCGCCCGATTAATGACTCTGCGAGACTTTGGCTCACTTGTCTTTGACCAGCGTATCTTGCACAGATGTGCTAGGAATCAACTATGTCCATATAATGGGGCCGACAAGACCAATATATCGCGAAAGGATGTTCTAGGAGTCTGTCAAAAGGTCCCGGAGGCAGAATAACCAGTGTATCTCGCGGGGATGTACTAGGAATTATTTAGAAGCCTCGGTAAGTCGACTCAGAGCCTAGAGTAGGCATGACCAGTATATCTCGCGATGATGTACTCGGAATCAGTCCTTGATCTTAATAGGATGAGTCGTGCTTACAGGAGACGTGTATGTCTCCGCTCTGGGTCATAAGTCCGCCGGGGAAGTTTTTACGCATCTACAACGCCTACATGACCAGCGGTATCTCGTCGAGGATGTATACTAGGAATCATGGCATCACAATCAGCTGCGTCTCGCGAAGACATGTTGGAATTGTGGCTGTTCTGGTTCATAAGTCTGTCGGGGACGTTTTACGCTCTACAGAACCTACATGACCAGCAGTATCTCGTTTAGGATGTGCGCAAAGGAATCACGGCATCACGACCAGCAGTGTCTCGCGTGGATGTATACTATAAATCGTGGCTATGGGTTCCTTGAGGACCAAGGTCTTAATCTCTCCCGTGAGAGTTGAGTTTTGTCTGTGGTCTTGAAATGACACCTTTTCCCCTTATCCAAATTTCACCATCTACATTAAGTTCCCTACTCAGAGTAGAGCCTTTATTATTCTATGATGAGTATATAGATGGTTACGAATCGTTCAGGCGCGAAATTACAATCCACTTGCGGAGTCCCCGAATTGATGCTTAGTCTTTGCTTTCTCTGATTCTGGCATTCGAATCAACTCTGGACTTGGGAGCTTTCTGGGATTTTGTGTTAAGAGACGTTATTAGCATGACAATTGAGCCTTGATGATCGAATTTTATATAGTGGTAAATAGAGTTGTCGTTCACTCGGACTTGTTGAAACCGATTTTAGGATTTAATAAACTAAAATAAAACTAAAATATATACAAAATATTGTCACGGAATATTAGGAATAACCAAGACACTGATTCCACTATTACACATGAATAAATTATGGTAAATAATCCAAAACTCTAATTATCTTTTAAGTCCATTATTTCTTAATTCACATATAATCAGACAAATTCTCAAAAATTAATTGTATCCCCTAAGCATAGATTATCTTAATACAAAGCATAATCTATCTAATTGAATCACAACTAATGAAAAAAATTATGCTAACAATTAAAAACTCTGCAAAAGCAGTGATTGAGTGAATCATAAATTATAAATTAGAGAAAATAAATAATTACCAATTATTCATGCGTAAGTAGCTTCCTCATTGCCTTGGTTGTGGGAGAATTAGCTCGTCATCATGTTGGAAACACGCTCAAAAATTATTTTTATTGCTCAAAGTGTTTACAAATGATGAAAATGGGAGAAATATAATGAAAACCGGGTTTGTAACAGTTATATTTGTTACAAACCGAGCTGTAACAGAGAACGATAAAAGCTTCATGTCACTGTTACTGTTGCTTTAAGATTGTCTCATGAACTACGACCCTCAGCTGTGAGTCATTATCACTGTAGCATGAACGAATGTTCTTAGGCGTCCAATGTTCTTCGTGTTCTTCAATGGCAGCAGCAGCAGCAGGTTTCTCTGGTGATCAATCTTTCGCCTCTGTGATGCTCTGTAATCTCCCAACTCTCCCTCCTCCCTCTCTGATATCCCAACAACTATTTATAACCCAACAGCCTCGAAATATCACGCAATAACTTCATAAAATTCTCCATTACTCGGCATTATTCTTCACGGCCAGTTTAGGAAATAATTTAGATTCTTGATTTCTCCACGCGTCTACAGCTGCTGAATCTTCCTTATTTAGCTCCTACACGCTTCTGCAGATACCTAAATCTATCCAAACACGAGCAGCACACGTCTAACTCGATGTAAATCCGTGATTATCTCCTCCGGTCCCGTGTAGCTCTGATTTCTTCAATCCGAAGATGCTGCCAATTTTAACCGAAAATATTGACCATAACATGCCTGTTACGCTTAGTCAAGTCATCCCACTCAATATCGGCCATTGAATCTCCTTCTAGCACGCCCAAAAGTCCAACCTTAATTCTGCCATTTGAGAATTGTTTTTCCCGCCAAAACCAAAAATTTGAAATGATGAAGATGGGTGCGATGGATAAATGGGCTATATATAGCCGTGGGTGCCCCTTAGCAAAAGTGAGGGTCTGTATAGCAATTTTCCTCCGGGGGTCCAAAAAGCACTTTTCGAGCAATTTTTTCCGCATAAGTGTAATTCTCCAATAACACCTAAACAAACATAAAAACACCAAAATTAGTACAAAAATCGAGACTAACAATAGAGACACTGAGGACAAATCAGACACAAAAATGTGTTTATCACTTGATGAAGTAAAATTTCCGTTTTGAGAGACTGGACTTGCGAATTAGGGTTTCTTTGATCAAAACCCTAACTTCTTCCTTCTGTGCAAAGCTTGAATTGACCCTGGACTTGAATCCTTTTAAGCTTTCGCATTGGGAAACGTCATCGGAATGGGAATACAGTCTTGTAGAGATGAAATTTCTGGTCGAATGGGATTCGCAAATCAGGGTTTACTTGGACAAAACCCTAATTTCCTCTCTTTGTGCATCCTTGTAGATGGGTGAAAACGATTTGCTGGTTTTTTAAGGAAGTGAAGAGACGACCGTGCAGACGGAGACTCTTCGACCGAGCAAACTTCTTAAACCTGCTTTTAGTTGATGCACTGCACGGGAGTGCTTTGAGTTTGAAAGATCAATATGTAGGACTCCGGCCTAAACCAAGACAATGGACGTTCCAGAGTCAATTCGGTCACAAGGAGAGGATGAGGGTCGATCTGTAGGAGGGAAGCTGAGAAGTGTGTGAGATCAATGATGATAAAGGATTATGGATGTGTTGAAGGTTTCTACAATTTTTTTGAACTGTTAAGTTCAAATAAGTTCTGGTTGATTGATTGAATTCTTGAGAGTGACTGCTCGAATGAGAATTCTTTTGTCTTCAATCATGGATTCAGAGACTTATTTATATTGTGAGAATAATAAACACGCTGATCCCAGTAAGTGTGACGGTTTTTCGAGTGAAAGAATGGGAAAGTGGGAGATTGTGGTAAAACCAGTTCCATGTCGTGCAGAGACTTGGTTAATTGTCCACCCACTACTTTGCTAACTCACTCAACTGCTTGCACGACTTACTCACATTTCTAATCGTGGATGAGCACACGTGCCGTAGGCCGCCAGACCAACACCCTAATTAATATCCTACATGTGACGTGATTGATGTCTCACAAACATGGAGTCTGCAAGGCAGACATGTATTTAATTAGTCAGTTGTTGATTTGATTAGACGATGAGTCTAAGTTTTGTTGAATCGAGCATAATTGACGAATGCTCTATGATACATGGATTGAGCATGTCTGCTGGTGTAGGATCCAAATATCGCAACAACAACACACTTGCGGAATCTTCATTAACAACGTCGCGAAACCGTCGCAAAGTGATTTCAGAAATGACATAACAAATGACGATAGCGTAAACATGAAGAAAGTGCGAAGATCTTGCGAAAACTAGAGTGTCTGCGAGATTTAACATTTATACTCTCGCGAGGATGTCGCAAGGTAACTCCGAAATTAAGGGAAATATTAGTTGTACATGAGCTGTCATCCACTATGTAAACACTATATAAAGAGGATAGTAGGAGAGAGAAAGGGGATAGACATTTTGTGAGAGAGACACATTTTTGGAGAGGATACATTTTAGGAAGAGAGAGAAATTATTTTAGGGAGAGATATTTTTAGAGAGAGAATTTTATTTTCTTTATCATCTTCTTCCCCAAATAATTAGATCTAGAGCTCTATCAAATATCCATGAATGAAGATTGTAAATGAAATACTAATGTAATCTCAATAATCCTAGTGAAGAACCATGGATGTAGATCACATTGATCGAACCATGTAAAAAATCCTTGTGTCAATTTATATTTCTAGTACTTATATTTGAAATTTAGATGATTAATAAGATTTAGATCTACAAAATATTATGAGGGGTGTAGTGTGGGATTTCCTGCAACTACATATGCGCTAGAAACAGGGACTAAATGAGTAGAACTGGATAGATTGAAGAAAATAAAGAGAAATTGGTTATTGTTGGTGTAGGATTCCATTGGATTTAAAAGTCTTAAGGACGAAATTGGAAGTTTCAGCGAAATGTTATCATTTTCAGACAACTAGTATCATTGATGAATGGAAGAAATCCAAAGAGATAGAGATATTGAAGAACAGAGAGAAGAAAGATATAGATGCTTGCTTGAAACAACACCATCGTGCAAGATTGAAAGGATTTACGTCGGCAATAGTTCAAGAAGAAAAATCTACTCCCAACTCATTTATTTACTTTTTGAAATTTTTTAGATCGATTTTAAGAAATTTTGAAAAATCTTTATATCATTTAACAAAAGCCTAATTTCCTTTTCAAAACTGTGATTCAAAACAAGATTTAATTACAAATTTGCAATCTATAAAACAAATTTTACAAACCCATTGAATTGATTTGAAACGTTAATTCTACGAACCTAAGACGGCGATTTGGGATTCTCCATATCAATCCGAAAATAAAGGGGAGAGCTCTAACCATCTCCTTGATTACTTGATGTTACAGAAAGAAGGTTGAAATAAATCTCATTCTCGTCAATGATAAACGGCAAAGCATTAGGAATGTTGCAACTTCTTCACAATAGATGATTTGTTGATGATAGATGAAGAGGTGAATTACGTCCGAGGAAGCTAGCAAGATCGAATGGAGAAGAAAGAAGGAGAGACAAAAAATCGATAATTACCACCAGTCTCTATCAACTTGAACTAGCTCAAAATCAAGTTCTTTGATTGCGTTTTGAAGAGTGGACACCTTATCCTTTTGAGAGTCAAGTTCGGTATTTAACTTTGAATTCTCTCGTCTTTATCGCGAGATGACTTCATTTCTAACTCTCGAATCCTCTTGTTCATGGGAATTCTTCTTTTCAAGGGCTTCTGCGTCTTCTCTCAAGGTCCGAGGAAATTTTTTAGATAAACAATTTAAAGTTAACAGGAAATATGACTACATGATTTTAAGAAATTTTGATTAAAATCTTTATATCATTTAACAAAAGCCTAATTTCCTTTTCAAAACTGTGATTCAAAACAAGATTTAATTACAAATTTGCAATCTATAAAACAAATTTTACTAAAGATTTCACAAAACCCGCGAAAGCAAAATTGAAGCTCCAAACAATTGATTACCCCTGCGAGATTCGCGGTAGAAGAATATGCGAGCCCGCGATATAAAACGTTAATTCTTTCCTCGGGTGCCAATCAACCATGAGTAATTTAAGACATTACAAAGCGAAACGCCAAAGCGAGATTTGGGATTCTCCATATCAATCAATGAGCTCTAACCATCTCCTTGATTACTTGATGTTGACGTAAAATAGCCTTAGAAAAAGGATAAGGTTGAAATAAATCTCATTCTTCAAAGAAGAGCAATAAAGGGCTAAAACTCGGTTTGTGAGTCATAAAGATAACTTGAGCAACTCAAAATCAAAGTTCAAATGTGAAAACTAAAATGACTTTGACGAAGTTAAAATTCGAGGGGTAAATTGAAGATAACAAAATCAGCAAAGCACATTTCATTAACTATATAATATAAGCAAAAGCATGAAGCGGCGTATCAATTTCAGCCAGTCGACCATTATGTAAAGGAAGACATCTCATAGAAGGTGAAAGAAGAATCCTCAACAAACAAGGAAGAAGCAAACAATGGAGAAGGGATACGGAGTAGGCAGCGTCATATTTTGCAGGTGACATTTTCTACAAAAGGGAAGATGACGAAAGAATTTACTTCGTCAATCGACATCGTTATCACTACTAACCTAGCAAGGAATCCCAATATTTAGCCTTATTCACGAACAAGAGCAAAGCAAATATTCCAATTTCTAGTATCGGCGAGGAAAGGAATAAGAAACAAGTTCACTTCGCTGTTACAACATGAATAATGAACTTGATAATATCAGTTCAGCTACTTCGGAAGCAACCAAGCAAAATATCTACTATAATTTCGCAAACAATAGACGCAAGCAAGAGAGTAGTTCATAAACAATATACGCAAACAAGAGAATAGGACAGTGCGATCATCTCGCACAGGAGAATTCAGATTCAAATAGCAGGAGAGATTATCATCAATTAGCGAGAAGAAGAAGAACATAAATATTTTAGTTCAGAAAATTTAACTCATGAGTTGCGAACATAATCGCCATTAATGGAAGCAACACTGCAGCTCCGTTCATCTGAGTTCGAGACCTTCATCTCAGCATTCATCATCTCCTTTGTTCAATGCCACTGCCAAGCTCGAGTTTCATCACCAGCTCGACATTCCCTAAATCCAGTTCCATAATGGCAGCAACACCGTTGTTTACGAACTCAACTACCAAACCCATCTTCCATTGCAGACTCAACCATCAGACCACCGTAGGAATTCCCGACTCTTCTCTCGCAATCACACCATCAACGACTTGTCGACCACAGCAACGATCAAACTCATACTGTAGTACAAAAGTCAGCTAGATAAGAAGAGATATGGAAAAGATTTACTTCGATAGTGGTTCCAGCAAAGAACAACTTTGTGGTCACCAGAGAAGATAAGTTTCAATTTGGGATTGTTTTATAATTCGTAGAACTTCCAAAAGCACAGCAGTATGATTATCTGTCACAAAACAGAGTTGGTGCAGATGGTCAAGACGCCAGAGTACAAACCAAAGGACTTGGGTTCGAATCTCCCTCCTCGCGAAGAATTTTTTGCTTCGCAAAGCTTTATATCATAAGCATTCCTTACGCAAACGTCTACCTTGCGAATGTTCGCAGTGCAAACAAATACTACATACAGATGTTTACTTCGCAAAGATATTTCTTTAGTTATTTCGCGAGAAGAAAGTTGATGATTATTTCGCAAGTTAATTTCGCAAGAAAGGGTTTGAACAGTTGGTATGGCGCGAGAATATGCAAGAGGCAGGTCAAGGGTGCAAATCTCATTTCTCACACTTCTTTTTGCTGCGAGATAATTATATTTTGTGCGATGTTTATACATTTCAAGGATGCTAGCTTCGCAAGCAAGTCATATACTTTGCAAGAGACAACAACAACAGCAAATTACAAAAGCTAAGTACCACTTTCTTTGAACATTTTACTTTTACAGAAAATAAAAGATTATTATTTCAAGATTACAAAGATTTCAAGATTTCAAAGATCTCAAAGATTTTAAAAAAAAAAAAAAAAAAAAAATCAAAATTATAAAGAATTACAAAGATTTCAAAGATTTCTAAATTACAAAGATCTTAAAGATTTCAAAGATTCGAGAAAAATCTCGCAGATTAATTTATATATTTCTCTTGAATATTTACTTTACTTCAAATGATATGATATTATGAGAATGAATGAAAGAAATGACAGAAATGAAAGAACTGAGTGAAGAAAATGACAGAAATGAAGGAATGAATGAAAGGATGAATGAAAGAATGCGATAATTTCGCAGAAATAATGGAAATGCGATAATTTCGCAAAGATAATGAGAAGAGATAATCAAAAACGAATGATTGAACGAATTGACAAGAATGAATGAGTGAGTGAATGGGACGAACCTTTATGGCGTACACCCTAGTTCGCGAATGATATTTCGTAAGAGGCAAATGTAAGACCTAAAGTGCGTCATATAAGGGGGTATCTCTTGACATGGCTCAGGGAAAAGGTTACACCGCTCCCGGAACCTGAGTCATGGAGATTTGGGGCCCATGAAAGCCTATCCGGGAGAGATACCTTGGATTTCCAACTATATATATAAGGTTATACCCTGGTTGGACGCCCGAGGGTCTCTTCCAAGGAGTCAGTGTATGCTCAAGGCGCCGGGGTACACGGTTGAGCCAAGAGTGCATGGGGCATTTGAAGTGTCTCGGCCATTCTTGGCAAGTCTTGGTATATGCTGCACTCGGCCCGAAGAAAACTCCACTTAGGGTGCAGTCTCGTAACCATAAACCATATAGCTATAAGGGATAAGAGGCTGCGAAAACAACTGGTTGTTGTTAAGACCAGATGGGAGGAGCTAGTCTTGTATGGCCGATGTACGCCTCCTTGAAGGGGCAACCAGGGAGAAGATAAGGGTGGCACCCTCCATTAGGGAGCTGATAAGTGTCAAAAGACGCAAATGTCATGAGGCTTTATTTTCGCAAGGAAATTTAGGCTTGTCATATTTGTGCGATGATCCTGAAGAGGCAATAATGCAAAAGACAAAGATAAGGCGAGATCAATGGGTCTTTACATGAAAGTGTAAAGACGTCCTGCGATTTCGTCGCAAGACGGCAATGTCATGGGGCTTTATGTTCGCAAGAATATTTAGGCCTGTCATATTGTCGCAATAATGAGGGGTGGCAAAATAAGACCTTTAACTAGGAAGGCGAAATAATACCACACAAGAAAACTGATAAGGCAAGACCAATGGGTCATTACATGAAAATGTAAAGACGTCCTGCGATCTTGTCGCAATGACAAAATTCAACATAAACATTTTGAATGAAAGTAACATAGATCTTTAATCGCAAAAAAGATTACATGATAAGATTGCGAGCTTGATAAAATGATTAAATGATAAACTTGCGAACATGTACATAGTAATGAGACTGAGGCAATGCAAATGCCACACACTTGATATTAGGATCATATTATTATGCGATACTAATAGTGCAGGAATAAGAAAAATGAAGCACAAGCAAAAGAACTCGCGAGGAACAACAAATACGCGAAGAAGAATGCATATACTAAAGACAAAACCAGAGAAATGAAGAATGGAAGCAACTTAAAGCCACATCAGTTTTTGAACGGCAAAATGAGCTAAGTAACACAAACATTAGCTATACAGTAGATAAGCACTCTCATCATACATGCATCATACAAGCATCATGAAAGCATCGCATACACATTTCATAACATAATCATTACATAAGCATTATATTCGAACAAGTATTTTACAGAATTTCGCAGAATTATTCAAACTTTCGCAGAGATATTCAGAATTTCGCAGAATTCTTAAAAATTTCGCAGAATGTGATTATTTCACAAGATAAGATAAGCAGCCTGAAGAGATTATAGTATCGCATGAGCACAAAATATGAGACAGAGGCAAGATAAGAATAAAGAAACAACTCACTCATTCAACATTTTCTTAAGGATTCTACCCTCATAGATAAAGAACAGAGGCAACTATGGATTACCAAGAAAACATTTTATGTTCTTTATCTTCTCGGCAAGAATCATTTCCAAAGAAGATGTTCACCAATGAACAACAAGAATCCTCACCAAAAATGGAGTAATAATTTCGCATGAATAGAGGCAATACTTACTACTCTCGTTAAAGGATAAATACTTCTTATATTCCGAGGATTAATACTTCTAATATTTCATACTTCTAATTTCGCATGATTAGTTCGCAATACTTCTTATTCGCAATCAAGGACGGATACTTCTTATACTTCTCAAAATATACTTCATACTTTGTATACTTCAAGAGATAATACTTCTTATTCACTTCGCAAAGCTTCAGAACTACGCAAAAGAATAGAGCATAGCATGAGACAAAAAACATGGAGCGAGAATTTCACATGATGGATTTGCAATACTTATTATATTTAGAGGATTAAGTACTTCATATACTTCTTCAAGGATACTTCATACTTCGCGTACTTCAAGAATTGATACTTCTTATTTATTTCGTAAAGCTTCGGAACTTCGCAAAAGAATAGAGGCAAGTACGTACTTTTCAAGTCCAGTATTCTTTCGCTCGTTCCTTTATCAACAAAGATCAAAGACTACTACAACAATGGATTTTTTTCTTAAAGATTGCTCTTCAAGCAATATTCAAGAAAAAAGAGGCAAGATGTAGGATCCAAATATCGCAACAACAACACACTTGCGGAATCTTCATTAACAACGTCGCGAAACCGTCGCAAAGTGATTTCAGAAATGACATAACAAATGACGATAGCGTAAACATGAAGAAAGTGCGAAGATCTTGCGAAAACTAGAGTGTCTGCGAGATTTAACATTTATACTCTCGCGAGGATGTCGCAAGGTAAATCCGAAATTAAGGGAAATATTAGTTGTACATGAGCTGTCATCCACTATGTAAACACTATATAAAGAGGATAGTAGGAGAGAGAAAGGGGGATAGCCATTTTGTGAGAGAGACACATTTTTGGAGAGGATACATTTTAGGAAGAGAGAGAAATTATTTTAGGGAGAGATATTTTTAGAGAGGGAATTTTATTTTCTTTATCATCTTCTTCCCCAAATAATTAGATCTAGAGCTCTATCAAATATCCATGAATGGAGATTGTAAATGAAATACTAATGTAATCTCAATAATCCTAGTGAAGAACCATGGATGTAGATCACATTGATCGAACCATGTAAAAAATCCTTGTGTCAATTTATATTTCTAGTACTTATATTTGAAATTTAGATGATTAATAAGATTTAGATCTACAAAATATTATGAGGGGTGTAGTGTGGGATTTCCTGCAACTACAGCTGGGACATATGTATAGTTATTGAACGCATGTTGATAGTTAAATCAACATGATGAATATTGATAGCCTGAGCAAATATTGCTCGTCTGGGCGAATATTGCTCGATTAATGAAATATCAAACGTTGATAATTGAATAATATTACTAGTTTCGTCTGAGCAAATATTGCTCATTTGATGGATTATTGAATATTGATGGTTGAATCAATATTGATAGTCTGAGCAAATATTGTTCATCTGAGCAAATATTGCTCGTTTGAACAACTATTGGTAGCATGACCAAATAAAATATTAATTTAAAATATTGGCATATTGGACCGAATATTATATAATTAATCAAGATGTTGATTGCTCGATCAACATAAAATTATTAGTGCCTAAACTTGCTCAGACTTATGATTTGCAGAGCATTCAGATTTAAACCCTAATTTTGATCGATTGTTGATTAATTGATGATTTACGGAAAATCAATCACTGAGTGATGGAGGGACCGGCTACATGAGATGATGGCCGACCATGTAACACCCAGGTGCTCGAGTGAGCATGCACCAAAGTCCTTTGTAGACCAGTTGGTGAAAGGATGATTAAATGCTGGTTTAATCATTTGTTGAAATAGTGCTCGTCTAAGCATTAGGCAATAAAACCTTAACTATGGAGAGATGAGGGACCGACCAAGGGGTATGAAACCATCCCTTGGTGGTCGTGGGACCAGCTAGTGGTCGATTGAACAAGTTCCAAGTTAGTTGGAAAGAGTTTGAACCCAATATGAACTGTAGAAGATTAATTAGGTCAAAATCATTAATAGGAGGTGGGACCGGATTCTGCAAGCCTAAGATCGGACCTTGCTCGGTCAAGGTGGCATGCCCGTGTTAACATATTTTCCGCGTCTGAATTCTGAAAATTTTGGTATTTCCTGACACGCGTTAGAGCAATATTTTGGATTTTCAGAAGAGTTTGATCTTGACTGAAACTCTCGATTTTGCTCGAATGAGCAAGTAGAACTTTGCTCGTGCGACAAATATTTTGAAAGTATTAAAATAATAATATTTTAATATTTGCCATGAGGAGCCTAGTTGGTCATGTGACTATTTGACTTTTGGCTTTTGACGGTTTGAGCAATATTTGAGAAAATATGGAAAAACCAGGGTTTTTGCTCAAACGGAGGAGTCATGAGATGAAGGAAATAATAATAATAATAAAATAAGGGATCATAAGGTGTGGGACCGGCCACGTCTAGGGCATGGCCATCCGGCTAGTAGGCTCGGTCCCGTGACACCTTTCCCTATTTTTAATTATTATTTTTTTATCATGTGAAGGAAATATGGAAAAACTGAACGTTTTGCTCAAACGAGGGAGTTTGCTCAAATGAAGGAGTTTTCATGAGATTAGGAAAAATAATAAAATAAGGTAAAATAAAAGGAAGAGATATGGGTGATAGGTGTCTAAAACACCTTGATATTTATCTATTGTTTATGCTTTCTTTGCTAAGTTTTCTTGTAAATTATGTATTTTATGTTTAATTTTGAGTTTTAGGTACTTTGGAGCAAAAGAAGAAGAAACGTCGCTTAAAAGGGGCTCAAGTGTCATTTCATGTGCAAATGATGTTAGAGGCGACTTATTCTCATTATTTACTTCTTTTCTATCTGAAAGGCATGTCGGCTTTAGTGACGCGAGTTATGTCTGAAAAGCATGACAGCCTTAGTGATGTATAAAAATTGAAGAAAAGAAGTGAATATGAGAGGTAAGAGATGGCTGCTCGAGAAACTACTAAAAGCACCCAGAAAAGTGTTAAAGGCATCCCCAGAAATGTCCCAGAGGAGTTGATAAAGTAACCCAGGAGTTTTTCACTATATGCAGCCCAAAAGTCATCTTTGTACCCCACAAATTGCTATTCGCACCCCCAAAAATTGCTAAACGTAGCCCAAATTGCTAAAGGGACACCGCTGTTGGATAAGGGGAAAGCATCTTCTCCATTTGAATTTTAAATTTTGGCGGGAAAACTGGTTGCAGATTTAGGGTTTGGAATTTGAAGGCGTTACGGAGAGACTCAAGTGCTGAAACTAATTGGGTTTGTTCTTATTATCTAGACAGGGCTGGTAATGGTTTTTGGTTTGACCAGAATTGGCTAGATAATCGGAAAAAGATGAACCAGAGCTCACGGATTCTGGAGGGAAAATGGGTTTTGAAGAAACAAATTTAGGGTTGAATTTTTCAGCGAGTTAGAAGGAGATTCAATCGTTGTTTTGGACTTGTACGGGCCTGTTACATCTAAACAGGATTGGTATATCTTCCGGATTCGAAAGAATAGGGCTGAATCACCACAATGAAGCAAAACAGGGGAAGAAATATCCATGGGTCTCTGTTGGTTCGAGTTTGGAAAGTTTTAGAGAAGTCTTCGTGGATTTTGTGCTGGATATGACTTGGATTGGGCTTGTTTTATCAAAACAGGACGGGTATATGGGTTTTAATCAAACAAAGATCAAGTTTTCATATTTATCTCATGTAAACAAGAATACAGAGTATCACGGGTTTTTGGTGGTATGTTTGAAAGAGTTAAACACGGTAATATGGTTGATTACCTTATTCATAGGTAGTTGACGTGTTTTGGGAGATAAAAATGGGATCGAATCATCTTATTTGTGGCAGTTATCTAAAACAGGGAAGGTAGAGGAAGATAATCCCGTAACTTGGAAAGAAAATCCGATGACTTTCGGAGGAGGGAAAAAAAAACAAGAAATTCTAGGGATTTATGATGTTTTTGCGTATAAAAAGAGATGTTGGGAGCTGTAGAGAGGAGACGGAGAACCTAGGAGAGAATAGATACTGCAGAATCGAAAAAATCATAAGTTTCAGAAAGTTACCTGTTGCTGCAAGAACACGAAGAACAAAGGTACGCCAGGAACGGTCGCAGAAGCAGTCTTAGATACAACGACAGAGGATCCTCTATCGTTCTTCAATCAGTAGGGAAAAACCTTCCAGACACTGTGCCGTTTAGTAGCTAAGGTGCTCAATTCAGTGCTAAACGCCTTTAGCGACTGAAAATCATTGTAAGCATCTTTTATTATTTTTAATACAATGATTAATGAAATTTTCTCCAATCTTCGATCTATGAGTAGCTAAATTTCTAGGGTTTTGGGGGAAACTATTTTTAATGGGTAATATTTTGTAATTTAAATTCTTTGACATATTTTACTCCATATTTGTGCTTTCAATTGTCTAAAAATTTTCTCTTCTTTGTATGCTTCGTAAAAACTGTTTTGGGTAGTTTGAGCTGCCGATATATTATAAGCGAAGGAAAATTAGGCCTTAGAATAGTGACGAAATTTGTAAAAAAAAAAGAAGAGCTTATAACGTTATGTCTTCCAAAGCATGAGATTGAGTTCGAGTTGTTTTGAGTAAAGTAGGAGTATTATGTCAAAGTTTTAACTATTGAGTTTACCTTCATTAGAAGTAGTGGAATCCAAATCCCTAGACTCATCTCTCCTTGGTAACAAAAATCAATTTTAATTAGTCTGTCGAGAATCGAACCTTCTTTCTTACCACTTGTAAAAACTACATCAGTTTTTGGCGCCGCCGACGCGGACTTGCCTTTAGGTTTCAATCCCGTTCTTCTTTCTCTGAAATTCTGCTTTTCTGGATTCCATTTCAATCCCGTTCTTATTCGAACACTTGTAGAACTCAATATTCACGTGTATGAGGCCTTTCTAATGGGTATAGGAGAGATTGGTCGGTCTCTGGCTGTATTAGGGCTTTTTTCTTTGAAAATACTCAAAATTGTGAAATAAGGATATTTTAGTCAAAATCCCTTATGGAACCGTTTTTGTTGAAGAGTAATGAGCTGAAAGGGATTGAGAGAGATTTATATAACCATCCAAGAGAATGGGGAGAGGCTCGGTCCTTTCTCTTTTAGAATAAATCTCTTTTTCATAAAATTCTTGAAATTAAGGCTATTATTCGTCAAAGCCCTAATTCCCTTCGACTTTGATCCCTCTAAAAAAATCTGGAGAGAATAAGTGACGTCCCACTGGCTTAGGAGAGAATTCTCATGCATGGGAAGAGCTTGTTCTGTAGGATCAGAATATCGCGACATCAATACTTCGCGAGATCAATAAACGACAGCATTGCGAAAGTGTCGCAAACGAATAATATGAATGACGCAATGAATGACGACAGCTAAAACACGAGAAAGATGTGAAGACCTAGCGAGATTTAGAAGAGTTGCGAGATTATATATTTGTACACTTGCGATATTTCGCAAGTCATTCCCGAAAATAAAGGACAGCTTAGCTGTCATCCATTGTGTACTACCCTATATAAAGAGTCGAGCAAGTCTGTTGTGAGGGATCTTTTTCCGAGTGTTAGGCAAGTCATTAGGAGAGAGAAAGTTTGTGGTAATTGTAATTTCTTTAGCTCTTTTCCATTATATCTTGTAAACATTCAAAGAATTAATCAATAAAAATCATAGTTGTTCATCTTCAAATGTCTTAGTTGTGTGGATTCTAGTGAGGGGTGTAGTGTAGGATTTCCTGCAACTACATATTGGCGCTAGAAACAGGGAGAGAGTAAGGACTGACATCGTGATTTGAAAGAATTTGGAGTAGCAGGGAAGGAATTTCATATAATTTTTAACAGTTTACCAAAATTACGAAATGGCTAAAAGGAGAAATGCATTCGAGCAACCAACAATTGTTAGAAGGAGTAGGAGACTTGCCGGAGAAGAGAGAAATGAAATGGGAGAATCCTCAAGAAGGAACATAAGGAATAATGAAGAAAATCAAATTCAATCACCAATTCAACCAGTAGCGGATAGAACTGTGGATTATGATAGAGTAAGTGTGCATACTTGGAGATCAGACTTTGTGGACGAAAGGGGAGAAGAACAACAATTGGAAAACAATGGACAAGAGGAGAGAGACCGAGAAGGGATTGGAGAAATAATTCATGGAAATGAAGAGATCACAGCATTAGAGGCATTGAGACAAACAATACATGAAGAGAGACGATTAGAGGCAGAGGAACGTGCAAATTTGATAAGACAGAATCATGAGCTGAGGATGGAAAACATCATATTACAAAACAGAAGGTCGAGAAGCACTACAAGGTCAAGTTCAAGATCAGTTAGAGAGGAAAGAAGGAGAATTTTACCTACAGAAAATGCTGATGAAGAAAACCAAGAAGAAACACAAAATCCAGGCATAGAACATTGCGAGAGAAGAGAAATGATGGAAGATCGTTATGTTCCACGTCCCGAGACTTTTCAAAATGGGCAGAATGATGGAAATCGAGGAAATAGGCAGCGTCAGAGGCAGAATAATCCAATTGATGAAGAAAATCAAGAAGAAGGAAGAAGAATATTGCATGGGAGAGAAGCACAGAGGAAGCAAAAAGAGATTGAGGATGAAATTGAAAGACATTATGTTGAACAAGCACGTCTAGCTCGCGAGAGAGAAAGATTTAGAACAGAAATGGAAGAACAGGAGTTAGAAGAGGCAATTCGCCAGAATAATCATGATAATCGAGAAAGAAGGCGAGAACAAAATCGCAACAATGATAATATTAATGAAGAATATGAAAGAGCACAAAGGAGAGCTGATAGGCAACAAAGAAGAGAAATTGATAGATATAACGGTGTGCGAATTCGTGAAAGAAGTGAAGGAGAAGATCGCAGAGAAAGACGAGAAGAGAATGATGAAAGTCAAAGCAGACATGAACGCAGGAGAAGAGAAGCGGAACTAAAAAGACTAATAGATTCAAATTCTGATGTAAATGAACAAATTTTGAGAGAATTGGCAGAAATGAGAGGAATGATGAACAGTAAAAGGGGAGGAGGAAAGAGACAGTTGGATGAAGCTATAGAAGAAGCTGCGAAAACTCCGTTCACACAAGAGATACAATTAGGAGGAATACCACCGAAGTGCAATTTACCGACATTAACCAGCATTTTTGATGGAACAACTTGCGCGATACAGCATATCAAAGCTTATATGAGATGTATGCTACAATGGGAGAATCATGATGCTATATTGTGCAAATATTTTTCATCAAGTCTGACAGGAGAAGCTTTGAAATGGTTTGAAGGGCTAGAAGAAGAATACAATAACATCTTTCAATCACTTGCAGGCTATATTTTTAGGGGCATATATAAGTAATAATTCCTCGCGACCAGGTATTGAAGATGTATTTGGGTTAAAACAAAGGGTTGGTGAAAGTTTGAAGCATCTAACTGTGAGATGGAAGACAATGTGTAGTAAAATGGCTGGCCGTGTGGAGGAGAGATATCTCATCTTATCATTCATTAATGCTATGTTCGCGACAAATCTGTTATATATTCAAATTTTTAGAGTCAAGAATACAATCACAATGACTGAGTTGCGAGAGCTTCAGGAGGAGTATATTGCTCTAGAGGAAAAGCAAAATGAGATGGAATCAGACCCTGTCGCGAATACAAGTTCAGGAGCTGCGAATGCAAGTTTTTTACCCAAATTGATAAACACTGTGGCGAGTACCTCGCAAGGTCAACAAGGAATGAAGATACCAGTTGATGGTCAGCAAAAGTTGGTAGCCATGGGAAGTCGCGATCAGGAAGAATTTAAAAGAGAAAGAAATTTCTACAACTGTGGCGGAAATAATAAAATTCAAAGGCTTGATCAGCCGCAAGAAACCTATGGAGGTCAGAGGCATAATTCGCAAGAAAGCTATGGAGGTCAGAGGCATAACTATCATAGAGAGCAGCGAGGTCATAGGGTAGTTTGGGAAGAAATCAAGATGCCTCCATTAAACGCTAGCGTGGAGAAAATATGGGAAGCTATAATCTTGATGGAACACATACCTGCACCATGGAACATGGGGAATGGACCGCCTCCAGGTGACAGAAGTCATGAATTTTGTTCCTATCACCATTTTCATGGACACCTAACAAATGATTGTAGGAATATAAAAAGAATCATCCTCAGAATGATAGACCAAGGGAAGCTAAACCAATTCTTAAAATGTGAAGAGAAGACTCAACCATTACCAACACCTCCAGAAATTCACAGAGTAAATACAACAAAAGGGAAAGAAACATTTGTAGTAGAAGTTGGAGCGAAGGCCAAAAACTTGTTCTGTAATTATATCTTACATTCGTACAGGACAATCGAAGATTTTCGTGATAGTGTTCTCAGTAGGGTTTTCGCAAGAGATGCTGACAATAGAGAAGTAATGAACATCGCGAAGACATCTCCACTAAAAGAATGGCAAACGCAGATTATTTCTTTTACCGCGTAAGAGGTACCGAGGGTGGCGAGATGCATGATGATCCATTAGTGGTAAGATTGGAAATTAACCCAAAACCTGTTGACGATGAAGATGATGGGGCAGAAAATTCATGGGCTATAAATAGAATCTTAATTGATACTGGAAGCTCTGTAAACATCCTTTTTTACCATACTTACAAGACTATGGGAGGGAAAGACGAAGACTTGATACCTTCAACCTATAAGATTTATGGTTTTAATGGTACTGCCAATAAACCTAAAGGAGAAATTCGTATGGGAATACCACTAAAAGGATTACCAACAGAAATCTTGTTTTGCATAGTCGATGTGGAATCCCCCTATAATGCATTAATTGGGCGACCTTGGTTACATGAGATCTTGGGTGTAGCATCAACTTACCACCAGTGCATCAAATTTCCTCATCCCAGTGGGTTTGGAGTTATAAAAGGAGATTGGGCTGAGGGACAAAAGTGCTATGAAGTAGATGTGGAGTCTTGCGAGGAAAGGGCTGCTCAAAAGAAGAATTGGAAGCGGAATATCAAAGAAGAACAAAGAAGAGAAAGACTGATGGTGGACACAATAGAAGTGAGAGATGAAGATATATTGCGAAACCAATGCTTGAAAACAATTGGAAATTGCGATGGTCTCATAAAATAGGGAAAGAAATATCAGGGAATTTGAATGAAGAAACAGAGAGCAACAGGAATAAGAAGTGTAAGAAATAAATAGTTGATTTTAGAGTTGTAAAAAAAAAAAAAATGTGTTTGGAGTGACAAAGATATGTCAAAAGTACAAAGAATATGATGATCAAGGAAGGAGTACGTGAAAGTCTCGCGATTCATGAATATAACGAAAGTTTGGTTAAATAATTACAGCAAGATCACAGCAAATGAAGCAAGATTATGTGATAATTTCACAAAGATAATGAAGAAGAAAGAATCAAAAATCAGTGAATGATTGCAAGAATTGATAGAAATGAAAGAATGAGTGAATGGGACAAACCTTTATGGCGTACACCCTAGTTCGCGAATGATATTTCGCAAGAGGCAAATATAAGACCTAAAGTGCGTCATATAAGGGGGTATCTCTTGACATGGCTCGGGGGAAAAGGTTACACCGCCCCTGGAACCTGAGTCATGAAAATTTGGGGTCAATAAAGCCCATCTGGGGGAGATACCTTGGATTTCCAACTATATATATAAGGTTATACCCTGGTTGGACGACCGAGGGTCTCTTACAAGGAGTCAGTGTATGACCAAGGCGCCGAGGTACACGATTGAGCCAAGAGTGCCCGGGGCATTTAAAGTGTCTCGGCCATTCTTGGCAAGTTTTGGCACATGCTGCACTCGGCCCGAAGAAAACTCCACTTAGGGTGCAGTCTCGTAACCATAAACCCTATAGGTATAAGGGATAAGAGGCTGCGAAAACAACTGGTTGTTGTTAAGACCGGATGGGAGGAGCTAGTCTTGTATGGCCGATGTACGCCTCCTTGAAGGGGCAACCGGGGAGATGATAAGGGCGGCACCCTCCATTAGGGAGCTGATAAGTGTCTTAAGACGCAAATGTCATGAGGATTTATTTTCGCAAGAAAATTTAGGCTTGTCATATTTGTGCGAAGATCCTGAAGAGGCAATAATACTAACGCGAGGGTAAGACGAGATCAATGGGTCTTTACATGAAAGTGTAAAGACGTCCTGCGATTTCGTCGCAAGACGGCAATGTCATGGGGATTTATGTTCGCAAGAACATTTAGGCCTGTCATATTGTCGCAAGAAAAATATCCTGCAGAGGCAAAAATACTAAAGAAATGATAAGACAAGATCAATGGGTCGTTACATGAAAGTGTAAAGACGTCCTGCGATTTTGTCGCAAGACGGCAATGTCATGGGACTTTATGTTCGTAAGAATATTTAGGCCTGTCACATTGACGCAAAAATGAGGGGTGGCAAAATAAGACCTTTAACTAGGAAGGCAAAATAAGACCACACAAGAGCAATGATAAGGCAAGATCAATGGGTCATTACATGAAAATGTAAAGACGTCCTGCGATCTTGTCGCAATGATGAATTTCAACATAAATAAAGATAAGATCACACAAGAAATTGAGTAACCAATTAAACTTGTGAAAATGGCTATATTTCTTCATTTATTTGTGAAGAATTAGCAACAACAGTTGCGAAACTAAGAAGTATTATTACTTAAAGGTTATCGATTTAATCTCTCATGTGAAAATAAATAACAGAGGCAAGTATGGGAATGATTAGAGTAAAAACTTGTTATTTATTTTCATATGATAGATTTCTGAGAAGAGATTACAAAAATGGAAAGCTAGAAGGATAAATGTACAAGTATCACAAGAAGAGAAAAAGGAAAATGGAGCTATCTCTCAGTTCATTCTTCTTTTTCATCAGATTCTTTATCAGACTCCTCTTCTTCGCTTGCATCACTATCAGAGACGTCTAAGGAAGGTATATTTTCAGGAACTTCATCAAGAAGACAAGGATATGAAGAAAGAGGAATACTATGATCATCGCAAACTGTTGTAATAGTTTGATTGCGAAAACGGACATCATCATTATTGAAATTCGCTATAGTAGTTTGTAGTTGCTTCTTCAACTTAGAATATTTGTCATTGCGAAGAGAGAAGTCTTTGCAAGTTGTGCTTTCTCAGATTCAAGTTCCTTAATTCTAGTTTGAAACCTCTTCTCAGATTCTGCGAACAAATGACAATGAGTCAGTAATTTAATAGCAGTTTCACAAAAAAAGAAATGGTAAAGTAATGAAGAACAGTTAACAACCTTCTCTGTCAGAAATCATATCTTTAACCAAGGCAGTATGCTCAGCATGAAGGCTGACGCTAACACCTAAATTTTTTCCGGCATTATCTAGAACTTTCGCAGCCCAAGCGAATTCATCATCACTATTTATGACAAGAAGTGAACGAATTTGATTTTCTCTCTCATTAAGTATGGCATTTTGGCGAAGAGATTCATCTCGTTCAATTTGGAATTTCGCTAATGCTTGTGCACCTTGATTAACAATGCGATCCTTGTCATCTATAAGGCTATTAATTTTCTTCCTTAGAATATTATTATTCTCGTGGGAACTAAGATATAAACGTTTAAATCGGTTGGCTAAACCTAAACTAGATCTATGCTCAATTTCTAAGAGACGAAATTTGGTTTGAAGTTCATTTAATGAAAGAGAGTTAATTTTGTTTGACGAACTACTTAATGATTCGTTGAGATGAGCGAGAAGAGCATCATTATCCATAGGCTCAGGAAATGAATGGAGAAGGATGGCTTCGTCAGAAAGGTTATAAATGTCTGCAAAAATGATAAGTCAGGCAAAGAAAGATATTTTAAGATTGTTGCTGATTTACGAAGAAAAGAGAAGAGTTTTATACCATAAAGTTGCTGATTAGCACTTTGAAGAGTAGATATTTTATTCTTCTGGGTAGAAGATTCAGCTTCCAATTGTTGAATTCTTTCGCGAAGAGCGGCAGTCTCATTTTCATTCTTCTTGCGAGATGTCGCAACTTCAACCTCTAATTCTTTGTTCTTCTCCTTAAGTTGAAGGTTTTTCTTTTCAAGATTGTTGCGCCTTTTCTCGAGATCTGAAGCAACAACAAAGGAAGCTCTCCCAGACTATAAAGAAAAGTAAAGAAACTGTTAAGATAAGGTTTATAATCGAAATCACAAAGAAATAAAGAAATATGAACATACCAAGGCACTAAGTGCATTTAAGAAACGGGAGTCATTGTCCTGGAAACTCCACGAAAAGAATCATTATCCTCTAGCAGGGGGCATCGCAGATATTTGCGAGAGCTTCGCAAAGCGAGAAAAACGATCATCTCCCATTCCTTGCATAGAATCGAGAAAACACTAGACAGGTTGCGCCATAGCAGATTCGATCGAATGATTCTCCTTCGCAAAAGAAGTGCCAACCTCATCATTATCTTCATCAGAGTTCTCATTTGGTTTGGGAATTAGAGTGAGAAGAGGACTGGATTTTCCGTTTTTTAGAAGATGGAGCATAAGATTTATCCTTGCGAAGAGTGATTTTATTCTTGCCTTTAGTCTTCACAGCTTCAGAAATATCATTCTCTTCAACGCCAACCTTCGCACACGAATGAAGATAAGAAACAGAGGCAACAATATTGTTAAAAGTAATAAGGAAAAATATTTCTTACTTCATCCGTGATTGAACGAAGTATTGCCAGAGTACTCGCCTTTGGATTTCTTTTGTAGCTCCTTCTCAATTTGATGATCTGAAAAATTCGCGAGATTAGACATAAGAGGAAATGAAGATTGTAAAATAAGTAAAAGTTAGGAAGTATACCTCTTTTGCTTTCTCGGGCCAATTAAATACCCAAGGATGATAATTTGCGAGATTCGCAGGGAGTATATTGGAAACCTGAAATGTAAGGTCCGTTCAAAAATAGCGGAAAGACGCACCATTTCTCATCTTTAGAATAGCGAGGAACATTGTTCTTGCCAGAGTGCCAATCAGTATCTAACATGAGTATCTTATCGTCGGGAATGTTCTCTTTTCTTTTCAATCGAGCACCCCAGCGAGATTTATCATTCTTCATATTTATCACTTCATAATTTTCAAAAAAGTTTTCTATTGAGTACTTTTCAGTGACTATCTCTAAGTTTGCAAATTTAGGATCTCTGACGTTATCAGGATATAGAGATCCCTTACCAGCGCCACGATTGGCGAATTCAAGCATTAGACGGATGCAATCACCACTTAATTGATAAATAGCTCGCGAGAATTTCTCATGAGCAAGAATTTAATAGAACAAGGGCAGTTCGGGATTGTAGAGAGGAATGGGAAGATCTGCGAGGAGTTGACCTAGCGAGATTATGATTTTCTGATCATCACAATGATGATCAGTAAACAACTTTGCAGAAAGAATAGATGAAGATTCTTGATTGGGAATAGTAGACAAGGTGAAACCTTTCTCTTGTAAATTCTTTTGAGTCTCACCCAAAAGGGTTTCGTATCTACGACCAGGTGGAGCCATTCTCAGAATATGGGAATGATTAGAGAATTGAAGATCAAGAGAAAGAAGAAAAAGAAAATTTACAGTAGCAGAAACGTAAATTGCGGAGGAAGAGAACTGAAGAAAAAATTGCTCATCCGTACAACTTCACCAGCTTGGTTATACAGCCCTGGTCAGGAGTTAATTGGTTAGTGAGGTGTCATTATCCATCACTTTACCACACCATGATGCAGTACCTGCATAAAATACATTCGATACTTCACAAGTATCGACTTCCTGAATAACGCAGTTATTCAATTCAGCATCACATGCTATCTTTCATGGATCCACGATCCACACATTCCAGACATCAATCATGTCACAAACTGGGGGGATACATACTGGGGTAGTGGTCTGGCGGTTTACAGCGTGCAGCGTGCAACGCGCCATCACAAGAACGTGTTAGGAAGTTATGGACGGTTAGAGATGAACATGAGAAGTGGGCAAGGCTGGTCGTGTATCACCAACGCACAACTCCACTACTCCATCACTCCACTTCCTCCACTTCCCACGAGAGACGTGAATAAGACTCAATGACTTGTATAAATAGGTTCTCCGCCCTATTTCCAAACACAGAGAAAAACAATAAGAAAACACCCAGAGCCTGCTTACACCAATCGTAAGCTTGTTCACTTTCCTGTTGCAAGTCATAGGCAAGTCTACACCTTCACAATCTCAACACCTTCTTCGCTTCCCTCCCTAAGATCAACCCCATTTCCTTCACTTTGTGACCGAAACAAGTCTGGAACGACAATTTCTTGGTTTAGGCCGGACTTGCACAAATTGATCTCTCGAATCTACAAGCACTCACCGCGCAGTGCATTTATTTAAGGTTTAAATTCATTCCTCATCCACACCCCAAATTACCAAATTCTGCAGGATTAGTTTTCACCCATAAACAATTGGCGACCACAGTGGGAGGTTAATCTCTTGGTTGTAAAGTCAATTTCTTCAATACCATTCATTCAATTTCGATATGGTTGGTCTTAGGACCGCTTCCACAGTCTCAAATCCTGATGGTTCCTCCAACGGAGATACCCCTCCTCCTAACGGCGTATCCGACGGCATGATCAGGAGATTTCCAACATTAAGCGAACTAGCACGGGTACAGGAGATTCACACGAATAACATGGAGCTAATCAAAGAAGCGGTAAACGACATACTTGATCTCCTCATCAAGATGACGTCAGAGATGAGCATTCCGGAGATTTCTACACCGGGGACTAATTCCCCTCAGATCAACAGCTTTACTACGAACCAGAGACCAGTGGATCAGGAAGCGACATCTCTAGTGGAAAGATTGTGTGAACTCTTGCACCTCTCAAGGAATCAACGGACAGAGACGTTTGCTGCAATTAATAAAATAGCTCTGGATGTACACCTGACTCCTTCTCGTCCAGAAGTCCTAGCTGCATTGGAAATATCTGTAAACAATGTTACATTTACATAAGACGACATGATGGCAGAGGAGGGTCACAACCGGGCCCTACATGTTACCGCACACATCAAGGGTTGGGAGTTCAGAAGAGCCCTCATCGACACAGGAGCATCTTCGAATGTGATTACGCTCAAGACTCTCAGGACAGCTAAGGTTAGTCCATGCAAGATTGTACGGCAGCCCACCACAATGACAGACTTCGAAGGAAATCAGACCAGCACATACGGTGCCTGAAGACCATGCTAAATGAGGAAGTCATCCGTATTCCTGCGTCATTGTCTCCGTATGCACCGATATGCGGAGTGAAACTATTTGAGTCGAAAGAAGCTCCGCAGAGAAGGGCAGACAAAATCCTGTGCACCCCACTACCCGCGTGGGCTTCAATCCAGGAAGAAGACCGACTTACACCACTGGAGGCCAAACACTACAACACACGTTCTGTAACGAGCGTCCATCTCTATCCGGTGAGACTTCAACTCATGCTCACACCAAAAGAGGACGCACTTTCGAGGCGAAACGTGATCAGAAGGGGAGAACAATATACCGGCGCCGCTGTTAGCAATTAGCAGGAGAGACTAGAACCCAGTCTCTCCGCCCAATTGAATGCTGCAAGAACGACGGAATACAAGAGGAGGTACCAGACGCCCCGCAGCAACTACAAGATGGAACCAATTCCACAACTGACGAGCTCGAGACTGTTAACATCGGGAATGAAGAATCTCCCAGGCCGGTCTCTATCAGTTCGACTCTGTCCACAGACGAACGTACGAGTCTTGTTCAACTACTCAAGGAGTACCAAGATGTGTTCGCTGGACATATGAGGAAATGCCCAGTCCGGATGAAAAATTGGTCACCCATCACTTACATGTCATACCCGGATCCAAGCCAATCAAGCAATCTCCGAGGCAATTCGGACATGAAGTAGAAAAACAAATCAAGAATGAAATTGAAGTTACTAGTCTGCTGGCTTCATCAGACCTATTCATCACCCGACCACGGTTGGCTAATGTGGTCCCGGTAAAGAAGAAAAATGGGACAGATCCGATCTTTGCGTGGATTTGAGAGACTTGAACAAGTGCTGCCCCAAAGACGACTTTCCTCTACCTAACATCGACATGTTAGTAGACGCCACCAGCCGGACACGACATGTTCTCCTTCATGGATGGATACAGTGGATACAATCAGATAAGGATGTATGAGCACGATGCGAGTAAGACAGCTTTCCGAACCCCTCTCGGCAATTTTTACTATACTGTTATGCCATTCGTTTTAAAGAATGCCGGCGCAACTTACCAACGTGCTATGACGGCAATCTTCCACGACATGATGCATAAACAAGTAGAAGACTATGTAGATGATATCGTGGTCAAGTCAAAGGCTCGAGCAGATCATACTAACGTCTTACGGCAAGTATTTGAGAGGTGTCGGGAATACAAGTTAAAGATGAATCCTTTGAAATGCGCTTTCGGTGTCTCCTCAGGTAAATTTCTAGGGTTCCAAGTGACTGCAGAAGGAATAAAGGTAGACCCTTCCAAGACCCATGCTATCCTAACAATGGCGCCTCCCCGAACTGTGAAGGAGATCCAGAGTTTCATGGGCAAGGTGAACTACATTCGACATTTTATACCTGGTTTAGCCCAACTTACCGCCTCGTTCACCCCCTTGTTGAAGAAAGGAGCCAGCTTTGTTTGGACCGCAACCCAGCAAGAAGCTTTTCGAAAGATCCAACGAATACTATCATCTCCAGCTATCATGAAGTCTCCTGTACAAGGGAAGCCACTGTGTCTCTACACTGCCTTCAGTGACACTGCAGTGGGGGCTCTACTCGCTCAGGAGGACGACGAGGGAATCGAACGTCCTATATACTATTTCAGCCGAATATTGAGGGGCGCTGAACTCAGATACCCCAGAGCGGAAAAGGCATGTTTAGCCTTGATCCATTCCATTCAGAAGTTTAGGCATTACCTACTGTCTAATAGGTTGATACTCGTGTCTAAATCCGATCCTGCAAAGTTTTTTCAAAATCGGTCCTGACTGGAAGGACAGGCAAATGGCTTCTCCAAATGTCAGAGCTGGACATAACGTGTGTGTCACCTAGAGCTATCAAGGGTCAAGCGATTTGCAGACTTCGGGCAAAGCATTTCTGGAGAAGGCACTACGAGAACTACATGAAGACCTCCCGGAGAATTTCAGACGTATCTGTTTTGGAGGAAGAAGTGTGGCTCCTGTATTTTGATGGCTCTGCTACCCCTAGCAGCAATTTGGAGGAGCGGGCGTGGTGTTAGTCTCTCCAACCGGAGAAGTATTTTCACATTCCTTCAAGTTAGACTTCGAATGCACCAACAACTCAGCAGAGTACGAAGCTTTCCTTATAGGGCTTTCAATAGCTAAACAAGCAGGAGTCACGCGTCTGGAGATAAGAGGTGACTCCAAACTACTGGTAAATCAGATGAACGGAGTGTACGCATTCAAGGAAGCGACACTAGCCCCATACCGGTCAGAAGCACAAAAGTTATTAAACTATTTCGCCGACGTAACCATAATCCATGTTGGTCGCAACAACAATAAACATGCCGATTGTCTGGCAACATTGGCTTCCAAACTGAAATTCGAAGGAGCGGAAGAAACCCTGACAGTGAAGAGGAGAACCATAGAGTCGACATGGCTGTCACAATACAAAGACACCAGGACTGATGATTGGCGAACTCCGATCATTCAGGAGCTCAATAACCCACTCTCTCAAGGAAAGGTCGGTCTCAAAACCCTGCAGAACTTCTTCATGATTCATGGTATGTTGTTGTACTATCGAAACCCGGATGGTTCTCTGTCAATATGTCTTGGAGATGACGAATCACAACTGCAGCTGAACCGTGTTCATGATGAAATCTGTGGACAATCATTGGTGGTAACGCTTTACCGGCGACTCCAGTGTCTGGGCTATTACTGGCCGGAGATGGATACTCGATCCGTGCTACTTAAGTCTGCTCAAATTGCCAAGCACCGCCACACCAATCGGAAGTTTTTAGTGTGAACCACACTGGGGACTGGAGGGAGCCATACATCAACTATCTTCGTGATGGAGCAACTTCCGCCGATCAAAAGGATGCCATCAAGATAAAGCAAAAAGCCAAGCGGTTCGTATACCACGAAGGGATCTCGTACCGCAAGAGTTTCGGAGGTAATCTATTAAGATGCCTGGCTGGGTTAGAAATTCCGATAATTTTAAAGGAAACACATGAAGGGGAACATCAAGGGAAGAGGAAACTGTTCCTCCAGATACACGAGAAATATTATTGGCCGACCATGGAGGATGATGCTGCCGCTTTTGTTCAAAGCTGTCACAATTGTCAAATTCATGGAGACCTTGTTCACGCACCTTCCACCCCTTTGCACTCGATAAGCAGTCCATGGCCATTCTATAGCTGGGGACTGGACATCATCGGAAAAATCAACCCGCCCTCATCGAAGCAGCACGAGTACATCATAACTGCGACGGAATACTTTACCAAATGGGTAGAAGCCATCCCACTGCGAGGAACTACAGGAGCAACAATTGCGGCTTTCATCAAAGAACACATCATATGTCGTTTCGGTATACCTAAGCATATTATCACCGATAACGGCACTCCCTTCGCCAATAAACAGGTACGAGAGTTACTTGAAGGATATGGCATCAAACGGGTTTTCTCTACCATCTATTATCCTCAAGGGAACGGACAAGCTGAGAGTACCAACAAGACGCTGATCCGGATCATCAGTCGAACTGTACATGACAATCCTAGAGAATGGCATGACCAGTTACCAATGGCGCTGTGGGCATACCGTACGTCACCTAGAAGCTCCATTGGGGTCTCCCCATATTCACTTGTTTACGGAGCAGACGCAATTCTCCCAGCAGAAATCAAAGTCCCATCGGCCCGGGATTACGGCGATGACCAGGGATCCATTGGGACGAGGATGAAGCCTCTAACTCTCGAATAGCGGAGTTAGACACTGGATTCCGGGAGAAACAAAGCGGAAGAACGTACTCGGGTATACAGAAAGAATTTCCAGGGCATATAACAAGACCGTGAGACCACGTATTTTCAAAGTGGGAGATTTGGTCCTAAAAACGGCCAAGCATATCCAGCAAGACATGTCTGCACCGAAATTCTCACCAAAATGGGAAGGTCCCTACACGGTCACCAAGGCCTACAATACAGGTTACTACAAGATCATTAAAGTGGACGGAGGCAGGCTGGAAGCAGTCATCAATGGAAAGTGGCTCAAGGCATATCATGCCTGACCACTATCTGTTGTGTCAACAATACAAGCATTTATTTTCATTACATGTTTGAATCATCAATTATATTCAGAGATGTGTCAATGAAAAAACCTGTTTCACCAATCAAAAACCAATGCAGTTTATTTCGCAAAGACGTTCAAAAAACTTTTGACATAAACATCATTAACAATAAGGGAGTGCAGTTTAGAAGAGGCCGTCTAGAATATTATAGTTCCTTGAGAGCATCATCTCCAGTCTAGCGTGATATCTTTCTATTCTTTTCTTCAAGTCCTGCATAGCCTGCTCTACCTTCTCTGATTCTGCAGCCAGAGCCTTCTCCTCTTCCAAGATAGCTTTCGCAGCAGGAACAACATTTACAAGGATACCAGCTCGATCAACCTTGATAGTATCAAGACGCTGACGCAACCAGCCCATGTTGAACTCCATGGATTCACATGTAGATACCATATTCTCCCACTTTTCGAGGCTTGATTCAGCAACGTTGCGGATAGAAATACTCTCCATCTCAGCAATCATGGGAAGAAGGCAGTTTACCGCGGTGACCAAAGCAGAGGAACAGTGTCGGACCACGTTTCTGGTTGCGATATGGCCGTACTTCCTCCATAACTTTGTGTACAAAGGCACAAACTCCTTCCACACGAGGAATCCACCGACATCAGTAGCTGGAGGATAAACATTTCATGCGAACATCGAATGAAAGACCTGCATTTGGGTATTCATAAGATGAGATACCCAAGTCAGTATCTTCGAGGTTCACAGGGGTGAATGTGTTTGAATTTGAAGGAAGAGGACTGGTTAAGTCATCATCATCGATAACCGTCACACATGTTCGGTAGGGTATCTCGCAAGAATGAAGGGATTATTTACTTGATCATTATGACGAACAAGAAATGGTTCGAAAAGGAAAAAGAGACAAACCGGTATGATCTTCTTGATTCGGAGAACACGAGCGGGGATTGATCATGAAGCTCGGACTTGTGTCGTGCACGTTTAACGGAAGATCCTGGATGGTATGAAGAAGACGATCCACTGTTGTTCGACATGATGAGAAAACGGAGTTTCTGCGGAAAAATCGTAAAAATGGTTCAAAACCTCTACACCTGCATATATGCTGAGAAAACCCTAAAACGATTACGGCGCCCGATATGCGGGGATTCAACACCGACCAAGTCAGGCTTTCTTTTGAACCCTAATCAAGAATCAGGAGAGCATTTGGATACGAGCGATTCAACCAGCGGTGTGCAAGCACCCACGCCCAGGATCCCAGTAAAAGAAGAATCCTATTCCTGACTCAAACACCTAAGGGAGAAAGCCGGCTCATCAAAGGCCTGTGGTCACGCACGTATGGAGGATTTCCCATGGCGTAATCCCTCCGGGTAGACTTCTTTTATTTTGTCTCCTTACGTTTGTATATGTCACCATCTCATGCCTACCCCACAACAGTGTAACCATTATGTGCTAGGCAGGGGACTTATTGTTGATGGTGGATTTTCATTTAAGGTTAAAATTGTAAAAACCAGAAAAAATTATGCGCTGACATCTTGTAAAAGATAAAGCCATTAATAAGTGTTGGATACTCCCTCACTTAATTCACCAAGAATGGAGCATGTGGCAACAATCCCATTCCGTGAATACATGAAATTCCTCCAGGTTGGAGCATGTGGCAACAATCCCATCTGTGAATTTCTAATCAGCCTTGTATTTCAGTACTCATTATCAATGTGGCATGACGGTCGAGTGTTACTCTTACGAGTAACACGAACCTCAAGCACTATAATGAAACCATGTACGAAATACCCGTACAGTGACTCTCGGTGTGTTATACTAGCCCGATTGAGCCCTCTCCGGTGTGTTATACTAGCCCGATTGAGCATCCGGATTGGCCAGTATCGATCCGGATATGATCGCGATCATCCAACTCCATAAGCATGATTGGATGACCCGGATCAATCCATCACCCCCAAGCATGTATGGAATATCCACCATAGAACCAATGCGGAACCCGCACGGTCGGCCATTGGCCTAGCTTGCCAAAAAACGTTCATACCAAGCATTATGGACGGAAAACCCTAAATTAGGGTTTGCGGAATATTACATGTGTCGCAAAACAGTCTCAACCATCCATCTTCGCAGGTAAAGATGGAGGGTGTAGATGTAGATTCAAAGGGCCCAGAGCATGTCAACACGATCACCGTGGGCCCGCCTACACACTTGACCAATCGGTCAAGACCAACCATGTTTGGTCGTGACAAAATCGTCGCCCAAACAAGAGATGACGCACGACTTTGAAACCCAAAATTAGGGTTTTGATCATCACGAGCGTCCATCTTCTCCGGCATGAATGGAGGGTCCAAGATTAGATTAAGCAGGTCCGGTCATACCAGCATGACCACCGTGGACCCATCTATTCCCTAACCCGATCGGCCAAGGCATATCATGCCTGGCTAATCCAAAACGCACGCTCAAACTAGCGTGGTCACACCTCCCAAACCGCAAACTGATCTCGACCACTCAACTTCGCCGGACGATTTGGATGGCTCAGATCACGTTTTCATGGGATATTCAGTATAGGCGTAAACATCAGCCTACCACCTTCACACCAGGCCAATCGGCCAAGACCGACCAAGATTGGTCGTCTTGGAACGTGCGCTCGAAGAGGGCGTGACGTGCGGCCCTTGCGGCACTAGTTTTTGTCGCAAATCGATCTCGACCACTCGATTTCACCGGATGAATTGAGTGACCCAGATCATACTTTCATGAGGTAATGGGGTATAGGCGCCTACACCATCATGCCATCTACACACATGTATGGTCGGTTAGGACAAAGTTGTATCCCATGCTTGGTTTCGACCAAGTCAAGAGTGATACTGCGCACCTCTTCAAAACCCTAACTTCATCAACGGTCGCAGATGAGTGTCTCAAAGATCATCTCATCCGTACAACTTCACTAGCTTGGTTATACAGCCCTGGTCAGGAGTTAATTGGTTAGTGAGGTGTCATTATCCATCACTTTACCACACCATGATGCAGGTACTGCATAAAATACATTCGATACTTAACAAGTATCGACTTCTGAATAACGCATTATTCAATTCAACATCACATGCTATCTTTCGTGGATCCACGATCCACACATTCAGACATCAATCATGTCACAAGCGGGGGATACATACTGGGGTATTGGTCTGGCGGTTTACAGCGTGCAGCGTGCAACGCGCCATCACAAGAACGTGTTAGGAAGTTATGGACGGTTAGAAATGAACATGAGAAGTGGGCAAGGCTGGTCGTGTATCACCAACGCACAACTCCACTACTCCATCACTCCACTTCCTCCACTTCCCACGAGAGACGTGAATAAGACTCAATGACTTGTATAAATAGGTTCTCCGCCCTATTTCCAAACACGAGAGAAAAACAATAAGAAAACACCCGAGCACTGCTTACACCAATCGTAAGCTTGTTCACTTTCTGTTGCAAGTCATAAGCAAGTCTACACCTTCACAATCTCAACACCTTCTTCGCTTCCCTCCCTAAGATCAACCCCATTTCCTTCACTTTGTGACCGAAACAAGTCTGGAACGGCCATTTCTTGGTTTAGGCCGGACTTGCACAGATTGATCTCTCGAATCTACAAGCACTCACCGCGCAGTGCATTTGTTTAAGGTTTAAATTCATTCCTCATCCACACCCCAAATTACCAAATTCTGCAGGAGTAGTTTTCACCCATAAACACCAGTCAATATTCATGAGGTAGCCGAAACTACTACGGTAATATTCGAAGAGAAGAATAAGTACTTCTACAAGTTTATGAATGACATACCTATGGCTAGGGTATATACCACCACAAGAAAACAAATTGGAAGAGAAACGCTTGAGTACGGACCTGGAATATGCTTGACCACTTTATTGCTACCGCGTCACGCCAAGCCAGTACCGTGCCAAGCCAACAGTCTGCGCCGCGCTACACCAAGCCAACGTCGTGCCAAGCCAGCGCCCATTCCAAGCCAATCCAGCGTTAACAGCTTGCATCCTTCCAGTGCTAACAACTTGGATCTTCCCAGCGCCAGCAGCTTGCATCCTTCCAGCATTGCTCTTGAACGCTCAGTAGGAGGGAATCAGCAATCCAATTTCATCACACGTAGAGATCAGGAACGACTTCTCCAAAATCGAGGCAAGGAGATCAGCAACCCCACTGAGTTCACAAAGACTCTCTTCCCGTCAGGAGATGCATGATTTCGGGGACTTCGCCCACAAAATTGTGCAGTCTATGGTGGAACATTTATGAGAAATTTTATGTTTTACCAAGGCGCAACGTCAAGACATATTTGCAGCCCTCAACCGCGATGTGTCAGGAAAACATCTACTTCCAGCCAAGAAGCCGTTCCCAAACCCCTACCTCTCTTGGAAAGCATGATAGATGGAACTGGGGAATCCTAACCACTGTTCGCTTGAAGGGTGTCCAGTTTGACAACACACTGATTGACGCAGCCTCTCCGTTTCAACGTCCTCCAGCAGCGGCACCGCATCAATGTTCACTTGGCAGCCGCTGCCGTGACATTCTCTCCATAAGTTTGCTCCCAGGATCGAAGCCGAAGCTTCAGCGTTTGTCTTCATAAACTTCAATGTCCTCTCCAAGAGCCGAAGCCGCTTTAACGCCACACTCCTCCCTGTCAAGGATCGTGATCACATCCATCCAAGGATCGCAGTTGTGGCCACTTTTTGATCCATCTCGCCAAACCCCGTGGTCATGGACAGTTTACCCGCTTACGCATATAACCGATCCATTTTCTTCCATGGATTCCCATACAATTCCAGCCGACCTACTTTGTAACCACGATAATGTAGTCTCTTCTGATTACATCTACTACCAAGAACTGTTACCACTCATTTGTTGATACCATCCAGAGCTTCACCACAGCAGCAATCGCTACAAAGATGAAAACATGTAAACCATACTTGGGGACTGAGGATATACACGGAATCCCTTCATTCTCAAAGCTCAGAAGACACAGTTAACCAAAAGGCCATAGCCACAACAAGGTCATCTACTCTCCAAGGATGCAGCGCAAGAATATCATCACCTCTCTGTCTAGAAGAAGCGTTCAACACATTACGAGGCCGCGGAGGATCCCAAGCCTGCTCAGAGGAAAACAACTTCAGAAACCGAAGAAAAATACTACTGGGGACTTCTAATCGCAATCCACTCGACGACCATCAAAGACTCATGAGATAACTCCAGAGACGCGGCTGAAACATTTTCTTGAAGAAACAAAGGGAGCCATGATAAACAACATAACTCTCTCATTCCTACCACTTCACTATCCAGAATATTTCATCATGTAATTTCTGAGCATCCCAGCGTCACATCCAGAAGAGTACGATAATCTTATATAAAATCCCGTGGACGTGGATTCAAGGCGATGCAATGAAAGTAGACTACACATGGGGACTACCAACATGGGACGGTTTCACTCCCCTCAACCTGGTTATTTCTGATTTCAACATCGTCACTGCCGAAGTTTCACGAGCCGTAAGAATTTCTCAACATGAAGCCGTACGTATGCATCGAAGACTCCAAAAGCACGCCACAAAGATACATTCACATATTCGGCCATGCCATCGGATCTAATAGAAATATAAATGAGGGTTGCTCACTAGATCCCATTCCATACGGTAGTCCAAGATTCGAAGACTTGATAGCAGCACATCGACAACATAATGTCTCCTAGCTCATCTATTTCACCTTGTGTCTTTGGAAGATTTCTACCATACAATCATCCACAACATATCATCATCGCGATCAGAAGGTCCAGACGCTAAACAACCTAAAGCCAAGAATGGACCGACGCAACAACAATATCCAAGACTAGCACTGACATGATCGTCGCCGAGCATGTATTTCATCCATTCATCCCAAGAATGCAGTGAAGTTTTGGTAAATTTTGGAATCCACTAGAGAGACACTGCAGATGAAAGCACGGATCCAGACGAACAACAAAAGAGGGTCGATACCTATTTTCATGCGGACAGAGTTTCTAGAGTTTGAACAGAATGAAGAGTTCTTCTTGCTCCATGAACAGGAATAGATGACTGGGCGCGACTATACCACTCGGGCCCGCAACTTCCCTTCTGAATTCTTCCTGAGTTTCACTGTCGTGCCGTTTTCACCTTCTAGACAAGTTCAAAACATAAATATTCTCGCGTAAGGGAATAGGAAATTCTTTTCCGATCAGATGGAGGGGCGGACCGTCAAAATCCGAGTTTGTACGAGAATTCTATAACAATTCTACTAAGGAGCGCTAATTAGGGTTTCAGAATGCCAAACCCTAATTTAGACAAAGTTGTGCCATCACCACCATTCGATAGCCGAAGTTCCAGCGTCATCACCATTTCCACCATTCCAAGCTGACCAATGCTGACGGCTCCATTCCAAGCCGACCAACGCGTGCGGCTCCCATTCCAAGCCGACTGACGCCTGCGGCTCCCATTCCAAGCCGACAATTTTCATCTCACCACTCCACGGTCTGCACCACCAGTATGATTTATGAAAAGCCGCCAACACGGGAAGCACAAACTCTCTTTACCTCTCAAAAAGGTTAATCGGACTTTCCTGACCATCTTTTCATAGATTATTGTTTCGATCTCTGTCCTTGCCTGTCACCATCTTATGCTTACCTCGCAACGCGGCTCCCGTTCCGAGCTAAGCAGGGGACTTAATGTTGATGGTGGTTTTTGGCTTAGGGTTAAAATCGTAAAACTATGCACCTGGCATGACGTCACCATGACCTCTAGTGCATTTATTGACCATTAACACATTTATCGAATCAACCAGCATGCGTACGTAAGAATTACTAGGGTACCTTTTTCTTTCTATGTATCATGTTCCACGGCAGAACCCCTAACATTGATTGACATCACCTGTACAAAACCCTTCATGCTATCGTACCAAGGCATGCCATCCATGCCAGCCGCACCTTTGTGCCCAGCAGCACCACCGCGCCAAGGTATGCCAGCCATGCCAGCCGCACCTCCGTGCACAGCAGCACCACCACGCCAAGGCATGCCATGCCCACGGCATGCCAACCTAGCCGCGTCACCTTACTGGCCTTCCCTATGCGGCTACTAAAACGAAGGCGTGCAACAATCAACGGCCCCCCTTCAATCCCAGGATCAAATCCTAGCCATCCAAGGTTACCAAACAACGCATGGTAACCTTTAGCCCGAAATCCTAAGTTTGGCCACGCCCAAACCGCGTCAAGGCATGCCATGCCCACGGCATGCCAACTTAGTCGCGCCACCATGCTGGCCTTCCATATGCGGCTACTAAAACGATGGCTTGCAACAATCAACGGTCCCCCTTCAATCCCAGGATCAAATCCTAGCCATCCAAGGTTACCAGACAACGCATGGTAACTTTTGGCCTGAAATCCTAAGTTTGGCCACGCCCAAACCGCGCCAAGGCATTCCATGCCCACGGCATGCCAACCTAGCCGCGCCACCATGTTGGCCTTCCCTATGCGGCTACTAAAACGAAGGCGTGCGACAATCAACGGTCCCCCTTCAATCCCAGGATTAAATCCTAGCCATCCAAGGTTACCAGACAACGCATGGTAACCTTTGGCCCGAAATCCTAAGTTTGGCCACGCCCAAACCGCGCCAAGGCATGCCATGCCCACGGCATGCCAACCTAGCCGCGCCACCATGTTGGCCTTCCTTATGCGGCTACTAAAACGAAGGCGTGCGACAATAAACGGTCCCCCTTCAATCCTAGGATCAAATCCTAGTCATCTAAGGTTACCGGACAACGCATGGTAACCTTAGGCCCGAAATCCTAAGTTTGGCCACGCCCAAACCGCACCAAGGCATGCCATGCCCACGGCATGCCAACCTAGCCGCGCCACCATGCTGGCCTTCCCTATGCGGCTACTAAAACGAAGGTGTGCGACAATCAACGGTTCCCCTTCAGTCCCAGGATCAAATCCTAGCCATCCAAGGTTACCAGACAATGCATGGTAACCTATGGCCCGAAATCCTAAGTTTGGCCACGCCCAAACCGCGCCAAGGCATGCAATGCCCACGGCATGCCAACCTAGCCGCGCCACCATGTTGGCCTTCCCTATGCGGCTACTAAAACGAAGGCGTGCGACAATCAACGGTCCACCTTCAATCCCAGGATCAAATCCTAGCCATCCAAGGTTACCAGACAACGCATGGTAACCTCCGGCCCGAAATCCTAAGTTTCACTAGTACAAAAATGGGCTTAGGTGACAGTCAAAAACTGTCACCATAATGGTTATGTGACAGTTTTCAAAATATATTGCACTGTCACCAAAGCTCCTGTTACGAAAGGTCTATAAGAAACTGTTGCAGAATCATGACTGTAATATAATAATTTTTTAATAACCTGTTATTTTTGGAAACTTACGGTAACACCATCTAAATAAAACTGTCATCAGAAATTTAATTTCTTACACTAGTATAACGGTTTCTTCATTAACCTGTCATCATTTACAAGTTACAGTAACAATTTTTAAATAAAACTGTCATCGTAAACTTTATTTATTTATACTAAGGTAGCATTTTTCTCATGAAAACCGTCATGGTAGGTAACATTTTCAACATAAACTGTCACCTTACACCCTCATTTGTAGTGAGTTCATCTTACAGATTATGTGATATGAACAGTGAGATAATTAATATCAAAATAAAAACAATTATAGGAAAAAAATTTAATAAATGTAATACGGAACTACAAATTCTGAAACAAAGTTATATTACAACTTATTGCACTGACATAAAAATTCAATAGATTTCATATAAAAGTATTCCTTAGTACCGAAATCGGAAACCATATCCATTTTTCGTAAAGTTGATCCGACTGTGTTCGTGTTTCATTTCCCAGTTTATCCATTCTACTTCCATAATTTGTCCTTCATCGTACTTGGACCTCCTCTACAAAAAGAACACAAAATAATTACCATTAGTTATTTTCTTAAGCGAACAACACAAAAGTTTTTTTGAGCCACGACAAGTATGACCCTGTAGCCTCACTGACCGTGAGTATCTCATCTTCAACGGGTATTGAGACTAATGCTTCAGGATCTTTAGCATAAAGATCCTGATCACGGATATTATCTTTCACCAAACGGAACATTATGTAACGATTGGTCGCTGGTGTTCTCAACATTTTCAGCTAACCAATTAGCTTGTACAAAATAATAATAATAAGTACATAGAATACTACAACTCAAACATGGTCAAAACTGAGTTACCAATTCTAGATCTTTGAGCAAGGTATTTGCAGCCGATTCAGAATAATGATTATGAGATTGCATCAATAGATTCATTAAGCCAATCAACACAACTAAAAATCCAAGCTAGGATATTCGTTTACCTTCTTATGGTAAGACTTCAGCAACATACCGTTCCCGAATCTCTTTCTCCTAGGGACATTTTCTTTTAGTAATGAAGAAGAGGTTGTCTGAAAACAGGTTTATATTTAAAACTGAATATAAATCACTAATGGATATATACACAGTATGGAAAAAAATGTTACAAGACGTGCCTTCCCAGCTTCAGAATTCCTTGTAGTAGAGCAGAAACAGATTTCTAGAGAAGAAACTTAAGTTTCCTCACAACGAGATTTAAAATTTGAGTAACAAAAGAAAGAAACAAAAGAGTCACCAGAAAATATAAAACAATTATATGGTAGCATTACCTTTTTAGCTGTCTGCGATGGATCGGGGCGAGATGCAGTAGTGGACTAAAATTTGAAAAGAAAATCAATACTAATACAAGAGGCTCAAGACAATACCTTACGTATTATTTATTCAAAATATATCCAGATTGCAGCTTACGCATTTTGAAAACTGAATTTTTATATTACTTGATGAATATGTCGAGATTCCAGAACCTCGATGTTTTCTCCTGGGATTGCCTCATGCTATTCCTCGTGGTACTTTGTTTGTATAAACTGCACTCCCGCTTTTGTAGTACGTAACATATGTCTCAATTCCTATTAGAGCCACTACAATCAACACCAAATTAAAATTGAGTTCCAAAGAAATTAAAAGAATCTATTCCTCAATTTGTACCTGATTATTTCTTGTTTGTTGGCAGAAAACCACTTGCTACTTCAGAAGTTGGTTTTTGGATTCCTAATAATTAGAGTCTTCGGGTGCAGATTTCACTTTTATAAACTGTGCAGTGTGATATTATCCTACTTTTTGATGAACAGAGACATCCTGCTTTTTGATGAACAGAGACGTGTTGTCCTACCTTTATCTTAATCTTTATACCAGCAGAAGTAGATATCACATATTTGAATTTACATTCTACGACCAACAGCGTAAACGAATGTCATGTTGGGAGAGAGTCTGAATCTGACCTTAGCTTTCAGTCAACCAGGAAAGAAGTCCTTCCACAAATAGCCTTCCATCTAGTCCATCTGGTAAAATTCTTAATATCACCAATTGGAACTTTGGAAAGCAATTGGCATATAAACCCAAAGTTGAGCCAGTAGTAAACATAGATAGATTGCACATTCTTTTATAGTACAAGCATGCTGCAGCTAAACAACAAATCTATACAGAACAAGTAATAAGTTAGAACTTGAGTTGGTTATACCTGAGCAGAGAAACAGGACTCTTGTGACCTTTTTTGTCCTCCCAAGCAATTGGATTAACGTTTATGCCTCCAAAACTGAATCATGAGGCAAAGAGAGTAACTGAACTATTGAAATGAAAGCTCTTCTCTTAGAAAGAGTGAAGTCTTCTACACAAAAGGGCGAACTAGTGTTCGTTTCAGCAAAAATAACTTCTACGGAGAATCAAAATAAATATCACAGACCTTTACTTGAAATTCAACTATGACCATTAATTTAACAAATATGAATTCAAGATAATAAAAAATGAGAAATAATTACCATACAAGGTTGGTAGAGAGGAAACCACATACTTGCCAAAATCCAAGAATATTGAAAATGATCACCAAAGTCTTTCCTCCTTTGTGGTTGTGCAGACCCATAACTAATCTCTTTTTTCTCAACAAGTTCCTTGCATACAACTATAAAAGAAGTCACACTACACACCAGCTACAACTAATACAGTAGTCCAGAAACATGAAACCACTAATTTGTTTACCAACAAACTCTAGTTCCAATTTCACTTATCATTAACCAAATCAAACACTATACAAATTTGAACCACGATTAAGCTCAATGACATTGCATGTGCAGATGTGCGTACTTAACAGTTAAATGCCAGACATCATTATGTTCAGCACTTCTTTCTATATCTTATTACTAACTCCATTCAAGAATTTCCACACAAAAATTTACCTCAATGAAGTCATCAGCATCATACTAGTTGCTTGAAGTAAGACCCCATACTTATTACCTCCATAAATCTAGACATAAGAGCAAGGTGTAAGACTGATAACCCCCTTTACTAAATAACATTTCTAAATTAAGAAATTGAAGAATTTATACCTATTTAAAGTGGAATCTCATTATTTACAATTGCATAATCAATACCTCTGCATTTTAAAAAAAATGATATGGTTCAAATTGTACGTTATTTCTAAGAGGTAATAAACCAAACAATTAGGGAGCAAAGTAAAAAAAATTGAACCTGGCTAATGAAACACGTAGATTGAACTGACCAGAATCAAAATGGTGATCAGTACTAATAAGTGTAGATAATTGTTTAGAAACAGATGTAACTTTGGATGAATTCATAGATGATGATGATTCGGGAGAAATAAGAAAAATTGGATCAGTGATTCCTCCGCCGCCACCACCACCGTGTACGATGGCATTTAACTGTCTCAAACTTACAAAATTACCTTCAGGAATCAAGTACAAAGGTCCCATGCCCGGTGATTGACAAGCTTGAAATCCGACAAAATCAATCAAAAGCAAAACTAAACAATAATATGGATTACCGGAATAAATAAAAAATAAAAAAAACCCAAATCGTAAACTACGGGTTTCACAAAAAGAAGAAAAAAAACGGAAAGTGGTACCTTGTAAGAAATCACATATTTTAGAATCTTCAAGACCACCATCAAGAATCAAATCAAGTAACTGAGGATCATAAATTGATGGAGATAGATAGAGAGCTTTAAATCTCGATTTCTGTAACAAGAACTTAATTGAAAAATTTCAGAGCAAGCCAGATAAATGAGATCCCAGAATTTTCCAAGAGAAAAAACTATGTAAAGAGAGGTATGAGATCTGCTTGTTCATAGATAAGAAATTGCTGAAAGAGATTAGGTTTATCGTTTACGGAAATAGAGAGACATGGGTGAGGGTATTGAGAAATTGTGTTTAAGCTTCTTTTGGGTTTCCAATAAAAATGAAAGGCGAAGGTTGTGGGAGACCCACTAATAGAAGTTAGAAAACAGACCCACCACAGTAGATAATGGCTAATTAGGGACTCAACATCATGTTTGACAATGCTTTACGGTAAAACAGCTATAGATATAAGCATCTATTTTGGATCAGAACTGTCACTATAAATAGAAGTGGCGGTGATTAAAAAAACTGTTATCTATAAACTAAGACTTCGGTAACAGTTTTCGTATTGAACAGTTATAGTAGCTTAAGAATAGTAACAGTTTATAACTGTTATCATACATCATCGTGTCGATGACATTTTTCTACAAAAGCTGTCATTGCATAATTATTGATATGATTTAAAAGCATCACGATAGTTCAGTACTATTGGTATGAGTTTTGGTAAGAAACTGTTACCTATATCTAGGAGGTATATCTTTTGTAACAGTTAAATCGTGAACTGTCATTGTTTTGGAATTTGAACTGTCACCAAAGCCCATATTTGTACTAGTGTTTGGCCACGCCCAAACCGCGCCAAGGCATGCCATGCCCACGCCATGCCAACCTAGCCGCGCCACCATGCTGGCCTTCCCTATGAGGCTACTAAAACGAAGGTGTGTGACAATCAACGGTCCCCCTTCAATCCCAGGATCAAATCCTAGCCATCCAAGGTTACCAGAAAATGCATGGTAACCTCTGGCCCGAAATCCTAAGTTTGGCCACGCCCAAACCGCGCCAAGGCATGCCATGCCCACGGCATGCCAACCTAGCGGCGCCACCATGCTGGCCTTCCCTATGCGGCTACTAAAACAAAGGCGTGCGACAATCAACGGTTCCCCTTCAATCTCAGGATCAAATCCTAGCCATCCAAGGTTACCATACAACGCATGGTAACCTTTGGCCCGAAATCCTAAGTTTGGCCACGCCCACGCCGCGCCAAGGCATGCCAACCTAGCCACGCCACCATGCTGGCCTTCCCTATGTGGCTACTAAAACGAAGGCGTGCGACGGTCCCCCTTCAATCCCAGGATTAAATCCTAGCCATCCAAGGTTACCAGACAACGCATGGTAACCTTTGGGCCGAAACCCTAGTTTGGCCACGCCAAACCGCGCCAAGGCATGCCATGCCAACCTTGCCGCGCCACCACGCTGGCCTTCCCTATGCGGCCAATAAAACGAAGGCGTGCAACAATCAACGACCACCCTTCCACCTTAGATGCAAATCTTATCCGTCCAAGGTCGCCAGACAACGCATGGTAATGTTTGGCCTAATTCCAAAACCCTAATTTTGGCCGCGCCTAAACTATGTCTCCTCGGGCCCGCAACATCCTTCCTGAATTCTTCCTGAGGTTTACTGTCGGGCTATTTTCACCTCCCGAACGAGTTCAAAACCTAAATGTCCCCGCGTTAAGAGATAGGAAATTCTTTTCCGGTCGATTTGAGGGGCGGACCGTCAAAATCCGATTCCGTACGAGAATTCTATAGCGATTCTAGTAAAGGGCGTTAATTAGGGTTTCTAAAACGAAGGCGTGCGGCCATCAACGGTCGCCCTTCAATCTCAGGAGCAAATCCTAGCCGTCCAAGGTTACCAGACAACGCATGGTAACCTTTGACCCAAAACCCTAGTTTGGCCACGCAAAACCGCACCAAGACATGCCATGCCAATGGCATGCCAACCTAGCCGCGCCACCATGCTAGCCTTCCCTATGCGGCTACTAAAACGAAGGCGTGCGACAATCAACGGTCGCCCTTCAATTTCAGGAGCAAATCCTAGCCGTCCAAGGTTACCAGACAACGCATGGTAACCTTTGACCCAAAGTCTAGTTTGGCCACGCCAAACCACGCCAAGGCATGCCATGCCAATGGCCTGCCAACTTTGTCGTGCCATCATGCTGGCCTTCCCTACACAGCTATAAAAAACGGAAGCGTGCAACGATCAACGGCTACCTTTCCGCTTAAGATACAAATCTCGACCGTTGAAAGTCGCCAAGCTAGCAAGTCTCCCAAGCTCGACTTGCCAGGCAACAACCATGTTACATGTTTTCACGAAAACGTTCGAGACATCAAACCACAAACCGGGGGATCTTCTTTGGGTTTTGGTTTGGCGGTTTACAGCGTGCGGCATACACTACGCCCGTAATAAGAAAGTGTAATAAGGATGAAGCGGTTAAGTAAATAGGGAAGTAATGGTGAAACGCTTTTCTTTTATGGAACATCAATTCCTTGCGTTAACGGTTACCACCTCTTCCCATTTACTCACCCATTATTCCATTCCTTAATGAGACCAGAGTACGTTTCACTCCGACTTGTATAAATAGGTCTTACCTATTTCCACAAAGAAGAACAAGTTCGGTCAAGGATCAGACAACACTCAGAAAAACGTTTGGCTAAGCTCTCCCATCTGTTAGCTTCCCATTTTCTGATACAAGTCGTGAAACCACTACTCTTCCAAAATCAACCTGGTCTCAACACTTTCTTCGCTTCCCTCCCCAAAACCAACCCATTCTCCTCCTCTTTGTGACCGCAGCAAGTCTGGAATGTCCATTTCCTTGTTTAGGCCGGATTTGTACAGATTGATCTCTCGAATCTAAAGTACTCCCGTGCAGTGCATTGTTTAGGGTCTAAATTCGTTTCTCACCCACACACCCGAAATTACCAAAATCGGTAGAAACCATTTTCACCCTCAAACAGTTGGTAAGCTTTCGCTTTGGCCAAGTTCATCTTTACCTAGTTACGAAAGTCATGTTATGTTTCAATGACTTTGAAAATTGCTTTGACGAAAAATGGTTTGTGAATAACAACTATATAACGTCCTCTAAGAATATTTCAATGATTGAAATGAGAGTTTAGATTATATAACCAATGGTGGATATAAACACTGTGTGGCAACACGTATATGTATAAGTCCTTTTTCTTGAACCGAAGTTTGCGAACTTTGTTGATCAAGAGAACCGGAATAAGAGCCGTGAACTCAGTCCGCGAACTCAGTCCGCGAACCCAGTCCGCGAACTGGCAAAAGTTCTCGACTCGAGAAATTCTGCTGGAGTTTGATAACTCCTTCCGGGAACTAAGTCTGCGAACTTAAGTTGGTTATATCTAAAAACGATTGTTTGTGAACTCATTCATATTAACTAAGGAATGCTAAATGCAAACCGTGGCTATAAAGTTCATGAACCGATTCGAGTGAATCAAATCGTTTTTGCTTCGATTGTGTCTTGTGTAGTTACATAAGATTTCCTTGCAATTGAACAACTCTCTAACTAGTTCATTTGAGTCATTTGAACTAGTTATGGTGAAGAAGAATATGGTTGATATGAAAGTGCTCATATGGCTAACCATTTGGTTAACTATTGTTGAACCAACAAATGTACATGTTTGGGTATGGTTACACAAACCTAAAATCGTTCATTTCATTTGTGTGTAACAAGTTGAGTTTTCGATCCAACGGTTGAAAGATATTAACTTGAATCTAATCAGGTTTTCATCTAACGGTGAATATTGAATGCTTTGTTACCAAGCTAACATTGATTGCAAACCCTGATTTGAAAGACTATATAAGGGAGAACTCTAGCAACTGGGAAACCTAATCCCCACACCTTATGTGTGATACTAGTTGTATTAGCTAGAGGCGATTTTCCTTTAACCTTAGGTTTCTTCTTGAAAACCAGGTTAACGACTTAAAGACTTCATTGGGATTGTGAAGCCATACCGATACTACTTTCTCGTAGTTGTGTGATCTGATCTTGCTGATTCTATCGTTTTGAGTACAATCATAACGATTGGCTTGAGATTAATATCTCCGATAGGCAAGATATAAAAGTAGTCACAAACATCTTCGTCTCATCGTTTGTGATTCCACAATATCTTCTTTCGTCGCGTCGATTAAGATTATTGTTAGGTGATTGATAATACTAGGCTGTTCTTCGGGAATATAAGTCCGGGTTATCAATTGGTTCCTGTTGACCTTGATTTATCAAAAGACGGAACAAAACTTATAGGTATTTCTGTGGGAGACAGATTTATCTATTCCATAGACTTTTATGTGTGATACGGATTTGTTTATTAAAGTCCTCGACTTTGGGTCGTAGCAACTCTTAGTTGTCGGTGAGATCAGCTAAGGGAATCAAGTGCGTAGTATCCTACTGGGATCAGAGACGTAAGGAGCGCAACTGTACCTTGAATCAGTGTGAGATTGATTGAGGTTCAAATACAGTCCAGACCGAAGTTAGTTTGTAGTAGCTAGTGTCTGTAGCGGCTTAATACAGTGTGGTGTTCAATCTGGACTAGTTCCCGGGTTTTTTTTTTGCATTTGCGGTTTCCTCGTTAACAAAATTCTGGTATCTGTGTTATTTCTATTTCGCATTATATTTTGTTATATAATTGAAATATCACAAGTTGTGCGTTTGAATCAATCAATTGGAAATCCGACCTTTGGTTGTTGATTGGAAATTGATTGATCCTTGAACATTGGTCTTTGGTACCGTTTAAGTGATTTCTCTTGTATTCAATTAGACTCGCGGATTTCTATTTGCTTGAGAAAAAATTGAACCAAGAAAGAGAGATAAAACTCTTTAATATACTTTATTAAGATTGAGTCTAGTTGATTCTATTGAAAGTATATTAGAGTTTGTCCATACAGATTGCTAAGCGAAATATTGGGTGTGGTTGTTGTACACCCGCTTTTTCAATTGGTATCAGAACAAGCAAACACGTTTAAAGACCTTACAAGTCTGTGTTTGTAGCGATCTGACTCTGTGGACAATAAGAATATCTCCGAGAATGCAACATTAGTTCAGAGTCACCCTTGTGAGCTTCAAAGTCCTGAAGCTCCTAAAAAGGACTTTGTCTTTGGTCCGTTGTCTGAATCTGCATTTAACTGGGAGAAATCTCTTATTGATCAGTTGGATGATCTTTCAGATGACTGTGATTCAGAAGATGAACAAAGTCTTGATGAGGAAGTCTCTCAGTATATCAAGTTGTTTGATCGTAACTTGAAAGAAAAAAAGTCAACAACTTGCTTGAGTAAATACATGGCCTCTCTTTGTCAAGAAAACAGAAAATTGAGAAAACTCTTTAAGGGATATGATTGTGGATATAAACTCTTACAATCTATTGTTAAAGATCATGATGAAGATGTACGCTCGAAAAGTTCTGAATGTGATAATCTTCTGCGAAATCTCTTTGTGTTGAAATAAAAACTTGCAGAATCTGAAGCAAGATATGACTCTCAACAAAAATGTTTTAATGACAAAGAACTCAGTCTTCTTGCCAAAGAAAAATCCTTGGAGACTGACCTTGCTGCTGCACTTGATAAAGTGAAATCACTGGAAGAGAATCTGAGTAGATTCAATTCTAGCTCTACAAAATTATCCTCTATGATTGGAGCATGTAAAGAACATCGTGATACACGTGGTCTGGGCTATAAAGGAATAGATGCTCCAAAAATGAGTAAGATCAATTTTGTTAAAGCTAATAATAATTCTTCATGTGAGAAACCTTTTGCAGCATATAATGTTTCTGGAAACAAGGATTCTGTTCCTTCTAAATAAAGATCAAGGTGAATATGAAATTCAACCAATACCCCGGACTTATACTCCCGAAGAGCAGCGTAGAAATATCAGTCACCTCACAATAACCTACTGATCAACAGAAAAAATTATTGCGGAATCACAAGAGTCTGAGAAGAACAACTGTTTTGATTACTTTTTATATCTTACCTATCGGAGATAAATCTCGAGTAAATCTTAGAGAAGATAAAACTCAATACGATAGGACATGTAAGATCAGAATACACAACTACAGAGAAAATAGTTGGATCTGGCTTCACGAATCCCAAATGAAGTCTTCAAGTCGTTAACCTAATAATGGCTTTGGAAAACCCTAGGTTAATGGAGAATCGACTCTAGTTTGCAACTAGGAACACATAAAAGTGTCCGGGATTAGGTTTCCCAGATGCTAGAGTTCTCCCTTATATATCCTGTCAAATCAGGGTCGCTTACAATCAAAGATAAGATAGCTTAATAACAAAGCAATTGATATTCACCGTTAGATGAACTCCTGATTTAAGATTCAAGCTAAGTCTTCTTAAAAACTAAGCAATCAATCTCCACCGTTAGATGGTATTAGCTCGATACACACAAATGAAATATACCTATATTTAGATATGGATGAACCGTACCCAAACGTGTATACCTTGTTAATCGAAGTTAGCCATATTAACACTTATCACTTAGCCATATTCATCTAACACTTCTAGATCAAATATGATGATCAATCAATCATGATAGATAATCAAATGAATCTAAATGTGTTTCAAGAGAGTTGTTCAAATTTTCATCATATTATATAAATATGTATATGAAACATTTGAAACAAAATCGGTTTGGTTTGTAATTGTACAAAGTACTTATACAAGAACCAATTCATGAACATAATGCCACGGTTTGTAAAACTAGTTCACATACCTTATTACATTAAAGTTCCAGTTACTTTAGTTCGCAAACGAATCTGAGTTCATAAGTATGAAAATCACACTTTACCGATTTTAGAACTTGACCACTTTGTTCGCAAACTGAGTACGCGAAAAAAAGTTTCGGACTTTGGATTTGTCCAGCCGTTCGCAAACAGGGTGCGCAAACAACATCTCCGGAGTTGGCCTTGTCTAGCCTGTTCGCAAACAAGGTGCGTGAACAACAGCTCCGGACCTTTTCAGGTAAACCAGTTCGCAAACAATGTTCGCAAACAATAGTTACAGATTTGTGCTAGATTTATAAAGTTAGCATACAATGTATATAACCTGTATTATATCCAGACATGGTAGTCGTTCTAAAACTCTCATTTAATCATTGAAACATCCTAGGAAGACAACAATAGTAATCTTACACATACCACTAGTTTCAAGTAATTTTCAAGTGATTAATCGATCAATACGAAACTCCCCAAGTTGACATCAAATGATTGTCTCATGCAAATCATGTAAGATGTTCAAGGTAATTTCCACGTGATCATCTTTGACTTAATATTTAGTTTCTAAAAAATAAATTGTTTATCACTAAACTCTTCAAGTGTACGATGAACTTAGCTAAAGCTAAAAGCTTTCAACACATATTTCGAGAAATAGATAAGCGAGATAAACTCGGCTCGAAACATCAAATGTGTATAATGTAAAAGTCTATATAGCTAATCTACTTAGCCTCATTAGAAGATAGAATAGAATAGAATTTTGAGTGATAGATAAGGTTTAGTCTCCACATACCTTTTGTTGATGAAGTTCCTCCAAGATCTTCAGTAGATCTTCTTCTTCAATTGGTGAACGCCGTGAAGTCTAATGCTCAATTACACCGAGACATATAGCTATAAGTAGACTAGAAATCAAGTATATAGTTTTGATCAACTAAACTTGACAAACAAGCTTGATATAGCAACGCTTGCGAGTCCGACCGAGCAGTGCTCTAACAGAAAGTATTGGACATCAAAACCCTAGGCTAAGCATGCTCCATCAATTGAAAACACAATTGTTTAACAAAAATCATAAAATCAATTTTTATCTAGGCAAATAACATATAATTGCACAAATTAAATAAAATAGGAAATACCACTTTTCATTGGCTAAATAGCTTCCTCTGTTGCCCCAGAGATTGGGTTTAGCTCCTCATATTAATCACTTGCTCAAAATACATGTGATTAAAATGAAGAAAAGGTACAAAGCAGTGTGTTTGTAACAGATATAATTGTTACAGAAAAATCCTAACAGAATTGTTGCGAACTCGAAAATAATTGTTGCAAAATTGTTACAAAAGGTATTGAATTGAATAAGTAACAGTTTTTGCGACTATTCTTGGATGTTGTTTTCTGGTTTTCTTATTCATTCTCCCGAACTCTCCTGCAGCTATAATTTTTGACTCTGCAGCTTCCTATACTTCTCCCAACGACCCAAAAACTCTCGATAACTACTCTATGAGTCGTCTCATCTCTATTTATAAACCACAGGGTCAAGAATCTCGCCAAAATATCCTTCCATATCTCTTTATTCTTTTCTTCCAAGTCACGGGAATAATGTTATTTTCTTTCCTCTTTCAACGTCCCTGAGTTGTCAAATATCTTCCCTAACCTTCTATCGAATCAAACAGAGGATTTCTTTCCCTTATTTCTACATAACTGCCAATTATTCAAGTGGGAATGTTATAAATACCCTTCATTTTGGTTTACCTTGCACAAATACCCCGAGGGATAAAAATAATTTTTTTGGAGTCAACTTGAGAAAGTTGCTTCCACTTTTGGAAGTAACTTATACAAAGTTGCGTCCACTTTGGGAAGCAACTTGTGCCGGTTGTGTCCACTTATGGAATCAACCTGTGCTGGTTGTTTCCACTTTTTAAAAGATATGGGTATTTTTTAAAAATGAATAAGGGTATATTTCAAGAGGTAGATTTTGAGGGGTATTTAAATAAGTTTCTCATTATTTAACCAAAACTTCCTGGTAAGACCCGATATTATTTCCACGTCCCTGTTTTGTTTCAACCGAGTTCTTGTCTCTATTTTTTCGAATCTGAGACACATAGCTTTCCTTTTATTAGGCTAACAGGATCATATCAATCCTTTTCTACGTCAGATTCCTACGAAATCTTGCACGAAATTCACAACTAAGACCCGAGTTATTCTCTAACCTCTGTTTCGCTTCAAATCATTGATCCAACCAAACCTAGTTGATCCAAACATATGTACCAACCATGTTTGGTCAGTTCGAATCCAGCCCAACAAAAATCCAGGATTGAATCTCTTTAAATCATCTCCCAAATCCGATCCAAAATCCGGTGATATTTTCCTCCCCTGTTTATCTAAACTCAATTATTTAGCCAATTCCAGCCCAATCAAACACCTATATCATCTTTGTTTATCCATAACAAGCCTATCCCATGAAAATTAGTGATTGTGTCACGCCCAAAACTTCAACTCTAATTCTGCCAGTGAAGAACACTCTTTCCCGCCAAAATCAGAAATTCAAAAATGGAGAAGATGGTCGCCCTTTATCCTGTTGATGGGGTGCCGATAGTTATCTTGGGTGTCTTTAGTAATTTTTCTTTGGGGGTTCAAATGCCACTTTTCGAGGCAATTTCTCCGCTAAAGTTTATTTCTCCAAAAACACCTACAAAGACATAAAATACCATAATAAGTACAAAAATTAGCACTAACAATATATATAATTGAGATCAAAATAGACACATAAATGTTTATCACTTTGCCAGCTCGATACGAGTTTATGAAACATGCCATCACAAAAGGAAATGATTTTTCAACTCTTTCCAGAAGCAGCCTAGTCGGAAAGTTAAAAATATTTGATGATGAACAGTACACCAAGGCAAGAAAAGACATTTCCTTTAAAGCCTTAAAGAACACTGAAGTACTTGATAAAAGTGAAAGTGTCAGTACCTCTTAGAAACATCTTGTTGATGATTATGAATTGTCAGATGAAGATCTTGACAATTCCGTGTCTCTTACCACAAAACAATTTAGAAATCTTCTTATGAATAAAAATAAACATTTTCCCATAGAACACCCTCATCATCAACCAAGAAACACAATCCGTTCCTCTTAAAAACAGGGACTGTAACGATATTGATGATAAGGATATGTCTCATTGCTTCAAGTGTAAGGGGTTTGGCCACTTTGCTAATGAGTTTCCTAATTGCAGAAAATTTACTGGTGTAGTTACCTAAAATTGGTGAGAGGCTAAAAGTGAGATTCTAGGGTTTCTGAAAGTGAGTTACGGGGGGTTGAGCACGCAAAATCTTCGTCTAAACCACGCACAGTGGCCGTTCAAAGGATACTTCAGATATAAGGATGAAGGATTAGGGCCGGTCTTAAATAGGGAAGCATATGAAGAGAGAGATCAGAGAATTCTAGGGTATGAAGAAGAATTGCTCTGAGAGTTTATGAGAAAGTTGTTGTTAGCTTGGAGAAATAGATGACCTATTTATAACAGAATTCTCTAATCTCAGGTCGGCGAATATAGGGATTTCTTACCGTGTCGTGCGGAGCACTTCTCCCGTTTCTTCAGGAATAGATAGAGATAAACTAGGTTGAGTTTATCTCATTATTCCACCACCTTTACTCTCTTCTGCGGTGAGAAATAGGTCGGGTATTTCTCACACGTGTCATAGACAGCCAGACCAAAACCCTAATTGATATCCCCCATTTGTGTGAAGCTGAGTCATCCTTTGTGATGATGTGTCGAGAGAGATAAATATTCTCTTTAGCCGAGTTGGCCAAGATAAAGTCACGTAAAAAGGCATGGAATGCCTCAGAAATCGTGTGTAGAGTGTGAGAGGATCTGAGGTTGAGCTCTGACCCTCAATGGGCGGTCACATATGTCACATGGAAACCGTATTATTGCTTGTGGGTCCTTTGTTAAGCATGCATAGTTCAAGGGATTCTATCCATGTTTTTGGATAGACATGTACAGTTATGCCCAATTTACTAGCCGCGAGTGTGTTTGAGACGCTGAGAAATAGGCTTGAGCCCTAGGTGAGGCTTGTGCTTGTGTTTTATGCTTGTATAAAACTCTTCATATGAGATGGCTCAATTCGGATGAGGCCATCTGAGGTTTGGCCGACGCAGCTGGGGCTGTCTGAGATTTGGCCGATGCGTCTGGGGATGTCTGAGATTTGGCCGACGCGTCTGGAGCTGTCTGAGATTTGGCCGACGCGTCTGGAACCAACTGAGATTTTTCCAATGCTTCTGGAGCCATATGAGAGTTGGATGGCGCGATAGAGTTTGTTCGAGACTTGTCCAATGCGATGAAATCTCTCCGAAGTCAGCTGGGACATGCTTGGGAGAGAAAAGAAGGCTTGCACGCCTGATAATGTCTCTGCGAGACTTCGGTTCACTTGTCTTTGACCAACGTATCTTGCAGAGATGTGCTAGGAGCCAATTGTGTCCGTATTTATGGGGACGACATGACCAGTGTATCTCGGAAGGATGTTCTAGGAGTCTGTCGAAAGGGCCCAGAGGCAGAATAACCAGCGTATCTCGTAGGGATGTCATATGAAATATTATGAAGCCTCGGTAAGTCGAGTCAGAGCCTAGAGTAGACATGAACGATGTATCTCGCGATGATGTACTTGGAATCAGTTCTTGATATCAAATAGGGTAAGTCATGCTTACAGGAGACTTGTATGTCTCCGCTCTGGGTCATAAGTCCGTCGGGGACGTTTTTACGCATCTATAGAGCCTACATGACCATCAGTATCTCGCGGGGATGTATACTAGGAATCATGAAATCACAATCAGTTGCGTTTTGCGAAGACATGCTGGAATTGTGGCTTTTCTGGTTCATATATCTGTCGGGGACATTTTACGCTCTACAGAACCTACGTGACCAGCAGTATCTCGTCGAGGATGTGCATTAGGAATAACGGCATCACGACCAGCAGTATCTCACGGGGACATATATTTGAAATCGTGGATATGGGTGCCTTGAGGACCATGGGATTAATCTCCCCGTGAGAGTTGAGTTTTGTCTATGGTCTTGAAATGACACTTTTGCCCCTTATCCAAATTTCACCATCTACCTTAAGTCCCCTACTCATTATAGAACCTTGATTGTTTTAGGATGAGTATATAGATGGTGACAAATCATTCAGATAAGAAACTACAATCCACTTGTTATTTTAGACATGCAGAGTCTCTGAATTGATGTTTGGCCTTCGATTGTTATGACTTTGATCTTGCAATCGACTCTGGACTTGGAAACACGATGCAGATCGGAAGCGCTTAAGATATGAATTGTCGCAGCAGAATCAAAATATAAAAAAGTAACCGATAAATTATTCATACCTCAAATTATTCTTACGAATAATGACTATGAACAATGATCCAGACCTCGTAACTCCGAAAAATCACAACTATGGATATAAGATTAGTATTCAAACCTCAGAATTAACCCAACTATGCATATAAAATCAAAATCAATAAACTCAATACGTTTAAAGATAATAAAAATAATTTTAGTAATCAAAAGAGTGCCCATATTTTTGTTTTTGGATCTCTTTATATAAATAACTCCCCTAAACTTAACAAAAATATAAAAATCTTGTTTCCCAAGGTATCTACTACCTTTGGGCAACTAACCTAACTTATTAGAACCTCCTGGGATTTTGTGTTGGGAGACGTTGATGGCATGATAATGGAGTTTTGATGAGACAAAAATTCCGTCTTGAGCGAATTGAATTGTTAATTAGGGTTTACTTAGCCAAAACCCTAATTTCCTCTCTTTGTGCATCCATGAGCTTCCGAGTTTGTAAGGTGAGTATTTTGGGGAAGAGAGAAATTTGGAAGACTTATATATGGCCTTGAGGTTGAATGAATGCTATGAGAATAAATATGCACTTACTTTTTAAGTTACAGAGTCTAAATCCCATGTATATTCTTAATTCAGGCTTGTATTGCACCTAAACCCTAATTCTCTTTTGTTCGCGTATGACTCCTTCAGACACACTAGAGAGGCTTGATGAGGCTTGGAAGGTGTGCGTCTATCTTGTGGATTCGGCAAATTATGTGATGAGAGCATATTTAATTCCTTCTACCAATCAAACACCTCTTTTTTAGAGAAAGTACCTATTTTTGAAATTTAAAGGTATTTTCGTCAAAATCCATGAGCCTGATTTTATTTGGCATCAGAGCGACCATGAGATTTCCTCAGCATGTTCACGGCTTGAGAGAGGTAGAGAGGCACGTGTCTGGTCCTGCTTTTGGAAATTATGAATTCGAATTTCCTATTTGAGCAAAATTCCCTTTATTTTTTATGAAATTCTGCTTTTCTGAGTTCTGTTTCAATCTCGTTCTTGTTTGAACATTTAGAGAACTTAATATTCATATTTATGATGGCGTAAAGATGATTAGAAGAGCACTTGGTCAGTCCCTGGTGCGTTAGGTTCTCCTTCTTTTGATAAATACTCAAAATATTGAAATAATGATATTTTGGTCAAAATCCCTTGTGAGCTCGTTTTTATTGAGGAGTGATGAGATAAAAAGGGTTGAGATAGGTGTAGAGGACTGGCCAAATGAACGGGAAGAGGCTAGGCTCCCTCCCTTTTAGGAGAAATCCCTATTTTCGCCAAACTCTTGAAATTAGGGCTATTTTCATCAAAACCCTAGTTCTCTTCGACTTCGTCCCCTCCGAAAAATTTCCGAGAGAATAAGTGAAGTCCCACTGGCCTGGGAGAGCATTCATACTCATGGGAGAGGCTTGTCCACATTCAGAGAGATTTTGGAAGAAGGGAAATCCTATGTTTCCTTATTTGAGCCAAATTTCTTTAATTTCCTCTTTTAGCTCTAATTCCTTTTCCTTTTGCTTTGAGAGATTCCCTTTTGAAACAAAACTGAAAAGATAAGTATTTTTAACATGTGCTAGGTTTAAAAACCGGTCCACCCTACCCCACGAATTCCTTGTTTGAGCTGAATTTCTATTTCTGTCGAAGTATAACTGGTATTGCAGGAACCGTTTTAGTATACTTAATGTTTGATTTTAATTTGTGACCCATGAATTATAATCGTGGAATGAATGTGAAGAACATCTTCCTCTTGCTTAGATGATAGATTTGTTCGTCTTTCAAAATGATATTAATCTTCAAAATTGATGATGTAGAAGCTAATAGTTAATGATCTTGAGTTTGCTGATGTAGATACCAATCGTTCGTTCTTCATTGAAGCATCCTCGATAAGTATTGAAATTTATCTCTCCTTAATCATCTCTGATGCATACTTCTTTGACCATTAAATGAATATAAGTAGTCGTATTTGTCAAGAATTTTCTTCGTTTAGGAGTTCGTCAGAAAACATCAGATTTAAGACCCTTAGAGAGAATCACTGTGAATTCTTCATACATGCATCGATTTGAGTCCCAGACCCCAACTTTGAAAGAAATAGGATAGGATTTCTAATGTAAAAAGAATGACTTGATTCCGAGTTTGTTTGGTCAACCAAATCCGTGTATACTTTTGACTTCAGAAATCCCGTATAAAATTTCACGAGTTTTCAAATTGCACTTACTTTGGTGTCGGGGCCACATCTCCTAGATCGTTTGTCAGTTTGAGGCTCCCTTTTGATATGTTGTTTGGAAGACATAACATAACATAACATATTTGCTTCAGGAAGTAACCCGAAATTCCTTATGATTTATCATCTGTTTTCAAGTCTTCGCGCTGGAATATGCAGATGTCTGTTTTCGAAAGGAGTCCTTGTTGCGTTTGAACTCTTGATGTATTAATACTCTTAGTAAATGACCCCTCGGAGTGTTATGACCTAATTAACCTTCCTTAGCTTGTCATAGTTCGTGAATTTGATCCCCATGAGCCAATACGCGTCCATGGCGGGCTTATACGTTTTTACCCTTAGTTACAAAGAAAGCATATTTTTCTTGATCCTTTGTGAAAGTGTGGACCCAAACAAATACGCAAGTATCCCATGAGATGTGAGATGGATTTCTTGATAAGTATAAGACTCTAGGCATGAGGTTAGGCTCCAAGGAATTAGGAGAGGACAAGGATTGAAGGGATTGGATGAGACAAAACTTTAAGGGATTTGACTAGAGCAAACCCAAGTCGTGTGTTGTTACTCCCAAATTTTAACTCATGTAATTTGAAATTTGCAGCCTTATCTTTGTTTGTAGAGTATTCTTCATGGTGAGAATAAGTTCGACCTTGGTAGAAGGGGGATGAGGCGAGCTTCAACAATTTCAGAGGTGTAGATGGTGAAATTTTGATAAGGGGAAAAGGTGCCATTTCAAGACCATAGACAAAACTCAACTCTCACGGGAGAGATTAAGCCCTTGGTCATCAAGTGATACGTATTGATCGCTATACCTTGGTAACTATTACTATAAAGGCGGAATTCATAATAATAATAGACGAGAAACTTAGAAAACGGAACACAAGTAGTAATTCGAAGAAAATATCTTCTCTAGATTATGAACAAGAAAACAATTTACAATTCTCTCTTTGTTACGCTCACAATCTTCTCTAAACAGTGGATTAACCTTAAACTGTTTGCTAAGCTTGCACAAGTATTGTTCCAAGATTTCTCCAGGTTTTCTGTGTCTAGAATATGTCCTTAACTATAAGCCAAAGCCCTCTATTTATAGCCTTCATCGTACTCAGCCTACCAAGGACTTATATCAGGAATCTATTTCCTAAACTAAGAGTATTGCCTAAAACAAAACTCTTCCCAAACTAGGAATTCTGCCTAAACAAGGATTCCTGCCTAGAATAGGATTCTTCCCTCAACTTAGCTTGAGGTTAACTAAGTTCCCTAAAGGAGTACGGATACACCTGTATCATGGGTCCCCCTTTTAAGAACTTGAACTCCTGTGAGAGTTAAAAAATGAAGGTTAGGGAACTCGAGAGTCCCTTTTTCCTTGTTAAACCACTTGACCTTGCTAGGAACTTGACCTTTACATCCAATTAGAAAAGCTTCTTTCTCTCCTTATCGTGTTTTAGTCACTCTTCGCTCCAATATGAAGTATTCCTTGAGTGTTTCATCTCTATCAAACCATAAGTTTTCTACTCGTGGTAAGATCATAGTGTCGTCGCCGTCATCATCAAGTAATGGTGGTTCAAACAACTTCAAGTATTCGGCATTTATAACCGAGTACATTCCTAGGTAAGGTGGCAGATCTAGACGAAAGGCATTGTCACCAATCTGATCGAGTATACGAAACGGTCCATATCTTAATGGTTTCAACTTCTTACCTTCCCCCTTCAGTCGTTCCTTACTTAATTTTAACCATACCAAGTCACCAACACAGAAATTACAAGGCACAAGATGCTTGTCATGTTTTGCTTTGTATTTGGCTTGTGAATTCTTTAATTGTGCCTCAAAAGTTGCGTGAATCTGAGGTATCTTCTCCAAGAACTTATGTGCCTTTTGTCGTTCATTCCTTCCTTCCCCTCCATTTAGGTGTCACTAGAAAATACTAGATCGAAAGGACTAGGTGGTAAGTAACCATAGCACGTCTCGAAAGGAGATTTTCCTGAAGAACTGTGAACTGCTCTATTGAAAGCAAACTGTAGATATGGTAAACTCTCATCCCAAGTTTTAGGATGCTTAGAATTATATCCCCTGAACATGTGAACCATTGTCCTGTTGACCAGTTCTGTTTGTCCGTCTATTTGTGGATGAAAAGCGGTACTCTTCTTCAACCTAGTGTCCATCATCTTCTATAAAGAATCCCAAAAATGACTAAGGAATCGACTATCCCTATCAGAAATAATCGAAGTAGGTAAACCAAAATACTTCCACACATGCTCAAATAAGAGCTTTGCTGCACCGGCTCCCGTTACCGTCTTTGTACATGGAATTAATGCAATCATCTTGCTGAATCAGTCGACCACAACGAACAAGTAATCATAACCAGACTTGGTCTTCGGTAATCCACCAAGAAAATCCATAGAAATACTCTCCCAAGGCCTTGATGGTACTGGTAATGGTAGATATAACCCATGTTTTCTGTTGGAAGGTTTAGATGTGCTACACAACTTACACCCTCTAACTAACTTAGCCACATCATCTTTCATATTTGGCCAAAAGACATAACGACGAAGGTTAAGAAGAGTTTTATTCATCCCAAAGTGTCCAGCAACTCGGGATGTGTGTGCCTCTCTCAACCATTGTAAACGATCTCCATCTTCTGGAATGCAAAGTAACTGACCCTTTTATTACAATCCATCTCGGAGTTCAAACTCGCCCTTCAAACCACTCTTTATCCCTTTTAGCACCTTCTTGAAGTCTTTGGTAGATGTGTATGACTCTGCATACTCTTGAGGAACAATCGGCTGAATTCTCATGGCCACCATTAATGCTCAGACTGGTGGACGAGACAACATATCTGCCAACTTGTTTGTTACTCCCTTCTTGTACTTAATGAGAATGTTGAAACTCATCTACCAAAGACTTCAAGAAGGTGCTATCAAGTAAGACATCCACTTCATGTGTCGGGCTTGTTGTAGTTTCGTCTATGCGTGTAGATACTCCAATGGTTTGTGATATGAATTTACCACTACTTCTTTACCTAAGAGATTCACTCTCCAATGCTTGATACATTGATATAAAACATAAAATTATTTGTCATAAGGTGCGTAGTTCCTGATAGCACCTGAGAACAATTCTGAATGGTACTCCACTGGTTTACCATCCTATAGCAACACTCTTCCCATTGCATAGTTAGAAGCGTCGGTCTCAACTTCAAAAGTACGATGTAAGTTAGGCAATGCCAACACCGGTGCTTCTGAAATCTTCCTTTTTAGTAGCTGAAAAGCGTCTTCATGGGTTTGCTGCCATTCAAACTTTGCCTTAGCTCCCGTCAATCCATGTAATGGTCCTGCAATATTCAAAAAATGCCGGATAAACTTACGCAAGTAGGTGCAAGCCCCTAAGAAACTCCTGATTTCAGTTACAATACTAGGTCTAGGCCACTTAGTGATCAATTTTGTTGAGGGGTGAATTTCAGTTTAGGTTCTACCCGTCCTAGCTATTACACATGACCTCACAATTCCAATAATAGTAAGAGAGAGAGTTATCTTCCCATTGTACCTTGTCCTTTCTTTTATAGGCTTTCCTAAAAGCCCCTCTTTTTACTACTTCATGACACATGTCCTAATACCTCTTAATTACCCTTAATGCCATTCTTTAACATAACCTCTTCCTTCTTCATTAATTCCTCCTTTATCCTCCCATCTTTTATGGGTATCTTCTATTTGGGCTTGGATTTAGTCCCCAAGTCCTACATCTTAACCCAAGTTCACCTATATTCTTAGGGGCATCTCCAACTCGTTAAGGGGATATTTTTTCATGTATCAACATTAGTCCCCTGACTATTGTATCAATTATAAGATGATCCAATAGTCAAAAGGATCTCCTATAGGCGCCTTCCTGCTTTCGCAGCAGATTTCGTTGTTTTATTAAATCTGCGATCGTGGGCGACGCTTTGATTTCCCATCGTGCAAAACCTTTCTCCCTTTTCAGTTTCTGAAGGTTACCACTTCCCCTTAGTAACTGCCACGTTTGACCTCAAAGCCCCCTATATATAGATTTGTCAATCCATTTTTCCCTTAATGCTTTTCCTTCTTTCCTCCTTCTGAACATACCCATATACTCGCCATGTCTAGTAGTTACTCTAGCGGTCCATCATTTGACGAGAGTAATGAGTCTGAACAGCCTAATAGAGATGGTTCTGAAGAAACAAAGCATCTTAACCAGAAAGAGATCATCTTGCCCGCTCCAGCAGACGGCAGATTATATGCAATTTCCAAGTTCACGAGTGGTCCTGATTTAAAGCGCACGCTGAGGTTAAGGGAATTCCGCGGAGGTAAACGCGCTTTTCCTTTAGAAGATATCTTTGTTTCTCGCCTTTTAAACCCTCCTGTGCTACCTTACCCTGCTGCTCCCGGATGGCTTATGCAACCCGAATCGGAGAGCATGGATACTTTTGCGTTTAAAAATATCCCACGGATGGCTATTCATCGCGGCGATTACAATCTCCCCCTTATCGATATTCGATCCAAGTCGAAAACTCATCCGGTGTGGACACATTGGGCAGCTCGTATACGCTCCAACCCCGACCATGTCGCTGCACTCCAGCGGGCCAGCATCGAGGAAGCTATACTTTCGTCTCTTAAGCGGGAAGTAAACAGGTGCATTCGTGATATAACGCGACTCTTCTGTCGTTGGACTCCTCCAGTTCATACCCTTCTCACAGCATGGGGATAAGCGACCACCGTTTTAGAGGATGTAGTCGCCCTTACAGGGATGCCGATCCATGGTAGTCATTCATATGAGGAGGCGGCTATTTTCGGAGCACTAAATGATGAAGACAAGAAATTGTGTGCTTATATGCTGAAGTGTAAAGATGATTCTCGTCGTGAACTGGTTCGGAAGACCCAAGCGCCTCCGGAGCAGGCTAAAGGTGAAGAGGCTGCTCCCGAAAAGGAGACACCCTCGTCAGCCAAGAAACTGAAAGCCAAGTGAGTAGAGGAGAAGAAGGTGCCTCCTAAATGCTCGTCCGGCGATCGACTGATGTCCAACTCTTTTCGCGCTCATGAGGAAATCCATGGTCCATCCGGTCCACCGGAAACTGATCCCGAGTAGGTTGTCAAGGTCAACCGTCGTGCCTCTTTCCCTCTCTGGTTGAAGTATTGGGCTCCCCAGATAGTTGATAAGAAAGCGTTACCCTGCAAGCGTAAGGAGGAGAATCCCCGCGCGGAGTTAGCCGCTTTTATCCTGTTCTGGCTTTGCCATGATGTGTTTGAGTACAATCCCCAGATACCATTAAAGGTGAGCTCGTGCCGATGGCGGTGTTGTTATCCCGCGGTGTTTCTTTTCCACCCGCACTGATGTTTTTAGGCGGCTTGTATCGTCATCTTGACTTGTTCTGCCGGGATCTCCAGACGGTGGGCTCATCCCACAAGATCGAGACCTACATCCCTGCTTCCTTTATGCACGCTTGGTACTGGGAACACGTCCCCCCATGCGCGCCGGAACCAAATGACCTCTCCATCCATCGTGAAGAAGATGTTAAACAGGATGATGGTTCAGTGAAGAAGTTTCTCGTTGTCTATAGCTACCCGCGGATGGCTTTGTGGAACGTGAAGGGGAAAATACCGAAGGGCGATTTAAGCAAGCATCTGGATATAACCAGGATTTCGAACCATTTCCTTACCAAGATGATCTTTCAGGTCTCGCGCATTATGAATTTCTCGCTCCTTTTGATGTTGAGTTGGATTCCTCAAGGCCTTTATCGGCAGCGGACTTTGATTCGGTGACGGCTGTGTTACCTGGTTATCTCCCTGGTTTTTATGCCAGTAAATTCATTGTTATCTTGTATAATCCTGATCGCGCGGCTCGACAAGTTGGGTTTGATCAGGGGGTTCCTCCTAGGTTTCCTCCTTCAAATAGTTCTAACGTTGAAGACATCGTCGCCAACTTCAACCGCTATGTCTTCAAAGGGGCGACTTGTTTGTCTGATCGGGGGATCAGTTTTTCGTTCAAGCAACCCATCTCCGCGCGGCCCCTGGCGGTTACCGAGAGAGCCCACGAGTATCATGATTTTTTAAGGCGTCGACCTTTGAACTTTCTTTTGCGCGAGTCTTCTCCCCCTCGTGATCTGACTGTCCAAGATCTTCGAGAACTTCATGCGTCTGGTCGGGTCAAGCTTGATGATGCCGTGGCTGCTGAGCATCGTCTCTTTCCCGCCAACAAAGGTCGCTCGGATCCTGTGGTGACCTCTTGGGCCCCGCCCGACGGTCATGAACCTGCGAAGCCAAAGAAAGGGGCGTTTTCTGACCGAAAACCTCCGCGATTAAATGTGAAGACGTCCACTAGTCCTTCGGCGCCCCAGGTACTTGCTATACATATATTTTTTTTTGCTTTTTCTGTTATGTCATTATGTTTCCACGCTTTATTTTGATTGAGATGGATGGCGGAAATCACTTCCCCAGGGAGCTCCTCCTTCCAATCGCTTAGGGTGGAAATCCTCTTCTTACGTGATGGAGGAATACTTAAACATGCCCGAATGTGACTGGGCTGAGAGTAGTTTAAAGAAGAAAGCCAGGCGGGAGGCGAATCAGTCTTCTGCTCCGCGCCCTTGTTCCTCTGCTAATATTGCACCTTTTCAGTCACGTCAAATTCATAGGAGGAGCGCATCGCAACCCCCGAGGGACGTGAGCGGCATCCCAACTCCCTCGTTTGTGGACCAGTTGAGAGATTTGGGGGTTACCCTCCCTTCAGGGGCTGGCTGGGTATCGCCACGCCTTTACGTATCATCAATTCACCCTCTTAGGGCTGAAACTGTTCGTGGCAGGGGTGAACTTCCGGTGTCTCCCAGTGCCCTTTTGCAATCAATGAGCCATTCTGGGTCTAGTCGGTCAGTTTTTGGTGGGTCCTCATCCTACGTGGCATTAGACGTTAATGGTCCTGCAGGTAGCTTCCTATTTAATACGTGTCTTTGTTTTTGTCATTCCTCCCTATTTACCTTCCTCTTCTCACCTCTCTCTTTTTTTTTTTTTTTTTTGTATATAAATCTAAGTTGGTTTTGCAATGGTGCTCATTTCTCATTTGTCAGGTTCCACTGGTGACTCTGAATCTTCCTCTAGTTCCTCCGCGTCTCATCCTAAAGTTGTTGATACTCCGCTAGGCTCGTCGATTCCCGAGGTTGGTTTTCCTCCTTTCTCCTTCCCTTGTTATTTATTACATTTTTGTTGTTCATTTTCCCTTCCTTTCGTTGATATGTTGCTATTGGTGTTAGGACATGGGTAAGAAAAGAAAAGAGTCCGCGAAACCCGACATGGACATTGCTAGGCGCATGGTCCCTAGTGGCGATGGGTCCTTTAATCGTACTAAAGTGGATGATGGCAGTTCGTTTGTTCTTACAGAGAAGCAGGCTAATGTTCCTCCTACTGATGCTCCGACCAGCCCTGTTGTAACGGCAGACCCAGAGGACGCACAGTTTCACTTCCCTTTGGTGGTGAGTGCTGCCGAGGCTGGGGTGGATCCTTCTACCCACACTCTTTTTCACGGATTCTGGGTTCCAACTACTCTTGATGCTACTTATAGAGACATTGTCGAGCGCGGCGACGGTCATATGGCGAAGGTGGGTCTATGGGGTATTCCTATCTTGTAGTCATGACTAGGAATCTCCTGGAGATTGCGGACCAGCTTGCACATGTAGGGGATGATCCTGTCGACGAGGCAAGGCTGCGTAGCTGGGAGGCTTCTGTACAATCTGCGCTTAATGTCAATTTTCCCGTGGCGTGGTTGAAAGAGCTGTTGGTAAAGGTGAAGAGCCGCAATAATCCTCGCGGTCGTCTTACCAGCCAAATTTCTCAACTGGAGGGGAAGCTTCAAAAGTGCTCGGAGACAACTTCTAGTAAGAGGGTGGTGTTGAACCTGTTGCTTACAGATGTTGGCTTGGCAAATGACGAGGTATTGCGAGCCGAGGCTGCCGAAGTGGAGATCCTTGCTGAGCTCAAGGAGAAACGATGGGAGTTGGAGAAGCTTTGATTTTTTTTTCTTTTGTTGGACTTGATCTTTGTTTAGACTTGATGTTTATTGTGGGATGTTGGTGTTTGGATTATTTTCTTTTCTTTGGTATTTCATTATGGGATACTTTATTGGTGTTTATATTAATTTCTCTTCTTCTTTGGCATTTTGTTGACTGTTTTATATTCGTGAATATGCATGTGAGGAAATAGTCAGAATTGTTGTTTTTAGCTTGAAGGTGTTATTATGTTCGTTTGTAGTAAAGGATTACTGGGTGGGGTGGTCACGCCCCCCCCCCCTTTTTTTTTTTTTTTTTTTTTTGCGAGGGTGGTAAGGTAAGCGTTAGTTAAACGCGCCTACTCCCTTCTTCTTTTTTGTTTATTGTTTTTAGAGGGTTGTAGGGTGGGCGGGCGTTATTAAAACGCGCCTATTCCCCCTTAAGGGATGTTGGGCGGGGCTGGCGTTAGTTAAACGCGCCTACCCCCCCCCCTTTTTTGTTTCCTTTGATTCAGAGGGATGTTGGGTTGGCAGGCGTTGATAAAACGCGCCTTTTCCCGTTTTTTCTTTTCGTGCCCATTGGTCGATTGGATGCTTTTGGCGTTACTGAAGCCTTTTGTCGGTCAACCGAGCGCCTTTAGCAGCCCCGGAACCTTTTGTAAATTTCGTCAGTCAATCAGGCGCCCTTGGCTATCCTAAGACCTTTTGTCAGTCAACCGGGCGCCTTTAGCATCACCGTGACCTTTTGTAAATTTTACCAGTCAATCAAGTGCCCTTGGCTATCCTGAGACCTTTTGTGAGTCAACCGGGAGCCTTTAGCATCCTCGAGACCTTTTGTAAATTTCGTCAGTCAATCAGGCGCCTTTGGCTATCCTGAGACCTTTAGTCAGTCAACCGAGTGCCTTTGGCATCCCCGAGACCTTTTGTAAATTTTGTCAATCGGTCAGGCGCCTTTGGCTATCCTGAGACTTTTGTGATGCTTACTCATCGATTATGAAAGCGTTTTTTTTTTTTAAAAAAGAAAAACAAAAGAATGTTTACAATTTGCTAGCTCATACTTCGATTCTTCCCTTTCCCTTCTCCTTTGGGTTAATGACGGGGAAACGGATCATGCACGATTGTTTGTTTCGTGCTTTCGAGCTCCTCGGCCACCCGCTTTCGTTCAAATATGCTTCTAATGACAAAGCACTCTTCCGTCGGGTGTCCCATCCTCCGATGATAATGACAATAATTAGGCGAGCTTTTGTCCATCTTGTTGATATCCACTGTGGTTCAGGGCAGTTGAATTTCTCCTTCGGCGATCCATTGATTTAAAAGTTTGACTACGCGATCTTTGCTACAAGGGAGAGGGGGTGGTATTTTATGGTTGCGTCTTCCTCTTCCGCCCCTTTCTTGGTTCCTGCCGTCGCTTTGGGACCGACCCCTACTTTCTCTGCTGACATTGGGCCTTGCATCAAATGAGGTTTTTGCCACGGTGCCAATCGTAGTACGCCAGATAGAGTCTTTGGGTGCTTCTTCTATGAAGTCGGCGATCCTATCAGCTGCTTCTGGAACTTGAAATTAATCAGACCCCCTTTGAAGGCTGGAATCATTCCTCGTACACAAATTTCGACGAGTGCTTCCTCGTTGATGTCTTCGTGGCAATCCAATGTAAATCGTCAGAACTGCGAGATGTATTTTCCTACTTCTTCTCCTACCCGCTGTCCACTCTTGCTTAGGTCTATTGCTGTAATCTTTCTTTTCATCGAATAAAACTTCCCGAGAAAGAGTGTGGACAAGGTTTTCCAGGAATCCACACTCTCTTCTTTTAGATTGTCATACCAGGAGAACGATGTGCCCGTGAGTGACTTGGGAAATTCTTTTAAGCATAGTTTTTCATCATTGGCTCTGTCGTTCATGGCTGATAGAAATCGGCTGAGATGTTCCCGCGTTTCCCTGGCCTTCATATATTTTGAATTTTAGGGAGGCATAATTTTCGGGGTATGAGTACCCTCGGATGTGTGCGGGATATGGGCTACTCACGCGGCATCGGTTGTCTTTTTTTATTACATGGTAGTTCTGCTCTAGGTATTCGGCGATCTCCTTTTGTGCTGCTACTGCTGTCTTATCAGCCTTGCGTCTATCATCTTTTCTTGTTTCTTCATGGACACTTTGTCCTGCTTCAACTACTTGCGTTATCTAGTTTTCCAACTCCTGTCTCCTTCGAGCACATTTCTTCAGTTCTTCTTGCATGGCTTGTAGAGTTAGTGGCATGGGTTTCGCTGGTCGAGCTTTATGGTTCACCGATTGCTTGATGACACCTAGGATCGGTGTTTTTTCCTCGCTGTCATCGTCCTCTAATGTTACCTGATCGAGGTTAATGGGATGGTCGGCCGCTTGATCTCCTGTAGTGCCCGAATCGGCGCCTCCTATGTGTGTCATTTGTAAGCTAGGCACGAGCCTCCGGGTGTGGTCGCCAAATGTTGAGGGGTGAATTTCAATTTAGGTTCTACTCGTCCTAGCTATTACACATGACCTCACAATTCCAATAATAGTAAGAGAGAGAGTTGTCTTCCCATTGTACCTTGTCCTTTCTTTTATAGGCTTTCCTAAAAGCCGCTCTTTTTACTACTTCATGACACATGTCCTAATACCTCTTAATTACCCTTAATGCCATTCTTTAACATAACCTCTTCCTTCTTCATTAATTCCTCCTTTATCCTCCCATCTTTTATGGGTATCTTCTATTTGGGCTTGGGTTTAGTCCCCAAGTCCTACATTTTAACCCAAGTTCACCTCTATTCTTAGGGGCATCTCCAACTCGTTAAGGGGATATTTTTTCATGTATCAACAACTTTAACCTTCCTTGGATCAATCTTCCGTTGTCCACTACCAACAATGAATCCGAGATACACCAAATCCTCATTCAAACTCACACTTATTTACGTTCAACTTCACATGGCCTTCATGTAACACTTTAAACACCTTATCAACGTGAACGAGATGTACTTCCCAAGTTCTGCTGTATATTAGGATATCATCCAAATCTTCTATAAAAGGTCGTAACAAATCATTCATCAAACGCATAAATGTCGCTGGAGCATTACACAAACCAAAAGGCATCACCAACCATTCGAACAAGCCTTGTTTGGTCTTGAAAGCAGTTTTCCATGTATCATCTTCTCGAACTATCATCTGGTAATATTCGAATTTGAAATCTAACTTTGTAAAGACTCGAGCTTTTTCCAACTGATCCATCATGTCGTCTATCCTAGGTAAAGGGTAACGATTCTTGATTGTGATCTTGTTCAATACTCTATAATCAATACACATGCACATCCTCCATCTTTCTTTGGAACCAACAACACCGCTGATCCACAAGGTGAAGCACTTGGCACTATTATTCCTAATTCTAGAAGTTCCTGGACTTGTTTCTTGATCTCATTAGATTCCTCTACGGTCGTGCGATAAAGACCTACATTAGGAAGAGAAATCTCTCCGATCAACATAATTTCATGCTCCACAGTCCTCTTTGGCGGTAATACCGTGACATCAGAAAATAAATCCTTGTACTTCAACTTCAACCTTTCTAGGTAATCTTCTTGTTGTGCAGTCAAGGCTGCCAAACAAACTCTACTCGGCTCTCCTCAAGAGAATGGATCACAAGGAGAATGAACTTTGTGCTAGCATTCACCAACCGCTTAGCCTGAGTGGCTGAGATCAAGCTTGCTCCCTCAAGAGGAGAATCTATAGCCCGAATCACAAAACTTTATCCATCTTTGGTAAAGGTGTACCTTTGTTCCCTCCTGTATAGAGTTGCATCTCTATCCCATAGGTAAGTACTACCTGGCAGACATCCAAAGGAACTACGTCGCATGTAACTTCGTCAATATATGACTCATATAGAGCAAATTTGAACGTGCACTGCTGTGAAAATTGTAAGCCCCCTTCTTTTTGAAGCCATCCTAAAGGGTATGGTTTTGGATGTTTGATAGTATTCAATCCTAACTCTTGCACCAAAGAATGTGAAAGTAAATTCTTCTGAATTCCGGGTCAATAACAATATCAACTAGTGATGTTTTGACTTGCATCTTCACTGTGAAGAGTCGCTCCCTAAGATCATCTTTTGAAGGTCTTCCTTTTGCCCCTGTCATAAGAGAGAGATTTGAATTGGGTTCTGTTAGTCCGTGGACTTCTTTTGGAGTTTGAGCGACTAGTGCTGCCTTCTTGGCTTCTTTCCTCTGCAACCCTTTAGGCTTTAGATGAGGGTTCTTAACCCTAACACTTGTCGATAACATGACCTGTTTGCTTGTAATGGGTGCAAATCAAACCTTCCTTGTCACTAGACTTCCCTTATTCTTTGCTCCTTTCACCTCCTTTCACAGTGGTACCTCCAGATTTCCCTTATTCTTCAACTCCTTCCGTATATACTCATGAAACCCAGAAATATATTTCATATAAAAACATAATCTCCCAAGTCTAAATCCAATATCATAGCTTGATTCTGAAATTCCGAAGTATATTCTTGCACGGTTTGGTTGTAAGTCTGCTTCAAGTTGTACCACTTGAACCATCTTTCTTCAAGGTAGCCAACCGAATAAAACTGTTTCCTTACAACTGCCTTGAATCTTTTCCACGACAATACTCCCTTACCTAGGTTTTGTCTTTGATAAGCTTTCCACCATGTTAGAGCATGCTTTTGTAGCTTCAATGCCGTGAAAGCAATCTTTTCCTTTGAACCATATTCAAAGAAAGAAAAATACGTCTCAAGACGTTCAATCCAATCATCCAATTTTTCTACGTCGACACTGTAGGATCAGAATATCGCAACATCAATACCTTTGCGAAATCTTTATACGACACACTGCGAAGATATCGCAGATCGAGTTACTGAAAATGACGCAACGAGATGACGGCGACCTAAACACGAGAAAGATGTGGAGACCTAGCGAGATTTAGGAGTGTTGCGAAATCTAACACTTGTATACTTGCGAGAATATCACAAGTCAGATCCTAAAATAAAGGACAGCTTAGCTGTCACACACTATGTAATATCCTATATAAAGAGCCGAGCAGGCTTAAAAGAAGAGAGAGATCTTTTTAGAGTTGAGGGAAAGTTTTGAGGAGAGAGAAAGTCTAGAGCAATAGTTGTATTCTTGATTTCATTTCCTCTTTGTAAAATTCTTTAACTCAATTAATAAAAAGTGTGATTGTTGATCTTAAAGATGTATTGATTATTATGAATTCTTGTGAGGGATGTATTGTAGGATTTCCTGCAACTACATAATGGCGCTAGAAACAGGGAGTGAAGATTGATATTGTGATTTGAAAGAATTTGGAGCAGTAGATAAAGAATTTCATATAATTTTCAACAACTCATTAAGATTGAAAAATGGGTAGAAAAAGAAATACATCAAAATAACCAACAACTATTAGAAGGAGTAGGAGACTTGCTGGAAAAGGGAGAGATGAAATGGAGGAATCTTCAAGAGTGAACACAAGAAACAATGGAGAAAATCAAGTTCAACCGCCAATTCAATGTTCACTAATACAAAATAGAACTATGGATTATGACAGAGTGAGTGTACATACTTGGCGATCAGATTCTGTAGATGAAATGGGAGAAGAGCATCAATTAGGAAGTAATGGACGAGAGGAGAGAGACCAAGAAGTAATTGGAGGAATAATTCATGTAAATGAAGAGATTGCAGCGTTAGAGGCATTGAGGCAAAGAATACATGAAGAAAAGCGATTAGAAGCAGAAGAACGTGCAAATCTGACAAGGAAAAATCATGAGTTGAGGATGGAAAACATGAGATTACAAAGTAGAAGGTCAAGAAGCACTACAAGATCAAGTTCAAGATCAGTTAGAGAAGAAATAAGACGAAATTCTCATGTAGAAAATGCTAATGAAGATACTCAAGAGGAAATACAAAATCCAGACGAAGAACGTCGTGAAAGAAGAGAAATAATAGAAGATCGTTATATTCAACATGGTGAAATTCTTCAAAATGGACAAAATAACGAAAATCAGGGAAATAGGCAATGTCAGGAACGAAATAATCAAGATGGCGAAGAAAATCAGGGAGAAGGAAGGAGAACATTACATGGGAGAGAAGTTCAAAGAAATCGACAAATGATTGAAGATGAAATCGAAAGACATTACACTGAACAAACACGTCTAGATTGCGAAAGGGAAAGACTTAGAGCGGAAGTGGAAGAACAAGAGCTACAAGAGGCAATTCGCCAGAGCAATCATGATAATCGAGAAAGAAGGCGTGAAAAAAATCGCAATAATGGTAATATCAAAGAAAAATATGATAGAGTACAAAGGAGAGCTGAAAGGCGGCAAAGAAGAGAAAATGAGAAATATAATGGTGTGCGAATTCATGAAAGAAATGAAAGAGAAGATCGCAGAGAAAGACGAGAAGAAAGTGATGAACAAGAAAATCAAAACAGATATGAACGCAGAAGAAGAGAGGCGGAGTTAAAAAGACCAATGGATCCAAATTCTGGTGTAAATGAACAAATTTTGAGAGAGCTAGCGGAAATGAGAGGAATGTTAAATAATAAAAGAGAAGGAGGTAGGAGACAACTGGATGAAGCCATAGAAGAAGCTGCGAAAACCCCATTCACACAAGAAGTACAATTAGGAGGAATACCCCCAAAGTGCAATTTACCTGCGTTAGACGGAACAACTTGTGTAGTACAACACATCAAAGCTTATGTCAGATGTATGCTACAATGGGAAAACCATGATGTTGTATTGTGCAAATATTTTGCATCAAGTTTAACAGGAGAGGCCTTGAAATGGTTTGAAGGTTTGCCAAAGAATACTATAACATCTTTCAACCATTTGCAGGCTATATTTTTAGGGGCGTATATAAGTAACAATTCCTCGCGACCTGGCATTGAAGATGTATTTGGGTTAAAGCAAAGGGTTGGCGAAAGTTTGAAACATCTAACCATGATGTGGAAGACAATGTGTAGTGATATGGCTGGTCATGTGGATGAGAGATATCTCATTCTATCATTCATTAATGCTATGTTCGCAACCAATCTGTTATACATTCAAATTTTCAGAATCAAGAATACGTTCACAATGACTGAGTTGCGAGAACTTCAGGAGGAGTATATTGCTCTTGAGGAAAAGCAAAATGAAATGGAATCATACCCAGTTGCGAACACAAGTTCAAAAGCAGCGAATGCAAGCTTGTTACCTAAGTTGATAAATACAGTGGCGAGCACTTCGCAAGGACAACAAGAAAGGATAATGGGAGATAGTCAACAGAAACTAGTAGCTATGGGAAGTCGTGATCAAGAAGAATTCGAGAGAGAAAGAAATTTCTATAGCCGTGGTGGAAATAACAAAATTCAAAGACTTGACCGACCCACAAGAAACTTATGGAGGTCAGAGGCAAAACCATCATAGAGGACGGGGAAGTCATAAGATAATATGGGAAGAAATCAAAATGCCACCACTGAATGCTAGTGTGGAGAAAATATTGGAAGCTATAATCTTGATGGAAAACATACCCGCGCCATGGAACATGGGGAGTGAACCACCTCCAAGCGACAGAAGTCATGAATTTTGTTCTTATCACCATTTTCATGGACACTCAACAAATGATTGCAGAAATATAAAAAGAATCATCCTCGAGAATGATAGATCAAGGGAAACTAAATCATTTTCTAAAAAACCAACCTCAGTCTCAACCATTACCACCACCGCCAGAAATTCGCAGGGTAAATACAACAAAAGGAGGAGAAACATTTGTAATAGAAGTTGGAGCAAAGGCAAACAATCTGTTTTGTCACTCTATTACCTTTTCATGTGACGCATCCTAGTCTTTCTCACAAATCAGACAATATCTCTATATCTTGGCCAACTCGTCTAAAGAGAATATTTATCTCTAAACACATCATCACAAAGGCTGACTCAGCTTCACACAAATGGGGGGATATCAATTAGGGTTTTGGTCCGGCGGTCTATGGCACGTGTGAAAAATACCCGGCCTATTTCTCACCGCAGAAAAGAGTAAACGCGCTGGAATAATGAGATAAACTCAACCTAGTTTATCTCTATTCCTGAAGAGACATGAGAATTACTCCGCATGACACAGAAAGCAATCCCTATCTTCACCGACCTGAGATTAGAGAATTCAGCTATAAATAGGTCATCTATTTCTTCAAGCTATCACAACTTTGTCAAAAAACTCTCAGAGCAATTCTTCTTCAAACCTAGAATTCTCTGATCTCTCTCTTCATCTGCTTTCATCCCTAATACCAGCCCTAAGCCTCTTCCATGTGACTGAAACATCCTTTGAATGGCCACTGTGCGTGGTTTAGGCGAAGACTGTTCGTGCTCAACCACCCATAACTCACTTTCAGAAACCCTAGAATCCCACTTCTAACTTCTCTTAGATTTTAGGTAACTACATTTTGGCGACCACAGTGGGAGGTTGTCCATTCAGTTACAGATCTCAATCATGGTCACCATTAAGAAGGATGATCATTCCACCAATCCTAACACAAAAAATGTTCCATTGATTCAGTCTCTGTAAATCCATTACAGACTTAGTCGAGGGAGTTATTCATACCAGAATTTTCTCTCTCTTTTGATTTTGACCTTAGTGATTAGGTTAGTGCGTCTCGGATCACCTGGATCTCTTCCTGCATAATAAAACGCCCCAGTAACCTATTTTCATGAAAATCTACCATTAATCCTTGAAAACGTTGGGTAAAGACCAAGGCGGGCTCTTGGGGAATCAACAGAATCTTGCAAAATATTAGATCGATATCCATACTTAAAATGCCTTCAAAGTTACCAGTAGGGATAGACCCAACAAATATATATCGAGCAGACGTTTCTTAAGAAGGAGTACTAAAACTGCTGAAAATAACACGGACGGGATCTAGTCTGTCTGCAATCGACCTTACCGGAAAAGATGAAGCTTGTTACGAATGCGACAGAGCAAATGAGAAACCATCCAGTCGACCTTATCACTCTCAAGGACCTTAAGGACCGGATAACGCTCTAAACTTGGAGATTCTGACGAATATTTTCTCCAAAATTCGTTTAGGTCAAGGGTCCTCAACCTGATCACAGGGGACTCGGGAAGTTTACTTTACTTTACTATTTTACTTATACTCTTTCATTGTATATCCGGTTAACCTCGTTCTTTTTCCATTGGATTCGTATTTTCATCATCTATAGGATAAAGTTAGCAAACACTTGGAAATTCTCCAAAAATTCATGACCTAGTCAAATATGTTGCAGCGCCACATACGGTCATAAATCGCAAGACAAGATACAACTTGGATCTCTTCCTGCTTCAGAGGATCATGACCAGAACGAGACAAGGAATAAGGCGAGGTTATATCCCAAGATGAATATCAACCAAAACTCATACATATCCGAAGATGCAAAGCCGCTGGTCGATATGTTACCTCAACACCGGTTCTTTAAGAAAGAAGAGGAACTACCTCTAGCCATTATATGACCAAGTCCCGATGAGCCTCCATCTCAGCTACACAAAAGATTATATATCCAGTTTCATTTGCCGATGGGACCTCAGTTCGCCCAAGATAGAGAAGGAGAATATCTTTGCAGTCAAATCTATCAAGGGAAAAGAAATCCATAGTAATACTCGTGAGGCCAACAATTCTGATAAAGGCTCCATTACTCGACATACAGCCACAAGGCCCACAACCAACTACTATCACTAAAATAAACATGGGAAGGATGCGAGATCGTGAATCCATAACAAACACTACTCATCCAATTGCTTACTAGCAATTCCCTAAGTCAAAATCTTATATTGAAAAACCGGCTCAATAAGCTTCCCCATGTGTCAGAGTTAGACGTGATGACTAAAGTACAAGATACATCTTCCCCCAGTCCCAGAAGGTGTCTACTAATCTCGAGGTCGTTTGGCCATCTCCCAGAAGTATAGTTCCCAGTAAAGAAGTTGCAATGCAAATTCACATGAGTCCCTGTCAAGACACCTAGCAGAAACAAAACAATGACTTTATCTTATATCTAAAGATTCAATCTCAAAAAAATATAAAGGTCTTACCCCAATGATCAAACATCTCCAGTAAACGAGAATCCATATTCATACAACAAACTGGGGACTGACGAAGAACCGTGCATCAGGCATCTTTGTGACTAATAAAAGGCGGCTCAAACATCCAACTCCTAGATGAAAGACTCTTACACCATTAACCCAGAGATTCCGTGTGAAAAACAAATTGGTAGAATTCAGAATGCTTCAAGTTAGAGACTTCTCACTAGAGGTGTATGAATGAGAATTAGATATCCTGTCCGAGCCTCAGCTCCCACGGCCGACCCTCAGGCGCAATCGCTTCAACCCTTGATATCAAACAAAGAACTACGGGATGCTATCCCACGGGAATGAACTCAATCCATGACAGAGATGCCGAAATACTTCTATAAGTCAAAATCAGGTTTTGTCGCATCCAGAGAATGACTCACCCATCTAGGGTTTCCATCACGATCAAGCAAGCTAGGTTTTACAAAACCCCGTATAAGAATTTCAGAGAGGAAGCATGTACCAAGATTACCCTAACGCGTTAGAATCGTTTCTCTACTCAAGATTCAAGGCTGAGACAAACTAGGGTTGGCGTTGGGTCAAAAAGAGTCTGTGGCTTATTTTTGCTCAAACCGCTTCATACTTCATCCAGCCACCTCGAAAAACTGGGAAAAAATGGGTTGAGAATTCGACAATACGCCATTGATAAAAATTATTTGTTTACGTATCTCCTACCATGTGTCAAAAGGGCATGATGTTTCAAAACATTATCCAAGAGATATCATCAAGACACTTGAAGGAATTGTTGCTAAATAGCTCTGGATTCCGAGTTCAACTTCATATGGACATATCACCGGAAAAAAAAGCTCCAAATCCTAATTTTTCTCTAATAGATGAAGGTTGGGTCTTTTCTGTTCGATAGTTTGGGTCAACCACCGAAATCGGACGTCAAACGAAGTTTTTACAGCCTCCGGAGTCAAGATCAAGCAAGGAAGAACTTTCTATTACGAATTTAACTCCGGGTTTCATATACTCTCATACACAACTGATCAAGCTAGGTTTTGCACAAATTAAAACTCATGATGGTCCCCTTCCTTTACCAAATGCATACATAAAAGGTCTAGAGGCGAAATTACCAACATTTAAGGAAATCATCTGGCAGCAGTGGCCTCTACCTCTCGGGAAGAAAACTCTCTCTTCTTTTTTAAGGCCTCCATATCCTTTCCTCCACGTCTCCTCAGATACCGGTATCTCTTACATAAGGGCCTCTCTAAGAAATGAAGACCGGAGTTTAGCTTGTTCAAGGCAGTTCCAACAGAATCCAGCGACTCTCGCGACTACCTCACATTAAAAGCAAAGATTTTCACGAGTTGTCATCAAGTTTCCCATATTTACAAGATCCTTAAAAGAAAGGCCGTTCAGAGTTATCATTCTCATGACATTAAATCCTCCAAAAAGTGTTTCATCCGAAGTCAAAGAAGACATGAGGCCCGTAAAATCACCCTCAGCTCGGTCGGTTGTCTCTCTGCACCCTGAACCTCTTTTCGAAAGGCCCTCTAAAATTGTTGAAGCATGCCTCATCTTCATTCTACCAAAGTCAAACTCATTCTCGCCATGAGGAGTACTTGTCTCCATAAAAGTCTCGTTTTCCATGCAACTCTATAAGCGAGAGAGAAATTAGAAGACATACACTAAGAGAGTGAAGACACATGGCATATACATAGGGTCTGTAATTATGGTTTTCTTGTGTTGTGAAGTTTCAAGCTTTATGAGCAAAAGTCGAAACTTGCTCTCATTCCTATATAACTATCCTTATTTCAATCTCAATAAACCAATTCCATATCCCCAAGGATACTCACGGATTCATTTGGGTCCATACTTTCACAAGGGATCAAGCAGAGTACGTTTTCTGGAAACCAAAGAGTAAAAACGTATAATCATACCACGGACGTGTCTCTGGCCTAAGGATACAAAATTCACGACCTAGACAAAGATAAGGAAGGGTAGTGAAGTCATAATACTCCAAGGGGTTATGCTTGAAGCAAGAGAACTCTTTAAGAGTCACTCCAAGGGGTTATGCTTGAAGCAAGAGAATACTTTAAGAGTCCAACTGAAACAAGGATTCCTTTGGTAATTAGGATTGATGTACATTACAGCGCGGAGACTTGAAAACTAATGTCAAACCATAAGGAATTCCGGGGTACTTCTTGAAGCAAATATGTTTATCTATGTCTTACCAGAAACATACCAAAAGGGAGCCTCAAACGGAAAAACGATCTAGGATATGTGGTCCCAACACCGAAGTAAGGGCAATCTGAAAACTCCTGAAATTTTTATACGAGATTTCTGAAGTCAAAAGTATACACGGATATGATTGAGCAAACGAACTCGGAATCAAGTGATTCTTCTTGCATTAGAAATATTATCCTCTCACCTTTAAATTTTGGAACCCTGAACCTTTAAATTCTATGCAAGCCTATCAAAACTGAAGTTTTCTGACGAACACCCAAAGGAAGAGTCCTAATACAAACAAAATGTCTGAAAGAAAGATGGGACGACCTCCATACCTAGGTCACGCCCAAAAGAGGTGGAAAAGAGTTTTATTTTCAAGCCTAGCTCAAAAGGGAAGCCACAAGAAAAAGGAAAAGGAATTAGAGTTAAAAGAGGAAATTAGAGGAATTTGGATCAAATAAGGAAATTGAGGGTTTTCTTTCTTATAAAATCCCTCCAAGCCGTGAACATGTAGTTGCAGGAAATCCTACACTACACCCCTCACTAGAATCCACACAACTAAGACATTTGAAGATGAACAACTATGATTTTTATTGATTAATTCTTTGAATGTTTACAAGATATAATGGAAAAGAGCTAAAGAAATTACAATCACCACAAACTTTCTCTCTCCTAATGACTTGCCTAACACTCGGAAAAAGATCCCTCACAACAGACTTGCTCGACTCTTTATATAGGGTAGTACACAATGGATGACAGCTAATCTGTCCTTTATTTTCGGGAATGACTTGCAAAATATCGCAAGTGTACAAATATATAATCTCGCAACTCTTCTAAATCTCGCTAGGTCTTCACATTTTTCTCGTGTTTTAGCTGTCGTCATTCATTGTGTCATTCATATTATTCGTTTGCGACACTTTCGCAATGCTGTCGTTTATTGATCTCGCGAAGTATTGATGTCGCGATATTCTGATCCTACATCTTGCCTCTTCTCATGTCTTCTCTGCGAAGAAGAGAATGTCATGAGAATTAGTATTTTAAAATGCCGCAAATCGTTCATATTTATACATTACGATCCCGTACTTTTACACAGAATTTATTACACATGTTTCTTCTTCCAATCTTTTCTTGACACGTCTCTTTCAACCGTTTTTTCTTGACCATTCACGACCCCTCTCGCATTAAATGCATTTATCTTCTCGAGAATTCTTCTTTATATATAGTTTTCTCACCCTCCTCTTCTTATGATCTTTGAGACACTCATCTGCGACCGTTGATGAAGTTAGGGTTTTGAAGAGGTGCGCAGGCATCACTCTTCAGCTTGGTCGAAACCAAGCATGGGATACAACTTTGGCCTAACCGACCATACATGCGTGTAGATGGCATGATGGTGTAGGCGCCTATACCCCATTACCTCATGAAAGTATGATCTGGGTCACTCAATTCATCCAGTAAAATCAAGTGATCGAGATCGACTTGCGACCAAAAACTAGTGCCGCAAGGGCCGCACGTCACGCCCTCTTCAAAGCGCACGTTCCAAGACGACCAATCTTGGTCGGTCTTGGCCGATTGGCCTGGTGTGAAGGTGGTAGGCTGATGTTTACGCCTATACCTGAATATCCCATGAAAACATGATCTGAGCCATCCAAATCGTCCGGCGAAGTTGAGTGGTCGAGATCAGTTTGCGGTTTGGGAGGTGTGACCACGCTAGTTTGAGCGTGCGTTTTGGATTAGCCGGGCATGATATGCCTTGGCCGTCGGGTTAGGGAATAGATGGGTCCACGGTGGTCATGATGGTATGACCGAACACGCTTAATCTAATCTTGGACCCTCCATTCATGCTAGGAGAAGATGTACGCTCGTGATGCTCAAAACCCTAATTTTGGGTTTCAAAGTCGTGCGTCATCTCTTGTTTGGGCGACGATTTTGTCACGACCAAACATGGTTGGTCTTGACCGATTGGTCAAGTGTGTAGGCGGGCCCACGGTGATCGTGTTGACATGCTCTGGGCCCTTTGAATCTACATCTACACCCTCCATCTTTACCGGCGAAGATGGATGGTTGAGACTGTTTTGCGACACATGTAATATGCCGCAAACCTAATTTAGGGTTTTCCGTCCATAATGCTTGGTATGAACGTTTTTTTGGCAAGCTAGGCCAATGGCCGACCGTGCGGGTTCCGCATTGGTTCGGCAGTGGATATTCCATACCGATTGGGGTGATGGAATTGATCCGGGTCATCCAATCATGCTTATGGAGTTGGATGATTGCGATCATATCCGGATCGATACGGTCAATCCGGATGCTCAATCGGGCTAGTATAACACACCGAGAGGGGCTCAATCGGGCTAGTATAACACACCGAGAGTCACCAGACGGGTATTTCGTACATGGTTTCATTATAGTGCTTGGAGGTTCGTGTTACTCGTAAGAGTAACACTCGGTCGTCATGCCACACCGATAATGAGTCTGGAAATACAAGGCTGATTAGAAATTCACAGGATGGGATTGTTGCCACATGCTCCAACCTGGAGGAATTTCATGTATTCACGGAATGGGATTGTTGCCACATGCTCCATTCTTGGTGAATTAAGTGAGGGAGTATCCAACACTTATTAATGGCTTTATCTTTTACAAGATGTCAGCACATAATTTTTTCGGTTTTTACAATTTTAACCTTAAATAAAAATCCACCATCAACAACTGGTAATCGTTATTATGCAAAGTAGGTACTACGGGTAGGTGGTTGATTCCACGAAGAACTGGGCGTTATGGTTTCTTCCGAGATCCAAAAGTTACATGCCGAGGTGACCAAAGGTCCTTCCGCGGACGTGGTCAAACAACAAGAAGCGTAGGTCGAAAGGCTGTCCAAAGAGTTGGAGCTGAAACAGGCGGTCCTCCAAATGACGAAGGACGCCTTCTTCGAGAAGAGCAAAACACCGTTGAATGGCTTCCTTTGAATGCACTTCATCTTCCAAATTCTTCATTTTTTTTTTTTTTTTTTCGAAAGGCAAATGGAACGCCTGGCTTATGGTTTTGATTTTCTGGATTTTTGTATTGATAGACAAGTGTTACCTATGAGGGTTTTGGATTATTATTCTGGATGAACTGTTTTAGGATGATCCCGTTTTTGTTTATGATTGTAAGTAACACAAATATCCCAGGGAAGATATGAAAACATGAACGTTGGGTGTCGGTAGATGACATGGGATGAAGCATAACATGGCTATCGGTTTTATCATTCCCGTGAAAACTTGAAATAGTAAACCATGTATTTTTTCTAGGCAAGACTTACTCGGTTTTGTGGATCTGCTAACGAAAACGAGTCAGGTGCAAGTCCAACTTTCGTGGGAAACACCGCAATTGTGGAAAGTCCCAGTCGTCCCCGAGTCACTTGATGATCGAGTCGTCGATCCCTGAGCGGATCGTTTTGCTTTTAACCTCTGGGAAGTCCCCAATTGCCCATTGCCGCGTCAAGACTGGTTGGATCGTTCGCTTTTAAACTCTAGGCAGTCCCCAGTCATCCCTTGTCGTGTCAAGACTGATAATCGGGTTGTCTGGTAACTAAGTCGTCGATCCCTGAACGGATCGCCTGCTTCAACCGTCTTGATGTCTGGGTCAAAACATGAAATCGATGGTCGAAAATTGACATTGTAACCGAAAGATCAATCTCCCACTGTGGTCGCCAATTGTTTGAGGGTGAAAATGGTTTCTGCCGATTTTGGTAATTTCGGGAGTGTGGGTGAGAAACGAATTTAAACCCTAAACAATGTACTGCACGGGAGTACTTTAGATTCGAGAGATCAATCTGTACAAATCCCGCCTAAACCAAGAAATGGTCGTTCCAGACTTGCTTCGGTCACAAAGAGGAGGAGAATGGGTTGGTTTTGGGGAGGGAAGCAAAGAAAGTGTTGAGACCAGGTTGATTCTGGAAGAGTAGTGGTTTCACGACTTGTATCAGAAAATGGGAAGCTAACCAATGGGAGAGCTTAGCCAAACGTTTTTCTGAGTGTTGTCTGATCCTTGACCGAACTTGTTCTTCTTTGTGGAAATAGGTAAGACCTATTTATACAAGTCTGAGTGAAACGTACTCTGGTCTCATTAAGGAATGGAATAATGGGTGAGTAAATGGGAGGAGGTGGTATCTGTTAACGCATGGAATTGATGTTCCATAAAAGAAAAGCGTTTCACCATTACTTCCCTATTTACTTAACCGCTTCATCCTTATTAAACTTTCTTATTACGGACGTAGTGTACGCCGCACGCTGTAAACCGCCAAACCAAAACCTAAAGAAGATCCCCCAGTTTGTGGTTTGATGTCTCGAACGTTTTCGTGAAAACATGTAACATGGTTGTTGCTTGGCAAGTCGAGCTTGGGTGACTTGCTAGCTTGGCGACCTTCGACGGTCGAGATTTTGTATCTTAAGCAGAAAGGTAGTCGTTGATCGTTGCACGCTTCCGTTTTTGATAGCTGTGTATGGAAGGCCAGCATGATGACACGGCAAAGTTGGCATGCCTTGGCGTGGTTTGGCGTGGCCAAACTAGACTTTGGGTCAAAGGTTACCATGCGTTGTCTGGTAACCTTGGACGGCTAGGACTTGCTCCTGAAATTGAAGGGTGACCGTTGATTGTCGCATGCCTTCGTTTTAGTAGCCGCATAGGGAAGGCTAGAATGGTGGCGCGGCTGGGTTGGCATGCCATTGGCATGGCATGTCTTGGTGCGGTTTGGCGTGGCCAAACTAGGGTTTTGGTTCAAAGGTTACCATCCGTTGTCTGGTAACCTTTGACGGCTAGGATTTGCTCCTGAGATTGAAGGGCTATCGTTGATGGCCGCACGCCTTCGTTTTGGAAACCCTAATTAGCGCCCTTTACTAGAATCGCTGTAGAATTCTCGTACGGACTCGGATTTTGACGGTCCGACCCTCAAATCGACCGGAAAAGAATTTCCTATCTCTCTAAGTGGGGATATTTAGGTTTTGAACTCGTTCGAGAGATGAAAACAGCCTGACAGTAAACCTCGGGAAGAATTCAGGAGGGATGTTGCGGGCCCGAGGAGGCATAGTTTAGGCGCGGCCAAAATTAGGGTTTTGGCATTGGGCCAAACGTTACCATGCGTTGGATGGCGACCATGGACGGCTAAGATTTGCATCTAAGGTGGTAGGGTGGCCGTTGATTGTTGCACGACTTCGTTTTAGTGGCCGCATAAGGAAGGCCAGCGTGGTGGCGCGGCAAGGTTGGCATGGCATGCCTGGGCGCGGTTTGGCATGGCCAAACTAGGGTTTCGTCCCAAAGGTTACCATGCGTTGTCTGGTAACCTTGGATGGCTAGGATTTAATCCTGGTATTGAAGGGGGACCGTCGCACGCCTTCGTTTTAGTAGCCGCATAGGGAAGGCCAGCATGGTGGCGCGGCTAGGTTGGCATGCCTTGGCACGGTGTGGGTCTGGCCAAACTTAGGATTTCGGGCCAAAGGTAACCATGCGTTGTCTGGTAACCTTGGATGGCTAGGATTTGATCCCGGGATTGAAGGGGAACCGTTGATTGTCGCACACCTTCGTTTTAGTAGCCGCATAGGGAATGCCAGCATGGTGGCGCGGCTAGGTTGGAATGCCGTGGGTATGGCATGCCTTGGCGCGGTTTGGGCGTGGCCAAACTTAGGATTTCGGGCCAGAGGTTACCATGCGTTGTCTGGTAACCTTGGATGGCTAGGATTTGATCCTGGGATTGAAGGGGGACCGTTGAATGTCGCACGCCTTCGTTTTAGTATCCGCATAGGGAAGGCCAGCATGGTGGCGCGGCTAGGTTGGCATGCCGTGGGCATGGCATGCCTAGGCGCGGTTTGGGCGTGGCCAAACTTAGGATTTCGGGCCAGAGGTTACCATGCGTTGTCTGGTAACCTTGGATGGCTAGGATTTGATCCTGAGATTGAAGGGGGACCGTTGATTGTCGCACGCCTTCGTTTTAGTAGCCGCATAGGGAAGGCCAGCATGGTGGCGCGGGTAGGTTGGCATGTCGTGGGCATGGCATGCCTTGGTGCGGTTTGGGCATAGCCAAACTTAGGATTTCGGTCCAAAGGTTACCATGCGTTTTCTAGTAACCTTGGATGGCTAGGATTTGATCCTAGGATTGAAGTGGGACCGTTGATTATCGCACGCCTTCGTTTTAGTAGCCGCATAGGGAAGGCCAGCATGTTGGCGCGGCTAGGCTGGCATGTCGTGGGCATGGCATGCCTTGGCGCGGTTTGGGCGTGGCCAAACTTAGGATTTCGGGCCAGAGGTTACCATGCGTTGTCTGGTAACCTTGGATGGATAGGATTTGATCATGAGATTGAAGGGGGACCGTTGATTGTCGCACGCCTTCGTTTTAGTAACCGCATAGGGAAGGCCAGCATGGTGGCGCGGCTAGGTTGGCATGTCGTGGGCATGGCATGCCTTGGCGCGGTTTGGGCGTCGCCAAACTTAGGATTTCGGGCCAAAGGTTACCATGCGTTGTCTAGTAACCTTGGATGGCTAGGATTTGATCCTGGGATTTAAGGGGGACCGATGATTGTCGCACGCCTTCGTTTTAGTAGCCGCATAGGGAAGGCCAGCATGGTGGCGCGGGTAGGTTGGCATGCCGTGGGAATGGCATGCCTTGGCGCGGTTTAGGCGTGGCCAAACTTAGGATTTCGGGCCAGAGGTTACCATGCGTTGTCTGGTAACCTTGGATGGTTAGGATTTGATCCTAGGATTGAAGGGGGGACCGTTGATTGTCGCACACCTTCGTTTTAGTATCCGCATAGGGAAGGCCAGCATGGTGGCGCGGCTAGGTTGGCATGCCGTGGACATGGCATGCCTTGGCACGGTTTGGGCGTGGCCAAACTTAGGATTTCGGGCCAAAGGTTACCATGCGTTGTCTGGTAACCTTGGATGGATAGGATTTGATCTTGGGATTGAAGGGGGAACATTGATTGTCGCATGCCTTCGTTTTACTAGCCGCATAGGGAAGGCCAGCATGGTGGCGCGGCTAGGTTGGCATGTCGTGGGCATGGCATTCCTTGGCGCGGTTTGGGCGTGGCCAAACTTAGGATTTCGGGCCAAAGGTTACCATGCATTGTCTGGTAACCTTGGATGGCTAGGATTTGATCCAGGAATTGAAGGGGGACCATTGATTGTCGCACGCCTTGGTTTTAGTAGCCGCATAGGGAAGGCCAACATGGTGGCGCGGCTAGGTTGGCATGCCGTGGGCATGGCATGCCTTGGCGCGGTTTGGGCGTGGCCAAACTTAGGATTTCGGGCCAAAGGTTACCATGCGTTGTCTGGTAACCTTGGATGGCTAGGATTTGATCCTGGGATTGAAGGGGGACCGTTGATTGTCGCACGCCTTCGTTTTAATAGCCGCATAGGGAAGGCCAGCATGGTGGCGCGACTAGGTTGGCATGCCGTGGGCATGGCATGCCTTGGCTGGGTTTGGGCGTGGCCAAACTTAGGATTTCGGGCCAAAGGTTACCATGCATTGTCTAGTAACCTTGGATGGCTAGGATTTGATCATGGGATTGAAGGGGGGCCGTGATTGTCGCACGCCTTCGTTTTAGTTGCCGCATAGGGAAGGCCAGCATGGTGGCGCGGCTAGGTTGGCATGCCTTGGCGCGGTTTGGGCGTTTCCAAACTTAGGATTTCGGGCCAGAGGTTACCATGCGTTGTCTGGTAACCTTGGATGGCTAAGATTTGATCCTGGGATTGAAGGGGGGCCGTTGATTGTCGCACGCCTTCGTTTTAGTATCCGCATAGGGAAGGCCAACATGGTGGCGCGGCTAGGTTGGCATGCCGTGGGCATGGCATGCCTTGGCGCGGTTTGGGCGTGGCCAAACTTAGGATTTCGGGCCAAAGGTTACCATGCGTTGTCTGGTAACCTTGGATGGCTAGGATTTGATCATGGGATTGAAGGGGGACCGTTGATTGTCGTACGCCTTCGTTTTAGTAGCCGCATAGGGAAGGTCAGCATGGTGGCACTGCTAGGTTGGCATGCCGTGGGCATGGCATTCCTTGGCGCGGTTTGGGCGTGGCCAAACTTAGGATTTCGGGCCAACGGTTACCATGCATTGTCTGGTAACCTTGGATGGCTAGGATTTGATCCTGGAATTGAAGGGGGACCATTGATTGTCGCACGCCTTCGTTTTAGTAGCCGAATAGGGAAGTCCAGCATGGTGGCGCGGCTAGGTTGGCATGCCGTGGGAATGGCATGCCTTGGCGTTGTTTGGGCGTGGCCAAACTTAGGATTTCGGGCCAAAGGTTACCATGCGTTGTCTGGTAACCTTGGATGGCTAGGATTTGATTCTGGGATTGAAGGGGGACGTTTGATTGTCGCACGCCTTCGTTTTAGTAGCCGCATAGGGAAGGCCAGTAAGGTGGCGCGGCTAGGTTGTCATGTCGTGGGCATGGCATGCCTTGGCGTGGTGGTGCTGCTGGGCACGGAGGTGCGGCTGGCATGCCTTGGCGCGGTGGTGCTGTTGGGCACGGAGGTGCGGCTGGCATGGCTGGCATGCCTTGGCGCGGTGGTGCTGCTGGGCACGGAGGTGCGGCTGGCATGGCTGGCATGCCTTGGCTCGGTCGCATGAGAATTTTAGGGTTTTGTACAGGTGATGTCAATCAATGTTAGGGGTTCTGTCGTGGAACATGATACATACAAAGAAAAAGGTACCCTGGTAATTCTTACGTAAGCATGCTGGTTGATTCGATAAATGTGTTAATGGTCAATAAATGCGCTAGAGGTCATCGTGACGTCATGCCAGGTGCATAGTTTTACGATTTTAACCCTAAGCTAAAAACCACCATCAACACCAACACATATTTCGAGAAATAGATAGGCGAGATAAACTCGACTCGAAATAGCAAATGTGTATAATCAAAGTCTATATAGCAAAACGACTTTGTCTCAAAATAGGAGATAGAGTAGATAGACTTTTGAGTGATAGATAAGTTCAAGTCTCCACATACCTTTTAGTCGATGAAGTTCCACCAGTTCCTTGAGTAGTCCTTCATCTTGTATGATGATTGCCATGGAGTTCTTGAGCTCAACTACACTTTCTATCCTAGTCCGAGACTTAGCTATAGTAGACTAGAAATCAAGACTTATAGTTTTGATCACTAACATTGACAAACATGCTTGAGATAGAAACGCATGCGAGTTCGACCGAGCAATGCTCTAACAATAAACTCTAAGATGATACAAGCTGATAAGAATGTGTTATCTGCTACTTTATTATCTGACAGTAATCCAGAAGACATTCAAATTTTAAATAAATTGGTGACAGCTAGGGGAATACAAGAACTTATATCTCATCAACAAAGAGAACTTCTTCATCAAAAATCCAGGATTAAATGGCTAAAGGAAGGTGCTGCAAACACAAGTTTCTTTCACACAAGTATGAAGATCAAAACTGCTCACAATACTATTTCTGAAATTGAGACTGAAAATGGTTCATTAGTTGCAAATCAGAATGGAAATTTCTGAGACTCTAGTAAAGTTCTTTGAAGCAAAGTTCAAATACACATAAGTACAAATTTCATAGGGATTAATGAATGTAATCCCTGAGATTCTGAGCAATGGACACTACACCAAATTCCCGGATTAGTAACAGCAATTCGTAACGGCTTTGTAGCCGTTACGAAATTCCCGTTACAAATGGCCGTTACGAAAAATTTGTAACAGCCACTAGCCGTTACGAATTTTCCAAAAATTCGTAACAGGGGACAGCCATTACGAAAAAAAAATTTAGGCGTGCTAGTCACACGCTTGGTCACACTAGGGTCGTAACACTTGGGGTTTGTGCGTGTGCAATTCACACGCGTGCTATTATGTTTCTACCCAAGATCAGTAATACTAGAGGATATTTCCTCCCATGTGTGCCTCTCTTCATCCCATGCCTTGGTGAATCGACAGATTTCATTTTCATTTCTCATTTCTCATCTTCTCTCTTTCTCTTTTCTGCTCCTGCCTCTCTCCCTCTTTTTCTCTTCACTGAAGATTCACGGATCTTCATCTGTGCTCAGTTGGGTTTCGATTTAACATCTTTTTTCTTATATCTGTGTTATGATTTCTTGTGTAAGTTTGTTAATTGATTTTTGGGTTAAATTTATTAATCAGATTTTAGGGCTTCAGTATTTCATCAATCATCTGTTAATCTCTCTCTTTTCTCCTCCAGCCTCTCCTCTTCACTCTCCAACTGAAGATTTCAGTTCTTCAATCATCTGTTAATCATCTTCATCATCAGTTTAAGGTTTCGATTTCAGTTTCATCATCATCAGTTTTAGGGTTTTATCTAATTTTTATCATTGAAGAGCTGATCTTCGATCATCTTTAGCGAGTATAGGGTTTCCATTTCACGAGATCTGTGTAAGTATTTATAAATCTGTAAGATTCATTGTTGTTCATCGATTTTGGGGTTTCAGTTTTGTTTAATCAAATTTTAAGGTTTCAATTTTTCAATCGATTGTTACTCGTTTTGATTTTCAATTTCTAACTTTCTCCTCTATCTGCCTTCTTTCTCCACTGAAAACCCTAGCTTTCTCGAACTGCTGCTCCGTTGATGATATTAGGGATTTGATTTGGAGGATTTGATTGGGGATTTTGTTGGGATTTCACTAAATGGATGTAACTTTCAGGTGAATGAAATGGTAATGTATTTGTTGAAATACCACTATTGATTATTTCGTTGTAACAACGAAATTGGGCAATTCGTATTGTGTTAGATTCTTTATTGTTGAATCTTGTATGTGTTAAGTTTAAAAAAGAATTTTGAAGGTATTGATAATGAAGAGATTTTCTGATGTGTAAAGTTTTTTGTGTCTGCTTAAGCCTTAATGTAGGATGGACATTGGAGATGACAGAAATGTTGATCTCAAAGAGTGTCCCAGATCCAAGCTTCAACAACAATGCATCAAGTATCTGCATAATTATGCACAGACTTAATTGAGAGAGTTTTGAAAGGCTTAAAGAGATTAGATACCAATGAATTCTGTATGGTTTATGGTAACATATTGCTATATACATGATACATCTCAACAACTCCCTAATCTTTCACCTGAGCATGATTTTCGCAGAGATTGCAGGGTACTAATTTGTGTTTCCCTAGTCATCTGTTCCTTACCTGTATATTTATTGATTTAGATTTTGTTTAATGGACTGAACAGGTTAATAAACTGTGTGCCTATGCGTATCTACAATGCTGCCAAGGAAATAAAGAAAGACTAAGAAGAGGAGCACGTAGTGCAATCACTATAGTTAAAACAACATATCTCGTTTTTTTGGGTCTTGTACTACTGCACTAGAAAAGTCAAGATAATTTGTTAATAATGTTTAGTTTTCCTTGCTTTCACAGGAAAGTATGACTAATGAGGGTGAGGAGTCAAGAAATCCCCATCACAGATATTATGCTTTCACAGGCTTAGAATCATAAAAAACGAGAAAAAGTTTTCAATTAGAAATGAAATTCATCTCTGAAACAAGAACTCAAATTCTTGTGATTGGTGTTCAATTAGAAATGTGTTAGTTACAACTTTGTTTTTGTTCGTCACTTTGTTTGTCCTACAAGATACACCGAACCTTCATTGTAATCCGCCTTGAAAGTTCTTGCTTGTGCGATTAAGCACGTGTCTCGAAATTCTCTCTAAATTGCACCATTTTACCTCTTTCTTTATACATTCCTTTCCATTATTCTCAAACTGTTTCACTAATCTTTGTACTTTCAACCTCACTCCGTTCGGTGGCTGCAGTTTGTCATTGGTGTGTCCTTGTTTACTCCTTGGGGAAACCAAAACCTTGGATTGATTATTTGAGTTTTGTTCTATACAGTAGTCTACTAACTTAATTAATATTGTTCCTTTTCAAAGTACTAGTTATAATCTTATAAATGGTTAGTGTTACATTGTTATGTTAGGTCATATTGCATTCTCAAATTAGCAGCCACCATACCCTGGTAATATCTGGGATGCCTCATGTGTATGGTTCCTTATCTCTCTTGTAATGAGTTTGATCATTTTTATATTTTCAGATGTGTCACAAGCATGGGGTTATGCATAGAGACCTCAAATCGGAGAATTTTTTATTTGCAAACAAGAAGGAAACATCACCACTGAAAGCCATTGATTTTGGTTTGTCCGTATTTTTCAAACCTGGTATTGCCTTCTACTAAGGTCCAAGAGTTCTGCATTATTTATTTGGGTGGCTATCCTATCAGTCATAGCTCTCCTTTTCTTCATTCCTCGTGCCACAACTTAATTTGAAGGTGAGAGGTTTACTGAGATAGTTGGAAGCCCTTACTACATGGCGCCAGAGGTTCTAAAAAGGAATTATGGCCCGGAGGTTGATGTATGGAGTGCTGGAGTTATCCTGTGTATCCTACTTTGTGGTGTTCCTCCTTTTTGGGCTGGTTGGTTTATCTATAACTTGATTCTTGAAGACTCTAAATGTTTTCAAATTGGAATATATAGGCATAGGTGAAAATTTAAGCCAGATTAAAAGTATGTGCAAAATTTCACATGTGTGCGATAATACAAGGAGTGCACTCTCCTTCATATTAAGTAAATAGCATTGATCCACATAGGCCTACTAGTTTTCAGTTTTCTTTTTCCCTCTTTTCTATAAAATATATTTGGTAACATAGGTTTACAATTTATATGCAGAAACTGAACAAGGAGTTGCACAGGCGATTATCCGCTTCGTAATAGATTTCAATAGAGATCCTTGGCCCAAAGTTTGAGATAATGCAAAAGATCCGGTTAGCGGATGCTTGATCCCGATCCAAAAAACGTCTTTCAACTCAAGAAGTACTAGGTAAATATTACTTATATTACTCGATGGATGTTTAATGTTTAGTTCTTCATTTAAGTATTTGATATGGAATTACTTATATTGAAAATTTAAATTCTTTTAAAAAAATGATCAAGATAAATGGTCTGGAATCTATGAAAACGTGCCAAACTGAACTTTTCTCGGCCATCTTTTCTTGCAGATCATCCTTGGTTCTGAGAATGCCCATAAGGCTCCAAATGTTTCCCTGGGTGAAACCGTGAAATCAAGGCTCAAACAGTTCTCCATGTTGAACAAATTCAAAAAGAGAGCCCTAAGGGTAAGGGATTCCAGTTAATCTTTTTCTAACTATGGAATGGTTTTTCTAAAGTGACCCGGTTCGGGTACTCTACTTATCCGAAAGGAAAATTGTAAAATCTTCTTTGAGGACGGAATCGACAGTGAGGAATTGCATCACTTTCATAGGTGGTGGTGAGCATTTGTCTCGTGGAGGAAGTGGCTGATATAATAGAAGCATTCGATATGATGGACATTAACAACAATGGCAAGATTACTCTTTCGGGAGCTGAAGTCGGATTCGCACAAAATTGGGCATCGATTTCATATTCGGATCTTGAGATACTAATGGAAGTTGTAAGTGACATTAACACCTAAGATTGACTTTATAAGATCGCGTTACATCGCAATATTTTTCTTGAATTTTCTTCTTCTTTTGTCCAAATCGTTATAAAAGGCCATTTTATCATCATAATTTGCCATTTTATTATGGATCACCGATCAATGATATGCTTTGAGAACTTATTTGTTCCCTTGATTGTTGTTTTTTCAGTGATGTTGATGGAGATGGATGTCTCGATTACGGAGAGTTTGTTGCAGCTTGCGAGTCCATTTCCGAAAGATCGGCAATGATGAGCATCTACACAAAGCGTTCTCATTCTTTGATCAAAATAAGAGTGGGTACATAGAGATTGAAGAGCTACGGATAGCTTTGGCTGATGAGGTGGACCCTAACAATGACGAAGTCATCAATGCTATCATTCGTGACGTGGACACAGATAAGGTCTGTATTTGTAATGTTAATATCTTTATTTACTACTATCACTGTATGTTACTTCCAAAGTCACCGTGAAGCCATACACTTGTGAGTTTTGATATTCAATTCCAATGACTGGCAAGATGGGAAAATAAGTTATGAGGATGAATGGGTGAATGCATAGAAGGCAGTTCGCGAGCGTTTTATCCCTATCGAGCCTTCCGAATGTGGAACAGTTGAGGTTGGATATCTTTTCATTTGCTTCCAGGTAATGTCACGTTATATTTTGATCAATTCTGCTCTTTTAGTACTTTTTAAAGTTAATTTTATCATGTCTAATGTCTAATTAAGCTTCTTGGGTTTGTATTCAGGAGAGTGATGCTCAGGCAATCTACTTTGACGCCCATGTTCTCTTAAGTGTCTAACCTGACATTGTACTCCCTTGAAACTTGGTATTCTCTTAAGTTGTTCTTGTTGAAAGAATATGACTACTATTGTTGTTGAATGTGTGATTGGATTTGGTTGAATTGAATGAAATATTTTTTTTAGTAGTTATTTTTGCATTCAGGCGTGTTTCCGGGAAAAAAAAATGAACTGCCGGTAAATGTTGATCCGGTCAAAATTGGTCAGCATTGACTAATTTTGACCCGTTCAATGTTGACTGGCAGTAATTTTTTTGCTGTTACAAAAAAGTTCGTAACGGCTCGTCAACGTTACGACGGCGCTGTTGCAAAAAAAATTCGTAACGGCCTTTAGCTGTTACCACGTGGAAAATTCGTAACGGCTTACACCAGTTACGAGGGCCGTTACAACAGAAATTCGTAACGGCTACAAAGCCGTTACAAAAAAAATGTAACACCCACTTTTGCAACAGGCGAGGGCCGTTACAACCCGTTTTAGTAACGACCTGGTTCTGTTTCTAATCCCAGAATTTGGTGTAGTGGGAGATAGATATTTATTACTCAATTCCTTATGCAAATGAAATAAAGATTGCAGTTACTGAACTCGATCTTGATAGTTCTCCAGGTCCAGATGGCTTTGGTGGGTGGTTTTACAGGAAATGTTGGAATAATTGGAAATGATGTTATAAAGGCCATTCACTATTGTTGGAGGAGGTGTTATATTCCTAATGGGCTGAACTCTAACTTTCTAGTCTTGATATCTAAAGTGCAGAATGCAAAGAAGCCACAACAATTTAGACCAATTGGATTGGCCTCAGAAATGGTGAATGAGATGGACATAACTAGAAGGAAAAACTATTCAAAAACAAGGAACTTTCATCAAAGGCAAAAATATTTAAAAACAAATATTGTTGGCCTCAGAAATGGTGAATGAGATGGACATAACTAGAAGAGGTGGGAATGTTGCAATGAAGATTGATATCACTCAAGCTTTTGATTCAATCAACTAGGAGTTTTTATTTGAAGTCTTAAGGAGATTAGGCTTTTCTGGTAATTTCATTAAGTGTTTGGACACTTTATTATCATCTGCAAGAATTTCACTTCTGGTAAATTGGGGGCCAGCACGTTACTTTTCAACAAGTAGAGGGCTTTGAAAAACCGGGGTCTAACAACCACACCAAATATTTCGTTTAGGCAATCTGTATGGACAAACTCCAATATTATTCCAAGAGAATCAACTAGACGGTCAGACTCAATCAATGGAAATACATCCAAGAGTTGTATCTTAATTTCTCAATACAATCTGCAATCAAACAGAAGAAGTTCTGTGAGGCTGATTGAAATGAGAAATAACTTGAACGGTACCAAAGACCAATGTTCAAGTGTCAATCAATTTATATCAACAACCAAAGGTTGGATTATCTAATTGATTGAACTACGTACAACCTGTGATATTTCAATTATACAGAAAATATAATGCGGAAAAGAAATAACACAGACACCAGAAATTTTGTTAACGAGGAAACCGCATATGCAGAAAAACCCCAGGACCTAGTCCATATTTGAACACCACATTGTATTAAGCCTCTACAGACACTAGCCTACTGCAAGTTAACTTCGGGCTGGAATGTAGTTGATACCTAACCAATTTCACAATGATCAAGGTACATTCGCGTTCCTTACGTCTCTGAATCCCAGCAGGACTCTATGCACTTGATTCCCTTAGATGATCTCACCCAAAACTAAGAGTTGCTACGACCCAAAGTCAAAGACTTAATAAACAAATCCGTCTCACACAGAAAAGTCTATTGAATAGATAAATCTGTCTCCCACGGAAATACCTACGAGTTTTGTTCCGTCTTTTGATAAATCAAGGTGAACATGAACCAATTGATACACCTGACTTATATTCCCGGAGAACAGCCAAGTAATATCAATCACCTCACAATAACTTAACCGTATGGTAGCGGAACAAGTTATTGTAGAATCAAAAACGATGAGACGAAGATGTTTGTGACTACATTTTATCTGACCTATCGGAGATTAAATCTCGAGCAAATCTTAGAGAAGATAGTACTCAATACGATAGAACAAAGTAAGATCAGAACACGTAACTATAGAGAAAATAATTGGGTCTGGCTTCCCCAATGAAGTCTTCAATTCGTTAACCTATAATGGTTTTAGGAAAACCTAGGTTAAAGGAGAATCGACTCTAGTCACAACTAGTATCACCCGGGAGGTGTAGGGATTAGGTTTCCCAGTTGCTAGAGTTCTCCCTTATATAGTCTCCAAATTAGGGTTTGCAATCAATGTTACCTTGGTAACAAAGCATTCAATATTCACCGTTAGATGAAAACCTGATTAGACTCAAGCTAATATCTTTCAACCGTTAGATCGAACTTAGCTTGTTACACACAAATGTGAAAAAGCGGGGGTACAACAACCACACCCAACAATTCGTTTGGCAATCTTAATAGACAAACTCCAATATACTTTCAAGAGAATCAACTAGACAGTTAGACTCAATCTAGAGAAAAGTACAATTCTGATCACAAATGAACATAAATAGACTTGTTAGGAAAACTAACCCTAAAGAAACTTTGAAAAAGTCTTCACAGTTCACGTCCCAACATCTATCTTAACCAACAAAATACTCACTTGCTCAAAATAACTTTTAGTCATAAATGAAGAAAATAACCAACATATTTTACAGGACTTGAAAGACCTTGATGTGATCCTTATTCCAAGTCAACAATAAGGATTCATCTCATTACTATGATTAAATAGTAATGGAGTGAACACAACGTTCACTACTTCTGTCACAAGATGACATATCAAGGTTTGTTGGGTAAACAGATTTACCTCGTCTGATTTCTAAATCTTTTAGTCATCTTCTTCTTGTACTCAGTTGTTTGATGTTTCTCCATAGTCAGACTCATCCTTTGCATGCCATTTTGAAGTTTGGAAATTCTTTTGTTGTTCCTCTTGAATCTCCAACACTTACTTTGAATATGAATTGCACTTCCACAAAATGAGCAAAACAGCAAAAAATGTTTGCTTTGTAGAGATGACTCATGTTTATCAAAACTTACAAAATCAGTTGTTCCCGAACTGTCCGGAAAAAATGAGTTGATTGTGCTCACAGTCTTATTTTTGAACCCTAAACCTTTTGTGTTTCCAAAAGCCTTTTGACCAAATAACATCGCTGAAATTTTGTCAGAGCTTCTAGACAACCTTTGCAGGTCACACTTGAGAGAACTAATCTCTTTTTTTTTTTCAGAGATAGGGTTCTGGTGAATTCATCATTAAGACAGTCAATCTCAAGAGTTTTCACCTGAAGTGATGATTTAAGTTTCTCCAATAAAGTCTTTAGTTGAAGATTTTTCGTGTGAATTTCTTCACTTTTATCCAAAAAATCTAAAATCTCAGTGTCAGAATCACATTCCGAACCAGAATTTGAGTTAATGGAGACTTCTGCCGAGAGGGCTGAAAATCCTGAACATATACCATTGATACACTGAGATATTTCTTCTTGAACTGAATCATCATTAGCAACAGAGAGAGAAGATATTCTCTCGGATCTCTTGCTTTTCTTCACAATATCCTTGATCTTTTGTGTAATCAGTGATCTGTTAAGATCAGATTGATTAGAACAACACTCATCAGCCCATGACAAGTTAGAAGCTTCACTTGTAATGGTCGCAGAATTGAACGCAGACGTTCTGACTGTATTATGATCATGATCAAGTAATTTTAATTTTCCAACCAGAGTATTTCTGGAAAGAGTATCAAGGTTATTACCTTCAACGATGGCATGCTACTTAGAATCGTATCTAGAAGGCAGCTATATGAGAATTTTCATCACAATATCCTTTTCAGGAATAGTCTTACCCAATGAAAAAGATGCATTAATAATTTCAAACACTTTGTGATTAAACTCATCAAATGAATTTTCATCTGCCATACGAAGGTTTTCCCAATCGGAATTTAGGTTTTGCAGCCTAGCTTCCTTTTCACTGGTATTTCCTTCAAATACGGTTTCTAAGATATCCCAAGCATCTTTAGACCGAATGCACGTAGTCACATGGTCCTGAAGATCTGGGGTAATGGCATGGATGATAGCATTTAACTGGTCAAAATTTTGCTTTGCAGCGAGAATCTCGGCAGGTTCGTATGCACCAATATCCTTTGAAACAGTTGCATCGCCTTCTCCAACACCCGGAGGATTATATCCATTAACTACATAAACCCATGATTGAAAATCACACGCTTGAAGAAAGGCACGCATAACAATTTTCCACCACAAGTAATTTGAGCCATCGAAGACTAGTGGTACGTTTATGGAGATAGCACTTCTGTCCATATTCAGATCGCTATAAACACAGACTTATAAGGTCTTTAATGTGTTTGCCTGCTCTGATACCAAATGAAAAAGCGGGGGTACAACAACCACAACCAACAATTCGTTTGGCAATCTGAATAGACAAACTTCAATATACTTTCAAGAGAATCAACTAGATAGTTAGACTCAATCTAGAGAAAAGTATATCCAAGAGTTTTGTACCTCTATATCTCAATTCAATCTGCAATGTTCAAGGACCAATCAATCTCAATCAACAACCAAAGGTTGAATTTCCCAATTGATTAATTCAACGCACAACCTGTGATATTTCAATTATATAAAAATATAATGCGGAAAAGAAATAACACAGACACCAAAAGTTTTGTTAACGAGGAAACCGCAAATGCAGAAAACCCCCGGGACCTAGTCCAGATTTGAACACCACACTGTATTAAGCCGATACAGACAATAGCCTACTACCAATGAACTTCGGACTGGACTGTAATTGAACCCTAATCAATCTCAAGGTACAGTTACGCTCCTTACGTCTCTGATCCCAGCAAGATACTACGCACTTGATTACCTTAGCTGATCTCACCCACAACCAAGAGTTGCTACGACCCAAAGTCGAAGACTTGATAAACATATCTGTCTCACACAGAAAAGTCTATACGAATAGATAAATTTGTCTCCCACAGAAATACCTACAAGTTTTGTTCCGTGTTTTGATAAATCAAGGTGAACATGAACCAATTGATATACCGGACTTCTATTCCCGAAGAGTAACCTAGATTTATCAACCACCTCACAATAATCTTAATCGTATGGTAGCGAACAAGATATTGTGGAATCAAAAACGATGAGACGAAGATGTTTGTGATTACTTTTTATCTTTCTTATCGGAAAATAAATCTCGATCCAATCTTAAAAAAGATCGTACCCAAACACGATAGAAGATGCAAGATCAGATCACGCAACTACAAAGAAAATAGTTGGGTCTGGCTTCAAAATCCCAATGAAGTCTTCAAGTCGTTAACCTACAGGGTTTCGTGAAAAACCTAAGGTTAAAGGAGAATCGACTCTAGCTTATACAACTAGTATCACACAGGAGGTGTGGGGATTAGGTTTCCCAGTTGCTAGAGTTCTCCTTTATATAGTTTTCAAATCAGGGTTAGCAATCTAAGTTACCTTGGTAACAAAGCATTCAATATTCACCTTTAGATGAAAACATGATTAGATTCAAGCTAATATCTTTCAATCGTTAGATCGAACTTAGCTTGTTACACACAAATGAAATGTAACTTCATTTAGGTTTATGTAACCGTACCTAAACGTGTACACCATGTTGGCTCAACAATAGTTAACCAAGGTTAGCCATATGAACACTCTCATATCAACCTTATTCATCTTAGCCATAACTAGTTCAAATGACTCAACTGAAACTAGTTAAAGAGTTGTTCAATTGTTATATTCTCATAGAAGTATACAAGTACACAATTGAAGCAAAATCGGTTTGATTCGCTCGAATCAATCATGAACATTATAGCCACGGTTTGCAAAGAAATGCATTCCTTAATATATAAATGTATTAGTTCATGTACACAATCGATTTTAGAACTTTCACCTTCAGGTACGCGAACAGGTACGCATACTTGAAATATCCGGACTGAAATTGGGTTTCGCCAGTATGCGCAACCACCAATCCCAGCAGAAAATCTCGGACATGAACCTTACGCCAGTACGCATACGTGTACACATACTTAGGTTCCCGGACTTCTCAAACCAACAGGTACGCTTATGTGTACGCATACTATGGTTCCCGGACATGGAAAACATATGTGCAAGAGTACACAACATGTCACAATCCAATAATGGTTAAGTGTTCTAAACTATTATTTCAATCATTGAAACTTTCTTAGAGGATGACAATAGCCGTTTTCACATACTATTAGCATCAAAGCAATTTTCAAGTTATTTAAATAATCATAACGAAACATTCCAAGTCTACATCAAATGATTGTATCACACAAACCATGTAAGATATTACTCGGCAATTTTTCACATGATCATCTTTTGACTTTCGTCAAGAATGTAAGATAAAATTGGTCGAAGCAAAAGCTTGCCAACACATCTTCCGAGAAATATGTAAACGAGTTAAACTCAACTCGAAATATCAAATGTATATAATAGAAAACTATATCGTAACACGACTTATGACTCAATATAGGAGATAGAGTAGAAATAGACTTTCCAAGTGATAGATGAGTTTCAGTCTCCACATACCTTTTTGTTGATGAAGTTCCACAAGCTCTCATTAGTAGTTTTTCGTCTTCAATGATGAACTCCATGAAGTCTAATGCTCAACTACACAATCTATCCTAGTCCGAGACATCTCTAAGTAGACTAGAAATCAAGACTTATAGTTTTGATAGCAACGCTTGCGAGTTCGACCGAGCAGTGCTCTAACAAAATGAAATGCACCTTCATTTAGATATGGATAACCGTACCTAAACTTGTACACCTAGTCGGCTCAACAATAGTTAACCGAAGTTAGCCATATGAACACTTTCATATCAACCTTGTTCATCTTAACACAACTAGTTCAAATGACTCAGATGAAACTAGTTATAGAGTTGTTCAATTGTTTATATTCTCATAGAAGTATACAAGACACAATTAAAGGAAAATCGGATTTGATTCAATTGAATCAATTCATGAACATTATAGCCACGGTTTTGCAAAAGATTGCATTCCTTATTATATAAATGTATTTGTTCATGAGTATGTAAACATATATACATTTCTGATTTTAGAACTTAACCCACTCAAGTATGCAAACAGGTACGCATACCTGAGTTCCCGGACTTGGCCTGTGTTCGCCAATATGCAAACATGTACGCATACTGTCCTACACTACCAAAACTCAGTTGAAGTAAGTATGCAAACGTGTACGCATACTTTAGTTCCAAGACTTCAACTGTTGAATCAAGTACGCATACGGATACGCACACTAGATTCCCGTACTTGGAATAACTTGCAATAGTTAGCATACAAGTCCGCATACTAAGTTATATCCAATCAAATGTTAATTGTCCTAAACTCCTATTTCAATCATTGAAACATTCTTAGAAGACGATAATAGTTGTATCATACAAACTATTAGCTTCAAAGAAATTATCAAGTAATCAAATGATCAATACGAAACATTCCGAGTCTGCACCAAATGATTGTCTCACACAAATCATATAAGATGTTACCAGGCGATTTTCACATGATCATCTTTTGACTTTCGTCAAGAATATAAGATGAACTTGGTCAAAGCGAAAGCTTACCAACACATATTTCGAGAAATATATAAGCGAGTTAAGCTCGGCTCGAAATACCAAATATGTATAATAATGAAGTCTATATAGCTATACGACTTTTGTCTCAATAGGAGATAGAATAGAAATAGATTTTCCGAGTGATAGATGAGTTTAAGTCTCCACATACCTTTTTTTGATGAAGTTCCACAAGCTCCCCTTAGTAGTTCTCTGTCTTCAATCGATAAACGCCATGAAGTCTAAAGCTCAACTACACATTCTATCCTAATCCGAGACTTAGCTGTAAGTAGACTATAAATTAAGACTTATAGTTTTGGCAACTAAACATGATAAAAAATCTTGAGATAGCAACGCTTGCGAGTTCAACCGAGCAGTGCTCTAACAGGCTTAGACAGGGAGACCTACTATCTCCTATATTGTTTATTATTGCTGAAGATGTTTTAAGTAGAGCCCTAATCAGAATGGTGAATGAAAGAAAACTGGTTCATATGTTAAATAGAAATGGCATCTGTCTAACACATATCTTCTTTGCTGATGATATGTTTCTATTTTATAATGGAGACAAAAGAAATATCAAAAGATTAATGAAGACTCTTACTGAATATCAAGAAGCCTCTGGTCAAGTAATTAGCTTAGTTAAAAGTAAATGCTTTGTAGGTGGTACTTCTACTACCAGAAAAGAAGCCATAGCTGAGGAATGTCAAATGCAACTATCATCATTCCCTGATAAATATTTGGGAGTTATGTTGTTCTCAGGAAGAGTTAAATCATGCCATGTCTGGGGTGTAGTTGAGCAGTTATAGCATTTCGTAGTTGGATGGAAAGGTAAGATTTTAACATTTCAAGAAAGACTGATCTTAATCAAAACAGTCCTCTGTAGCATTCTTGTGTATAACATGCCTATTTACAAGTGTCCAAGGAGTGTTTTAAAAGAATGTGAAAAAATTATTAGGAATTTTCTATGGTCACGTGACCCAAATGAGAGGAAACTGATTACTCTTAAATGGGACAATATCGGCTTACCATTGGAGGAAGGTGGATTGGGTATCCGAAGACTGGTGAATGGATTTCATACTACAGGAAATCTTCAATTTGGCATGGTATAAAAAATGTAATGCATGATGTGAATTCTCACTCAAGATGGAGTGTTGGTGATGTACAAAATATTGACATATGGGAAGATACTTGGATTAAGGATAAACCCCTAAGCTCTCTTTTCCCTGATAATGAATTTATACAACAACATCAAAATTTGAAGGTCAGCTACCTTTTGATTGATGTTGTATGGACCATTCCAGCTTAATTCTTAGCTTTCTTTGAAGCTCATGAACTGCCTATAATAGATGGTCAAAAGGATAAACAAATATGGAGTGGAACAATAATAGGTAAATTCAGTGTCTCTTCAGCTGTTCAATGCATAAGAAAAAGATTCCTAGTAATGAATGATTTCAAAATGTTATGGAAAGCTTGTGTACACCCTACAGTAAAAAGCTTTGTCTGGAAAATTGCAAGAAATATTTGTGCAACTGAAGACAACTTGCGGAAAAAATGAATACATTTAGCTTCTAGGTGTTTCATGTGTGGATATGTAGAAGAAAACCTATAACATATCTTATGGTCTTGTGATTTTAGTATTAGCCTATGGCTTTGGATTGGAAATGTTTTTCACTTAAGGAATCCAAGTTCTCTTCATGAAATCTTGGGACTTGCAAAGTATAAAAGTTTAGTGGTTCAAGAACTCTGGATAACAGCTGCTTTTACTACATTGAGAGAAATGTGGTTTTTCAGAAACATCCTGGTATTTGGAGAAGAAGTTGAAAATCTGGAAAAGATCAAACAGAAGAGTGTATTCTTAACTGGTGAATGTGAATTCAGACTGAAAGGTTTTATGAAGAATGGGATTATGATCTTCATATTCTGAGCTTCTTTGGAATAAAATACAAGAAGACTTATAATATTAAAGTAATAGAAGTTCATTTAACTTTGCTAGCTCCTCCAACTATCTTAATTTGTTGTGATGGGGCCTCTAAAGGAAACCCAGGTATGGTAGGCCTATGGATTTGTTGCAAGAAAAGGCATGGAATTTATGGTTGCAGTAGCAGGTGGAGTTGGAATAGCTACAAATTTCATTGCAGAAATTATGGCTATAATCTGTGCATGGGAATGTGCAGTACAGAATAAGTATCTACAAGTATGTTTTAGATCTGATTCAAAAGCTGCAGTTATGGCTTTAAATAATAAGAAACTGCCTTGGTTTGTTACTGCTAGATGGAATAAAGTATGTGCTAAGCTAAATGTGTATGAAATTGAACACAACTTTTGGGAGGTCAGCTTCAGTGCAGACAGGCTAGCAAAAGAGGGGAGTGGGCTCAATAAAAACTGTGTAAAAATCTATTCTGAGTGTAGTACACTCACTTTAGATCCCCTTTTAAAACCTACTACAAATTTTACTAGGTTTCCTTAGGAAGTTATTCCAATTTTTGTTTGATTTCAGTTTTGCCTCATTGGCTTTTGTGTAAGAATTCTGATTTGATCATAGTTAATAATACACAATTTTGATTGAGCGAAGAAAAAAAAAGAGAGAGAGAGAGCAAGAGTGAGAGTTTTTTCATTTCTCTTCCACAATCAATATGTTTAGACTAAGAAGTCCGTAACTTAATTGTGTTGAGAAATTGTTGGACGATCTCACAAATAAATATCCAAGATCAATTTAGTCGTGTCCAAAATCAAGAGGATCCGAATTCTGACAAGTATGAAACTTGCAATCTATCTTTCAAGATACGAATTCAACAAGAGCGAATCTTGTTTTTGATATCAATTAATAAGGACTTAAACTACCTACATGAATTATGTACTACTTGTGTTATTCCTATCATAAAGATAAAAGAATATGATGAAACTTGATTCAAAGCTAAAAGCTTCAGAAAACTAGGCACTTTAGAGATCCAGTTGTGACAGTATTTTTTAGACACGATGTATATATTAGACTCTTAGACCGGTGCTCAAACCTTTGCTAGAGATCCATTCTCTAGTCGATTCACTGTAACAGATTTTCTCTCGAAATTGGGTCATTCCTCAGTTTGAGAATCATGTTGATCCCTAGAATACTAGATCCATCATTACATAAGTCAATATAGACATGACACTTCCAGAGTCAATGTCTGATCTATCTCTTCAAATCGTAACTTAGAGCATCCATCTTTCGAGAAAGTGGAACTAAAGAGCGATGGAGACCTCAACGAAGGAATTTCTCAACCCATTAGTGAAACTGCAAAAGAAGAGCTTCTCTCATCTGATAAATTCACGAACTCGGAGCTAAGGGACTCACTTTCTAACCTAGTGAACCGAGCGTACAAAAGAAGACACCAGAAGTTTTGTTAGAGTGACTCAAACAACTGAGATTTCAAACCCTGACACTTCTGTGTACTAGTTGCTTGCTAGAGTCGTCCTCTGAAAACCTAGGTTTCCTCTGAGAAACATAATTAGGTTAAGACTTAAACTTCACTTAAGGATTCGTGAATCTAGGTCCGACTAGTATCTCTGCCTAAACCGAGAAACTAAGTCCTCTGCGTAAATTTGCGATATTATGATCCTACATCTTGCCTCTTTTTCCTTGAATATTGCTTGAAGAGCGATCTTTAAGGAAAAATCATTGTTGTAGTGATCTTTGGTTTTTGTTGATGAGGAATGAGCGGAAGAATCTTTGTACTTGAAAAACGTACTTGCCCTCTATTCTTTTGCGAAGTGCGGGAAGCTCCTATATTTGAAGTGTCATTTCTTGCCTCATGTGTTACGAGAGAACAATCGAGTTCGCAATCTCTTCTAGCCTATTAGGAAATATCTTTGTATATTTGGATTCTTCTAAAGTTCTTTTAAATCTGTCTTCCTTGGGTTTAGTAGTGACCGTTTACACGTGTCCATATCTACCTTTTTATCGGTGCATTTAATGTTAACAGGTCATAACATTTTTTCGTCTATTTATAGGAGTATCCCCTGTGAAGAATTTTCCTTTTCCTTTTCATCTTCTTCATAAATGCCAAGTGTTCTTCTTCTTTATCGTTACGCAAGTGTTTGTCTATTCTTACCATCTTCTTCACCATTTTTGCTATTCCCTAACAGTTGTTATTCTCATGGCGTCAGGTTTGTTAATTGTGCCATATCTCGGCTGATTTTGTGGTTGATCAAATTAGCTTTCCTTGTTGAAATCACACTGGTATGATTAACTTTGTAATTCTCTTTCTGCCATTGTTGTTCAGCAAGAACCAACCCAAAACTAGATTTATCGTGAAGGACCCTCTTCTTTCTTTGGGCTCGCCATCGAAATCTACTTCGCAACAAGAACCCCTCGCACAACCAAAGTCTACTTCGCGAGTAAAATCTATGGCTTCAAAAAGACAGTCTGCGGCGACAAGGTATTCAAGAAACATTTATTTTTATCAACAATATATTGTTGCCTCTGCTTTTTATTTAATTTGTCATTCACGGGATGATAAAACTATTTGGTCATGCTCCCAAAAGCCTCGCTACTCCAAACTGTTACTCCCGACGTTCCATTCCCTTCATTCACACCTTCATCTCTGCGAAATCTTCGCAAGATAACTTTGTGCCCCCTTCCTCTGGTACTACTACCAACGACAATATTTCTATGCCTCAACTCCTCAGGTCAAGTTCCTTATAAGCTGTCCCACTACAAAGCGATCTTATACCTCCTCCTCGCTATCAATGTCCCTGCTATTTCTCCAATCACTTCTCTCCTGAAACTTCCTCTCCTCATGAGGTTCTTTTGACAAAGGATGATTCATCTTTTTTGGTAGAGCAAATTCCTCTAAGCAGCGGAAAATTTGGAGGGTATAGATGTGGCCTTTAAGGTTCTTTCGGGTCTCGTGAATGATGCCAAGAGGAATTTCTTGATCTATCAAATCCAACGTCTGCGAGATTTTAAGTAAGCACCTTGGTCCCGATAAGGTCTCGCAAGCATCTTTGGTTCAAGAAATTAGTAATTTGAAGGATGATCTCCAGTTATGACCGCGAAGTGCAATAGTCTCCACCTTGATCGTGATAACCTTCGCAAGAAGAATGAAGAATTAAAGGTATGCTCTCTTCGTCCCCCCACTTTTTTTTTTTTTTTTTTTTTTTTTTTTACAACTCAAATCCTTCTCGTCTTGAAGTATTAAACTGACTTGAATAATGGAGATATATCGGAGGCCGGAGTCTATCATTTGAAGAAGTTCGAGTTGAAAGAGATTCTTGGATGGAGCAAAGTATAATCTCTTAGATAGTCTTCATACCTATGCTGATGATCAAATAAATAACTTGTCGAAAGAGAATTTTGATTTATCGCAAAAGCAAGACTCATTAAGTAATGACTTATCTCGCCTCTCTTATACTTTGACTAAAACTAATTTGGAGTTGGAAACTTTATCAGGATGAGAATCGAACTCTTTCTCAAGAGAAACGTTCTCTGTTGAATAAGATGGCGAGCTACTCGCAGACGGTATATCGCTTGTCAAAAGTTATGTGAAGAAGCGAACAAGCTAAACATATTTTGAAACACCAAGCTGGAAGAAATTATCTTTGAGAGAGATAAACTTATTCAAGGCGGAATAACTTTGAGTGTAAAAGCGAAGCAATTCCAAGAACAATGTGTCAACTTAGAAAAATCCAACTCTACTTTGGCGTAGAAAATTTCATACTTGTTTCTAATGAAAAGAATTTGCGATCTCGATTGAAAGGCTTAGTTGGAGATTCATTTGATGATGTCATGGACCGTTTGGGGAATAACCCCGCTTTAATCAACATCTTACTTCTCAAAGGAAGGTAGTCAAATTATTTGACTATCTTAATTTATGTATTTATTCCATGAGCGGTTTATTACCCGAAAATGCCAACAATGTTCGATAAGAGTTTTCTCGATCTTGTGTATTTGTTATGCAGATTACGAGAAAAGCTTCGTTCCACTATCTCCACCCTCGAAGTGCGATTATTCTAAAATTCGCAAGGAAAATGGACTACTCTCCGCGCATCTTGCTCGTTCTCGCGACCGTGCAGAGCGAAGATTTGATTATATGTCTTACTGTAAAGACATAGATAGTAAGAATCGTCAAAAGGCGTTGCTTCGTCAATTCTCTCTCAAAGTGAAGTCCTTGTGAATGACATTTTGTTGTCTAAATCCCTTGCTCCTATACATGTTGATCCTTTGGAAGTAAGTGATGATGAAGTCCTGGTTCTCCGATAGTGATTATGACTATGAAAGCGGCGAAGACGTCGCTAATCTTGAAGTTATCAACAAAGATCGACTGAAAAGTTTTCGAGTGAGAATCCACCAAGCGGCGAGAATAAAGATCTTTGAAAATATTTCGAAAGAACGTCCATTGGTGGCGAAGGTGGCGAGAAAGTAATTGGTGAAGACGATAAAATTGATGTAGAGAATTAAGCTGTTTGATAACTCTTGCTACAAGCGCTATGCATTTGTTATGAAAGATTAAATCCCTTGTTGGATAATCCTCTTATTTTCTTCTTCTTAATTATGACTATAATCTCACTTAAGCTTATTCGCTTACATTTTATGAAATGATTTTTACTCGATCATCATCATCTTTGCATTGTATTCTTCACTGATGTCGAATTTTGTATTGCGACGAGGTCGCAGGCATCTCCATGAGTGAAGAAGCCTACTTTTCTCGTCTTATCATTTCGGTAGTCTTTATTTTATCTCTTCTTGTGGCGACAAGGTCGTGACCGCCTTACATTTTCATGCGATGGCTCATTGACCTTGCCTTATCAATTTTGTGTGGTCTTCCGAGTTAGACCTCCCTAATTAGAGGTCTTCCCTGCCACCTTTTATGGCGACAAAATCGCGCAGGACGTCCTTACACTTGCATGTAAAGACCCATTGATCTTGTCTTATCATTTTCCAAGTATTTTTGCCTCTAGGATGTTTTAATTCGGCAATATGACAGGCCTAGATATCCTTGCGAACATAAAGTCCCATGACATTCCAGTCGTGCGACGAAATCCTTGGGACGTCCGTACACTTTCGTGTAAAGACCCATTGATCTCGCCTTACCCTCGCGTTAGTATTATTGCCTCTGCAGGATCATTGCACAAATATGACAAGCCTAAGTCTCCTTGCGAAAACAAAGCCTCATGACATTTGCGTCTGTTTGACACCCCCTAATGGAGAGCGTCGCCCTTATCATCTCCCGGTTGCCCCTTCAAGGAGGCGAAACATCGGCCATACAAGACTAGCTCCTCCCATCAGGTCTTAACAACAACCGAGTTGTTTTGCAGCCTCTTATCCCTTATACCTATAGGGTTTATGGTTACGAGACTGCACCCTAAGTGGAGTTTTCTTTGGCGAGTGCAACGCATGCCAAGACTTGCCAAGAATGGCCGGGGTAGGTTCATCCATCCAGGGCACTCTGGCTCAACCGTGTACCTCGCGCCTTGTGCATACACCGACTCCTTGGAAGAGACCCTCGGTCGCCCAACCAGGTATAACCTACATATATAGTTGGGAATCCAAGGTATCTCCCCAGGATAGGCTTTCATGGGCCCCAAATGCATGACCCGGGTTTCGGGAGCGGGTGTAACCTTCCACCTGAGCCATGTTAAGAGATACCCCCTTATATGACGCACTTTAGGTCTTACATTTGCCTCTTACGAAATATAATTCGCGAACTAGGGTGTACGCCATAAAGGTTCGTCCCATTCATTCATTCATTCCTGATTTGCTATTTCGTCTGCGAGATATTCGCCGATTCATTCATTTAATCATTCCTTATCTCTTGTTGTTTTGTTAAGCCATTCATGACTTTTTTGTTATTCTTCCGCGAGTTCTTCGCGGATTCTTATCTGTATTTTCTTGAATGTCGTAAATATTTGGCGAAGAAGTACTTCATCTTGATTCCTTTTTCTTCTCTCATTATTATGGGTAATATTTCTTTAGATATAACCTATTCCATGGTCTATCCAATTTTTGTCCCACATCTCTTCCTTCAGGGTCCATCAATCTATATGCCCCTGTACCAACTACCTCTTTGACGATGTAAGGTCCATCCCATTTTCTCATGACTTGCCTCGGCTTTCACGTTGATATGTTGGGGTTTCATGACACCAAGTCTCTGGTTGGAACTCACGTATTTTTACACGCTTGTTATATTCTCTAGCCTTGAGTCTTTGATAATTCTCCATGTGTCGCAAGGCCCTTTCTCGTTTTCTTCCAATTCATCCAACTTGATTAAAATGTTGCTGCGCTAAGATTTTTATCCCGAGACCTCTTTTTGGTTGTCGGAATCACGACCTCTGTTGGGAGCACTTTTGCTTGACTCAGTAAGTTAAGCAAAAGGAGACATTCGTGGCTTCTCTTCTAGTTGTATTATAGGCCCACACTTGCATTGGGTACTTGTTCGCACCATCCTCTATTGTGTCCTTCCAACTTTTCTTCAATATATCGGCAATTGTTTTGTTTGTTGCCTCGCTTGGCCATTAGCTTGTGGATATAATGGAGTTGATTTTCCACATCTTATTTGGAATGCATTAAACGGCAACTCTATATTTTGTCCTTCAAGTTGCTTCCCATTATCGGATACCGGTTGTGCGGGGATCCCAAATCGCATATAATATTTTCAAATATGAAAGTAAAAACATCTTTATCACGAATGTCTTTGGACCGCTTTCACCTCTTGCCCATTTTGTGAAATAATCCGTTGCGACAATTAGGTACCTTCTTTGTCTGTTCGGTAAAAATGGTCCCACAATATCTAAACCCCATTTTCCAAAAGGCCACACGCTTCTTGAAGAATTTAATGGTGCTCCCGGTGCATGTATCTTCTTCCGTGTCTTTGACAATCTTCGCGTCAGCTATTGCTTTTCGCGTCCTCATGCATATATGGCCAATAATATCCTTGCTTCTTTGCCTTGTATGCCAAAGATCTTCCGCTATGATTTCTGCATCCCCACTATGCAAAGCATCTTCAATATGGTTTCTCCTTCTTTCCTTGTCGGACATCGAAGCGAAGGTCCATCAAAGAACAGCCGATAAAGCACGCCATCTGCGCAATTCATAATTTGTTGCTCGGCTCTTTAACTTGTGTGCTTCCAATCTATTTCTTGGTACCTCGCCTTTCATTAAATATGCGTGAAGTTCTATCCTCCAATCTTCCTCGCGACGTTGCATCTCATCTACCACCATCATTATATCTGCTTCTTGTCCCTCCTCTTTATTAATTGATGGCGCCAAAGCGTACGTATTTTGATGTTCCTCGCAGTTGGAGTCTTGTCATCATACTTGATATAAAGGCAAAAGCGTCTGCGAGTCTATTATCTCTCCTTGATATGTGCCTCCATTTTATTTTTGGTATCATGTCTTGACAACACTTCTACAAGCTTCCTATATTTCGTAGAGATGGATCATTTGTAGCATACTTCTCTGTTATTTGACAAATTGCTAATTGCGAGTCCTTTGGTGATCCTCACATTCTCCGATTTCATTTCTATTGCGAATTGTAGAGCATGTATTATAGCTTCATACTCAGTTTCATTATTGGTAGACTCAAATTCCAATCTAAAAGCGAAAGCTAACTTATTGCCTTGCGGCGAGATCACAACAATTCCCACTCCTTTACCTTCTCCATTGGATGATCCATCCACTAATATTTCCCACCGATCGGCTCAGGTTAACAAATCTTTTGGATCTCCATGCTCTTCTTCTACATCCATCATTTCATCCATTGCTTCATCTTCCTCCAAAGGAAATTACGCTTTAGAAAGTCTGCGACAACTTTTGTGACTTTTTGTTGAAGATAATATTTCATATTTCAGTTTATAATGGCTTATTTGAGCATTCCACCTTTCTACTCTTCTGATCTTTTTGAATTTTTCATTACGACTCAATTGGTACCTTTGTCACCACTTTAATAGTATGTGCTGAAAATATATGCGAAGTTTAAACGACGCATAGACTAACGCCGGATTAATTTTTCAATCTTTGAATAATTTCTTTCTGCGGCATTAAAGTTTTTGATATAATAGATTGGTTTTCCACTCACTGCGTCCGATTCGCAATAAACCGCACTTAAGGCGTGCGAAGTAGTCGCGAGATATATTAATAATTCCTCCCAGGTTCGCTTTCGCATAATGGATACATCCATTAAATGCTCCTTAATTCCTTGTAAAGCCTTTTCACATTAAATCAGTCCATTCCAATTTCGGCCCCTTTTTTAGAACTTTGAAAAAAAATGTTTACATTTATCAGGAGCGACCGCGAGATGAACCTTCCTAGTGATGCTAACAATCCATTTAGCTTTTGAACATCTTTTCTTGTCTTAGGCGTCGGCATGTCATGGCCTTTTACTTTCTCGGGTCAACGTGTATTCCTTCCTTTGATACAATGTAACCCAAGAACTTCCACACGCAACTCCGAAGGTACATTTTCTGGGTTGACTTTGATGTTGAAACGCCTCATTTGCTCAAAAATTTCTTTCAAGTCTCGCACGTGATCTTCTGCCTTCTTACTTTTTACTAGCATGTCATCCACATAGACTTCCAGTGTTTATGTATCCATTCTGCGAATACCTCTTCTACCATCCGTTGATACGTCGCTCCAGCATTTCGCAAACCGAACGGCATTTTAGTATAGCAGTATAATCCTCTTGGAGCGAAAGAAAGCAAAGTATGCTCTTGATCCTCTTGGCGAGTGGGATCTGGTTGTAACCTTTGTATCCATCAATGAGGATACCCTTTCATTCCCCCATTGATTCGACCGGTTGGGAATATCGGCAATGGAAACTGTCTTTTGGGCAAGCTTTATTTAAATCGTGAAATCAATGCAAATCCTTATTCCTTTGTTCTTCTTTGGAACTATAACCATATTCGCTATCCATTCGGGATATTTTGCTTGTCTAATGATTCTGCGTCAACATCTTTAACTCTTCTTCTATCTCGAGGGTGATATCTTGTTCTTTATCTTTCTAATTCTTTGTTTGAATGGCTTTACATTTTTATCAATTTCAACTTGTGACAAGCTACCGATGGATCTATCGGGCATTTCATCCATATCCCACGCGAAGATATCTTTATAATCTACATGACAATGGAGAAAGCAGTTCTTTCTTCTTCATCCGCTCCCATGTTAGTTCCAATCTTTAGCATCTTGGGTTCTTCCTTAGTTCCAATATTCACTTCTTTTAGTTTGCTCGCCGACGTAAGCGGCCAGTTCTCCCATAGGGGTTGGTCCTTTCGGTTCCTTCGCGGGATCATTTTTCTTCTCCAGAGGTCTCGCTTGGTATGCCTTTTCCTTCCTTCGCTTTGATCATGTAAACTCGAACTCTTCTTCTTTCTTAGCCTCCCTCGCCATCTTTTTGCGGTGCTTAGATATATTCTTTTGTTTGTTTACTTGTTCCTCGCTACATTTTACTTCATTTGATAATATATTCTTCCTTTAGCAACATCCCCTTTGATCTCGCCTATTCCGGTTGGCGTTGGAAACTTGATACATTGATGAAGCGTCGCGCCCACGGCTTTTATTGCATGTACCCATGGTCTTCCTAGTAACAAGTTATACGGTGATTCTATATCTACTATACTCAATGTCACTGAGTTTCGATTCCTCCCAATGGAATACTTATTTTTATCTCCCCTCTAACTTTGGTTATGGATTTACCAAAACCTTGAATATTGTATCTTGTGAAAGTCATATCTTCGTCTTCATATCCCATCTTTTTGTAAGCGTGATAGAACATTATGTTCACCGGACTCCTGTATCAATTAAAACTCCGTTTACCACCCATGTTTTTATTTGTGTTCTCCGATTCTTCTCCTTCCTTATACGCGTTAATTACGATCACTAATGGGGATGGGTGATCCAAATTTTCTTTGGATATCTCTCCGTAGTGAATGTTATCTCTTGTTTTCCCAATCTTTCAAAGGTGATATCATTTCTCTGTTTGTAATCTTCTTTCCTTCAAAATCCCGTTTGTGTATTCTCCCTCGATATTTTCATGAAATTCACTAATCATTACTCCTGTATCTGTGCCACATGCCATATCTTTTTCTCCTGCTTCATCCGATCTAAGAGTTTCCTTTCTCATTTTCTTGATCTAAACAACTTTAATTGCGATTTTCTTTCCTAAACCAACAAGATTAGGTCCCTGTTTCTAGCGCATATGTAGTAGCAGGTTTTCCCACACTACACCCCTTACTCGATTTTGCTTAATTAATCCATTAGAAGATGTAAGATCAAGGACATTTATTGATTGAATTCATGAAGTATTTACACAGGAAAATAGAATTACACTTAGAAGTTAAAACACTCTTCAACTTTCTCTCTCCTAATGACTTGCCTAACAATTCTAAAAAAGATCTCTCCTTCTTACACGGACTCACTCGACCCTTTATATAGGGTAATACATAGTGGATGATGACTAAGCTATCCTTTATTTTAGGGAATGTCTGCGAAGTGTCGCGGTGTACAACTATTCAATCTCGCGACACTTCTTATCCTTCGCCGGGTTTCATGTCTTCGGCTATTTTGTGTGTCGTTATTTCCCATCGCGTCGTTTATTTTAGTTTCCTGCGACTCCCTCGCGGTACCGTCGTTTATTGATCCCGCGAGCCCTATGCATTGCGATATTATGATCCTACAGTAAACACTTCCGAGTAGGCCGTGTTTGGTATGAATTTTAAAAACAGTTTTCTGTTTTTAAAACAGAAAAAACAGAAAACGGGAAAAACGCGTTTGGTAAAGGTATTTACAGAAAACGTTTTCCATTTGTTTTCTATTTTAAAAACAAAATAAAATGAAAACAATAAATAATCGTTTTCTGTGTTTTTATTTTTCTTTATTTTTCCTTCTTCTTCTTTTCTGAACGAAGTAAGAGCTTGCAGAAAGAGTTGCATTTGCAAGAATTGTTTTTATCATTATCTCGACGAGTCTCTACATTTGATCTGATTTAGTTGATTTTTCTTGGTTTTCAAAACAGTTAATTTCCTACTAAATAGCTTTTAGAAAACGAAAATAAGAAAAAATGATATGTTTTTAAAACAATTTAACACTATTTTTAAAATCGTACCAAAACGGACATTTATATGCTTAAATATGTATTCCTTTCCACAGCTCGTATAAGATGCCGTTACATCATGCTGATGTTTTGCATCTCTCACCCTCCAAGCATACAACACTACATTCATACATTAAGACAAGATTACACCACATAGACAACAACGACAACTATCAGGCATTTCACAAAAATGGAAGACAGGTGCATGTTTATACACTTCTCATTTTCTTATAAATAGTACTCCAGAACCCTATTCTTATCGTCACCACTGAGTCCCCATTGATCAGATCACAGTATCACACACCAATCCTGTGAGTCCATTTATTCAAAGTTTCAAACCACTCGGTGTATATTTTTGGACCTACACGGCTGTAAAGTCAACTCAAGGGTACTTAGCATGTGACACTGTCCTACATTAGCTCTATCTCTGAATCTGATTAGAAGGATTGCCACTAATTATAAGGACCCGGTTACTTAGGAATTTGGTCCATTATTCTTCTTGGTTCTAGTTAGGTCCATTATTTTTGGCTCTAAAGCCCTATGGCTGGAAACCAATTAAACCGGATCCTTGTTTGTTCGCCTATAATAAGTCCAAGTAGTTTACTCTGCTAAAGCTTTATGGCTACTAACAAACAAGTACGCGACAGAAGAGAAGGAACCAAACTTTTAACACAAACGTACATATTGCATCAAGACAACTGCATCGGCTGACAAAAATCTATCATCAATTTATGCGGCTACAAAAGATGTCACACAGATATTCCCACCTTTGGAACAGGTCCGGTGGAGTGATCCTGCTTAGAGGTCGGACCATGCCCACCTATAAAAACTTGATTATCACCACAGAAAATAAAAAAATAATTAAAAAAAACGCCACATTTAAGATTGAAAAGATGACTGTAGTTGTTAGTTTAGAGTCCTTTTTATGCACAAATAAGTCACATTTAAGATTTGAGATCCCACGATCCATAGATAAGTAGTATAATTATTGTTTTTGATCGATAAAGAATTAGGTACTGACAGGTAGGGCTGCACAAAACCGAACCTAAACCGTGAACCGAATCGAAACCATTGGATTATTAACCGAACCGAAGTGAAACCGAATCCAACAGTTTAGGTTTGGTTGTCGATTTTACAAAACCGACACCCTCGGTTTTGATTTAGGTTGTTGTATAAAACCGTATCAAAAAAAAAAACCGAATAACCGATTGATAAAACTGCAGTCGTTATTTATTATATTTCGTATCATTTGATCATTCTTAGGTTAGGTAATATTTGATCGTGTCCGTTAACATTAGGTTTATAACGCCTAACCTAAGTATCTTCTCACATTTCTCGTATCTTCTTCTTTCGCAACTCCTTTGGAACAGCCACCGCCTCTACCAGACCATATTTTTCTTCTTGTACTTTATCTTATGGAACACCACCACTACGAACAGAGCCTACTACCCAACTACTAGTGCTTCTCCTATTCTCTTTTCTCCTTCTCAAATTCTAGAATCACCACCAAGACAATTAGATCTATCATTTGTTTTTCTTTCTTTATTTAATTGATCATGGTTGTTGAATATGAAGGTTTGTATACGAAGGTATCTCTATAAGGTAAGTCAGATCTTCTTCTTCAAGTTTTCAATTTTTAATTTCTATTTGAAATATATTCGACTGTTTTTTTTCTTCTATTTTCTGTATCTACGATCAAAGGAAGTATACATCAGATCAAATATAAGAAGTGTTAAGGCGGATAGATGTCGAGATTGAAATCAGAGATGAGTTTGGGTTTCAAGGAAATTGATTTTGTAGCATGCAGATTTTTTTTATCTGAAATCTATTTATCTCCATCTGTGCAGATTTTAGTTCTATCTCTCTCTCTCTGTACATCTCATTTTTTTTAAAATGAACAAATTGTTCATATTGATCTATAGACACTTATCAGTAAATTTATTTAGTTCTCATATTGATTTTGCAAGTGTTTTTCCTTTTTGTTTACAATATGGATCTGTAAATGGTTGAATAACACTCCAATATTATTGAGAATATGTTTCTTGTACTGAATAAAACAATCCAGTATGGAATGATTGATTTTTAATGGAAGAATAACTTAGAGATTACCGATAAGAAAAAGAAAAAGTTGTTTCTGCCGGTTAACCAAAACCGGACAGTTTTTTACCGAAACCGGATGAAACCGATTAAGCTAAATGGTTTCATCGGTTTCCAATATTGGAAAACCGAGTACTTCGGTTTCGGTTGTTTTTTTGCCAACAACCGTACCAAACCGAACCATGTGCAGCCCTACTGACAGGTTTCAAATTCGAACCACTAGTCACTGAGTTACTGTGACACCCGCCACTATATAGTACACTATTAGATACCATGTATCACTAAACCACAACTTTTATCAAATTGCAGTATATGAAGTAACAAAGCACTAACTTAACGGAAATAGATTTATTTAATGAAGATTTGTTCTTATAAAGAGTGTGTAGTTAATTTACATTATCTAATATAAAATCATCCATTCCCCTTCCATTATTTTCTCAGTATCAAACACTCTTTCTCTCACATTTCCACTCATCTCTGGAACACTCTAATTCCATGGCTGCTTTCTCCAGTACTCCAATCCACATCTCCATCTTTCTCCTTTCTCTGTGCATTCTCTCTTTAAGCTCATTGTCATGGAGTAGCAGTGATAGTAATCTAGAAAGACAAATTGATGATTACGAGAAATGGGTATCGTGGAATGTCGAAAACCATAGGAAAAAGACTAGTACAACTTGGGAAACAAAACAAGGCATGGTTACGGCTGGTCACCGGAAAAGAAGCAGTAGAAGAAGTGTTGTTGACTCAAAGCTAAGGAGGGCTGACTTGCGTACAGTGAGGATGTGTGTTAGTCAGGATGGAAGTTGTGATTTCACATCTATCAGGGAGGCTATTGATTCTATTCCTTTGAACAATACAAGAAGAACCATTTTGGATATCAAACCAGGTCTTTACAGGTATATCTGTACACATATTAAGTTTATGTTTCTTGCAAATTAATGAGAAAGATAATTTTGGTTCGAGAAATGAAGCATTGAGAACACTGACTGACTATTTCATGTTTTTGCATCATACTGCTTAGGAGAAAATTGTTGTCCCTCTAGCAAAGCCTTTCATAACTTTCATGGGGGATTTCAGAACCCACCTACCATAACCGGCTAAGACAAAACGACACTGCATCAACGATAGGAGATGACGGAAGGCCATTGACAACATTTCATAGTGCGACGGTCGCAGTTAACTCTGACTATTTTGTGGCCATCAACGTAATATTTGAGGTAATAATTAATATTTTCTGTACTATTTATTTTCAATTTTTATTTGAGGTTGAAAATCTTTCCTATCTAACAATGCAACATGATGTAGATGTTCCGTGACTATAAAAAACAAAAATTCTGTTTGGACCGTGGTTTTGAACAATGAGAAAACCGCGCCCTCATATTCACTCACTAAAACGGACCTATGCTTTTCTCCCGGAGGCGGGGCCCATCCATTATGTATGTATACGGGTTTTATGGTGTTTTAGATGGCCGTTCATATATTTATTTACTCCCTCCGTCCCACCATTAGATGACCTACTTGGTCTAAGATCTTGTCCCATCATTAGTTGACCTATTTCACTAATCAAGGGGATATCTCTAAAACTAACCTTTTGATTGATTATCGGTATCATAAGAAATATGTATAATTTGATATTCATGTTTATACTCTTTACGTAGGTGTTTTAAAATGATTTTGAACGGTACAAAATTTACGAAAATCTATGGTATAGTTTGAGAGATAAATGATTTCTAAAATTTACAAATTATTATCCATAAGAATATAGTTGTAAAAAATACTTAAAAACACTCATTTCATTCATTCCCTTAAGAATTGTGCAAACTTCAACTAGGTCATCTAATAATGGGACGGAGGGAGTATTTTTTTGATTAAAAGAGAAGATTTATTAAGAAGGAGATGAATGTACCAAGTTTTCTACACAAGAAAAAAGAAAGCAACAAATTACACGAAAAGAGAATCCCAAGTGTTAAGCACGGAACTATAGAACCACTGTATAAAAAAACAAATGAAAAGTTCAAACAGCCTAGTCCTAGTGTTGTCTTACTTGATTCTATTCATAGTCACACTCTTTGGAAGAGAAAAAAAAAGTCCTGTCAAATACTCATCAAACTGCTTACCAGTTGGTTCTGCCATATGGGTGTAATTTTTAAAAGACATGGTTTATTATGCAGAACACAGTTCCACATGTGACTGGGACATTAACAGAGCAAGCAGTAGCTCTTCGCATATCCGGAAACAAAGCTGCATTCTACAATTGTACGTTCTATGGGTATCAAGACACTCTTTATGATCATAAAGGACTTCACTATTTCAAGAACTGCTTCATTCAAGGATCCGTGGACTTCATTTTCGGTTACGGTAGATCCTTATACGAGGTAACAATTTTTTTTTTTTTTTGTTCTTGTTCTTGACAACCTCCGGGGAATGGCTGATTTGAAGTTGATAAGAATTTTGTTTTGGGTACACTGTTGTAGACTTGCTATTTGAACTCGGTAGCAACAAAGATAGCATCAATGACGGCCCAAAAGAGAACAAACTCATCATTGTCAAGTGGGTTCTCCTTTAAAGACAGTGTAGTAACTGGTAGTGGCCTCTCTACTTGGGGAGAGCGTGGGGTGATCGTTCACGCGTTATATTTTCTTACACTTTCATGGACAAAGTTGTCCTTTCTCAAGGCTGGAATGATTGGGGAGATCAAAATCGTGAAAGGTATGGTATGTAAACATTTTAGGACAAAAATTATTGAGGCACTGCTTGAGTGCTTGGTATCTAGCGGATTTTTGCAAATGCGAAATTCTCAAGCCCACCTAAGTTATAGCTGTTGGTAAACCTAAACTAAAGTTTTGCCGACAAAGCCCAAAGAACACAAGAAAATCATTGATTTCAAAAAGAAAACAGTTTGAGAGCCAAATCAATAATTCGCATGATTTATAAAGAACCCTGTTTTAGGGTATACGTAAAACTTTAATGGCATACAAAACAATAGTCCCATTTTGGGTGACCTTATAAGGGGGTACCCTATGGGTAGTTAAGCTACCTATATACGCTCAAGCCTTTTAAATTACTAATCTACCCTTAACCCTAATATAAAAACATAAAATCAATTTATCAAATCAGTTTCAAAAACAAGTCAAGTCTTCTTCTTCCTCCTCTCCTCTCGCCTCCGCCTCCCTAACCATTTTTTTTTCATCGCATCGCCGTGAAACTGATAATCGTCGATTAAACTCTACTATGTAATGGGTCGTCGTAAAAATGTAACGCGTTCTAATAGATCAATTGAAGCACCAATTGAAGATGAAGATGTAGAAACTGAAGAACAAAGTGAAATCCAACCGAAAATCGACCCGGAAGAACAAAGTGAAGAACCAACCCCTGAAATGAGAATAAGAAGGTAAGTTCTACAAACCCATCTCGTATTTGATGTTTTTGATTGGTATAATAGGTTTAATACGTCAAAAATTAGGTTTTGCGCGGCTACATTCTGATGTAGGGTTCGGCTTAAAAGTATATCCATATTTGCGCCCGAATCTGTTTCTTGAAATCGAACTCGAAAATGCATATGAATAGTTCGGCTTTAAAAGTTCATATTAGATTTGTTTAGAACTTTGTTAAATAGAAGCCTTGTATTTAGGATCGGCTTATTCGATACAATTAGTTTTGAGCCGAACATGTATTGTTAGAATTTCATAAATTGTTCAAGTGTATAGGTTCGGCGTATCCTATGATATTATTATGCGCCGAATATATGTTAGAATTCCTAAGTATAGATTTGGCTTATTCGATACTATTTGTTTTGAGCCAAATATGTATTGTTAGAATTCATAAATTGTGCAAGTGAAGTGTAGGGGTTCGGCTTATTTTATGAACTCATTATGCGCCGAATAGTTTTTTTAATTCATAAATATGGATTCGGCTTATTCGATAATTATAGTTTTGTGCCGAATATTTATGTTCGGCTTGGAATTATTTTGTACACATAAGCCGAACCACTCTCTGTATATGATAATCAGAAGTTCAAGACATAGTTCGGCTCATTTGTGTTACTTAGGGTGTTTCGAACCGGTTGATTTGTTGACAAATTTTTGGTATTTCAAATACATATTTCATATAGTTTGTATTCCTTTGTTGTTCGATGTATTAGGCTTGTAAGTTTTATGCTTATGTCAGGAACAATGCAGCTAAAAAGAAGAAGAAGATGGAGGTAACACCTTCTACTTCTAAAACTCCCGATCCTCGAGGAGGAGGTAAGAAAAAATTGGGAGCGAGAGATAGAGGAACTGACATAGAAGAAGTAGATGAACAAGGAAGAGTTGGAAGACAAGAAGAAGGAATTTATGATGATGAAGAAGTTGATGATAATCAAGGAACACAACCCCAAAGAAAACCCGATAAAGGTAAGAAGGTTGCAGAACCAGAGACAGAGAACACAGTTGTAGAACAATGGGCTACAGGTTTTCACATTCCTGATGAAGATGACGTAATTTCACCTAGATCGGATGGCTTGCCTCATGGTCTTCCGGAAGATGGAGGAAATGTGTTGATTGGTTACGCCGAATCTTGGGCGAAAAAGATTTATGAGACTCCTGATCACAACCGTGCAGTCCGAGTATTGAGACACCAGAGGGCAGCGGAATGGAAAATTTCTGAAGAGGATCCTGAGGTGGTTGCTTACGTACAAACCTCTTCTTTATGGCCTTCCATTCAATATGGACATCAAGAATATGATAGTGTGACAGCCTCCTGTTTTGCCGAGAGATTTTGTCCAGAGACTTACACATTTCAATTACCTTTTGGAGAGACGACAATCTCTCCTGATGAAGCGAGTAAGATTACAGGCCTTAAAGCAATATTCATCATAACCCAATCCATATCTTTATTCATAACCCAATATTCATCATCTTCGTTCAAGGCCTTATTCTTGTTCTTGAGGTTGAAAACGATCTTTAAAGGGCAGTTTCTTTTCTTCGTCTTTGTCCTATTCTTTCTCCCGGTCTTCCCAACATATACAGAACCCTTTTTAGCCTTGCTATCGCCGGTTCCACTTCACTCACAAATCAATTCAAACCGATCCCCTCCGCTTTGTCGTCCTTTAACAAGTACACAATTTATCTTCATCGCGTGTTCCTTAGCCCAAGCCAGTGCTTGGGGTTTAGTTTTCCATCTGTACGTTCATTCAAACACAAATAATTAGTAAAAAAACTTCGGAACATTCCGACAACATTAAGGTAAACAACAAGTTCTTACATACCAAATCATTTTGGAAGTGATCCCTAGTATCTTCGTGAATTATATCTACGGGATCGTGTCGATTTTCCATCGTAACAGGTCCATCAAGCACGATCTACAAAGAATATCACAAGGTAAGATACTATAATGAAAATTTAATGGGTAGGTTCGGCTCATACGATAATACAAATATGTGCCGAACCAAGAATATTCACAAGGATCGGCTTATACGATATTCACAACATGAGCCGAATATTTTATAGTTCCAAGGTTCGGCTTATACGGTTTTCATTAAATACGCCGAACCATTAAAATGTTTTCTTCTAAAAGTTACAGTGTATGGTTCGGCTCGTTATGAAACTTTCATATAAGCCGAACTACGTTCTATCAAATAGGAAGCAACTAGAAAATGTATGTTCGGCGCATAATGTAAACAGTTTCAGCTTGCCGAACTGTTCATCAATTTGGTTTATTCGGCTCATATATTTAAGCCGAACTTCATCTCGGTTGTAGAACCATGAAGAAAAAAATATGAACTTTTGATGATTTCAAGTAGGGCTATCAATGGGTCCGGTTCCTCCCGGGTATCATACTACCCGGAACCGGACCCTATTATTTTTTCCGGTTCCGGGTCCGGTTCTTAAATTAGTTGGCCCGGAACCAGACCCTATTAAATAGTCGGGTACCCACCGGTTCCGGGTATTAAACGGGTATTTCATATCCAGTTTTAATGCAGAATAAAAACACGCATCAAAAGTTTATATAAATTTCCAGAATCACAACTCAAACACGTTAAAAAATATATGAGAAAATAGTGGTTACAAGTTTCCAACTCGTGTACTTCTCCACTTACAGACAAAAAAAAGGCCTGAACTTCAATCTTAAGACTTTGGTACTTGTCATTACACTATGGCAATGGTGTTGGGACTTTCAGCAAACAGTATATATACAATATCCTGGTACAACACCACATAGTTTATGATTCCATTACTTTTCAAAGTCCTAGCTCCATTTTGGTGATACTGCCATAACCCAAAGCAACACAAGATGATAATATCAACTTCATATTCATTTGCCTTTCAGAAAAAAAACAAACAAAACAAAAGCTAACATCAATTGTCCTGCAGTAATGGTGCAAAAGCATTAACATGAAAACTAAACACCAATAGTGATCATTCATAAGTAACATCACGTGATCGCCTTCTTATAGCTCCATCTTTGGTGGTTATGTTCCTATGGAGTCACCTGGTTTTGTAATTGTACTGACCTCATTCCCTTCTTCCTTTTTTTAAATTCCCAATTCCTCATACGTCATAACTACTATAATCCCCAAGTTCTGTAAACCAATGAAATTTAAATTATGTTTACGAACTAAGTAGAAACAAAGATATCATTCCACAATGAATCAAACGGCAAAAATTAAGAACATTCCACCTTAGATAGATTGGAACGCAATGTTAAATGATGCTTTAGGAGTAATTTCAATCACAACCTTAAAAATCACATATCACATATCCTAAACGATCAAATTAATCAAAATCCACCAGCAAATCACCCCTACAATTATACTACAATAAGTAAAAGAATGAAATAATAACTTTACCCCTTTTTTTCTTAATTCAAGCTTTTCATCAAACACTTTATGTGCAATTTTGTTGGTCTCTGGGGGTGTATCTCTTCTTTTTGTATTGAGCTCCTCATATGTCTTCTTTACCTGCAAATTCATGCTTGAATACAAGTATACAACCCAACATTTTTAAGTATTCACAAACACCGAAACAGTCTCTATTTCAGCCATTCACTTCCCAAACAACAACTAGTATTCTTCAGCATTTTTTCTCGTTTAAAAACACCATCTAACTCCATGTAAAACTCATTAAAAACTGATTTATCCATAACCCATACTTCTTAATCAAGCTAGAACTTGAATAACTCTGATTCTTCGCTATTAACTACCAATAATAACGACAACAAAATCAAATTACTTAGAAATGGTAGATTACGCTAGAAAAGGAATAAAATTAAACTACAAAGGGCATGAGATAGTGAAGAAATTGTGCTATTCAAGAGTCGCCATGGAAATCGCTTTTCCCATCACAGTCTAGGTTCTTATGAAGAGAGGTTTCAGAGAGGGAGAAGCGGAATTATCTTGGCTGATACCTTGTTTTTAGGTTTTAAGCAAAATTAGGTCGGGTACTGATCGCTGTCGTAGGAGTCAAAAATAAATTACACTTTCTTACTACTCAAAATATATAATGAAGCAAGGGCAAGAAAGGATCGTTCCCACAGAGAGGTCTTGGTTGTCAATATGTTTCGGTATCTTATAAGTAACACGGGGGATTTTCCGATTGTGTAAATAAAAATAAACAAAAAGCAAACAAAGTACGCAAATCAAGGATGTGAAATATTGGATAAAGGTTTCATCTTCAATTGGAAACAAGTTTTTGAATATATGAATAGAATTCGTATTTAATCTCGCTATCATCAAAAGCCATAGAATACCTTATTGCAAGAATACTCCGTAAATTTCTTAAGTCATCAACACACACATTAGGGCTGCGTATGTGAAATCTACCTAAAGAATAACCTAACTCCTTGCGCTAATCAAGTTCAATTCCTAGGAGCATTAAGTTTGAAATAGGTTAATCAATGCAATTGTAATACATTGCGCAAACAATTCGAACAAAGGTCAATTTCTACATATGACTACGAGGATGTATCACTACAAACCATAATCATATCATGCTACTCGTATTCAAGGTTATCGCTCGATGATGAACCCTAAAATAGCTATAGATATGGATGTGAGTTCAATCAATTCTAGACTCGACTAAACAAACATTCAATCATATTGCAATACATCAATCATGCAATTATTATAACCCGTAGAAATCAAACGATAATATTGAGAGAAAACTAATTCATAAAAATCATAACTTGGTTGCAAAATCCAACTACATCTTTAACCAATAGAAAACTCTAACTCATATTCATGGAGATCATAACAAGAAGAAAGAGAAAATACTTCATGTTTCTAAACCCTAGAACCCAAAAGTAGAGGCAAAAATAAGATAGATTCCTCAATTAGGTAAAAGTCTTCTCTTTTATATGTTTCTCAATTTCCATAAAGGATACTCCTTCCAATATTAGGTCTTCTCAAAACCCATCTCCAAGTGGTCCACCAAGCCCATGTGTGAGAAAAAAAACCATGTAAAATTATGTCCAAAATTGTCACGGAGAACTGGTATTATGGCCGGAAATTGGCCTTAAAAGTCGCCGGGCAGACATCTCAGTGACCGCAAAGTCCCGCCTTGGCCACCGGTCAACTCGGCCAACGATCCAACTCTGGCCGGTCAACTCGGCCAAGCACCGAGTCGAGTATGAGTCAGCCCGAGTCTAGTCGATCCGAGTCGCCTATCTAACCAAACAAAGGGCCGAGCCTGACAAGGCCAAAGCCATCTTGCCATGCCAAATGTTGTGATGCGCCAAGATGGCCCTGCAACTCTTTGCAATCTTCCATTCTTCAACTAGGCCTAAAATTCATCTATTCTCACATAACAGCTCCACATCTTGCCTTCTAAAGCCTCCTGCTAGTCTGCAACTCATTGCCATTACCACAGCATTCCAATTTGTAGCAACAACAGCTCAAACAACCCTGCAATCACCTAAAAAAAAAACATATCCTGCAAAAATCCATTGTAAACACCACCTGTAGTTTATACCAGCTCGCACTTTCTATCGATTCAATCTTGAGCAACACAACAACAACTTCAGCCACCGGTTCCTTCTCCATTTAAAATTGCAAAGAACATCATTTTTCTCAGAACCTCCAAGCCCGCCACTCTTCACCAAAGACAACTCTCCAGTGTCTATTGCCATGCCTCGCAATTCCCAGCAAGCATGTACATTCCCCGCACTTTATCAAACCACACACTCTCATACAAAACCCCAAACTCAGTTCACCGCAATCGATTCAAAGTAACTTCATCATCAATCACACATCGACCCTTCATTTCACAAGCACCAACCGCATTCAACCCAATGACCGAAATTCCAAAGATACACAAAGACTGGCCCCATCTCCTCCGCACTTGCATCTTCTAATTGTACCCGCTTGCTCACTCGGCCAAACATTTGCAATTACATCTTGCCCTCGGCTCTCCTATAGCACAAAGATCACCACCATCTCTTCCTGAGTTGTTCTCTGACGCCTGAGTTTCCAACCGTAGCTGCAACTCCACATTTTCCTAACATACATCTATTGTAGCACTTCCATTCCATTACAGCACAGCTTCCTAAGCCTCAGCAGGCCAATCTTCATGGCAATAATCAGTTCATTCACTGCACTTGAGTTCAGCTCCAACTGCTCATTTTCTTCACTGCAACTCAGGTAGCTTTATTCGTGTAGCCGAAATCACCACCGCATCGCCTCATTCATCACAAAGATACCCCATCTACACATTTTCGGCACTTTCTTGGCTACGCGCACACCATCAAAACTGCATCTTCTTATCGAGCACAATATACTCGAGCCACTCCATTCTATGCGTTGCCATTTAGCTCACCCTTGTGTTCTCATCAGCAACCACAACAACAGGTTCATCCTTAACCAACTCCTCACTGCCTAGCCATTGCATCAACTCCATCCATCTCCATCATCCTGCCATTCCCTGGAAACAGCATCACCAGCTGCAACTGCAATCAACATCTGCACCTCCATCAACACCAGATCCCCTTTGTATTCTCCATCGGATCCCATCACAAAGATCAATTCCCTAAATTCGTCAAAGTCTCACAACCATGACAAAGAATTTTACCACCAATTCTTATCTTCTTTCGTGTATTTCAAATCCAACACAAACCCATTGTTTCATTATTCTCACTCACCAACAAACCCATTCCATCAGATTCATTACTACATCAGTTTCATCACCAGGATATTCTGTAAGTGAAAACCCTAGCCAATTCCCAACAACAACTTCTTCTTTCCATCAAAACCCTTCAATTCATTGTGCTATTTCAGATTCAAATCAACCCTGACTTGGGTTTCTTCTTCACTGCAACATTAAATTAATCGACAGTAACAGCTTTCAACTTCCTTCCCCGTCTCCTCTTCGATTCAACCACAGAGACTTCATGAACCTCTCAATCCCTTAAATCATACAACCCATCTTCAACATCCATAAGGTAATCATCATCAGCTTCTGCTCAAATTCATCACAGAACCAAAACCCATTCTCTAATCTCATCACCTCAATATCAGAATTCAAGCCTTCAGAAACCCTAAATTCACCACAGATTAATTCAAGCTACAAGTTAAGTTAATCCATCTCCTTGTCTGCATAATACAGACTCAAAAACCCTTGATTGCAGCGCCTGAATTTCTGCTCACCAATTCTCCATCTCTGGTTTTGTTGCTAAAGAAATTGGGGATGAATCGAATGAGAAACCGATTCCCCTATTTTTTGGTTTGGTGTAATAAAACTGGGACGACTATCAACACCCGTGGGTGTTTTTAGCAATTCTCTTTTAACCAAAATCGGCTACCCCTTAACATGTGGATGGGCACCCATTAGTATTAGCCGATGAAATGACCGGTTTACCCTTTTTGACTTCAGTTTGAATGATTTCCGCTTCTTTTCCTCCGTGCGACTCAGTAGTACCTAATAACTCAAAAACACGCGTAAAGTACATAATTCACAAGAAAAAATAGCAAAGAAAGCGTAACTACTAGATAGTAAATTAGGTGTTTTAGACACCTATCAGATTCCCCCACACTTAGACTTTGCTAGTTGGTCGGTTGTCAATCCGTCAAATATAATTTCACTTTCTCAATCAACTAGATATAAATATAGTATGCGATAAGAAAGAGTTCGTATCCACAGAGAGGCTTTCGTTGTTATAAAATTTCAGTTTCTATGTAACCACGGGGTATGTTTGTTGTATCTAAGAAAATACAAATAATTGAAAGCAAAGTAAATAATTCGAATTATCAATAAGGAGAAGATATTGGTCACGGATAGTATCATTCACAAACATGTGTTATCATCAATGATTAGAATTGGTATTTTAATCTCGTATTTATTAAAAGTCCTAGATACCTTGATCGCAAGTATAACCCGTTAATTCCCTATTTTCATCACAACCACATTAAAAGATGCATATGTGAATTCTTCGTAGAAAGCAACCTAAAGTGTAAAAGCACAATTAAGTTTAACTCCCTAAAAGCATTAAGTTTTATGGAATAAGACTCATCAATGCAAACGAATGTGTAAAAGCACTAAACGTTTTAACAAAAGTTATGATTCACTTGTGACTAGTAGGATATATCACTATAAGCACTACCCACAATTATGCTACTTAGAATCGGGATAAACAACTTTTTCGTATTGAAAACCCTAATATAGCTCTAGAGATGAACACAAATCGGATTGATTCCGGACTCAACCTAACAAGTTCTCAAATCTTATAACACTATTAATTGTGAATCACAAACAATAATTACCGAGACAAAACTAATTCATTGAATCAAAAGCATGTTGAGAAATCAACTTTATCCCATAACCAATAAGATGTTTAGCTACTCATAGCTATGGAGTTCATCATAATCAATATTCAATAATAAAATAATGAAGAAGAAGAACAAAAGCAAACCCTAGAAGCGTAAACAAAAACGGCTCTCCAAAATTCTAAGAATAAGATATATTATAAGTTGTAGAAGACCTTCCCTTTATAGCTTTTCTCCAACTTCTAAAATTAGGTCTAGTCTTCAAAGTCCATTAGATGAAAATCCACCAAGCCCATAAGAAGGAGAAACCCATGTAGAAAATATGTCTCAAAAGTCGTCGCCGGAAAACTGGTATTGTGGCCGGAAAACGACCGGAAAAATCGCCGGAAATCGGTTCAGGTGACCGGCAAAGTCCGCCCGGTCACCGGTCAACGGGTCGGATCGGGTCAACTCGGGTCAACTCGGTCAGACCGAGTCAAACCGAGTTAGGGAGAGTCAGTGTCCGGGTCGTGGTCGGACCCAAGTCGGTAATGTCGGTATAGCTGGTCTTCAGCTATTTGAGTGGGTTAGTTGCGGACCACCGCACATGTCGTGGTCAGTCCGCACTATCATTGTGCATCAACACTCTTTGGCCACCATCTTGGTCGTGCAACCCGCATTCATGTACCTTCCGTAGCATTCACCCAAACCACGATTCAAGCTCAATGCAGCCTTCTTCCCGCCGCTACCAAATACAACCAATTCATTCTATCACAGCCACCCGAGACAACAAACATATACAACTCCAATAAATGCCGCACTCGAACCTAAGCATTCATCTAGCATCCTCTTTCGTGTCCATCACCACCAAACATCAAGCTTCCCCGTCTTGTTCTTTTCCCCGCTCAAATCTCTCAAAACCCATTGTAAAACAATCCATCAGTTCAACCCGTAATTGCAGCACCCATATTTCCAACTCGATTCCATATGCTCATATACTCACAAGGCAACTCTTCCATGATGTGCACATTGCACCGATTCGACACACCAAGACATTCTACCACCTTGCCTTTCATCTCAACCGCAATACATTGCCAACAACCATGAACCATTACCCTGGACATTAGGTCCCCTGCAGTAATCAAGCCATCAAATCATTCCCCAAAGATCGTCAACTGACAACATCAAGCCATTGCGGCTACAACATTATTTCTTGCATCAGACCGTCACACGCCATTGTGACCATGGCTAACACTGAATAAGCATTGCAATTAAAAGATTTCCTTGAGCCTCTCCTCGTAAATCTACAGCCAAGCAAAACCCCGCAATTCCATCTCACCGCAACTCAAACAATTAGCAGCAGCTCAAGCTTCCGAGTCCAAACACTCGCAACCTCATCAAGTCGGCACATCCAAAGACAGAAGAAGGTCTTGCACCCGAGACCCGCAATCCCCAACCCGCAGAGCCAATCCATATCTCGTTAACCACCTACTTGCATTCAACAACCGCAACTCCATTTTCATTCCACCAAGTGCAACACCCGTGAATACTATCTCTCCCCGTTCTTCATATCTCTCTCAAGTTCTAACCCGCACTTCCATCTCCCAAATGCATTCCACCGCCAACCGCCTGCTTCCTTGGCTCGGCCCCCGAGTTCATCCACCCACCGCTACAATGGCTCTTCTAGGCCTCAAATGCCACCCGACCCTCATACTCCATTTCATTCATACCAAAATTCATGAATTCTTTGCTCAACCCAGCCTTCATCTCACTCAAAGCCATCCGGCACTCGGACCTCCCCGAACCTTCAGCCTCCTTCTTCCATCGCAAAGACAAACAATGCCAGCCACTAGCCTGTAAAACCGCACTTTAGCGTTGCCTTCTCGTGTTCATGCCTTGCCCACTTCTCGCCATCGCGAACTAACTCGGGTGAACTTCATTTTCAACCAATGCTGCACCGGCTCTTGCCCGCAATGAGCCCAAGCCATCTTCCCCGAATTGCGGCTCTTCCATTGCTTGCAGCCTCATTCTTTCACAACATCAAAGATCATTGTTACGCAATCTCGGCTATGGTCCCATTGGCATACAATTGTACACCTACAATCTCAGCCCGCAATACCCACCTACAAACCCCTTATCCTCCAAATTAACCCATAAAGCAAGAGCGGTTCACATACATTCAAACCAATAAACTTGTCTTGTATGAACTCCTCCTGAGTTTGTTGTTAACTCGAATCCAGCAACACCCAACATTTAATCCCATCAAAACTTTGCACTGCATCAATCTCGACCCATCTGACCTTCACTCATACTACTACTGCAACACCAACATTATCAATTTCTTGGCCACAACTCGATGCCAGCAACTCCAGCCTCCTCACAAGATCATCACAAACCCATATTTCGTTGATTAACATCGAACCCTAATTCATCCTCGTGAATTTCCCTTTGCCTTGTCTCACCGCATCCGTGCTCGAGCTCATCCTCATAAATCGAACCGAATAAATCGCCTTCACTAGCAAACCCTATCATCTTCATCACAAATTAACCAACAAAGAAACCCCATTTAAAATCTCGGTTCACGCATCACCGATCAAACGTTCACTGCACCGATCCGTGGTTCTCTTCTCCATTATTACTCCAATCCGCTCCGCCTCTCGGGATTCAAAGTTAATCTCTCCATCCCACTTTCCTCTTCTCTCACAAAGAACTGTTTTTCCTTCTCTTCTTCTCAATTTCTGGTTCCATGGTCGCTACACATTCTCCGAATTTTGATTTCAGACAAAGAAAATGATTGAGAAGTAATATTTAGGGTTGGGTTATAAATGGGGCTGATTCGGACACTTTCAAAGACTTGAGATAAGGGTCACCCAGATGGTAAACCCCTTAACCTTGGTTGATCACTATGTAGTACTCCTTCAAATATAGTTGCCCCTTAACCTTGGCTGGGAAACCCGGATAGTGTTCGCCCATGAAATGACAATTTTGCCCTTTTGGCTCAAATAGAGTAATTTCCGCTTCTTTTCCTCCGTGCGACTCTAGAGTACTAATAACACAAAAACACACGTAAAGTACATAATTCACAAGAAAAACAGCAAAGAAAGCATAAACTCTATATAGTAAATACGGTGTATTCTACACCTATCACTAGTCCTCGAGCAAATCAAACAAAACAATTCTAAAGAATACATACAACTCTGTGTCGTCGAGGCTACGGTCACTTTTAGCATAAATAACAAGCCTTTGAACCCCTAGGTGTCCCTAGTGGACGAGTTATAGTCTCGTGAGGGATTACTAGAGATATACCCACAAAACCTACTTTTCCAACTTAATAGTTCTCCGAAATGATAGCATCCAACGCGCTAAGAAGACATAGAGATTCTGCACACTAGTCATAAGAAGTTAGACACATAAATGAACACAATCTCATCCTTAAAAGTTGAGAGAGAAATAACCATCCCTTCTCGACAAAAATTCGGGTTCGGAGTGATCAAAAGTCTCGACTCTGCCTCACAGAAAGGGTTTTATGAAGTTGCTCTCAATAATAAACAGCTTTTTATGGGTCACACATGTGTCCAGGTAGGAGTGAAGAGAGAATCCTGCGACACGTTGAATGGTAGGAAGGCAAAACCTTCCGAAATGTTTTAAAAACCCACATCTTTTATAAAAATTTTTTTTTTTTTTGAAAACCCATTTTTCTGACGATCTCTAAGAAAGGAAATCAACCACTTAATGAAGGTGGGAATATGCTTACTTACCTCGTATCCGTTCGGCGTGCAGCTAGCACCACTCTCACAGCATCCATAGAAACGTCTTCGGACTTCAATCGGTGTCTTCATCTTCGTCTTCGGTCTTCAACTCTTGATGATAACTCTTGAACTTCGTAGAATCTCGACAATGTGATTCTTTCCTCTAATTCTTGTTGCTTGAAACTTCATTATAGATATTCCTTCTTTCCATTGGCTTTATTGAAAGAATACAAAACTAAAAACAAACTATACAAACCCAAAATATGATACAATGAATTTTTCTTGTCTTTTTTTTTTTTTTTTTTTTTTTGTGAGACAAGAAAAATAAATACAAAATAAAAACAAAACAAAACAATAAAAACTATTAACGAACCTAAAAAGTTTCTCTTGTCTTTTTTTTTTCTTTCTAATTTTCGTTTTTTTTTTTTTTTAGAGAAAAGAGAAAAATAAAATACAAATAAAATAAAATAAAAACGTAAGTACAAAGGCCATGGTGTAAGTATTTTACCGCTTGATTCTTCACAACTTCTATGTCTTGATATCATAAACTTCTCGAACTCTCATCTTGATAATTTTCACTCTTGTACGATAGTCTTCAACTTATAAAAATTCTGCTCCTTGCCTTGTTGCTATACTTGAATATGAAATCTGCTCATTTTTGTATTGTTGCTTGTAAACCTTGAACGTTTTCAACTTTCCTTCAAATTTGTGATGCTCCTCTTGTTGATGATGATGGTGTTTCTATGGACCTGTTGGTATAGAGAGATATAAGGTGGATGGTGCTAACTGCGAACAAGATTACAAGTGGTATGTAAGTTAGCAATTCGATGTCACCAACATGGTTGATAAAAATAGCACTCAAGAGATCAAAATAGTGCTTCTATGGTGGAGGTTGGACGGCTCACCATTCCGCCCCCGAATTTACGTACGGTGACACACTCTAAAAGCACAAATTTAGACAGTACAAAGAATTGAAGGTCGGTGCCTCACATTATGTAACATAGGTAGTCTCCACTATAGGGGATCACTACTCTAATACCGAATTCAGTCTGCACCTTATTTGCCACTGGCATGGTTAAATCCAACTTTAACTCTCATACAATTAAGAAACCCGATCATGTTCTCTGTCATCTCTAAGTTCAGTCACTCTTATGAGATTCTCGATGTAATCTTAGCGACATGTATACCATGTGACTCTAAACTAACTACAAGTTGGAGTTTTCTTATTCACTAGTTTACACAAAAGTTGAAAATTTTCAAAAATTTACAACGCAAATGCTCAACCACTCCCCCACACTTAAACTTTACATTGTCCTCAATGTAATTGAATCGTCCAAAGTAAGTCAAGGTGGGAAATTCGAACAAAAAATCAGAAAAAATAAAAACAAGACAAGAAAAACTAAAAAGATAAGAGATACAAAACCTATGGGTTGCCTCCCATTTAGCGCTTGGTTTAAAGTCATTCACCCGACTATATCCTTGCAAGTTTCATTCCCCATATACCAACAACCGAAAAGTTGGGATCCTTCCATAGAACCCGTTTTGGAAACACTAGCTTCACACAAATATTAGTAATATAAAATGTAAATGAAGCTATTAACCGATAAAAGCTTCCCCCACACTTATTCTTGTCCACACTTGAAGTGTATAAAGAACATAGAAGTTGGGTGCTTCCACGGTTTCTTGTTTCAAAAACTGCATAGTATGAGAATCAAGTATCTCCAATGGAGGATATCGAGAAACAAAGTCATTCAACAATATTCTCGAAGCACATACATTCAAACCAATAAGATCAGAAGAAACAATAGGCAACGGGTTAGACAAACCTTGCACAATCTCTTGTATCACTAATCCTCTTCATCCTTGAAAACTCAAGTGAATTACTCACCTCTTGTATATCATGGTCCTCTATCAAACCTTGCAACCATTCTTGTCCGTTTCGCCTTAATCAAAGTCTCGACATAAACATCATCATTACAATCATTTGCAAGCTCAATTGGGTCTTCCACAATATTTGTCATATCGATCACATTCTCAACATATTCCTCTTCATTAGACTCAAACCTTGTTGCAAGAAAGTTTGGTAACACACTAGTTTCATCATACTCAAGTACATTTTGAATAGGTGTTTGATCATTATAAAGATCAAGAGTTGAGTCAACTACACTAATGTCATCAAATATTTCCAAAGGTTGGTCCTTTTCAACACAATCAACTTTACCGCAAAAGACTCCATTGTACACTCCTCGGGATGCCACCATAAATTGGTTCAAACGATGTATTTTCATAATAATCATCACTATCATAGTCAACATAAGATTGGCTACCACTTCCCAAAGATTGGTCTTTCGCAATTTTGCATGTCCTCTTTGTATTCTTCAATGCCTTGTCTTAAAGTGGAAACACCTTTTTGAAGCTCTTGGAGTGATCCATCCAAATTTTGAAAATAGTGTTCCATTTGTTGGTAAAGCTCGATTCGACAAAGAAAAAGTAGAATTACTTACTTCGGTATTGTTAGGCCAATTATCTTCCCTTTGAATGGGTGAATGATCATAACTACGATCATAAATTGGGCCATACATACTATGAGCACATTCGGTCGATGAAATTGGTTCCACGCTTGGTTGTCTACGAATTGACTCCATGATGTCCATAAATTGTTGCATTTCATCTACCAAACTAGAAGAAATATTAATAGGAGCACAAGTATCATCCCCTCTTTGTGGTTGCTCACTTACATACCCACCATAAGAAGGTTGGAATGTATGAGAACAACTAAAAGGGTACGTGGAGTATGGACCATAACCAAAAGATTGGTTTTGATTGTACTCCCCGTATGGGTGATAGTTGTGATATTGTTGAGGTTGAAAGCCGTATTGATTGCTCCAATATGCTCCGTACATAGAAATTGGTACCTGAAACAAGAGTTCTCAAAACTCGATTAAGAACCAAAGAATAAGAAAAATTAAAACAAAAATAAAAACAAAAATAAGAAACCAAAAAAACAATTGACAACCGCCGCTCCCAAGAACGGCGCCAAAATTTGATTCTTCGTAGGCGTCAAAAATAAATTACACTTTCTTACTACTCAAAATATATAATGAAGCATGGGAAAGAAAGGATCGTTCCCACAGAGGTCTTGGTTGTCAATATGTTTCGGTATCTTATAAGTAACACGGGGATTTTCCGATTGTGTAAATAAAAATAAACAAAAAGCAAACAAAGTACGCAAATCAAGGATGTGAAATATTGGATAAAGGTTTCATCTTCAATTGGAAACAAGTTTTTGAATATATGAATAGAATTCGTATTTAATCTCGCTATCATCAAAATCCATAGAATACCTTATTGCAAGAATACTCCGTAAATTTCTTAAGTCATCAACACACACATTAGGGCTGCGTATGTGAAATATACCTAAAGAATAACCTAACGCCTTGCGCTAATCAAGTTCAATTCCTAGGAGCATTAAGTTTGTAAATAGGCTAATCAATGCAATTGTAATACATTGCGCAAAACAATTCGAACAAAGGTCAATTTCTACATATGACTACGAGGATGTATCACTACAAACCATAATCATATCATGCTACTCGTATTCAAGGTTATCGTCGATGATGAACCCTAAAATAGCTATAGATATGGATGTGAGTTCAATCAATTCTAGACTCGACTAAACAAACATTCAATCATATTGAAATACATCAATCATGCAATTATTATAACCCGTAGAAATCAAACGATAATATTGAGAGAAAACTAATTCATAAAAATCATAACTTGGTTGCAAAATCCAACTACATCTTTAACCAATAGAAAACTCTAACTCATATTCATGGAGTTCATAACAAGAAGAAAGAGAAAATACTTCATGTTTCTAAACCCTAGAACCCAAAAGTAGAGGCAAAAATAAGATAGATTCCTCAATTAGGTAAAAGTCTTCTCTTTTTATATGTTTCTCAATTTCCATAAAGGATACTCCTTCCAATATTAGGTCTTCTCAAAACCCATCTCCAAGTGGTCCACCAAGCCCATGTGTGAGAAAAAAAAAATCCATGTAAAATTATGTCCAAAATTCGTCGCCGGAGAACTGGGATTATGGCCGGAAAAGTCACCGGCAGACATCTCAGGTGACCGGCAAAGTCTGCCCGGTCACTGGTCAACTCGGTCAACGATCCAACTCGGCCGAGTCAACTCAATCAAGCACCGAGTCAGAGTATGAGTCAGCTGAGTCTAGTCAGATCTGAGTCGGCTATCTAACCACCGAAAGGGTCGAGGTCGGATCGTGCCAAAGCCATCTTGCTAGGCCAAATGTTGTGATGCGCCAAGATGGCCCTGCAACTCTTTGCAATCTTCCATTCTTCAACTAGTCCTAAAATTCATCTATTCTCGCATAATGACTCCACATCTTGCCTTCTAAAGCCTCGCTAGTCCAACTCATTGCCATTACCACACCTTCCAATTTGTAGCAACAACGCATCAAACAACCCCGCAATCACCTCGAAAAAAACATATCCCGCAAACATCCATCAGAACCAGTTCATACCGGCTCGCACTTTCTATCGATTCAATCTTGAGCAACACAAAGAACAACTTCAAAGCCACCAGTTTCCTTCTCCATTTAAAATTGCGACAACATCATCTTCTCTGTAACCTCCAAGCCTTCCACTCTTCACCGGCAGAACTCTCCAGGTCTATTGCCATGCCTACACCTCAAAGAAGCCTGTACATTCCCTGCACTTTATCAAACCACACACTCTCATACAAAACCCCAGCTCGAGTTCACCTACAACTGATTCAAAGTAACTCCATCGTCAATCACACATCGACCCTTCATTTCACAAGCACCAACTGCATTCAGCCAATGACCCTGAAATTCCAAAGATACACAAAGCACTGGCCCCATCTCCTCCGACTTGCATCTTCTAATTGTACCAAGCTTGCTCATCACCTTCAAGCAGCCACAATTACAGCCTTGCCCTTAGCTCGCCATAGCCCAAGATCACCACCATCTCTTCCCCGAGTTGTTCTCTGACGCCTGAGTTTCCAACCGTAGCTGCAACTCCACATTTTCCTAACATACATCTATTGTAGCACTTCCATTCCATTACAACACGCCTTCCTAAGCCTCGCAGCCAATCTTCACGGCAATAATCGGTTCATTCACCGCACTTGAGTTCCGCTCCAACCGCATCATTTTCTTCACCGCAACTCCAGTTTCGCATTCTATTCGTGTAGCCGAAATCACCACTCCGCATCACCTCATTCATCACAAAGATACCCCATCTACACATTTTGGGCACTTTCGCTACGCGCACACCATCAAAACTGCAAGATCTTCTCATCGAGCACAAGATATACTCGAGCCACTCCATTCTATGCGTTGCCATTTAGCTCACCCTTGTGTTCTCATCAAGAACAACAACAACAGGTTCATCCTTAACCAACTCCTCACCGCCCTAGCCATTGCATCAACTCCATCCATCTCCATCATCCCGCCATTCCCCGGAAACAAGATTCACCAACAGAATCGCAATCAACATCCTCACCTCCATCAACACCGGATCCCCTTTGTATTCTCCATCGGATCCCATCACACAAGTATCAACTCCCCTAAATTCGTCAAAGTCTCACAACCATGACAAGAATTTTACCACCAATTCTTATCTTCTTCGTGTATTTCAAATCCAACACAAACCCATTGTTTCATTATTCTCGGCTCACCAACAAACCCATTCCATCGATTCATTACTACATCGGTTCATCACCAGGATATTCGTAAGTGAAAACCCTAGCCAATTCCCAACAAAGAACTTCTTCTTCCATCAAAACCCTTCAATTCATTGTGCTAGTTCGATTCAAATCAACTTTGACTTGGGTTTTTCTTCTTCACCGCAACATCAAATTAATCGACGAGAATGGCTTTCAACTTCCTTCCCCGTCTCCTCTTTGATTCAACCACAGAGACTTCATGAACCTCTCAATCCCTTAAATCATACAACCCATCTTCAACATCCATAAGGTAATCATCATCAGCTTCTGTTCAAATTCATCACAGAACCAAAACCCATTCTCTAATCTCATCACCTCAACATCAGAATTCAAGCCTTGTAAACCCTAAATTCACCACAGATTAATTCAAGCTACAAGTTAAGTTAATCCATCTCCTTGTCTGCATAATACAGACTCAAAAACCCTTGATTGCAGCGCCTGAATTTCTGCTCACCAATTCTCCATCTCTGGTTTTGTTGCTAAAGAAATTGGGGATGAATCGAATGAGAAACCGATTCCCCTATTTTTGGTTTGGTGTAATAAAACTGGGACGACTATCAACACCCGTGGGTGTTTTTAGCAATTCTCTTTTAACCAAAATCAGCTACCCCTTAACATGTGGATGGGCTCCCATTAGTATTAGCCGATGAAATGACCGGTTTACCCTTTTTGACTCGGTTTGAATGATTTCCTCGCTTCTTTTCCTCCGTGCGACTCCAGTACCTAATAACTCAAAAACACGCGTAAAGTACATAATTCACAAGAAAAATAGCAAAGAAAGCGTAACTACTAGATAGTAAATTAGGTGTTTTAGACACCTATCAGTACCCAGGAATGCGGGTGGTAGAATGTCGGGTATACCCGATAATGACCCGAAACTTAGGTTCCACTTGGTCTACCCGTCGGGTATCAAAACTATTAATGGGTTCAATATGAGGATCTAGAACGGACCCAATTAGTCGGGTCAGTCCGGTTCAAGGTAATTGGGTACCCATTGTGATTTAATTTCAAGCTACAAAAGTGAGATTAAACATAGGATAGAAGTGTACTGTGTATTAGAAGCATTGGGTTCTCATATACGTATTCATCATCTGGATTTGCCTCATAAAAATCATCACATTGAGTTTGAGTTTGTGTAAAATCATTCTCATAATCTAAGAAATCACCCATTCTAGGATCATTGTTGTAGTTGATGTGTATTTTCCTAAGTTTCTTAGATGAACAACCATCCTCATCCTCCATTGAATCGAATACAAATTTGGTTTCTCACCTTCTCTTTCTCTCCTTTTCAATAAAAACCTAATTATTTTTTTCCCCAAAATTTTTATCTACACAAACCTTTATAATTCTGAAATTATCTTAATTACTAATCAGAAGTATTAATCACTAATCAAGTTTATTAACACTAATACGTAAAGATGATTTTCCATTACCAAAAATATTTGGTTAAGGGGCTTATGATTTTGCTATTTACAACCCCCTTTTTGTCCTTATTCAAGATGCTCTGAAAGTTTTAAGTATGCCCTAAAACAAGGGTTCTTTATAAAGGGGCACCATTCCTAGCTTGGGTACCATTCTAAATAGGACAAATAGACTCTAACGGATGATGACAGTCGGATCACTTAAATGGTATATAGCATATGGTTCCATTTGAAAACCTAATTCAAATCCAATTAAAATTGAATAGACGCGTCTCTGTCAATAGCCTTCATCAATGCCTCCTGAAAGTGTCAAGTAGAGATGAAGAGACATCTCCAACTGGACATGAAATCTTTTTTAAATAGTGGTATTTATTTCTCTTGAAAAGAGATGAAACTTATTGCTTTCCTTTTTCCTAATAGCATCATCAGAAACTCTAAACAATGTGATTTTGGTCGGGTCAAGGAATAACAATCCTTGAATTCAATTACGGTGTTTGGGTTTCACTGAATCCTGATGGCCTAATTCATTAACCTATTATACTTGCAAATTATTCGCGAAGGATCGAATTATTGTCTAAAAGAATCGAAAAATCCTTGAAATCGTAGTTACACAAAATCGTTGTGTGTTTTTCATCCTCTAGTTTATGATTTTCCAACAGTTCGCCCATATAATATTGTTTTTTTAAGACCATCATTGTAGCCCAAAAGGTTCTAATGCATTTAAAAGAAAAAAGAAAAAAAAAGTGATTGTTATATTCCCAAACATTTGGTTTTTATAAGTGGGCTTAGATTTTCAAAAATGTTTTGTTGTTAAGATCAGCGGAAAAAAAGAATCCGGCTGGAAAATGTTCTTGTATTCTAAGCAAGTACATGACGAATACCTTATGGCGAATATTTTTAATTTTTTTCACCTCGACACGTAAGACACCTCAATATTTGTTGCATAACACACGTTCGGTGTTGTAACCCCATCTTAGTGGCTCGTAGAAAGGGCTATCGAATGAGAACATTTATTCAAAACGAAGGAGTTTGATCAAAAAAGTTCAAATTAGGTGCTACTACGGAATAAGAAAACTCATCCAATCACCTAAACCCATCCATACATTTCTTCGTGTGAAAGATTGTGTCACAGTGGAGATTAAGAGGTTGATTTTCAGCCGCTTGGATCGGCCTCTCAAGTATTTATGGAGTTTTTTTTAATTATTTTAAAACTCTTTGATGCGGGTTACTTAATGATTTTATTATTAAAATAACAAAAATATATACTTGGGAGGCTAATGATAGGCGGTCCAAGTGAAATTCTCTTCTCAAGCAGCCAATGTTGAGCTTCTTAGTATGCATTTCTCACTTTCTCATGCTCTAAAACATACTCTTTCACCTAATCTCTTATTCGATTTGCAAGTGAACGAGTCTTTTATGGTGGGTTTGTTTAGAATTCACCGTTTCCAGGAATTTAAAATCCCATGGGATTACAAATTCTAGGATTCATGTAAATTCTCTTAGAATTGTCAGAATTCGCTGGTTACCCTCTTATTTAATGGTGGTATCCTTTCAAATAAAGTTAAGTTTTACTTTAATTTAGAAAAGAATGACTTAAGAAATATATTCATAAGAGAAAATCATTGTTTAAAAGTACGTGAGAATGATAAAAACACCTCAAGAACCGATTTGGTTTTTCTTTTCTCCAAAAATACCTTGGATCCTAGTATGAAAGTTTAACTCCAATCACACGGTGTTAGGATCGAAGCATCAACATGAATTTGAAATATAAGCAATAGCGCGGATCATAGAACATTCTGTACTTGTTATCGTTTGGTTTGGATTTTTAAAAGAACTAAACATCTAAACCTTTTGCCATTATATTATATTTGATGGTTTGGAGTCTTTATAAGTTATATCCCATACGAAGGTTTTCTTCGAGTATTGGCATTCAACTATTTTCAATTACTGCATCTATTTTTTATTCCTGATAGAATAAAATGGTGATCTCTAGACTACTTCATAAATTCTTCATTTAGGAATATTTTTTGGCAATTATAAGGCTCGAAGGCCAACTTTCCCTATGAAAGGGAACATGAGAACCATCAGACCTCTTGATGTATCCAATTGCGCGTTCTTATTTTATTTGCGCTCTATGAAAATCTTATAATTATTGATATGCTCCGACGGTGTCTCACGGGAGTGGGGTTCTCACTAAAGACTGATGTAATCAGTTTATGACTGAGCCGATTGACATTCTAACTGATTACTACTGTACTTACTAATTTTTGCATTTTAATCAGGAGTGTGTACTATGGAGAATACAAATGCAGTGGCCCAGGTGCAAATGCCACGGGGAGAGTGCAGTGGGCAAGATTGTTGAGCGACCATGAGGCAAAGCCGTTCATCGGAACATACTATATCGATGGAGACGCTTGGCTCACGAGCCAGACTCTATAAATTCCATATGCATTTTAATTCTTCCTTCAATCATCGCCACGAGTAAGGAAGGTGCCCTTGATGGCTCTAGTTTGTTTCTGAAAATCTTAATTTATGTTTGGTACTCCAAAATTACTAGTAATTAATTTGGTTAATGTTAAGACAAAAAGTATGTGCGACTGTATCATTGATATTTCTGTTCTTTGCTCAAACGTGGACCTTTAAAATTTGTTATCTAGAACGCCATTGTCGTATCTCATGTCAATGTCGTCTTAAGCGTAACGTGTAAAACGTTCCATGGAATCACATGAGGAAAAGGAAAAAGGTAGCTCGCCTTGCGGAAGAAATTGTATGACTTGTCTAGCGTGCCATAGTCTTGAGCAACAAACGAGTAGTGCAAGCAATAAGTTGTTGCCAACGCCAACGCCAACGTTTCAACTTGAAACAAGAAAGAGGATGGCCAATTGTTGCATGCGCTATGACTTATGCATTAGTATTTTGCCTGAAACTATGGGGTGATCACAACTCATGACTGCATCAAAATTGGATAAGTCTGTTCGATTAGATTCATTCAAACAAATCAATAACACACCAATAGTCGGCATCTGACACCAATAGAAAATGACCGCAAATGTTATTCCAGTTCGGAAAATGGAGTCGTATAACCACAACCCATAAAGTATGGGTTAAGAAGAGGACGACAGCAGTAGTGTCAATTAGAAAAGTGCAAGAACGTGGTGACGAAGGGCAAAATCTAAATTCATTTTTAAAAACATGTTGCTAATGATGGGTGGATGTAAAAGAGTATCCATTTAAATAGTTTGGTGGATTATCAAAAGCCATGCCATGTCATTGACTCTTGCCAAATATCTAATTCTTATCCATTTTTCTATCTACAGAGGTAATAGTTCCTCCTCACATGTGATCCCACTTGCTATTCATCGAGTTCTTAGGTTTAATCATGTTATAGATTTATTAAATACCAACTCATGTGAAGGTTAGGTTTATGGTCTTAAAATGTTGAGACAAGCTATGGATAGATTCTCATTTTCGAAAGATAGACATTTCCTGCATTCCTGCCTACCCAGTATCCTACCTTAAAAAATACACTTCTTTTTTAATTTTAAATTAGTACTCCACTCCGTTCTTGTTTAATAGATTGTTTTGTTTTTAGAAAATTAAGGAAATTAAGAAAACTAATCATTTAAAGTGGTCACATGCTTCTGTATCGATAAAAAAAGTGAAGTGAAATGGCACGGAAGAATTTTGGTTTTACCTTGTTTCGGCAGATTGAAATCATATCAGAATCTTGATTCCAACGGACGCCATTCATGTCACATGTTGATGAAGAAGACGCCATTCCCAAGCGGATCAAAAGCATCTATAAATAGCATCTCCTCCTACTCGTTTAATCATAACATCTCTCAACTCTCTCTGTTTCTTTCTTATCAAGCATCATCGAAACAAACAGGTGTGTTCTTGGGTTGGATCAAGGTCGCATAAGCTTTGAATCCAACAACCGTTTCATGAAACAGTATCGACGGCAATATTCAATTATTGCATTTGTCTTCGGCCAATTCGATTGGGAAAGGGTCGAATAATTGTCGAAAAGAATCTTTCATAAGAGCCTTGAACCCTGTACAACATTCTTTTCTTCACCCTGTCTTACTGCCAATTTTCCAACATCTACTGTTCTGATAGGCGCCAGGACACGTTAATCTGCAGAAAAATCTTTTCTGTGGACTTTGCTTGCGTGCTGCTCTGAATATTTCTTAGCATCACAACGAATATTTCGGATTTAGTAGCATCACTACCAAATTATTAGTTGCACAGGAAACTGTTCTTAGAACTGCAAGTTAAAATTATCACTGCTACTGGGAAACACTTCCATTAAACGTGTTGAAAGAAGTTCAGCAAAAGCCTCATCTCCAACTCGAAGTTATGTGTTCAAGACGTAAGGTATTATACACAGCACAACACATATCTTGGAGAGGGCCCTATATTTTGAAGGTGTCCTAAATTTTGTCAGGAAGAAAGATATCCAATCCTCGATTTTCGCAGTACCAACGTCTTTAACTGACCACCGACCGACTTTCTTGACTTGTTACTTGTTAGATCATGCACCTCTTAATTAGTGTTTCTGGGGGTATATACAAGACCACCCTACTTAAAACGTGTAAACTATTTAGGGGTAGCTATTTTTAGTTATTGTAATGCCCTTCTGTTTTACCTCATGTATTAGTCCTCGCGTTTGGTTGTTATTAACGGTTATGGTTTCAAAGTTCCTTCAACTATGTGAAGCCAATCAATAATAGTCTTGCTTGCCGGTAGTATAAGCCTGCGCGTTGAAAATTTACAATTGCAATCACAAATAAAACATGACTAATCCCGGTGAGCTTGCTTGAAATCATTTTTTTTAAACAAATGGACACGAATTTGACAGTTTAAAAAAAAAATAATCAAATACCTCTACGGCTCTCTACCCCATAAGTCCACATCAAATCCTAACCGAAGGTTAATTTAGTCATTTCAATTTGTTATATATTATCCGCTCTTCATTTCCTCCCCCACCACAACAGCCTTTCACCCCTTTATAAAGACATCGATCCACCTCCAAAAACCCTTCCCAACTATTCAGCGATTAATTCCATTTCCAACATCTTATTATCACACCGTCTTAACAGGCAGGTTCCATAAATCTTTTCTTCTTTCCCACTCTGAAAAATTATTATTTGTTCCTTGTTCTCCAATTATAGAAATTTTACTGATTATTTCTCATTTTTATTTATAAAAAACAATCTTTCCACTTTTATAAATCTGTTTTCAGTTTTTAATCAAAACAGACTTTTTTTTGTTTTTCAGAATTTCGTTGAATTAATCATGAATCCAATGGGAATTTCAACCATGAAACCATGCTGTAAAATCCTAATCAGTTGTTGTTCAAAAACATCATTCTTCTTTGGATTCTCAATACCCAAATCTCAGAATCCATCTTCAGTTTTGAGATCTTATCGAAAATTACATAGTTGTTCTGATGATAATCATCATCAACAAATTGTTGCTATCAAGCGTTTAATTTTTCAAAAACCAATCTCCAATTCAAGTTGGGGAGGACAATCTAGGGTTTTTTCAAATTGTTGCAATGTTAATAAGTTTAGGGGGTTTTCTGTAATTACTAATGTTGCTTCTGATATTAGACACAATTCAACTTCTTCTTCTTCTTCAGTTGAAGGGCATGTTAATGAGAAAGGTTTTGAGAGAATTTACATTCATGGTGGGATCAATCTGAACAAGCCATTAGTTGAAGGTGTAGAAGTAAAGGATAAACGGGTCATTATAGAAGAAGCAGAAGAAAAGCAGAACCCTAGTTTATATAATAGTAGTGTACAAAATACAGAGAATATAAAGAATTTTAGAAAAAAAGATTTGTCAGAAATTGAAAAGGAAGCATGGGATTTATTAAGGGAATCAGTAGTTGAATATTGTGGTAGTCCAGTTGGTACTGTTGCAGCTAATAATCCTAATGATAAAGTGCCGCTGAATTATGATCAAGTCTTTATCCGCGATTTCGTTCCATCTGCGCTTGCCTTTTACTCAAAGGAGATGGAGAAATTGTTAGGAATTTCCTTCTCCACACTTTGCAATTGCAGGTAACTTTAATCATAATATTTTTTTTTCATATTCCTCTCTTGCATGTTATCGTTCTTAATTTTATGTGATTGGTGAAGCTCTGAAGTGTAATAATTTTAAATGTTTTTGTAATGTGTTGTTCAGAGTTGGGAAAAAACAGTGGATTGCTATAGCCCTGGGCAAGGGTTGATGCCAGCAAGCTTTAAAGTTAGAACGGTGCCACTTGATGGAAATGCCGGAACAACTGAGGAGGTTTTGGATCCAGATTTTGGTGAATCTGCTATTGGTCGTGTTGCGCCTGTTGATTCTGGTTAGTAACATACCTATACACACATGTATCTGTTAGTAACTCACACCTTGCTTCTGTTTAGTTATCATCGCATATAATATGTTATTTAACAAACTATAAGGAATGGATTATATTTCCCAAGTCAGATCGTTGTTTGTTTTGTCCGTCTAAGTATTGGATATTTGTTTAAACAGGGAAACTTTAAGGAATGGTTATATCTAATACTAATACACTCATTTTGAGTGTATTAGTATTAGATATTTGTTGAATGGTAAAATGGGAAATGTTGGTATTCACTTTTAATTCCTATAACAGGGTTATGGTGGATTATTTTGCTGCGAGCATATGGAAAGATCACCGGTGACTACTCGTTGCAAGAAAGAGTGGATATCCAGACGGGAATAAAATTGATTTTGAATTTATGTCTAACCGATGGTTTGATATGTTCCCTACTCTGCTAGTCACTGATGGATCCTGCATGATAGATCGAAGAATGGGTATCCATGGCCACCCCCTTGAGATCCAAGTAAGGTTACTAGTTTAGTTTGTCTTGCTTTATTTCCACCTATCCTGCTGTTTTTTCATTCTGCTTTTGTTGGAAAAAGCTGGAGGAATAGTTTTTCCTTGTATACTTTTGCTTGCAGATCTTTTGTCTGTTTACTGTATTTGACAACACATACCACCTGAGAATAGTAATGAAAACAAGAGAGTGGTAATTCTGTTCTATTGTAGTTGTGTAATCGAAGAGTCAGGGTTTCACCACTAAGCATTATGTTTCAAACTTTCAATCCATGAGAAAACCATATATATTGGATAGGATTTGAGCAAGACTTTACATTATATTAGCTTTGATCTTACCTAATCTGTACCTGATTTAGCTCTAATTCTTCCGCGCTCAAATCTTTGTTGTGCTTGTCATATAATTGGCAATGTTTCATTTCACAGGCCTTATTTTACTCAGCTCTAAGAAGCTCCCGAGAGATGTTGACTGTTGATGAGGGATCTAAGAATCTTGTTCGGGCAGTCAATAACAGACTAAGTGCATTGTCTTTTCATATCAGAGAGTATTACTGGGTGGATATGAAGAAGATCAATGAAATATACCGCTACAAGACTGAAGAATACTCTACAGACGCCATCAACAAGTTCAACATATATCCTGACCAAATTCCAAGTTGGCTGGTCGATTGGATCCCTGATAGAGGTGGTTATCTTATTGGTAATCTTCAGCCTGCTCATATGGATTTCAGGTTCTTCACACTGGGTAACCTTTGGTCCATTATATCATCTTTGGGTACTCCAAGACAGAACCAAGGTATTTTAAACCTGATGGAGGACAAGTGGGAAGACCTTATCGGTCATATGCCTCTTAAGATATGCTACCCTGCTTTGGAGTATGATGAATGGCGAATAATCACTGGTAGTGACCCAAAGAATACGTAAGTATTTTCTTCATTGTATCTGTAGTTTCAGTTGAGTTTTGTCCAGTTCTTTTCTCTGGAAAGAGTGGGGTACACAACCTAATTTCTCTGATATTGATTGTTGTAGACCTTGGTCATACCATAATGGAGGATCTTGGCCAACACTCATGTGGCAGGTATGATGGATCTTATTGTCAAAATGCAAGTCTGAGGTGCTTTTAGCATATTTATATGCTTTTGTATCTTAGATCTTAACAGTATGCTCTGTCTTTCAGTTCACATTGGCTTGCATCAAAATGGGGAGACCAGGTTTAGCAGAGAAGGCAGTAGCTCTAGTTGAAAAGAGAATCTCGGAGGACAAATGGCCAGAATACTACGACACTCGAACTGGAAAATTCATTGGTAAGCAGTCCAGATTATACCAGACATGGACAATTGCTGGCTACTTAACCTCGAAGATGCTCTTGGAGAACCCAGAAATGGCTTCATTATTGACTTGGAATGAGGATTTAGAGCTCCTTGAAACATGCATCTGCGCATTGACCAACACATCTAGGAAGAAGTGTTCACGTCGTGCTGCTAAGTCGCAAATCTTAATCTAAGTATGATTCACCTTTACCTTCCGTTGTCACCTTTACCTTCCGTTGTATATATCTCTGAAATTTCAGAAATAAAACAAAATCACAAGAAAAGCAGAAAACTGTACACTGATAGATTACTGGTGCCCCAATTTTTACAGGGCCTCCTAGTTTGTTTCTTCTGTTAGATATTTTGCTTTTGGTATTCCATTCAGAATTTAGTTAATATAGTTTGTAAGCTAGAAATCAATGTATTGTATTATACTTCTCTTGGGAATTTATATAGCAATGTGTTCCAGGATTCTTTTTCACTCTGAACTCTGAAAATTAATGGTCTAATTCCTTCTTATAACTCTCCCTCTTCCAGTGGATTAACAGTTTTCTTGGGTTTTGAAAGCACTTGCCTATGAAACATCCAAACATCTTCTTATACATAAAGAAGGTAGAACAGGATCGGCTCCCTTCCGGCCGATTTTCTACGCTCAGTCTGTACTTCAAGATAGAAACTAGACTTTGCGAAACGATTTTCAGGAGTATGTTAATTATTTGACACTGGTAAACTCTCCTCCATGGTAGGACCTGTGACAATGCTTCATTGTCGTCGTCATTACAGGCCTTACGACTCCTGATGTTCCTAATTTCGAATGGTCAAAATGCATCGAACAAGTTTGAGGGGCCTTGATAAAGTGGAGCCCGCCAAAATCACTTTTTTGTGTATAAAAACTACAATCTACCCCAGGAAACAGAACTTTGCTAGTGAATAAACTTTCAGCCGTGTTTCCACCATGATTGTTGAATGTAGAAGTTCTTCATCATCCCTCCTTCTCACGACCCCAACAAAATCTCCACCAAAGTGTCGATCTCAAATCATTAATAGCACCAATAACCTACAAACTCGAATCCAAAAAACCCACAAACAAAAATCAAAACCTCCGATACTTCCTATTAAGAACAAAAATATCAAGAAAAAAATCATACATATACACCACCAGAACACACAAATCATCAAACCCACTTTCCATACCACTCCATACCAAAAACCCATCATCAATTTACGAAGACATTCAGAATCTTGCAAGAAACAGTAAAATTAAAGAAGCATTGACAGTTTTAGATTATTGTGATAAAAAGGGTATTCCTGTTAATACTACTACTTTTTCATCACTCATTGAAGCTTGTATAAGATTAAAATCCCTCCATCATGGTCGTCAAATTCATACTTTTATGAATATAAATGGGTTTGAAGATAATGAGTTTTTGTGTACTAAGCTTGTTTATATGTACACTTCATGTGGAGCAATTGAAGATGCTGAGAGAATTTTGTCAAATATTCCTTCTCAATCAAACAATGTTTATCCTTGGAATGCTTTACTCAGAGGAAATGTTGTTTACGGCGGGAAACGATATGGAAATGTGCTTGATACGTATGCGCAAATGCGCGGATTGGGTATCGAATTAAACGTGTATACATTTTCTTGTTTGATCAAGAGCTTTGCTGGGTCTTCTGCACTTACACAAGGGATGAAATGTCATGCACTAATGATAAAGAATGGATTTGTTAGTGGTTCTGTTTTACTACAATCTAGTTTGATTGATATGTATTTTAAGTGTAGTAAGATCAAGCTTGCTCGCCAAGTGTTTGAAGAAATTCCTGAACAGGAAGTTGATGATGTTGTTTGGGGTACGATGATTGCTGGTTTTTCGCATAATAGGTTGAAGAGAGAAGCAGTGGAGTATTTAAGATGGATGATAAGTGAAGGAGTTTTGCCAAATTCGATTATACTGACGACAATCCTTCCTGTTATTGGAGAGTTGGGGGCATTGAAATTGGGTAAGGAGATGCATGGGTATGTGATAAAAACCAAGAGTTACTCGAAGCAAATCTTTATACAATCCGGTTTAATAGATATGTATTGTAAGTGTAAAGATATGGGTTATGGAAGGAAAGTGTTTTATGGTTCAGCAGAGAGAAATGCTGTTTCTTGGACTGCTCTTATGTCTGGTTATGTATCGAATGGGAGGCTTGATCAAGCACTAAGATCGATGATTTGGATGCAACAAGAAGGTGTGAAGCCTGATGTTGTCACAATTGCAACTGTTCTTCCAGTTTGTGCGGAATTGAAAGCCTTAAAACAGGGAAAGGAGATTCATGGATATGCAGTGAAAAATAGTTTGGTGCCAAATGTTTCCATTGTTACCTCATTAATGGTTATGTACTCAAGATGTGGCCATATAGGGTACTCTTGCAAGTTATTCGATGGAATGGAGAGGAAGAACGTAATTTCTTGGACGGCTATGATAGATTCTTACTTAAAAAACAGGTGTCTAGATGAGGCAATTGCAGTGTTTAGAGCAATGCAGCTATCGAAGCACAGACCAGATCCAATTGCAGTTTCGAGGATTTTAAGTGTTTGTGGAGAGCTGGGTGCGGCAAAGCTTGGAAGGGAAATACATGGACATGTCTTGAGGAGGGAATTTGAGTCGAATCCTTTTGTTTCCACAGACATTGTGAAAATGTATGGGAAATGTGGAGACATTGAGAAAGCGAAGAGGGTCTTTGATACGAACCCTTATAAGGGACCTATGACATGGACTGCACTTTTAGAGGCTTATGGAGATAACGAAATGTATCGAGAAGCTCTCCGTACTTATGATGAAAACGTTGGAAGTAGTGGATTTAATCCAAACCATTTTACTTTAACAGTACTTCTATCTATTTGCGATCAAGCTGGGTTCGCTGATGAGGCTAAGAGGATATTCAACTCCATGACTAGAAGATACAAAATTGATGCATCAGAAGAACATTATTCTACCCTTATAGGACTTTTAAATCGTCTAGGGCATTCCGAAGATGCTGAAAGATTTACACATCTGAGTTCATTAGCTACTTCACGATAAGAGAAGGCTTCTCTTAAATATAGCCCACGCTTTTATTAACCATAGCCCATTTGACTTTTGTCAATATGGTTTTACTAAAATTTGAAGTTTAACCTTTTTTATTATTATTCATAGCCCACAAACTAAGCTAGCAAATCAGTGAATAAGTGAGAGAGTGAGTTAGTGAGTTAGTGAGTCACTAAATCATTAAGAAATGTCTATAAAAAAACGTTTTAGGTTTTTTTGTTTCTTTTCGGTTTTTCTTCTTCTTTTGTATTAGAGTTTATCTACATGAGAAAAAAGATTAACCTTAGAACCCTAATTATTCTTTGGATACAAAGTTCATAAAATTATTATTCAATATTTATTATTAAAATGGAAGAAAATTCATCAAGTTCTCTGACACCATCTGAAACCCAAGAAAAATCAATTGAAAACTTACGGGAAGATCATGGTGGTACCAACAATTCTACTAATACCTTGATTTTTTATAATGAGGTAATACTAAAAATCTTTTATCTTATTATTTAATTACATGTTGTATTTGGAATTATTGATTGTACTATTTTTTTATGATTATATCTTGATTTACGTAATTAAATCATGCATATACTATACAGAATGAAAATGATGTACCAAATCATGAACAACAACTAATAAGATCGGAGCCAACATCAAACCGACCTCTTGACACGGATTTTGTCGATTTAACAAATGCTTTTGCAACCGATCAGGTATGGAATTTTGCATATTCATTTATGTTAAAATGTAGTTATTTGATAGTTAGTATAATTAATTTTAAATATTTTTTGGCCATTTATTATAGTTATTTGAAAGTCGTCAAGATACGATTAATTGGTGCCAATCAGTCGGAAAGAAGAATCATACAGTCGTGATTATTAGAAAATCATAGCAAAAACCGAACGACAAAGGGTCTTTCACCATTTTCGCATGCGAAAGTTTCGGGTTGCATGTGGAGAAAATACAAAACAATCCCAAAGTGATCGATCAACACAAGAAAAGAAAAAGAAGAGCTACGGGATCCAAAAAATGTGGATGTCCTTTTGAATTGAGAGGTACTTGTGTGGATGGAGTAAAATGGATTGTGCGTGTGAAAAATGGATCACATAATCATCTGGTATATGACAACCTTACTGGTCATCCATACCCAGGGAGGTTGACACCAAAAGAGACGGATCTTTGTATTGCACTGTCACTAAGTGGAAGTACCCCCGCTCAAATATTAACTCACTTAAAGAAACTAAATTCTGATAATTGTTCGACAACGACGACTATCTACAATTGTATGGTGAAATTCCGACTTAAACAATTAGCCGGAAGAACAAGAATGCAAAAGCTTTTGGAGTTATGCAACGAGCACCGCTATGTAACATGGAACAAGAGAGAAGGTGGAACAGATGTTGTGGTTCAATTGTTTTTTTCTCACCCTGAGGGTTCAACACTTGCCCAATGTTTCCTAAGTTTGGTCACTCTTGATTGTACTTACAAAACAAATCAATGGAGTATGCCGTTGCTACATTTTGTCGGGGTCAGATCTACAAATCATACTTTTACTATAGCATATTGTTTCATGCATGGAGAAAGTAGAAGACTATGTTTGGGCGTTGAGAAAGCTAAAAGATTTGTATTCCCTAATTATCTTAGTCTTTATTTATCAGTGATGACGACCAACAACTTCAAAAAGTTCTCGCGGAAGTATTTCCTGAAGCAAAAAATCTTTTATGTGCATTCCACATCAAGAGAAATGTATGTTCCAATTTCAAAACAGGTATGATCAAGGATACTCCAGAAGACCTTGAGAAGATAAAAGGACACTGGGATGCTCTTTGGATGTCTAAATCGTGCGCCATGTATAAAATCAACCTCGATTGTGTGGAAAGATAATCGTTGTCGTATGCGTCAAAAATAAATTACACTCAAAATATATAATGAAGCAAGGGCAAGAAAGGATCATTCCCACAGAGAGGTGTAGGTTGTCAATATGTTTCGGTTTCCTAAAAGTAACAAGGGGGGTTTTCTGATTTTTATAAACTAAAATAAAGTAAAAGCAAACAAATAAATAAACACGCAAATCAAGGGTGTGAAAATATTGGATAAAGGTTTCATCTTCAATTTAAACAAGTTTTTAATGTATGATTAGAATTCGTATTTAATCTCGCTATCATCAAAAGCCCTAGAATACCTTATTGCAAGAATACTCCGTAAATTTCCTAAGTTCATCAACACACACATTAGAGATGCGTATGTGAATTCTACCTAAAGAATAACCTAACGCCTTGCGCTAATTAAGTTCAATTCCCAGGAGCATTAAGTTTCAGAAATAGGCTAATCAATGCAATTGAAATACATCGCGCAAACAATTCGAACAAAGGTCAATTTATACATATGACTACAAGGATGTATCACTACAAACCATAATCATATCATGCTACTCGTATTCAAGGTTATCGCTCGATGATGAACCCTAAATTAGCTATAGATATGGATGTTAGTTCAATCAATTCTAGACTTAACTAAACAAACATTCAATCATATTGCAATACATCAATCATGCAATTATTATAACCCGTAGAAATCAAACGATAATATTGAGTTAAAACTAATTCATAAAAATCATAACTTGGTTGCAAAATCCAACTACATCTTCAACCAATAATAAAAACTTAGTTACTTGTGTTTTTGGAAATCATCATAGACAGCATAGAAGAACTATCATGTGAAACCCTAGAAAACAAGTAGAAGCCTCCCTCATGGAGATATATAGTTTTAGAGAAAGACTTTTCTATTTATATGCTTCTCCCATTCCAAAGGATACTCTTCCCAAATTTAGGTCTTCTCAAAACCCATCTCCACTTGGTCCACCAATCCCATGAGTTAAAACATCTTCTCTGAAATTTCGAGTGCAAAGCGGGTCGTCGGATTCGCGTCATCGCCAGGTTTCGGTCACGTTCTTAGGAATTAATCTTAGGAAAATGTCTCGGCCACCCGAGTTATACGAAACTGTCACGGGGGGACAAATATATGCTTCCAGCAACTTAACTCTTCTTCTCTACAGTTCATTCATTTGCAGAAACCATCTAAAGCCAATTTCTTTGTTCTTGCGAAAACGTGCCCAAAAGCGCTACTTCAAACTCCTATACCCGACCGCCAAATCTTACATCCGACTCGTACCCCCTTCATGATTCGGTGAAACTTTGCGATTCCCACTCTAATCCACGAACCCGGCATTCGGGGCTAGGCTCACCGGCTCGCTATTCTTCTGCGTTTTGCACGATTTTTGCATTTTTGGTTGCGACTTACGCTACCACAGCTCGAGCCAGTAAACTCTCATTCATTCAAGTCTCCACGATGGCGGCGACAAACCGGACTCAAACCAAACCACACTCTCCTCAAATAAACCGCATCAACTCCCTTGCCTTCGATAGACGCATTTATGTCTATATTGATCTCAATTATGTATATTGTTAGTGCTCGATTTTGTACTTATTTGGTTATTTTATGTCTTTGTAGGTATTTTTGGAAAAATAAGCTCTTGCGGCGAAATGGGCTCGAAAAGTGGTATTAGCACCCGGAAGGAATTCTTGAAGGGACCCCGGAAGTATGTTGGAGACACCCGAGACATGTGTTATTTACACCCTTCAAATGGATAAGGGGTACCCGGTTGATAAGGGGTAACCCCAGGAGTAATCGTTATTTGCACCCCTACTTTGGTTGGGGCAAGCCATCTCCATCATTTAAACTTCGGTTTGGCGGGAATTTTTGTTCACGTCCGCATGAATTAGTTGGATCGAGTTTGGTGGTTTTTGTCGAATTTTCTCATTTGGATAGGATTGGTTGGGCCTAGTCCGGTCAAACAAGGATGATATAAGATTTAGATACGTAGAAAAACAAGTTTCCATGCATATCTCGGTGAATCGGGGCAAGGGAAAGTCACGGAAATTTCGGGGTGTATATTTGGAAACATACGTGAAAAAGCGGAGAGAATATATTCTCTTGATTTGATTCTATCATCGACAAATGATATTACTTCCCGAGAGACGTGAAGAAGAGATTAAAAGGAAGATAAGTCCCGTGGTTGGAAAGAAAAACTCAGTAACTTCCGAGGAGGAGAAAAGAAGATTTAATCGAGTTATTTTCTAAATGCGTGGTATATAAAAAGGTTGGTACGAGTCCACAGAAGGAAGTCGGAGAGTTTGGGGTCGATTGGAAGCTTGAAAAGGCTGCGAGAGGAGTTGTAGCAGCGGCGGAAGAAGAAGAAGAGAAAGAGTTGCGGAGACGACACTTGAAGTGTCGTTACGAAGAACACGAAGAACAGACTCGCGACAGCAGATCTTAAATTCAACGTGAGAGTCAAACAACTATCGTTCTTCGACAGTCTTAAAAACTTGTAATGATGGCCTTTGTAACACCACTACAAGCGTTATAAATCTCTGTTTAATACAATTTCTTCAATAAAACACCTTTTTGAGCTATGGATTATTATTTTGTGCGTGTTTTTGATATGAAGAGCTAAACCCCAACACTGGGATGACTAAGGAAGCTGGATTTCATATATGTGGTAACTTGAGTTAATTCTTTATTTACTTTTTGCACTGTTTATAATTGTTTTATGATTTTTATTGAGTGATTGTTATTTCAATTGATGGGTCATGCTTAGCTTAAATGAATTGATGTCCCATGCTTTAGATTTGATCATTGCTTTCAAAAATCTATCTTGGAAAATATTAAGAGTCAATAAATTTTATTATTTGAGCCATAAATATCCTAGGATTAATTTCGAACCACATGAATATGAGAAACAAGTGAATTCTGAATCCCAAGTAACTCTTACTCTTGTTACCTTCTTTTACATATTTTTGCTAGTTTTAGTATTTTCTTTAATTAAGTCTAAAATCAAAATCTTTAAAAAGTCCGAATGAACGATACTCTACTTACCACTTCAAAACTACATCGAGTTTTTGGCGCATTTCTTGGGACTTGTATTTAGGTTTAGGTTTTAGGTTTAGCATTTTTTTTAAGTTTTGTATATATATTTTTATTTTTATTTTCTTTGATTTTACTTTGGGTATTTTTGCTTTTGTTGTGCAGGTTTTGCTTGAAACGAAGGTGGAAAGTTGGACTTGCCATAAAAGGAGAAAGTCGAAGTTTTTATTTTTGCTAGTTTTTATTTTCCTTATTTTTGTACTTGTATATATTGTTTGTGTAATACCCGGTATTTTTATTTACCGTTTCGGGTCGGATTGTACCCAACTTATCTAACTATGTGGTCCAGATGGGGTTGATTGAAACTAAAAAGTTAGGGTGCAAGTATAATCACCTAAATATGAGGAAAATCAAAAGACATTTAAAATTAAAATAAGTAATAATAAAAATGTGTATTATGTATATTATTAGTAATGTTAGTATTTATATATAATGTTTTAGAAAATAAGAACTTGGAAAGTTAGAAAAGAAAAGTCTAGGAGAAGAAGATGAGATGGAGCTAGAGATTTTTAGAGAAGAAGGATAAATAAAATCATAGGAGGACCAATGGAATTGAGGTAGAATGTTTAACCCTTTTCTCTTTGTGTTTTTCTTTGATATACTTTGATTTCAATTTTGTTTATTTTTATATCATTAGAGTTCTGAAATTTGTCTATTTAATTTGATGCACATTATTGATGATCAGAATTCTATTATTGGTTTATAACATGATTGGGTATCTATGGTTAAAGTTTGAGAACACTATGCCAAAAATTCACCGTTGAATGTGTGTTTGAAATTGGATGACAGTTTCTGAAATTTCTGGACAGTTACGAGTTTATGTGGTTTTGATGTTCTTAGGAAATTTTAGTGATGTTGAAACGATTTGAAGTCTTAACAAAAGTTGTAGATAAATGTATTATCTTTCAATATGCTTTGGATTTGCTCAATTTTAGACTAATATGAATTTATAGTGAATTCTTTGGTGATAACATGTAATCTGCCCAGTTTTTGGGATTCCATTGTAAATTCAATATATCTTGTTTGAACCGCTAGTTTAGTGTGAATTTTAGATATGTTATGTATGAATGTGTCAAGAATGTTCCTGTAAAATTTGAGGATGATCGGATAAAGGTAGCAGCATGAAACATATAATGTAATGTGGTTGCAGCTAGTGTGTTTGATTAAATGCTTGAATGAAATTCATGTTGTTAAGCCATGGTTGCTTGTGTTGTGTGTAAAAACGATTTATAAAATGAAATGAGTTCATGTTTTTCCGTTAGATGAAATATCTTTCATGCTAACGGCGGGTAATGATCCCCGAGAGAGTTAAATGGGTAATGATCCCCATGGGAACTTGTGTTTCCGATCATCGATGAGTTTGTCAGTCTTCAGTAAGCGATAGGTGGTGTACGAACCAAGGTTTTAAATCGTTAATGAAACGGGTAATGATCCCCAAGAGCAAATGGGTATGATCCCCATATGAACTTTTGTTTTCGACCATCGATGGAGGTTTGTCCGTCTTGGAGTAAACGATAGGTGGGTGTACGAACCAAGGTTTTCGTACCGTGAACTCAAGATTTGTTGGTGAGATGTGTTGAAATATAGATTAAATGATTTATTGGAAATATAATTGATTTTATAAACTCATGAGTTGAAACTAAATGGATGAATTGTAAATTGATGTGTTAAATCCCAATTGGATGATTAGTGAACTCATGGTTTCTTTGTGACGATATTAATACGTGAATAGATGTGTTGAATCATTGATGAATGATTTGTTGACAATTATTTTGGTATTGTAAACTCATGGTTACTTGTTGTGATGACAATATTAAATTGTGAATCATGTGTTGAAATATAGATTATATGATTTGTTGGAAAACATAATTGGTGTTATGAACTAATGTGCGAAATATAATTCAATAAATTGTTGAACTCAAGTGTGAACTTATATGGATGAATTGTGAATTGATGTGTTAAATCCCAAATGGGTGATTAGTGAACTCATGGTTTCTCTGTGACTATATTATGCGTGAATATATGTGTTGAATCATTGATGAATGGCCTGTTGAAAATTATTGTGGTATTTTAAACTCATAATTTGTTGGTGACAATATTAATATGTGAATGGCGTGTGGAAACTTAAATGGATGAGTTGTTGAAAACAATATTGTTGATGTGAATTATTGAGTTGATCCTAAATGGATGATTTGATAAATGGTTTTGTTGATAATAATATAAATGTTGTGAACTCATGGCGTGTTGGTGACAATATTAATTTGTGAATCATGTGTTGGAATCTCTATTGAATGATTAGTGGAAACCTTATTGGTTTTATGAACTTATATGTTGAAAGCTTATTAGATAAATTGTTGACAGTAATATTGACGTTGTGAACTCATGATTGGACAAATGAATTAGATGATTTAGTGAAAATAATATTTGTGAGGTAATGTTGTTGGTTGAATATATTCGTTGAAGTTATATTGTATTTCTTATCATATGTTATTCCTTGATAAAATGATTATGTTTGTGCATCTTTAGAGAATAGGGGTGCATTCTATTGAGCTGTCATCTCACCCCAATTGACATCCTTGCAGATTTATCAGAGTGGTTCAGCGAAAGCTAGGAATGAGTAGCTTAGTGATTGAATTGCTTAATTGTATTGCTTGAAATGTAATTTGAAATAATATGTTTGGTTGAAATCGTTATTAAGATAATAAGCGGATTTATATGCTTCAGTTTATGTTATATAAAGTTTCAACAATGTATTGTGTAAAAGTAAATTAGCAAAAAAAAAAAATGTATGCATAAGTTTCTTTTCCAGGCCCGTAACGCTTCGAGTTCGGATCTCCATATGGGTTTGACCCTGGTCCGGAACTCGGGGTGTTACAGTTTGTTTATTTTATTTTATTTTTGGTAGTTTATTAAAAAAAAAAAAAAAACGTGCACACACCAATTGCATCGTCAGACTACCGACTTTAGGAAAACTTGTGGATTAGTAAGCTGAACCCGTGCCTTGGGCCTTATGGGAGTTACCATTTGAAAGTCCACAAACCTCAGCCTCGTACCTTTGGGTATATTTTGTCACAGTAACTTTGAGCTTACCCATTTTAGTCGACCTTGCATTTGCATTTGCACAAAATAATGTCGAACTGGTATTACAATAGCCAATACAACGAATATCCGACTGATTTTCAAAATGGACATTATTACTTTGACCACAGTGTGCATAGTGCTTGGGAGCACCAACCTTTAATTCAAGGTTATGGTTCATACCACGGTGAGCCCAATTACTATTCGCACGTGCACATGCCATATGAGCAAGAAAATAAGGAATATTATAGTACTAGTACCTCGTCTTTGGACGACTTAATTAAAGAGTTGAAAACTAGTCCTTATTATGATCCTTAGTTCTATTCGTCCTCTCGAAGAGTCTCTCAAACTGTTGGTTGTTTCTTCCGGTCCTATTCGTCCTCTAGAAGAGTCCCTCAAGATTTTGGCTGAGAAAACAAATAGGTTTGTGTTAGAGACTTAACGAAGGAATTGCTCGAAATAATCTTGACTTCCAATTTAGCCTTAAAAATGAGAATAGTTATTCACATAATCAAGATGACGAGGTTAGAATTGGTAACACTACCTGTTTAGAAGAGGTTCAACCATTTTCATGTTATGATGATTACGATGAGGATAGTGTTGATCAAGAATCTGATAGGCATAGTAATCAGGAATTTGTTACTCCAATTGAGCTTTATAATGATAACATTTCTAGTTCAAATCCAAATAATTTTAATAATTATTCACCTATTCAAAAGGACGAGGATTTGACTAGAGATACTCCCGTTTTAGACGATGTAGTATTTCCTTTTGATTACGAAGCCAATATTGGCTTAGAGGAACGAGTTTATTCTAAGAATAATATTTTAGAGTCTACAGATTTAGAAACAACAGTCTTAGACGAAGAAGATGAACTCGTAGAGCTTTTAAACATGTATGAGGATGTGTCAACTGAATATGACCTCCAAGAAGCAATTGACCATTTTCAGGATTCTAATGATCTAGAAATTAGGGAAATTGTAGATAGTCTATCTAGAGACACCCAAAACTCTAAGTTTGGGGGTGACTATCATTCTCCATGTGCCTTACCTTTATCTCTTACAGAGATCCCTCACTTGGGACTTGATATATGTGCCTCAACCATTGTGCCAGATTGCCTTCATACTAGTTCATCAGAACCTAATAATGTCCAGGAAGAAGTTCAGTTGTTAGAAACCCATCCTCTGGTTGATGTGGTCTACTCAGGCTATGATACCAAGATTGACTTTGTTTTCCCACCAAATATTTTTCTTCCAAATGTGGGAACGTTTGAATTTGAAATGTGTCAATTATTAAGTTCTGAGACTAAACCTAATTATTTTAGGAAATAGAATTGACACATTTGCTTAAGAATGACCACCACTCTCATTATGGTCAACTGTGTAAGTCAAATCTGATTGACTTAGAGGATCCTCAATTATTCAGTTATTATTGTGTGCTTCTAAATTTTTCCAAACCTTAGAACCCGATATTTCGAGATCTTACTTATGAGGAGGTGCAGCCCATGAAAATATTTTATTTAGACCCCTTTATAGAACACCGAACACGAACCACAACTAGATGTAGTTGTCTTAAACAGAAACTAGGCAAGGGTGTGCTATGTTTATTCTTGGTTTGTTCGGTTCCTTTTATCTCGTGTTAACACTTTTTGATGCAGATGATCCACGATTGTTTCGACTATTGATATATGATATGAAGTGATTAATTCTTTCTTATGTCTGGCTGAAGACGTTAAACTTAGCACTTCTTGGGAGGTAACCCATGCTCATGCAACACGGTAATATCTTTCCTTAACTCTTTTGCTTCAAATGGTAACAATTTCTCCTTGTTCATGCTTTTAATTTTATCTTTAGAACATTGAGGACAATGTTAGATTTAAGTTTGGGGGTATGGGAGAAACTTTTTAGTTGCAATAAATAAACTCCAGAGCCTAGAAATTTATGTTTATTAAGGATGGCACTAACTAATCTAAGTGGATGGAAGCATTTTGGTTGTAGGAGTTGAGGAACCAATTTGATTAGATGGAAACATCTAAAGAGTCTATTCATAAAAGCACAGAGCTCAGGTGTTAGAATTAAAGAAAAAACATGGTAGTTTCGCCATATCTTGTTGAATCCTTTTCACTTCTATTTTTTTGTTTGTTTTTTCTTCAAAATATGTTTGTCTAAGTGATTAGGTGGGGCTCACGATTCAAGTTGTTACCATTGCTAGGGTGAAATAGAGTGATTGAGATTAAAAAAAAAAAAAATTGAGACCGAGACCATCGACCAGCCAGGAATAAATTCAATAAAGTCGACCACCTGGAACCCTTGTATATGCCAGTTGTGTTGACCTAGAGTTAGGATTATCGACCATTGGTTCCCTTGTATATGCTTAGGTGTGTTGATATTAGTCCGGACAGTATCTCGGTCCATTAGGATAGGTTCATTTCAAGTGGCCTTGAGTACGAGATATGAGAAACACCGTTCACCTAGACAACATCAAAACCATATACGTTTTTCTATATCCATTTCTTACTCTATCCATGTGATTGGTCGACTCCGGTTATGATGTCCAGAAACTATCTGAGTAGAGATCTGTGACTTATATATGAATTTTAGTATGCTTGAGTGCAAACTCGTGTACAACAATTGGAATTTCGCATCAGGGTACTTCCTCCTGTAATTAGTAAGTATGCCAACCAAGGAGATTCTTTAGTGCTTTCCAAGGTTCTACGTAGATAGTTAGGGTCTGGAGTAAGGTTTTGTGGGTACACCTCTGGTAAAGCCTCCCGAGACTATAACTCGGCCACTAGGGCCACCTAGGGGTTTAAAGGCTTATTGCATACGCTAAATGCAATCGACGATGCTCGCGGACAGTGAGTTAGGATTTTATTTTTGATTTGCTCGGGACTAGCAAATAATAAGTTTGGGGGTATTTTATAGACGCATTTATGTGTCTATATTGATCTCAATTATGTATATTGTTAGTGCTCGATTTTGTACTTATTTGGTTATTTTATGTCTTTGTAGGTATTTTTGGAAAAATAAGCTCTTGCGGCGAAATGGGCTCGAAAAGTGGTATTAGCACCCCGGAAAAAATTACTGAAGGGACCCCAGAAGTATGTTGGAGACACCCCGAGACATGTGTTATTTACACCCTTCAAATGGATAAGGGGTACCCGGTTGATAAGGGGTAACCCCAGGGTAACTGTTATTTGCACCCCTACTTTGGTTGGGGGCAACCCATCTCCATCATTTAAACTTCGGTTTGGCGGGAATTTTTTGTTCACGTCCGCATGAATTAGTTGGATCGAGTTTGGTGGTTTTTGTCGAATTTTCTCATTGGATAGGATTGGTTAGGCCTAGTCCGGTCAAACGGGGATGATATAAGATTTAGATACGTAGAAAAACAAGTTTCCATGCATATCTCGGTGAATCGGGGCAAAGGGAAAGTCACGGAAATTTCGGGGTGTATATTTGGAAACATACGTGAAAAAGCGGAGAGAATATATTCTATTGATTTGATTCTATCATAAATCGACAAATGATATTACTTCAGAGACGTGAAGAAGAGATTAAAAGGGAAGATAAGTCCCGTGGTTGGAAAGAAAAACTCCGTAACTTCCCGAGGAGGAGAAAAGAAGATTTAATCGAGTTATTTTCTCGTCTCTTTGGTATATAAAAAGGTTGGTACGAGTCCTAGAAGGAAGTCGGAGAGTTTGGGGTCGATTGGAAGCTTGAAGAAAAGGCTCGCAGAGGAGTTGTAGAAGCGGCGCAGGAAGAAGAAGAAGAGAAAGAGTTGCGAGAAGACACTTGAAGTGTCGTTCGAAGAACACGAAGAACACGAAGAACGAGAATCGCGACATCGTCTTAAATTCAACGACAGTCAAACAACTATCGTTCTTCGACGTCTTAAAAACTTGTAAATGATGACGCTTGTAACACCACCACAAGCGTTACAAATCTATGTTTAATACAATTTCTTCAATAAAACACCTTTTTGAGCTATGGATTATTATTTTGTGCGTGTTTTTGATATGAGGAGCTAAACCCCATCGCTGGGATGACGGAGGAAGCTGGATTTCATATATGTGGTAACTTGAGTTAATTCTTTATTTACTTTTTGCACTGTTTATAATTATTTTATGATTTTTATTGAGTGATTGTTATTTCAATTGATGGGTCATGCTTAGCTTAAATGATTTGATGTCCCATGCTTTAGATTTGATCATTGCTTTCAAAAATCTATCTTGGCAAATATTAAGAGTCAATAAATTTTATTATTTGAGCCATAAATATCCTAGGATTAATTTTCGAACCACATGAATATGAGAAACAATGAAATCCTCGAATCCCAAAGTAACTCTTACTCTTGTTACCTTCTTTTACATATTTTTGCTAGTTTTAGTATTTTCTTTAATTAAGTCTAAAATCAAAATCTTTAAAAAAGTCCGAGCGAACGATACTCTACTTACCACTTCAAAACTACATCACCTTCACTGCAATTCAGTTTCGATTGACCCTGCACAACAGCATCAGCACCTGCAGTTGCGACTCCATTTGCACTATCCCCCAGGCCCTATTCTTTGCATCTTAACCTGCACTTCCAATTCCAACCCTATAGTCCACAACTCCACTCTACTTTCATGCTTTTCCTAATATTCATCTATTTGTGAATCTGCTCAATCATTCATTCAAGCCAACGACATTGTATCAACAACCTCGTTCTATTCTTTCAACCACCAGGCCATCAATTCAATTTATTTCTTTCTTCAGTCACAGCCTTTGTCCATCAAACCAACACTGTCATCTTCTTATCCTTTCTCTGGTTTTCAGTCTGAACTGCACATACTAGCTTCAGTTGCAACATCACATACCTACTACATCACTGCCTTCCATTTCAGTTCAACCTCATACCTGCAACAGCTGCACTCAGCTTCACCAGTTCCCTCTTCAACTGCAGCTCAGCCTAGAATACATTTAAACCCTGTACTCCAACAAGCATCACCAAACTCAAATTCGACCAATACCTTGTACCACCTTGAGTCAGTTCACCCTTAAACCCAAATACCAACCTTCCTCCACTTCGGTTCTAACTCAACCCAATTAAATCACCATCACTTCTCTCGGCAACAACACCAACATTATTCCTCCAGTAAACTCTCTCTCTGACTTGCACAACACCGCCATTGTGCATCACAAACCCAAGCCAACACCAGTTACAACTCTTCAAACTCAAACACTAGCCCAGCAAACTACACCATCAATGTACAGCTTCAACCATTCCTTATCACTCTCTGCTTGCACCTGCGTCAGCTCATATTCTCCAGAACCCAAATTCCATCTTCACAGCTCAGTTCCTTGACCAACCCCCATCTCAAACCCATGAATCAGTATCCTAAATTCTAAATTGCCATTAATCTTCACCAACTCCTCCATTACTCAGCCACTTAGACCTTTTACCGAACATGTTATGAGCGTGAAACTTGTAACTGAGAGCTAACAAAGTTTGATGTTGTATGAGCTCTCTTTCAACCTGTAATTACGAATTCATTCATAACCCATCATTATTAATCATTCAAACTTCTTCCAGGACCCTTAAACTAGACTCAATCATCACCATTACTGCCATAATCAACCACAACAACGACCCATCTTAGTTGTACGAACGATAATAAAGAGAAGATGAAACAAAACTGCTTTGAATTCAAACACAACCCATAATTCTCTCAAGTAACCCAAATTCCCTGTTCATCTCGAGCTTCTGCTTCTTCAAATACATCTATCAAAACCCATTAATTCAAACAACTTCCCTTCCTATTTCTCTGTTGATGTTGTCTCATAGTTTCTCCCACAACTGATGACAAACGAGACTATCTTCTCGTTCTCCTTTTCGCTTCAACAAAGAACATCTCCTTCTTCTCGTATCTCGAATTCCTCTACCAATCTCCTCACACAAAGAAGAACTCCTCTTTAGTTCTAATGGAGCCGCCATGGGTTCTCCTCGATGTAGGGAATGAAAGTAAATTATTGAGAACTCGATTCTCTCAATTTTAGGGTCATGTAGGAACTAAAACGATATCGGGACCCCACTTAATGTTAAGGTCTAATCATCTCTAACATGGATTGTCGGTTTAAGAAAACCGATAGCTAATTCCTTGCTCAACTCAACTATCGGTTTGAGGAATGAACCGACAATTCATTCTTCACCTCCTTCAAAGAACCTAGCCTCGCTTCGAAGTATCACTCGCCCCGTGAATTGACATTTTTGCTCTTTACGCTCCAAATGGACGTTTCTCCTTCTTTTGATCCAAATGACTCCAAAGTACCTAATAACTCAAAACGAAACATAAGATACATAATCTACAAGAAAACTCGCCAAGAAAGCATAAACAATAGATAAATATCAAGGCGTTTTAGACACCTATCAAATTCCCCACACTTAGAATTTGCTAGTCCTCGAGTAAATCAAACAAAATAATTATAAAACATACATACAACTCCGTGTGATCGAGGCTACGGTTACTCTTAGCATAAATAAAAAGCCTTTGAACCCCTAGGTGTCCCTAGTGGACGAGTTATAGTCTCGTGAGGGTTTACAAGAGATATACCCACAAAACCTACTTTTCCAACTTACTAGTTCTCCGAAATGATAGCATCCAACGCGCTAAGAAGACATAGAGATTCTCGCACACTAGTCATAAGAAGTTAGACACAAATATGAACACAATCTCATCCTTAAAAGTTGAGAGAGAAATAACCATCCCTTATCGACGTAAATCGGGTTGGAGTGATCAAAAGTCTCGACTCTGCCTCAAAATAAAGGGTTTTATGAAGTTGCTCTCAATAATAAATAGCTCTTTATGGGTCACACATGTCTCCAGGTAGGAATGAAGAGAGAATCCTGCGACACGTTGAATGGTAGGAAGGCAAAACCCTCCGAATCGTATTGAAAACCCACATCTTTTATCATTTTTGAAAACCCATTTTTCTGACGATCTCTAAGAAAGGAAATCAACCACTTAACGAAGGTGAGAATATGCTTACTTACCTCGTTATCCGTTCGACGTGCAGTTAGCACCACTCTCACAGGATCCATAGAAACGTCTTCAGTCTTCAGTCGGTGTCTTCAACTTCGTCTTCGGTCTTCAGCTCTTGATGATAACTCTTGAACTTCGTAGAATCTTGACAATGTGATTCTTTCCTCTAATTCCTTGTTGCTTGAAACTTCATTATAAATATTCCTTCTTTCCATTGTCTTTATTAAAAGAACAAAACTAAAAACGAACTATACAAACCCAAAATATGATACAATGAATTTTTCTTGTCTTTTTCTTGTCTTTTTTTTTTTATTTTTTTTCATTTTTTCTTTTCTTTTTTATTTTTTATTTTTTTTAGACAAGAAAAATTAAACAAATACAAAAATGAAAACAAAACACAATACAATAACAAAACTAATGATGAACCTAACAAAATTTTCTCTTGTTTTTTTTTTTTCTTCAATTTTTTTTTTTTCATAAGACAAGAGAAAATAAAATACAAATAAGATAAAATAAAATAAAATAAAATAAAAATGTAAGTACAAAGGCCATGGTGTAAGTACTTTACCGCTTGATTCTTCACAACTTGTATGTCTTGATATCATAAACTTTTCGAACTCTCATCTTGATAATCTTTGCTCTTATACAATAGTCTTCAACTTGTAAAAATTCTGCTCCTTATCTTGTTGCTCTACTTGAATCTGAAATCTTCTCATTTCTGTACCGTTGCTTGTAAACCTTGAACGTCTTCAACTTTCCTGCGAATTTGTGATGCTCCCCTTGTTGATGATGATGGTGTTTCTATGGACCTGTAGTGTAGAGAGAGATAAAGTGGATGGTGCTAACTGCGAAAAAGAATACAAGTGGTATGTAAGTTAGCAATTCGATGTCACCATCATGATTGACAAAATAGCACTCAAGAGATCAAAATAGTGCTTCTATTGGTGGGAGGTTGGGCAGCTCACCATTCTGCCCGGAATTTACGTACGGTGACACACACTCTAAAAGCACATATTTAGACAGGTACAAAGAATTGAAGGTCGATGCCTCACATTATGTAACATGGGTAGTCTCCACTATAAGGGACCACAACTCTACTACCGAATTCAGTCTGCACCTCATTTTCCACTGGGATGGTTAAATCCAACTTTAACTCTCATACAAGTAAGAAACCCGATCGCGTTCTCTGTCATCTCTAAGTTCAGTCACTCTTATGAGATTCTCGATGTAATCTTAGCGACATGTATACTATGTGACTCTAAACTAACTACAAGTTGGAGTAATTTATTCACTAATTTACACAAAAATTGAAAATTTTGAAAAATTTACAATGCAAATGCTTAACCACTCCCCCACACTTAAACTTTACATTATCCTCAATGTAAATTGAATCGTCCAAAGAAAGTCAAGGTGGGAAATCTTATAATGATATGCGACAAGAAATTAGAAAAAATAAATACAAGACAAGAAAAAGATAAAAACAAGACAAGAAATACTCATCGTATGGGTTGCCTCCCATGCAGCGCTTGGTTTAAAGTCGTCAGCCCGACTATCAAGTCGAATTCCCCATACACCAATAACCTGAAAAGTTGAGGATCCTTCCATGGAACCTATTTTGCAAACACTAGCTTCACACAAATATTAGTAATATAAAACAGAAACGAAGCTATCAACCGATAAAAGCTTCCCCCACACTCATTCTTGTCCACACTTGGAAGTGTATAAAGAATATAAAAGTCGGGGACTACCACGGTTTCTTGTTCCAAAACCTGCATAGTATGAGATCAAGTAGCTCTAATGGAGGATATCGCGAAACAAAGTCATTCAACAATATTGTCGAAGCACATACATTCAAACCATTAAGAGGTAAAGGAGAAGAAACAATATGCAAAGGGTTAGACAAACCTTGCACAATCTCTTGTATCACGGAATCCTCTTCATCCTTGAAAAACTCAAGTGAATTACTCACCTCTTGTATATCATGGTCCTCTATCAAACCTTGCAACCATTCTTCGTCCGTTTCTGCCTTAACCACAGTCTCGACATAAACATCATCATTACAATCATTTGCAAGCTTAATTGGGTCTTCCACAATATTGGTCAAACCGGTCTCATTCTCAACACACTCCTCTTTGTTGTAAGGAACATACTCCACCGCGGATTCAAGTCTCACCATAAGGAACTTTTTAGAACACTCATTGCATCTTCCTCAAGCTCTACCTTTTGAATAGGTTCTTGATCATTATAAAGATCAATGCTCGAGTAAGCTACACTAGTGTCATCATATTCCTTTTCAACTTCACCTTGATCACAAAAAGACTCCATTGTACACTCCTTGGGGATGTCACCATGAATTGGTTCAAGCGATGTATCATAATCACCGTCATTATCATAGTCAACATAAGATTTGTCCTCGCTGAATTTAGTGTTGCTAATCTCGAACTCATCCTTTTGAATAGGTGAATGATCATTATTACGATCAACAGTTGAGTTAACTACATAATTATCAACGAAAGTCCCCAAAGGTTCGCCTTTTTCAACATAATTATTCATTTCCTCTATGTATTCATCAATGCCCTTTCTTACGTCGGAAACACCTTTTTGAAGCTCTTGGAGTGATCCATCCAAATTCTGGATTTAGTGTTCCATTTATTTGTAAAGCTCATTCGACAAGGCAAAAGTAGAATTACTTACTTCGTATTGCTAGGCCAATTATCTTCCCTTTGAATGGGTGAATGATCATAACTACGATCAGAAATTGGGCCAAACATACTATGAGCACATTCGGTCGATGAAACTGGTTCCATGGTTGGTGGTCTAAGAACTGACTCCATGCTGTCCATAAATTGTTGCATTTCATCTACCAAACTAGAAGAAATATTAATAGGAGCACAAGTATCATCCCCTCTTTGTGGTTGCTCACTTACATACCCACCGTAAGAAGGTTGGAATGTACGAGAACAACTAAAAGGGTACGTGGAGTATGGACCATAACCGAAGGATTGGTTTTGATTGTACTCCCCGTAAGGTTGATAGTTGTCATATTGTTGAGGTTGAAAGCCGTATTGATTGCTCCAATATGCTCCATCCATAGAAATCGGTACCTAAAACGAGATTCTCAAAACTCGGTTAAGAACCAAAGAATAAGAAAAAGTAAAACAAAACTAAAAACAAAAATAAGAAACCAAAAACAAGTGACAACCGCTGCCTCCCAAGAACGGCGCCAAAATTTGATCGGGTTGTCATATGCGTCAAAAATAAATTACACTTTCTTACTACTCAAAATATATGAAGCAAGGGCAAGAAAGGATCGTTCCCACGAGAGAGGTGTAGGTTGTCAATATGTTTGGTTTCCTAAAAGTAACAAGGGGGGTTTTCGATTTTTATAAACTAAAATAAAGTAAAAGCAAACAAAGAAATAAACACGCAAATCAAGGGTGTGAAAATATTGGATAAAGGTTTCATCTTCAATTGTAAACAAGTTTTGAATGTATGATTAGAATTCGTATTTAATCTCGCTATCATCAAAAGCCCTAGAATACCTTATTTCAAGAATACTCCGTAAATTTCCTAAGTTCATCAACAAACACATTAGAGCTGCGTATGTGAATTCTTCCTAAAGAATAACCTAACGCCTTGCGCTAATTAAGTTCAATTCAGGAGCATTAAGTTTCGAAATAGGCTAATCAATGCAATTGAAATACATTGCGTAAAACAATTCGAACAAAGGTCAATTTCTACATATGACTACAAGGATGTATCACTACAAACCATAATCATATCATGCTACTCGTATTCAAGGTTATCATTTCGATGATAAACCCTAAATTAGCTATAGATATGGATGTTAGTTCAATCAATTCTAGACTTAACTAAACAAACATTCAATCATATTGCAATACATCAATCATGCAATTATTATAACCCGTAGAAATCAAACGATAATATTGAGAGAAAACTAATTCATAAAAATCATAACTTGGTTGCAAAATCCAACTACATCTTCAACCAATAATAAAAACTTAGTTACTTGTGTTTTTGGAAATCATCATAGACAGCATAGAAGAACTATCATGTGAAACCCTAGAAAACAAGTAGAAGCCTCCCTAATGGAGATATATAGGTTTAGAGAAAGACTTTTCTCTTTATATGCTTCTCTCATTCCAAAAGGATACTCTTCCCAAATTTAGGTCTTCTCAAAACCCATCTCCACGTGGTCCACCAAGCCCATGAGTTAAAACATCTTCTCTGGAAATTATGAGTGCAAAACTGGGTCGTCGGATTGATGACGTCATCGCCGGTTTCCGATCACCGTTGCCGGAATTAATCACCGGAAAATGTCTCTGGCCACCTGAGTTATCTGAAACTGTCACCAGGGACAAATATATGCTTCCAGCAACTTAACTCTTTTTCTCTACAGTTCATTCATTTGCTGAAACCATCTAAAGCCAATTTCTTTGTTCTTGCGGAAACGTGCCCAAAAGCGCTACTTCAAACTCATATACCCGCCCGCCAAATCTTACATCCGACTCGTACTCCCTTCATGATTCAGTGAAACTTTGTGATTCCCACTCTTATCCCTGAACTCCGGCATTCCGGGCTAGGCTCACCGGCTCGCTATTCTTGTTGCGTTTTGCACAGTTTTTGCATTTTTGGTTGCGACTTCTGCTACACAGCTCAAGCCATAAACTCTCATTCATTCCAGTCTCCACGATGGCAGCGACAAACCATACTCAAACCAAACCACACTCTCCTCAAATCAACTGCATCAACTTCCTTGCCTTCACTGTAATTCAATTTCGATTGACCCTGCACAACACCGCAAGACCTACAGTTGCGACTCCATTTGCACTATCCCCCAGGCTCTATTCTTTGCATCTTAACCTGCACTTCCAATTCCAACCCTATAGTCCACAACTCCACTCTACTTTCCTGCTTTTCCTAACATTCATTTATTTGTGAATATGCTCAATCATTCATTCAAGCCAACAACATTGTATCAACAACCTCATTCTATTCTTTCAACCACCAGGCCATCAATTCAATTTATTTCTTTCTTCAGTCACATCCTTTGTCCATCAAACCAACATTGTCATCTTCTTCTCCTTTCTCTGGTTTTCAGTCTGAACTGCACATACTAGCTTCAGTTGCAACATCACATAACTACTGCATCACTGTCTTCCATTTCAGTTCAAGCTCATACCTGCAACAGCTGCACTCAGCTTCACTAGTTCCCTCTTCAACTGCAGCTCAGCCTAGAATACATCTAAACCCTGTACTCCAACAACATCACCAGCTCAAATTCAACCAATACCTTGTACCACCTTGAGTCAGTTCACCCCAGAAACCCAAATACCAACCTTCCTCCACTTCTGGTTCTAACTCAACCCAATTCAATCACCATCACTTCTCTGGCAACAACACCAACATTATTCCTCTAGTAAACTCTCTCTCTGACTTGCACATCACCGCCATTGTGCATCACAAACCCAAGCCAACACTAGTTACTGACTCTTCAAACTCAACCACTAGCCCAGCAAACTTCACCATCAATGTACAGCTTTAACCATTCCTTAATTATCACTCTCTGCTTGCACCTGCGTCAGCTCATATTCTCCAGAACCCAAATTCCATCTTCACAGCTCAGTTCCTTGACCAACCCCCAGCTCAAACCCATGAATCAGTATCCTAAATTCTAAATTGCCATTAATCTTCACCAACTCCTCCATTACTCAGCCACTTAGACCTTTTATCGAACATGTTATGAGCATGAAACTTGTAACTGAGAGCTAGCAAAGTTTGTTGTTGTATGAGCTTTCTTTCAACCTGTAATTACGAATTCATTCACAACCCATCATTATTAATCATTCAAACTTCTTACAGGACCCTTAAACTAGACTCAATCATCACCATTACTGCCATAATCAACCACAACAACGACCCATCTTAGTTGTACGGACAGATTAAAGAGAAGATGAAACAAAACTGCTTTGAATTCAAACACAACCCATAATTCTGCAACTCGAGTAACCCAAATTCCCTGTTCATCTCGAGCTTCTGCTTCTTCAAATACAACTATCAAAACCCATTAATTCAAACAACTTCTCTTCCTATTTCTCTGTTGATGTTGTCTCATAGTTTCTCCCACAACTGATGACAGCGAGACCATCTTCTCGTTCTCCTTTTCAGCTTCAACAGCAACATCTCCTTTTTCTGTATCTGAATTCCTCTCCCAATCTCCTCACACAGCAGCAACTTATCTTTAGTTCTAATGGAGCCGCCATGGGTTCTCCTCTGATGTAGGGAATGAAAGTAAATGATTGAGAACTCGATTCTCTTAATTTTAGGGTCATGTAGGAACTAAAAGCGATATCGGGACCCCACTTAATGTTAAGGGCTAATCATCTCAAACATGGCTTGTCGGTTTGAGGAAAATCGATGACTAATTCCTTGCTCAACTCAACTATCGGTTTTGAGGAATGAACGAAAATTCATTCTTCACCTCCTTGAGCAACCTAGCTTTGCTCCAAGTATCACTCGCCCGTGAATTGACCTTTTTGCTCTTTACGCTCCAAATGGACGTTTCTCCTTCTTTTGATCCAAATGACTCCAAAGTACCTAATAACTCAAAACGAAACATAAGATACATAATCTACAAGAAAACTCGCCAAGAAAGCATAAATAATAGATAAATATCAAGGCGTTTTAGACACCTATCAAAAGATCATGGGGAAAGAAGTACCCAAAGTGGATTTCTTATGTTAAGACACAATGGTTGGCTCGAAAAGAGAAATTTGTATGTGCATGGACTAATCAGATCAAACACTTCGGTAATAGAATGACAAATCGTGTTGAAGGTGAGCATGCTATTCTTAAAAGATTTCTTAAATGTTCTACATGAAATTTTTTAAAATGTTGGCAGGATATGAACAATGCTTGGTTAACTAGAGGGATCAAAATCCGTGCATCATTTGAAAAAAGTAAAAACATAGGCTTACATGAACATCGTCGTAGTCCATACATCAAGCATTTGGTGTATCATGTTTCCAGAACTGCGTTGGATTTTATTTAAAGGGAAATCAAGAGTTTGAGCAAGAGAGACCCAGGACGTTGTCAACATTTAATTCACAAAACCCATGGGTTGCCCCGTGCTTGTGAGATATCTAAATGTTATCGCATGGGTCAAACACTTCAGCTCGATTGTATTGATGAACATTGGAAAAAAACTCTCATTAGTACCGGTGCATAAGAAGGTGGTGGGAGATGTAGATTGGGAATCAATTGTTGAAAAAATCAAAAGTAGGTATAAAGGATCTACACAAGAGCAGCGTCAAGAAATGTTGGATAATTTACATGAGATAGCAGACCCAAGATCAACACTAATGCAAGAACCCAAAGGGCGTTTTGCAGTAAAGGGTCGTCCTTGTGAAAGTGCCTCCATGACCAAGACTCAAAAATCAAAGAAAAAATCATGTACAAGAGATCCGTCCTATTGGGAGAGAATTCTTGGTTCAAAATCTAAGAAGTCGAAGAATGTTTCTACAAAAAAAAGAAAGAATTCGACCGACTAGGAATATATGTTATCTTCTCAAGCAAGCAATGTACCTTCGTCAAAAAGACCTCGCAACTGCAGCAAGGCTCCTTTGTTAAAAAAGCCTCGCAAATATACCAAGAAGGCTAAAACTATTGATTTATTTGGGAAACCTACCCGGGTATATAAAAATGATGAAGAGGAATACTTGGATCCCCTAATGTCAGATCTGGCAAAAATGGATCAAAATATATCTCTTCATATAGTTGAAAGATTTGAAAATGTTGCTCCGGATGGTCATTGTGGATTCCGTGCTTGTGCCGAAATGTATGGATTATGTACGGTAGATGGTTGGAGAACTGGCCAAGAAACTCATCTTTGAATGAACTAGAGAAGAACCGCGACTTGCATGTCCCACAAATGGGTGGAGAGGAGAGTTATAGAAAAGTAACTAAAGCTCTTAAATACACTTACAGTATTGCGACAAAAGATTACTGGATGACCTTGCCTGAGATGGGATATATTTTTTATTTCGCATTCAACTGTATATTTACAGTCATTTCTGACAAAGGGAACAACTGCCTCTTATCCTTGGCTACCGCCCCCCCTAGAGATGTCAAGAATGTATCAATTTTCAATATCGATAATCGACATTTTGTGAAGGAAATCCTCAATTTACAACAAAAATATTAAAATAAAAAATGAAAAAATTAACATACCGAGTTTTCCCATATTAATCGTGCAATGTGGTCTCCATAATAGCATAGAAGGTGTGGACCAATCGGTTGTCCTGGGATGTGACTTGCTTCAACCACCATTTTTCCTTTATACTCTATATCACCATCCTTGTTACTATTATCTTCATCATCATTATCATCGTTCTCGTTGTCATGCTCGTGGCTACTTATCTCTTTATCATCCTTATCACCATTCTCGTCATCAACCTCATCACTTTTTGCTTCATGACTATACTTATTCTCGTCGTATTCATCCCTGTCACTCTCTTCCGTTGTATCTTCTTCTATCTCATCCGCAACTTCTTTACTTGGTGGTCGATCACCCATTCGAACCGAAGATGAGGCCATTTTTGTCGTTCTTTTTGTAAGCCTAAAACGGTAAGATGGAAAATTAAATTCTATTTAATGTCTCATATCTACTTAATATCAACAAATTCCTATATCAAAAAATTCCTAACAAACACTTAAAAAGTATGGGCAAACAAATACCGAACCAATAAGCAGCCAATGAAACATAAATAATATTTACAATTATATCTCATCCCTTCTTGTTACGTAAATTAGATCTAGAGTGCGAAATTTGGTTAAACAGTCGATATAAAGTGGTTACTGTCAGGCTATTAATGATTATAATATATCCTAAAAATACTTAAGAGAGGAGCCGCAAAACTAATGTGGATATATCTATGCTTTAAGATATACAAAAAGTTATACAAAGTTAAAAAATGATCTGCAACTATGCAAGTCATCACTTGACTTAAATATGCTTGAACAACAACAAACTAACTAGACAGTGACTTGGGTTTTCTTGTATAATTATAAACATTAACTTCTCGGGTTAGTCACTGAATGAGTGACGATTTTGTTTTTTCTACACTTTGCTAAGTCATAATCAAAGATTCTAAGTAAGTCTTTTTCATAACTAATTTGATGTGTGATTATTATAAACAAATTCAAAGCAGCACTATATCATTCATCAGACTAATTGAGCTACTGTCGCTGGTGAACTCATTTTTAATTGAATGTCGAGTGAAAGAAAAACTAAGAGTATTATTACAAATTGAAAGAAAAAAAGATGGGACACCAATAGGCTCTATTCAACGGAGAACACCAAAGCATGTAATATCAATATGTACTCTTCAAGCAGCCAAAAGACTAACTATCAATTTTAAAAACTATTTCCAGATTATAGTCTTGGACAGGTCTTTTGTCTGGGAGATTAAAAGAAGAGCAAGGATGATTTGATTCGCAACTAGCTCTTCAACAACATCTATAAAAAAGTTAATCTAGCACTTATTGATTTCATCATCACAAACAAAATCAAAAAAATAAACATGCAACCTTTTTTTTTTGGGCTAAAAACTAAATTATACATATGCTACATATATGTATCTGATTTGGACAATTTGTCAAACACATGGAATGCAGAATCCTAACACTAACACTTCAAACTAAAAAACTCTGATGAAACTTTTAAATTTATAAATTCGTTGTATACCTATTGGTGTATAACTAATAAACATAATCTCAACAACAAAAATCTGACTTAAACAACAAAACCCCATAAAAACGAATTCTTCTCATTTGGGTTTCAATTTAAAATCTAAAAAATTTACTAACCTTGAAATATCTTGTGAAGTTGATTTGATTCTTTCTTCTTTAGTTCGTCCCATGATGATTTGATTGATTTTTCAACCAATTTTGAGAAGAAATTTTAGGGTTTATAGGGTGTGGTTGGCCGGTTTTAGAAAAATAGGGTTTGTGAATATCGTTTTAGAATCTAGTTTTAATAACTGAAACTGAGTTGGATCATTTGAACTTAACTCGCCTCTACTAGAAACTGATTTATGCTAACTCGGTTTGGGCTATGATATGGGCTATGGTTAATAACTTGAAAAAAATTGTGGGCTATCTTTAAAAGGGGCTTTGGTTAATAAAAGCGTGGGCTATATTTAAGAGAAGCCTAAGAGAAATGCCTGGTGTTCCGAGAATGGTACCTTGTCTTGTTAGCACTACAAAGGCACACAATTTTCCTACAACAACAGCCCGGAATAATTGTCAGAATCAAATAGGCACAAGCTGTTTCGAGTCTTCTGACTCTCAAACCTATCATGAAGGAATATGTACATTTTGTTTTGTAAAAGCATAATCGGCATGAAGGAATCTGTCACTAGAATTGGGCTTGAATGAAATGTTCCAGAAGCTTTTATTGAAGAAACAGAAATGACACAGTTGTGAACTGTTAACCAAGATGGTTGTAAACTAGGTTCGTCTGCATATAAAATGTTGATATGGCAAAGATCTCATCCATATTCTTGGGCCCAAAGGTCTGCATATCTTGGATGTTACTATGCTATTCGCTGTGGAGTGCACAGTGGATTGGGTTACTAACTGATCTCGTCATTGTAGTAAAATGTGAAATTGCATGTTGGACATTTTTCCGATTGGCCCTTTTTGGTTTCCTTACTGTGGCATTCTCAGCACAATCCCCTCCGCATGCGTGCTAAAATAAAAATTTGAAGCACTTTTTTAGAAGGCTATTATTGGGCGTCACATTCCATTAGATGGGCGTCACCTAATAGGACAAAAATGGGTCACCCGTAAGTAATTTCAAAAATCCATTATCTCAAATAATTGTGTAATGACTAAACAACCCTTGTTTGGCTTTAGTTTAATTAATTAAACCTAGCTACGTCCTAAATTATGCCTGGAAAATCAACTAAACCTAGGCGTAAAATTGGAATTACGCCTGGAAATCAACTGAACCTAGGCGTAAAATTGGAATTACGCCTGGAAAACAACTAAACCTAGGCGTAAATTGGAATTACGCCGGAAATCAACTAAACCTAGGCGTAAAATTGGAATTACGCCTGGAAATCAACTAAACCTAGGCGTAAATTGGAATTACACCTGAAATCAACTAAACCTAGACGTAAACGACATGCAAATCAAAGTTTACGCTTGAATTGAACTAAACCTAGGCGTAAGTTCTTCAAAAACTAAATTACGATTGAAAAATCTAGTACCGTACCCAGGCGTAACACTTTAAAGTAAATAAATCCTAATTTTACTTGATTTCATTCGATTTAAGCACAAAAACGGGTACAAAAAGATGGGTTTGTTTGATTATTACCTTACATACACCATGGGTTGTTGTTGAGGAGTTTGAAAACATGATTCTTCAATTGATTGAATCGGTGGAATGAGTTGAGGATGAAGTTGAGGTTGATTGAGTTGTTGATTACCATCACTAGGATCAGTTTGCTTCTTCCTCATCTATTTTTAGTAGTTTTAATTGAAGGGTAATTTTGACAAATTGCTATGGAATCAAAATATCCCTTAACCATATTTTTGGTCACCAAATATCCAAGTTAAGCCCCTCTAATGGAGTGTGACGCCCCAATAATAGCCTTCCTTTTTTAGTAATACCAATCAGGTTTACGTGGTTCTTCTTATCCTGTTGACAGTTAACCAACAAGATCGGCTCAAATTGTTGATTGAAATTGGCAGCTTTTATATGACAAGAAAGTATAGTATCTCAGTTGTGTGTAAGCCCTATAGATCGAAAATGCTAAACGTCCCCACCCCCTTCCCCCACTCCTTTCCCACGCCTATGTGTCAAGCATTTGTTGGTTAAACCCAATAATAATGGGACCCCTGTTAATTTCAATCCAGGGATCAATGGCTAAAAACGATGACACGTAATGGGGAAAAGGAGTGGGGAAGTGTAGCACTTTCGCCTATAGATACTGTTAAGACTGACTGGAATAGTAAGTCTAGAACTGTGAGTGGCCGGGGTGTAAAGTAGTAGTTGTTGTAGCTGTAGAAGGATGGGGATTGGACTCGACTTACAGTACTAGCTAGCTCCTATACTCTGCCAGCTGAATCACAGCATTCCTGACTTATGGGTAGAGTGACAGATAAATGGAATGAGGAAATGGAAAACGGATCTGTTTTTGGTCTACCACACCGTATTACCTTCCGGTTCTTAGGTTGTAACCTTACCCTTTTTTCACAGATTTGATATGATTTTGAGAGAGAGTTAGTAGTACATTGAATTGTCATGATTTTGATGAATCACTGATATGACTATTACTGATTTTCTGACTAATGTCTATCTATATAGACTGTCTCAAAGTACAACTGTTTTTTTTTCTTCTTTTCGTTCAACTCATTTCTTTTACATTACTTTCGGTTCTACATCCAAAAGCATGTATCCACTTTACCCTTAATTAACCCCATTATCCCCACACATCTACAACCGCTGCTAACATGTTTAATCTTGATTGCCTTTTCTGTCTAGATCATCTTATCATCAACTTCTTTATATGGGAAGGTTTTAGATATTTCTGCAAGCGGAGTAGGGACTTAAAGTCTCAAACTTTAAAGATCCTAATCAAAGAAATTTTACTACTACTACAAGTGATTCTTGATAATTTAGGGTTCACAACCACCACACATACTCGACACATTATTCATCTAAAACAAGCAAAAACCATATCTGTATTGTGTCACTTAACGTCATATTCATGTTTACCTTATATTTGCATGCTTTGTTGGTTGGTGTACTTTTTGGATTAGGGGAAGGCCAACCAAGCCTTCCAAACTGCCAGCCAGGCAAATATATTTTCATATGATTTTTTTTTTGTTATTATTATCATCATTCTTGTATTATTTTCGGTACTACTAGTAAAAAAAAATTGTTGTGAGGGAATTTAGCTAAGCTTATCTATAATATCTTCCTCAATGTTGGTAGCATATATGGTTTCAAAACTTGGCTAATTTGCCTGGCTGATTAAGACATTGTACCAGAACCGAATCTTCCCCAACTTTACAGCAAATGAAATGAGCTAGCAGCAAAGTCATCATGCTTGATTTACTTTTACCTAATCAAAGTGAACGTTTTTTCTGTCCTTGATCCTGTTACATTATTAGCAATCATAATAATTCTAAATTTTTACGCGCCTAGATAGGGTATATATATAGAACACTGATTAACCAATCATTTCTAATCACAATTATTATCGGTCATCTGTGCATGTGTTCCATTGGATTCTGCCTGTATATTGCCTAAGAAACTTAAAAATGTTGCTTTCTTTCCAAACACAAAAATAATTATCACTATATATAAATGCGGGTAGGACCTTTGCTTCATCTGAGACCAAAATTCGTTCATAACTTCACATCATCATATTGGTACGTCCCGCATGGTTTATAGTTGCCTTCTTTTTCTTTGTATGTCGGTGTGAGGTGTATATGAGATGACCGTTGGCAATCAGCGCCAATGAGCATATGCGGTTTATACGTACAACTGTGATTAGCACTATGTCATTTGTACGCAACTTGCTCGTTTGCTGATGTGAATCATGCATCCTTGGGATCGTATTAACTGTTGACCACGATCCAGAGGGTGTTTCTTTTAATATTTTCGTTATAAATGTAAACATAAGTGAGAAACTGCACTGATGAATTGTCTGAATTTGAAGAGATATCAAGGAATTGAAGACGTGATATTAAGCATACATTGATGAATATTGTAGTACTTATAAAACCAGATACAGTCCTTTGAACATTTTAACATTCATTGATTCTGGTAATACAACATTTTATATGTACCTTGATAAACTTTTCGAGGAAATATTTTTGTTGATTCTAAATATCACATTAAACGTTCGAACATACTTCGAAGAAAAAAGTGTACTAATAAAATGATCCAATGATGAATCAAAGTATCATACCCCATCCTACTAAGGATATCTTGCTACTTCACAACCTAACAAATACCTAATCATATACTAGTAAACATCTTCTTCTTCTTCTTCTTCTTTCGGTACTTATTTACAGCATTCCAACACCTAGCTAGTTGTTATTTTTGGTCCATTCATTAACATACTTCGCTTTTCTATCGCGCATTATTCGCTCTGTTGTTGCACACTGAAAAGATTAAGCCGCTGATCGCTTAGACGTAGAGCATAAGTAGCCTTCTTGTATTCAGCCCAAGTGAAAGGTCTATACTGAGATGGTTTTTGGGGTGTAACTAGCTCTGGTATAGGAGATATACATGCATGCAATGGTGGTGTACCAAAATATATCATTGACATTCTAGTACTCTTGTTTGAATTTGTTAGTACCCTGTGTTTCACACTTGAAAACCTTCCATTTGTTAAGGCCTGCAAACCACAAACAACATTTGCAATGTTAATACTGATTAAGATGTTAATCAAGAAAGTAGACTGAACTGAAGTGTGTGTACAAAATTCTTAAAGCTCAAAAAGATCACTTTCACCATGGAATCTCAGATGAGTTGCCTATTCCGGATCCAATTTTACCAAGAGTGGGCCCACAAAATTTGTGTCAGTTTCATGACCAAATCAGGACCCACAAAACGTCCACAACATCTTAAGTGGGACCAAGTACGAAAGTAATATGCATGGGACCCGAATAATATCGGAGGAGAGTAAATGTTAACCTGTAAAGCATCCCCTACGTTAACGTAGAAAGCGGCCGGATCAGAAGGGACAGGGACCCATACACCATCTTCCACAGAGATTTGAAAACCATCTACATCGTTAGATCTTAACAGGTTTAGAATCTGAGGGTCAGTATGTGCACCAAAACCAATCCTGGTGTTGTTGTTGCTGCTGATGTGTTGGAGTGATGATGGATAGTGATTGATCCTGATGATTGAATCACTATCAACGTCTCTGATCAACTTACTAAATATTGATTTGTCTGGGACCCACAATCCTTCAGCTATTAATTCGAGTATCTCACATGTTAAATCTCTAACTGCTTCTATGTAATCATTTACCACATTACTGCATTGACACATTATCAGAGCAGTTAGAAAATAATGGTTTACCGAACAAGACCTTAACTCATTATTATCAGAGAATTTACTTAAAAATAGAAATAAGGACTCTTACAAATGTTTATTTATATTTTGCCTTATTTAGTAATAAAAAAATCCATCATCATTTTTACTTAGATTTTGTTTACTTTTTATAATTTTTTTTTTTTTTGATTGGATTGATGTCTCTGATCTAATTCTTCTCATTTGTCATTCTTAAATCCGTACCTTACACAGCTTTTATACCAGACTATTATTATGATTTTATTATTATTATTCTTAAAACAGCTACCTTTTCAAAAAAAAAAAAAAAGGAAAAAAAATTATGATTATTAAGCCAGTTTACCCGATAAAAAACGAATGCAATGAGTAAAAAAATTGATTGGCTAGCTTATGTTAAAGGAAAAATATTTAGTCGACCTTTGTGATCACTGCAATGAAGATAGCTTCTCAGATTAGGGTAAATAAATAGGTAGATAATATTCAAAGTGGGTATCTGGTTTTAAGATTTTCTCATAGGTTAGCTAGAATTCTAACTAAAAAATCAAGCCCTCCTTTACCTAAGTGGTGGTTGATTGGAAATTTATTAATTTAAGGATGACTTTAAGAATCATGACCAATTCATTAATAAATGTCATCTACAAACCATATGTTTTGTATACTACCATTAATTAATGATGTGATATGCTTCAAAAATACTAAAATATAATGATGTGACTCGGTATACATAGTATAATGTTATGCATTCCGGTGATCTTAATCTAATTTTACTACACAATGCACAACACTCTATTTTTAACATTATTCCGAAAATGAAAGAATTATGCAAAACTGTGAACAAAAACCATTGGAGGAAGAAGAGGAAATGAAGGAGTATGGAGAAGTGGGGTTTACCTGAATTTGATTGGATCATTAGAAATAGATTTAGATCTTTGAGAAATAGAAAGAGGATTTGTATGAAGGAGTAAATATTCAACCTCACCAAAATCACCATTAAAACCAATGTTTTTAATACCATAACCAAGTGGAGTAGCAGGACCAGCCTTTAGTTTTTCTAGAGATGGTTTAGCAAAGAAATCATGACCTTCATTTTCCATGTTTGAGATTATATCTTTTGATATACCATGGTTTATAACTTTGAAAAAGCCATATTCTTCACAGGCTTTTACTATTGAATCAGACACAATTGATCTTTTGTGTGATAAATCAATGACAGGTACACCAATACTTTTGATTCTTTCCTTTTGGTTGTGAATTGGATGATTTGGTGATGGCACTACCATTGTTCTTGTAGTAGAAAACAAGACAGGTTTTTGGAGAAGAGTTTGAGAGAAAGGTGGTTTTGAGAGGGAGAGGAGGGGGGTGTTGTGATTTTTGATGGAGGGAGAGGGAGTGGTGGGGTGGATATTTAAAGAACAAGGAAAGGAAGAGAGAGAGGGGGGAGAAATTATAAAAACTATGAAAATGTTGAGGGTTTGAGGAATATTATTAGACTTTGTGTTGATCATCCAAAGTACAACTAAGCCAAAGTTTTATGTTTTGGAGAGATAATATATGGTTGACTTCACCTTTCTTTCTCTTTTCTTTTTTTTGACTATTTTTCTACTCTTGCTTCTTCTTTTAGGTATCTCTTCTTTTCTTCCTTTTACCGATGGTTTTCAATCTTTCTGTTGCACGCATGCGCCGAAAGAGGTGTCGTAACTGTGTCTGATACGGACACCGTTCTAACACGTACCCGACACGTCGTGGACTTTGTTTCCGAGGTGTTAGACATTTCACGGACACTAGGTGCATATGCTCCATTGCTACGCCCATTATTGAGAGCCTAATTTTATTTTATTTTATTTTCTAAAATTAGTTATGGCTCAAAAATGGGTGTGGTGGTTGTTTTCACCTTAGTTAATCTGCCACCTTTTGTAAGTGTTATAGCAAAGTATTTTGTCCAATTTACTTATGTGATAGACGATTATAACAACAGTTAGTTTGTTTCTGAAGCAGCAAAACATCACTAAATTTTTCATTTTTGAAAATAAAACCAATTTCGATGTTACTTATTGCCAAATCACCAGTTTAGAACTCACATTACATATGTAAATTTTTCTTCCTCTTATATAAAACTCAAACTCTCGCCGTAATTTGGTAACCGATAAAATACCCCGAAGTTTTGAGTTAACCTAAACCACCCCAAACGTGTAAGACGGCCCCGACTACGCCATTTTTTTTAGATTGCAAGAAGAACTAATGGGCTGGTCCAACGTATACCTTAAAAAAATAAAAACAAAAACTTAGGCAGGCCTAAGAAGAGCACAAGCTGGAGTTAGTGGCAATAGCAATTAGAGGTGTAAAACGTGCCGGCCCGGGACACGAAGTCGCGTGCTTCACGTGCCATGTGTCGTGCTGTGCTGTGCCAACGATTTTAACGTGTTGTGCTTTACTAGTCAAAATCTAGGCACAGCACAGCCCACGAGCACAACACACAAATAAACGTGCGGTGCCGTGCTGGCACCCGTGTTATAAACAATTTGAAATCACTTAATGGTATACATTAAGTCGGACATTATCACGAGAATCAAAAAAGATAACATATCATTTGAAATTATTTCAAGTAAAATTAACAAGTTTATTCAATAAAAAGAAACATCCCATCAAATATAAAATTGGATCATTGTCATGTAAATTAATGTTCTAGTCAAATATAGGTAACAAAATTATAAAAACAATATTGGAATATATTTTCCAAATATTTAGGTATTTTATGTGTTGTTATAAAAAAACACCAGCATAAAATGTCAAAAATTAGCTAGAATACTCTTTTGAGAAATATACACAAAATGTGATGTATTATGCCTTGTTATATGGTGTTCTAGTGCATGCTATTACGTGCTTTCTTAACGTGCTGTGCTGGGCTGTGCCACGTGCTTATCCGTGCCGCGTGCTGTGTTGTGCTACAGTGCCGATTAGACTAACCCAGCACAACCCACGAAACTAACGTGCTAGGCCGTGCTGGGCTAAATCACGTGTTGTGCTGGGCTGGGCTCAGATTTTAGCGTGCTGTGCTGGGATGTGCTCGTGCTGGCACAACCCAATTTACACCTCTAATAGCAATGCCATTACTCCTATGATTAAAGTTCTTACAAGCCAATACTAAATAAAAAGTATCCAAATTGTGCAGTTTGTGGATAATTTTAAGGGCAACTAAAACAAACGAAATAACATTGATATATGTTCATTCATCTTCATAAAAATCTCTTCTACTCCTCTCATGGTAACTAAGATCGAACCTTCCTTGAACTGCATTGTGATAGAGCATTGTAAATCTGACTAGCGTTTCCATAGATTCAACATGAATTTCAACATTGGTTTGATGCATCTCCTTGGCCCATGTGAAAGCTAGGTTTGCTCCTCCTGTTGATCCTCCCTCTTCAGAGTATCTTGAATATCCTCTAGTGCCAATGATGTTTCCTACAAAATTCAGAGCAATGAGTGCCGTAAAATAAAGAAGGGACTCTAGGTCCTGCAGAGTACAAATCTGTATGACAACCCTAAATTCATCCTTCCGCTTAGAAATTGGAGGATGTTGGATGTCAATATCAACATTCACCGCTTCATTTCCTTCTCTAAAGAGACTGGTACCGAGAATATGGTCATGCCTACGATGTATTCTGTTATGAGAACACAAATGTTGTTTTATTCTGTTAGAGGTGTTCTTAGGATTAAGTTGGGTGTGATTGAAGATAAAATCACATCTAACCTTCCAAATGAACCAACAGGCAGTAGCATGTATGTTACTATGGAAGTTGGGAATTTTGTTGGTTGGATCAAACCATGAGTTTAGCCAATCTATGAAATTTATAGTGGAATCAAATTCACTATGGTTTGGACCAAACAGATGGTGCTAGATAGAGATAGAGGTGGGGAAGTTTAATAAGAGGTGAGTCATATATTCTTCTGCCTGATCAAAATAAAATAAAATATTTTCTTCTAAACTATTACACAAATTGCAGATGATCAATGTAGTGAAGATGGTCCAGCATATGCACAATTGCATATGCCTCTGATACACCTTTTAGAATTGCCAATAGCAGTGTATTTTTACCGTACCGGTCGATTAATATTATGGCACGCCACGAAAGAATTTGGTCCCATAACTTAAGCAACAAAAGGCTTTTAAAGAAACATTAACTCTTGATCTAGTCAAGTAGAAATTACATCACCTCCACATTTATATATTTATACACGTGAATTTTAATAATTGATGAAAATCGATGATAGGGCCACTAATGGAATTTGATTTGGGTTACCAAAATGTAAAGATGCCATATACAAAAGACAAAGCCGACCTCAAATAATATACCGCATTAAGATATAAGACTAGTTAATTCTTTGCTTTCTACGTCTTGACCACCGCTTCACATAGTGTACATATTTCTTCACATGGCGCTATTTTTGATGCACCCACTTGTATTACTAAATCTGTAAAACCAATAATTATCTCCATACGGCTAGGAGATTCTGGTCTCTAGAATTTGGTATTGACGACAGTTTTCGCATCAAAAAGCTTTGAATTATAGGAGAGTTTCAAACGGAAAACTCTATAATTTGTACAACTAACATAGGCCAGATATCAGACAATCAATCCAAACCTTTGATCATTTTCATCTTTACTCCATTACCAATTTCAATGCTAGAGTCATTCCCCTCTTCACCATTAAGATTGTGACACGTCATGTCCCATATCTGGACCAGTCCCCACTATTCTAGCTGTAGCAAGGTCCGTTTCGAACCCAAGTCTTCCTTTCCATGAAGGAAGCTGCAGTTCAATACTAACCTATGTTTCAACCTGCTACATTTTAAAAATATTTGCCTTGATTTGGTCTCTTGGACTAGTTGAGGTTCCAAGGGGAAAAGGCAGCCTAGGTTGAAAAAGTGTGCAAGTGTGATGCATAAAGAATGCTATTTTATTTGCTTGGAACAATGTTAGATTATATCGTTTCTACGTATCTTACCTACTATTTCAACAAACAAATTTACACCAAAGTCTTTAAATATAGTGGGAATTAAATAAATACCCCTTCTTTTCATGGGTCTTCACAAACACCCCTAAGAACTTTATAAATACCCATAAAGGGTATATTTTAAGTTTTTAGGGTATAGTTTTTGGCACATCTAAAATTATATTAAGTCAATTCAACCTCCGTAGGAGGTTGGGTTGACGTTTTCACGCGTCAAGAACATACTAGTTCATTTTCATTATCCAAAAAAGTATTAGTTCATTTTCATTATCCACTTAAAATAACCCCTTAGGGGTATTTGTGAAGTTCTTAGGAGTATTTGTGAAGACCTTGAAAAAAAGGGATATTTAATTAATGTTCCCTTAAATATACGACTTCAAGATTTACAAGTAGCACAAAAGGTAATAGCATATACATTGAATCTTGATCTCGCATTGACCAAACGTTTTACACTTGAACCTCTTTTTTTTATTTTTTTATGTTTTGTGTGAAGGAAATCTCACAATTCTCACTATCTTAATTATAAATCGTCATGAAAGCCATTTGTTTGCCAGACTGTACACGACTCTGCAAACTGCAAGAAGAACGAGAGAACTAGCCCCTGATAGGTTGGGACTAGTTTACCTGCTTACTTACTTTTAAAACATGGAAGTACTAAGTGAAACAACAATGTCAACTCTAAGTAAAGAAGTAAAACATGCCACATGACTTAACCATCTCCGCTGCTCTTAGGCATCAGTAGTAGATGAATGAATGGCTATTAACTTGCCCGAGTCTATACTTGATCATGGCAACTTGGTTACAATCTTCTGTTGTTGGTCAATCTAATGAAATATTTTACGTTACAATGCCACAAGATAAAATGTGTTCATTGCAAAGATAAAACCAACCATTTTTATGGGGCGTGAGACTCAAAACTTTGTTTGTTGTAACTACTTTATTTTTCAGAATTATTTTTATGAGTGAGATTCAGTTATTGAACCCACCCAAATTTTTATTTTTTTTCTCCAAAAATAAAATAAAATAAAAAATAATTTTTAATAGAAAGATATAGTCCAAGCTTGTATTGCTACGATGCATATGCAACAGATTGAAAATTTCCCACTTTCAATATCAACAATATGCTACAAATGGAAAAATACAATATAATCCTTCTTCCTCATTACAAAAAATAACTTTTTTTTCTTACAAAAAAATTATTGCGTATGTATCATTATTTTTAGAGAAAATGGGTCATTTGTCCAAAAAAATTTAAAACACGGTTCAAATGGACAAGTAAAAAAAAGTACGGGTGAAATAGCCAAAAAAAAAAGCAAGGATGAAACTGGATTCATCCTAGCTTATACTTAAAAAATAGCAAGGATGAAACTGGATGCATCCTGTGTAAAATAAAAATAAGAAAAAAATATTTGAAAATGGACAGGATGAAACTGGTTACATCCTGCCTATTTTTAAATTTTTGTCCATTTAAACAGTATCTTTTTAATTTTTGGCTATTTAAACAGTATCAAAACCTAAGTATCTTTTTCACCCAGAAATTGTTGATTTTGGTCTTTTTGACCAATTTTGTGTTATTTTTATCTCCGCATATTTGGCTTGGAGAATATAATTATTTTCCTGAAAAAATAGGGATAGAAAAATAATGAAATTTGGATTTCTTCCAAAATAGAAAAATCTAAAACCTGTGGGGATAGTGAGTCTCGGATTTCTCCTCCTTCTCAAAGAGATCTTGAATTTACTTTTCACTGTCATATGGTTGGATAAACTTTATTTTTACTATTCTATTATTGTTATTAATCTGGTTTTTTATTTTCTTTTTTTCTTTTGAAGAATTAGTTTATTATTTTGTGTGGATAAGATGAGGATTGAGATTAAATCCATAACCATAGATTACTAAATTAATACAACTAGCTAGTCCAATTATTAAGTCATTTTGTTTATAAAAATTCTTTAAAATGGAAAACAGATGCGTGACTCTCGAGCTTACATTGCCAATAACAAGTATGGTGGTGGGTATAGATTGTCATTCGATGGATCCATCCATCTATACATACATCTATTTATGTTGTTGAGAGATGTTTTAACACGATAGGTGTGTGTTTCCCTCGACCTCACGTAAGTACCACTTATGGAATACAGGGGTGTATTAGATTCTTTAACAAATCACACTAGTTCAAAACAAAAACAAAAAACACATAGTTGGGTATTTTGTGTATTTACTCCGAAAAATTAAAAAATGACAAGAGTCAAGACCAGCCGTAAATATGAATAGCCAATTCTCCCAAATAATGGATAGTCCGGTTGCTATACTTAGAGCAACTGCAGTGGTGCGAGTATAACCAAAGGCCAAAGAGGGAAAAAAAGACCAAAATTTGGGTTTAGTCCGTGCCATGACACAGCGGTAGAAGACTAAATTTAATGGGGCGTAAATTATAAGTTTGCCTGGTGTGGGGCGTAAACTTTATCCCCGCCCGACTAAAAAAATAAAATAAATAAAAAAATATGGGGCGTTGATATAATGTCCGCCTGGTGTGGGGCGAACATTTATATCAACCCCTCACAAAGATTAAAAAAAAGGGGGCGTAAACTTTATCCCCGATTGGCGTAAACTTTATCCCCGCCTGGTGTGGGGCGTAAACTTTAAGTTCGCCTGGTTTTGGGGCGAACATTATATCAACGCTCGACTATATTTGGGTTTAGTCTTTGGTCCCCGACCAAATATAATCGCCCACTGTTGATTTAGTCTGGAATTTGGTCGATGATCCGTCCCGCTACGCCTGGTTCAGAGACCAAATAAATGGGTTTAGTCGCTCACTGCAGTTGCTCTTAGAAGTACTCTTGTCGCAGAACCATAAAACAAGGGTTTGCTTTATAAAGGCAATTTCTATCGAAATAATCAAAATGTAAAACTTTGTTAAACCAATTGGAGGGGCGAAATGGAAACCGGACTATCCTAAAAAGTACTCTCGTCGCAGAATCATAAAACAAGGGTTTGCTTTATAAAGGCAATTTCTATCGAAATAATCAAAATGTAAAACTTTGTTAAACCAATTGGATGGGCGAAATGGATTTTCCACTACGACAATATACACTTGGCGATGGATGATGAGCTGCGCAGGCAAGGTTGATACATGCTGTTGCCAGACTGACGCTAGCGGTTGAAAGTTAGAGTTGGCGTCTTTCTCCCAGCCACAGGCGGTTAGTTTTATAACGGTAATTCCAATGGCGGTCTTTCCCCTCAGTATATATTACTCAATTTCATCACTCAAAATCACACAATCCTTTATTCTATCAATTTTCTCTCAGTTTCACACCATTTAATTCTTCAACTATGAATTTTGGTTCTTCTAAGGAAAATATGGAAATAGAAGATACCTTGTACGAAGAAGAGCAAGAAACGTATGTAGAGATATTGCGTCAATTGGATGAAGAGGCAACTGGGGATAGAAGGCAGGGAAACTTTATGTTGCAATTACATACAAGGATGATACCAAAGCCATTAGAGCCACAAATAACTTTCACTAGAAGATGAACGTGGCGAGATCGATATTTTCACCACGATAAAATGATACATGATAATTTTAAACCTGGATGTGTGTATTCCGATGCAGATTTTCAGCGCCAATTCCGCATGACCGCAACTTAACTCAAAGGATTATTGCTGAGCTTTGTCAGGTACAACCTTTACTTAATTATCAGAATGATGCACGTCATGTACGAGGCTTTAGTCTTTAACAAAAGATAACGTAACCCTCCGAATATTTTGTTATGGGGTACCAATGAATTATAATAGATGAGTACATCTGTATGGGAAAAACAACTGCATTTAGGTATCTCAAAATATTTTGCGAACAGTAGTCGAGCATTTTGGTCCAATTTTCATATGAAAACCTACTCGGATAGACATTGATCGAATCATTGCCGAAAACACAACTAGGGGTCTTCTAGGAATGCTAGGTAGTCTTGATTGCATGCATTGGGGTGGCAAGCATGTCCAGTTTGAATGGGCAAGTTAATATAAGGGTCATCATCCAAAACTAACTGTAATATTAAAAGCTTCGACTCGTTACGGTTGTTAGATTTGGCATGTTTTTATCGACTCCTGGGTTCACAAAATGATATCAATGTTTTGCATAAGTCACCATTGTTTAAAGATCTTAAGCATGGGATCACGCCACATTGTAAATTCACCATCGACGGTCATGACTACACTCAGGGATATTATCTGGCAGGCGGGATCTATCCACAGTGGTCAACTTTAGTTCAATCCTATAGTCAAACAGGCTTTGGAGCAACGACTTCGAAGGAGATGGAGTATTTTAACACCCAACAAATATCTCCGAGAAAGGATGTTGACCGCGCGTTTGGAATTTTGAAAAGGAAGTTCACCATCCTTTTTGGTCCATGTCATTTTTTTGATCTTCAAGAAATGAACAAAATTATCCTATCTTGCATAATTTTCCATAACATGGTTATTAAAGAAACCCGACGTGATCTTCCGTGGACTAGTTAGGAAGACAAAGTTTTGAACCGTAATCTTGCAATACATCATAATCGTCCTGCAAGATAATATAGACTTGTCACAAACATAATTCAATTCAAAACTAAGGCCTTTACGGACAACTAAGGGAAGATCTAACTGTGCACCTTTGTGCTAGAAGGGGAGTTATGTGCGCTGGTCAAAACCGAGCCAATTGAACTTTTATTAATTAAATATTTTTTTTTTTATTTTAATTATGTTTTAAGTAGTTTGTGTACTTTGAAAAAAAAAGATTTAGATTAATGAGAAAATTTGAATTAAGTAATAAGTTAATGCGTTTAATTTTGCATACTATTACATTAAAACCAAGTGTTATATTTAAATTAAAGCTAATCTATTACATTGAAATTAAAATTAACTACTAAATTTTGTTTTCAAATTTAAATAAAACTTGACAACTACATACAAATTAAACTTAACTACTAAGGTTGTATTCCTCTCAGCTTGATTAGATTATTAGAGTCGACTTTGTTAGGTTAAACTAGGAATCAGATGATCTATTTTAGGGCCAATACCTTAAACAAGGATTGTAGGATCAGAATATCGCAACATTAATATCCTTGCGAAATCCTTGAACAACACACTGCGAAGATATCGCAGATTGGTAATAGAAATGACGCAACGGATGACGACAACCTGGACACGAGAAAGATGTGAAGACCTAGCAAAATTTAGGAGTGTTGCGAGATTTAACATTTGAATACTTGCGAGAAGGTCGCAAGTCAGATCCGAAAATAAAGGACAGCTTAGCTGTTATCCACTATGTAATGTCCTATATAAAGAGCCAAACAAGCTTAAGAAAGGAGAGATCTTTTTAGAGTGGAGAGAGAAAGTCTAGAGTAACAATTATATTCTTGATTTCATTTCCTTCTTGTAAAATTTCTAACTCAATTAATAAATAGATTGATTGTTGATCTTAAAGATGTATTGAATATTACGAATTCTTGTGAGGTGTGTATTGTAGGATTTCCTGCAATTACATACGGCGCTAGAAACAGGGACTGACTGAAGATTGATATTGTGATTGGAAAGAATTTGAAATAGTAGATAAATAATTTCATATAATTTTCAACAACTCATCAAGATTGCAAAATGTCTAGAAGAAGACGTGCATCAAAACAACCAACAACTGTTAGAAGAAGTAGAAGACTTGCTGGAGAAGGGAGAGACGAAATGGACGAATCTTCAAGAATGAACACAAGGAACAATGGAGAAAATCGAGTTCAACCGCCAATTCAACGTACACCAATACAAAATAGAACTGTGGATTATGACAGAGTGAGTGTACATACTTGGCGATCAGATTATGTAGATGAAATGGGAGAAGAGCAGCAATTAGGAGGCAATGGACAAGAGGAGAGAGACCAAGAAGTAATTGGAGGAATAATTCATGGAAATGAAGAGATTGCAGCGTTAGAGGCATTGAGGCAAACAATACATGAAGAAAGGCGGTTAGAAGCAGAAGAACGTGCGAATCTGACAAGGCAAAATCATGAGTTGAGGATGGAAAACATGAGATTACAAAATAGAAGGTCAAGAAGCACTACAAGGTCAAGTTCAAGATCAGTTAGAGAAGAAATAAGACAAAATTTGCCTATAGAAAATGCTAATGAAGAAACTCGAGAGGGAGTACAAAATCCAGGCAAAGAACGTCGCGAAGGAAGAGAAATAATGGAAGATCGTTATATCCAACATGCTGAAACTCTTCAAAATGGGCAAAACGATAGAAATCAGGGAAATAGACAACGTCAGGGGCGAAATAATCAAGATGGCGAAGAAAATCAAGAAGAAGGAGGGAGAATATTACATGGGAGAGAAGCATATAGAAAGCAACGAGAAATTGAAGATAAAATTGAAAGACACTACACTGAACAAGCACGTTTAGCTTACGAGGAGGGAAAGACCGAGAGCAGAAGTAGAAGAACATGAGCTACAAGAGGCGATTCGCCAGAACAATCATGATAATCGAGAAAGAAAGCGTGAACAAAATCGTAACAATGGTAATATCAATGAAGAATATGATAGAGTACAAAGGAGAGCTGAAAGGCGGCAGAGAAGAGAAAATGAGAGATATAACGGTGTGCGAATTCATGAAAGAAATGAAAGAGAAGATCGCAGAGAAAGACGAGAAGAAAATGATGAACAAGAAAGTCAAAACAGATATGAACGCAGAAGGAGAGAGGCGGAGTTAAAAAGACCAATGGATCCAAATTCTGGTGTAAATGAACAAATTTTGAGAGAGTTAGCGGAAATGAGAGGAATGTTAAATAATAAAAGAGAAGGAGGTAAGAGACAACTAGATGAAGCCATAGAAGAAGCTGCGAAAACCCCATTCACACAAGAAGTACAATCAGGAGTAATACCCCCAAAGTGCAGTTTACCTGCGTTAACCAGCATTTTTGATGGAACAACTTGTGCGGTACAACACATCAAAGCTTATGTGAGATGTATGCTACAAAGGGATAACTATGATGCTGTATGGTGCAAATATTTTGCATCAAGTTTAACAGGAGAGGCCTTGAAGTGGTTTGAAGGTTTGCCAAAGAATACTATAACATCTTTCAACCATTTGCAGGCTATATTTTTAGGGGCGTATATAAGTAACAATTCCTCGCGACTTGGCATTGAAGATGTATTTGGGTTAAAGCAAAGGGTTGGCGAAAGTTTGAAACATTTAACCATGAGGTGGAAGACAATGTGTAGTGATATGGATGGTCGTGTGGATGAGAGTTATCGCATTCTATCATTCATTAACGCTATGTTCGCAACCAATCTGTTATACATTCAAATTTTGAGAATCAAGAATACGATCACAATGACTGAGTTGCGAGAACTTCAGGAGGAGTATATTGCTCTGGAGGAAAAGCAAAATGAGATGGAATCATACCCAGTTGCGAACACAAGTTCAAAAGCAGCGAACGCAAGCCTGTTACCTAATTTGATAAGTACAATGGCGAGCACATCGCAAGGACAACAAGAAAGGATAATGGGAGATAGTCAGCAGAAACTAGTAGCTATGGGAAGTCGTGATCAAGAAGAATTCTAGAGAGAAAGAAACTTCTATAGCCGTGGTGGAAATAACAAAATTCAAAGACTTGATCAGCCACAAGAAACTTATGGAGGTCAGAGGCAAAACTATCATAGAGGAAAACGAAATCACAGGATAATATGGGAAGAAATCAAGATGCCGCCACTGAATGCTAGTGTGGAGAAAATATGGGAAGCTATAATTTTGATGGAAAACATACCCGCGCCATGGAACATGGGAAGTGAACCACCTCCGAGCGACAGAAGTCATGAATTTTGTTCTTATCACCATTTTCATGGACACTCAACAAATGATTGCAGAAATATAAAAAGAATCATCCTCAGAATGATAGACCAAGGAAAACTAAATCATTTTCTAAAAAACCAATCTCAGTCTCAACCATTACCACCACCGCCAGAAATTCACAGAGTAAATACAACAAAAGGAGGAGAAACATTTGTAATAGAAGTTGGAGCAAAGGCAAAGAATCTGTCTTGTAACTCTATCGTACATTCGTACAAGACAATTGAAGATTTTCATGATAACACTCTGAGTAGGGTTTTCGCAAGAGATGACGATAATAGAGAAATAATGAACATTGCAAAGACATCGCCACTGGAAGAATGACAAAAGCAGACTATCTCTTTTACCGCAGAAGAAGTACCTGAGGGTGGAGAAATGCACGACAACCCATTAGTGGTAAGATTGGAGATTAACCCAAAACCTAGTGAGGATGAAGATGATGAAGCTGAGAATTCATGGGCAATCAACAGAATTTTGATCGATACTGGAAGTTCCGTGAATATCCTTTTTTATCATACTTACAAAACTATGGGAGGGAAAGATGAAGATCTAATACCTTCAACCTACAAAATCTATGGTTTTAATGGTACTGCAAATAAGCCTAAAGGAGAAGTTCATATGTGAATTCCACTGAAAGGATTATCCTCTGAAATTTTATTCTGTGTAGTTGATGTAGAATCACCTTACAACGCATTGATTGGACGACCTTGGTTACATGAAATTCTAGGTGTGGCATCGACTTTCCATCAATGTATCAAATTCCCTCATCCTAGTGGTATTGGCATCATAAAAGGAGATTGGATTGAAGGAAAGAAGTGTTATGAAATTGATATAGAATCTTGTGAAGAAAGAGCTGCGAAGAAGAAGAATTGGAAACACAGCATCAAAGATAAACAAAAGAGTGAAAGATTGATGGTAGATACAATAGAACATAGAGAAGAAGAAACTTTGCGAAGCCAAGGCATATTGAAGATAAGAAGCGGCGAAAATCTCGCAACAGACAAGAAAATGACAGAAAAATTCAAAAATGCAGAGGCAGAAAGTAGCAGAAGTAAGAGACTTAAAGAATGAATGTACTTGTTGACTGCCGAAGTAGAAATTGGGAGGAGAAAGAAAAATGTATGATTGATTTGATCTTAAAAAAAAAAAATTTATGAATAAACAAAGATGAGATTGCGAAAGAGCTGATATGCAGAAGAAGCAAATATACTTTACGAATGATAAAAATGAGATTGCGAAATTACAAAAGAGATTATATGCAGAAGAATCGATAAAATAATCAGATAGAGGCGAACCTACTATGGCGTACACCCTAGTTCCCTAGTTCGCGAAATTAAAATTTCGCAAGAGGCAAATGTAAGACCTAAAGTGCGTCATAGAAGGGGGTACCTATTGCATGGCTCAGGGAAAAGGTTACACCGGCCCTGGAACCTGAGTCATGGAGAATTGGGGTCAATAAAGCCCATCCAGGAGAGGTACTTTGGATTTTCAATCTAAGCTTATGACTTAGATTGGACGACCGAGGGTCTCTTCTAAGGAGTCAGCATTTGATCAAGGCGCCGAGGTACACGGTTGAGCCAAGAGTGCCTGGGGCATTTGAAGTGTCTCGGCAAGTCTTGGATTATGCTGCACTCGGCCCGAAGAAAACTCCACTTAGGATGCAGTCTTGTAACCATAAGACCTATAGGCAAAAGGGATAAGAGGCTGCGAAAACAACTGGTTGTTGTTAAGACCGGATGGGAGGAGCTAGCCATGTATGGCAGAAGTACGCCTCCTTGAAGGGGCAACCAGGGGGAAGATAAGGGCGGCACCCTCCATTAGGGAGCTGATAAGTGTCTTAAGACGCAAATGTCATGAGGCTTTTTACTCACGGGAGTATCAAGGCTTGTCATATTTGTGCAACAATCCTGAAGAGGCAATAATACAAAAGAGAAGATAAGACGAGATCAATGAGTCATTACATGCAAATGTAAAGACGTCCTGCGATTTCGTCGCAAGACGGCAATGTCATGGGGATTTATTTTCGCAAGAATTTTTAGGCCTGTCATATTGTCGCAACAAAAAATTCAAAGAGAAAGTTAAGGCAAGATCAATGGGTTTTTACATGAAAATGCAAAGACGTCCTGCGATTTTGTCGCAATGACAAGAGGTGGCATAATAAGACCTTTAACTAGGAAGGCAAAATAAGACCACATAAGAGAAAAAGAAAAAATAAAATCTTGGAAGAAACCAAGAAATACTTACTTGCGAAAATTCAGCAAAGAATAATTTGCGAGATTGAGGCATGAATACATATCACTATTCGAAAGTAACTTGCCCAATCTTTCATTTGAATGCAAATAACAGAGGCAAGTATGGGAATGTATAGAATAAAAACATGTTATTTGTCTTCATATGATAGATTTACGCACTCATAAAATGAAAGGTTGATAATATATTGATTAATTATATTGCAAAAAAGAATTGCTCTTTTAACATGTGCAGAAAGGAACAAGAAAAGTAGAAATTGTATTTAAAGATTCAAGAAATTCGCGGCAAAAGATTACAAAAATAAAAGATTAAAAGAATGAATGTACAAATATCACTGTTTATGGGTGAAAACTACTCCTGCAGAATTTGGTAATTTGGGGTGTGGATGAGGAATGAATTTAAACCTTAAACAAATGCACTGCGCGGTGAGTGCTTGTAGATTCGAGAGATCAATCAGTGCAAGTCCGGCCTAAACCAAGAAATGGCCGTTCCAGGACTTGTTTCGGTCACAAAGTGAAGGAGATGGGGTTGATCTTAGGGAGGGAAGCGAAGAAGGTGTTGAGAATGTGAAGGTGTAGACTTGCTTATGACTTGTAACGGGGAAAGTGAACAAGCTTACGATTGGTGTAAGCAGGCTCGGTGTTTTCTTGTTGTTTTTTTCTCTGTTCTTTGGAAATAGGGCGGAGAACCTATTTATACAAGTCATTGAGTCTTATTCACGTCTCTCGTGGGAAGTGGAGGAAGTGGAGTGATGGAGTAGTGGAGTTGTGCGTTGGTGATACACGACCAGCCTTGCCCACTTCTCCTGTTCATCTCTAACCGTCCATGACTTCCTAACACGTTCTTGTGATGGCGCGTTGCACGCTGCACGCTTTGTAAACCGCCAGACCAATACCCAGTATGTATCCCCCCAGTTTGTGACATGATTGATGTCTAGAATGTGTGGATCGTGGATCCACGAAAGATAGCATGTAATCGTTGAATTGAATAATTGCGTTATTCGGGAAGTCGATACTTGTGAAGTATCGTGTGTATTTTATGTCTTCGCATCATGGTGTGGTAAAGTGATGGGTAATGACACCTTACTAACCAATTAACTCTGACCGGGCTGTATAACCAAGTCTGGTGAAGTTGGACGGATGAGATGGTCTTTGAGACACTCATCTGCGACCGTTGATGAAGTTAGGGTTTTGAAGAGGTGCGCAGGCATCACTCTTCAGCTTGGTCGAAACCAAGCATGGGATACAACTTTGGCCTAACCGACCATACATGCGTGTAGATGGCATGATGGTGTAGGCGCCTATAACCCATTACCTCATGAAAGTATGATCTGGGTTACTCAATTCATCCGGTGAAATCGAGTGGTCGAGATCGATTTGCGACAAAAAACTAGTGCCGCAAGGGCCGCACGTCACGCCCTCTTCAGGCGCACGTTCCAAGACGACCAATCTTGGTCGGTCTTGGCCGATTGGCCTGGTGTGAAGGTGGTAGGCTGATGTTCACGCCTATACCTGAATATCCCATGAAAACGTGATCCGAGCCATCCAAATCGTCCGGCGAAGTTGAGTGGTCGAGATTAGTTTGCGGTTTGGGAGGTGTGACCACGCTAATTTTGGATTAGCCAGGCATGATATGCCTCGGCCGATTGGGTTAGGGAATAGATGGGTCCACGGTGGTCATCTTTGGTATGACCAAGGACTCGCTTAATCTAATCTTGGACCCTCCATTCATGCAGGAGAAGATGGACGCTCGTGATGCTCAAAACCCTAATTTTGGGTTTCAAAGCCGTGCGTCTTCTCTTGTTTGGGCGACGATTTTGTCACGACCAAACATGGTTGGTCTTGACCAATTGGTCAAGCGTGTAGGCGGGCCCACGGTGATCGTGTTGACATGCTCTGGGCCCTTTGAATCTACATCTACACCCTCCATCTATACCTGGGAAGATGGATGGTTGAGGCTGTTTTGCGACACATGTAATATGCCGCAAACCCTAATTTAGGGTTTTCCGTCCATAATGCTTGGTATGAACATTTTTTGGCAAGCTAGGCCAATGGCCGACCGTGCGGGTTCCGCATTGGTTCGGCAGTGGATATTCCATACCTGCTTGGGGGTGATGAAATTGATCTGGGTCATCCAATCATGCTTATGGAGTTGGATGATCTGCGATCATATCCGGACCGATACTGGTCAATCCAGGATGCTCAATCGGGCTAGTATAATACACCGAGAGGGGCTCAATCGGGCTAGTATAACACACCAAGAGTCAGCCTGTACGTGTATTTCGTACATGGTTTCATTATAGTGCTTGGAGGTTCGTGTTACTCAGTAAGAGTAACACTCAGTCGTCATTCCACACTGATAATGAGTACTGGAAATACAAGGCCGATTAGAAATTCACGGGATGGGATTGTTGCCACATGCTCCAACCTGGAGGAATTTCATGTATTCACGAGAATGGGATTGTTGCCACATGCTCCATTCTTGGTGAATTAAGTGAGGGAGTATCCAACACTTATTAATGGCTTTATCTTTTACAAGATGTCGCGCATAATTTTTCCGGTTTTTACAAATTTAACCTTAAACGAAAATCCACCATCAACATTAAGTCCCCTGCCTAGCACATAATGGTTACACTATTGTGTGGTAGGCATGAGATGGTGGCATATACAAACGTAAGGAAACAAAATAAAAGAAGTCTACCTGGAGGGTTTCTGGCCGTGGGCAATCCTCCATACGTGCGTGACCCCAGGCCTTTGATGAACCGGTTTTCTCCCTTAGGTGTTTGAGTCAGGAATATGATTCTTCTTTTACTGGGATCCTGGGCGTGGGTGTTTGTACACCGCTGGTTGAATTGCTCGTATCCAAATGCTCTTCTGATTCTTGATTAGGGTTCAAAAGAAAGCCTGACTTGGTCGGTGTTGAATCCTCGCATATCGGGCCCCGTAATCGTTTTAGGGTTTTCTCAGCATATATGCAGGTGTAGAGGTTTTGAACCATTTTTACGATTTTTCAATAGGGCTTTCCCGCAGAAACTCCGTTTCCTCATCATGTCGAACAACAGTGGATCGTCTTCTTCATACCATCCAGGATCTTCCGTTAAACGTGCACGACCTGCGTCTGAGCTTCATGATCAATCCCCTTCTCGTGTTCTCCGAGTCAAGAATATCATACCGGTTTGTCTCTTTTTCCTTTTCTGAACCATTGCTTGTTCGTCATAATGATCAAGTAAATAATCCCTTCATTCTTGCAGAGATACCCTACCGGAACATGTGTCACGGTTATCAATGATGATGACTTAACCAGTCCTCTTCCTTCAAATTCAAACACATTCACCCATGTGAACCTCGAAGATGCCGACTTGGGTATCTCATCTTATGAATATCCAAATGCAGGTCTTTCATTCGATGTTCGCATGAAATGTTTATCCTCCAGCTACCGAGATGTCGGTGGATTCCTGGTGCGGAAGGAGTTTGTGCCTTTGTACACAAAGTTATGGAGGAAGTACGGCCACATCGCAACCAGAAACGTGGTCCGATACTCTTCCTCTGCTTTGGTCACCGCGGTAAACTGCCTTCTTCCCATGATTGCTGAGATGGAGAGTATTTCTATCCGCAACGTTGTTGAATCAAGCCTCGAAAAGTGGGAGAATATGGTATCTACCTGTGAATCCATGGAGTTCAACGTGGGCTGGTTGCGGCAGCGTCTTGATATCATCAAGGTTGATCGAGCTGGTATCCTTGTAAATGTTGTTCCTGCTGCGAAAGCTATTTTGGAAGAGGAGAAGGCTCTGGCTGCAGAATCAGAGAAGGTAGAGCAGGCTGTGCAGGACTTGAAGAAAAGAACAGAAAGATATCACGCTAGACTGGAGATGATGCTCTCAAGGAACTATAATCTTCTAGACGGCCTCTTCTAAACTGCACTCCCTTATTGTTAATGATGTTGTAGGATCATAATATCGCAACGGACAAGGTTCGCGGGATTAATAAACGACGGTGTCGCGAGGGAGTCGCAGGGAGCTAAAATAAACGACGCGATGAATAACGACAAACAAAACAATTGGAAGACATGAAACCTGGCGAGGGTTAAGAAGTGTCGCGAGAATGAATATTCGTGCACTTGCGACACTTCGCGAGACATTCCCGAAAATAAAGGATAGCTTAGCTGCCAACCACTATGTATTACCCTATATAAAGGGCCAAATGAGTCTGTTAAAGGGAGAGGTCTTTTTGAATTGTGAAGCAAGTCATTAGGAGAGAGAAAGTTTAAGAGCGCTTTAATTTCCAAGTGTAATTCTATTGTACTGTGTAAACATTTCATGGAATCAATTAATAAATATTCTTGATCACACGTCTTTCAATGGATTAGTCAAGCAAAACTGAGTAAGGGGTGTAGTGTGGGATTTCCTGCAACTACATATGCGCTAGAAACAGGGAGGATCATTTGTAAAAGAGAGAAGATTGCAATTAAAGTTGTTTGAATCAGGAAAATGAGAAAGGAAAATCTTAAATCGGATGAAAAAGATATGGCATGCAGCACAGACACAAGAGTAATGATTAGCGAATTTCATGAAAATATCAAAGGAAGAATACACAAACGGGATTTTGAAGGAAAGAAGATTACGGATAGAGAAATGGCATCACCTTTGAAGGATTGGGAAAAGCAAGAGATAACATTCACGGCGGGGAAATATCCGAAGAAAATTTGGATCACACATCTCCTTTGGTGATCACAATAAACGCGTATAAGGAAGGAGAGGAATCGGAGAACACGGTGAAAACATGGGTGGTGAATGGAGTTTTAATCGATACAGGAGTCCGGTGAACATCATGTTCTATCACGCTTACAAAAAGATGGGATATAAAGACGAAGATATGATTTTCGCGGCATACAATATTCAAGGTTTTGGTAAATCAAGTAACAAAAGTTAAAGGGGAGATAAGAATACGTATTCAATGGTTAGGAGGAATTGAAACACAGGTGACATTAAGTGTAGTGGATATGGAATCACCGTACAACATATTACTAGGAAGACCATGGGTACATGCAATAAAAAGCTGTGGCGTCAACGCTTCATCAATGTATCAAGTTTCCTACACCCACTTGGAATTGGCAAGATCAAAGGGGATGCTACTAAAGGAAGAATATATTATCAAAATGAAGTAAAGTGTTGCGAGGAACAAGTAAACAAGCGAAAGAATATATCAAAGTATCGCAAAAGATGGCGAGGGTGGCTAAGAAAGAAGAAGAGTTTAGAGTTTATATGATAAGAGCAAAGGAAGGAAAAGGCATACCTAGCGAGACCTCGGAGAAGAAAATGATCTTGCGAAAGAACCAAAAGGACCAACCCCTATGGGAGAACCGAAGGCCGAGTTACGTCGCGGCGAGAACAAACCAAAGAAGTGAATATTGGAACTAAGGAAAAACCAAAGATGCTAAAGATTGGAACTAACATGGAAGCAGATGAAGAGAAAAGAGCGTCGATCTGTTGCGAGATTATAAAGACATCTTCGCGTGGGATATGGACGAAATGCACGGTATAGATCCGTCGATCGCTTTGTCACAAGTTAGAAATTGATAAAAATGTGAAACCATTTAAACAAAGAATTAGAAAGATAGCAACAGACATATCACCCTCGAGATAGAAGAAGAACTGCAGAAGATCTTTGGATGCATGAATTATTAGACAAGCAAAATATCCGAATGGATAGCGAATATGGTTATAGTTCCAAAGAAGAACAAGGGAATAAGGATTTGCATTGATTTCTTGATTTAAATAAAGCTTGCCCTAAAGACAGTTTTCCATTACCAGATATTCCACAACTAGTCGAATCAGCGGCCGGGAATGAAAGAGTATCATCTCTGGACGGGTACAAAGGTTACAACCAGATTCCTCTCGCCGAGGAAGATCAAGAGCATACTGCTTTCTTCGCTCCAAGAGGATTATCTTGCTATACTAAAATGTCGTTTGGTCTGCGAAAATCTTTGGAGCAACGTATCAAAGGATGGTAGAAGAGGTATTCGCGAGAATGGATACATAAAACACTAGAGGTATACGTAGATGACATCTTTGGTAAAAAGTAAGAAGGCGAGAAGATCACGTGCGAGACCGAAAGAAATTTTTGAGCAGATGAGGCGTTTTAACATCAAAGTAAATCCAGAAAAATGTACCTTCGGAGTTGCGTCAGGGAAGTTCTTGGGTTACATTGTATCAAAGGAAGGAATACATGTTGACCCGGAGAAAGTAAAAGCAGTTCGCGATATGCCGACACCTGCGACAGTAAAGGATGTTCAAAAGCTGAATGGGTTGTTAGCATCACTAGGAAGGTTCATCTCGCGGTCATCCGATAAGTGTAAACACTTTTTCAGCGTTCTGAAAAAAGGATCGAAGTTTAAGTGGACGGACGAATGTGAAAAGGCTTTACAAGGGATCAAAGAGCATTTAATGGATATATCCATTATGCAGAAGGCAGAACCAGGAGAGGAACTATTAATATACCTCGCGACAACTTCGCATGCCTTAAGTGCAGTTTTACTACGAACGGACGCAGGAGTAGAAAAACCAATCTATTACATCAGCAAAACTTTTAATGCCGCAGAAAGAAATTATTCGAAGATCGAAAAATTAATCCTGGCATTAGTTTATGCAACATTCAAGCTTCGCATATATTTTCAAGCGCATACTATTAAGGTAGTCACGAAAATACCAATTGAGTCAATGATGAAACATTCAAAAAGATCGGGAAGAGTTGAAAGATGGAATGCTCAAATAAGCCATTGTAAGCTCAAGTATGAGATATTATCCTCAACTAAGTCACAGGTTGTCACAGACTTTCTAGCAGAATTTCCCTTGGAAGAAGATGAAGCGATAGATGAAATGATGGATGTAGAAGAAGAGTATGGAGACCCAAAAGACACGCTAACCGAGCAGACAGGATGGGAAATATTAGTAGATGGATCATCAAATGGAGAAGGAAATGGAGTGGGAATTGTTATGATTTCACCAGAAGGCAATAAATTAGCTTTCTCTTTTAGATTGGAGTTTGAATCCACAAATAATGAAACAGAATATGAAGCTATAATACATGCTCTGCGACTTGCAATAGAAATGAAATTGGAGAATATAAGGATTACCAGTGATTCGCAACTAGCAATTCACCAGGTAATAGAGAAATACACTACAAATAATCCATCTTTGAAAAAGTATAAGAAGCATGTCGAAGAATTGTCAGCACAGAATCTAGAAAATAAAATGGAGGCACATATCAAGGAGAGATAATAGACTCGGGCAGACGCTTTTGCCTTTATATCAAGTATGATGACAGACCCGACTGCGAGGAATATCAAAATACAGACACTACTGGCACCATCAATTAATAAAGAGGAAGAACAAGAAGCAGATATAATGATGGTAGTAGATGAAATGCAATGTCGCGAGGAGGACTGGAGAGTAGAACTTCACGCGTACTTAATGAAGGGAGAGGTACCAAAAAATAGATTGGAGGCACACAAGTTAAAGAGCCGGGCAACAAATTATGAATTACGAGATGGCGTGCTTTATCGGCGATCTTTTGATGGGCCTTCGCTTCGATGTCTAACAAGGAAAGAAGGAGAAACCATATTGAAGATGTTGCATAGTGGGGATGCCGGAAATCATAGCGGCGGGAGATCTTTGGCATACAAGGCAAAGACGCAAGGATATTATTGGCCATATATGCATGAGGACGCAAGAACAATATCAAGACGCTGCGAGGACTGTCAAAGACATGGGAAAAAGATACACGCGCCAGGGGCGCTGTTAAATTCTTCCACAAGTGTGTGGCCTTTTGGAAAGTGGGGTTTAGATATTGTAGGACCATTTTTACCAGGAACAGGACAAAGAAGGTACTTAATCGTCGCAACGGACTATTTCACAAAATGGGCAGAGGTGAAAGTGGTCCAGCACATTCGCGATAAGGATGTCTTTACCTTCATATTTGAAAATATTATATGCAGATTCGGGATTCCCGCACAATTGGTATCTGATAATGGGAAACAGATTTGAAGGGCAAAATATAGAGTTCTTTGCTTAATGCATTTCGAGATAAGATGTGGGAAATCAACTCCATTATATCCGCAAGCTAACGGCAAGCAGAGGCAACAAATAAAACGATTGCCGATATATCTTGAAGAAAAAGTTGGAAGGACACAATAAGGGATGGTGCGAACAAGTACACAATGCAGTATGGGCTTATAATACAACTAGAAGAGAAGCCACAGGAATGTCTCCTTTTTGCTTAACTTATGGAGTTGAAGCAGTACTCCCAACAGAGGTCATAATCCCGACAACCAAAAAAGAGGTTTGGGAGAAAAATCTTAGTGCAGGCAACATTCTAATCAAGTTAGATGAATTGGAAGAAAAACGAGAAAAGGCATTGCGACACATGGAGAATTATCAGCGAAGACTGGCTAGAGAATATAACAAGCGTGTCAAAATACGTGAGTTCCAACCAGGAGATTTGGTGCTGCGAGAAACCCCAGTATATCAACGTGAAAGTGGAGGCAAGTTGGCGAGAAAATGGGATGGACCTTATATCATCAAAGAAGTAGTTGGTACAGGGGCATATAGATTGATGGATCCCGAAGGAAAAGATGTGGGACAAAAATTGGATAGACCATGGAATAGATTATATCTAAAGAAATATTACCCATGAAAATGGGAGAGGAAAAATGAATCAAGAAGAAGTACTTCTACGCAAAATATTTGCGAAATTCAATAAAATGCAGAGAAAATTCGCGAAGATCTCGCGATAAGAATAACAAAGAGTCATGAATGGCTTAACAAAAATGAACGAACAAAAGAATGGGACGAACCTTTATGGCGTACACCCTAGTTCGCGAATAACATTTCGTAAGAGGCAAATGTAAGACCTAAAGTGCGTCATATAAGGGGGTATCTCTCGACATGGCTCAGGGGAAAGGTTACACCGCTCCTGAAGCCTGAGTCATGAAAATTTGGGGCCCATGAAAGCCTAACCGGAAGAGGTACCTTGGATTCCCAACTATATATATAAGGTTATACCCTGGTTGGGCGACCGAGGGTCTCTTCCAAGGAGTCAGTGTATGCTCAAGGCGCCGAGGTACACGGTTGAGCCGAGTGCCGGGATGGATGAACCTACCCCGGCCATTCTTGGCAAGTCTTGGCATATGTTGCACTCGCCCGAAGAAAACTCCACTTAGGGTGCAGCCTCGTAACCATAAACCCTATAGGTATAAGGGATAAGAGGCTGCGAAAACAACTGGTTGTTGTTAAGACCGGATGGGAGGAGCTAGTCTTGTATGGCCGATGTTTCGCCTCCTTGAAGGGGCAACCAGGGAGATGATAAGGGCGACGCTCTCCATTAGGGGGAGTGTCAAAACAGACGCAAATGTCATAAGGCTATGTTTTCGAAAGAGAATTTAGGCTTGTCATATTTGTGCAATGATCCTGCAGAGGCAATAATACTAACGCGAGGGTAAGGCGAGATCAATGGGTCTTTACACGACAGTGTACGGACGTCCTGCGATTTCGTCGCAAGACGGCAATGTCATGGGGCTTTATGTTCGCAAGGATATCTAGACCTGTCATATTGTCGCAACTAAAACATCCTGCAGAGGCAAAAATACTTGGAAAATGATAAGGCAAGATCAATGGGTCTTTACATGCAAGTGTAAAGACGTCCTGCGATTTTGTCGCAATGAAAGGTGGCAGGGGAAGACCTCTAATTAGGGAGGTCTAACTTGGAAGACCACACAAAAATGATAAGGCAAGGTCAATGGGCCATTGCATGAAAATGTAAAGGCGACTTGCGACCTTGTCGCAACAAGAAGAGATAAAATAAAGACTACCGAAATGATAAGGCGAGAAAAGTAGGTTTCTTCATTCATGGAGATACCTGCGACCTCGTCGCAATATAAAATTCGACATCAGTGAAGAACACAATGCAAAAATGATGATGACTGAGTAAAAATCATTTCATAAAAATGTAAGCGAATAAGCTTGCGAGATTATAGTCATAGTTAAGAAGAAGAAAATAAGAGGATTATTCAACAAGGGGTTTAATCTTTCAAAACAAAAAGAAAGTTGCAGCAAAAGTTATAAAACAATTAATTCTCTACATCAATGTTATCATTTTCGCCAATAGTTTTCTCAGCTTCAGCTTCGCCAGAGAATGGAATTTCGTCAGAAACTTTTTCAGCAAGATCTTTATTGACAACTTCGGCATCGGCGACGTCTTCGCCGCTTTCATAATCATAATCATCATCAGGAGAGTTGGGGACTTCATCATCACTTACTTCTAAAGGTTTGACACGAACAGGTTCAAGAGATTTAGACAATAAAATGTCATTCACAATGACCTCGGCCTTGAGATGAAATTGACGAAGGAGCGCTTTCTGCTGATTTTTACTATCTATGTCCTTACAATCAGACATATAGTCAAATCTCCTTTCGGCACGATCGCGAGAAAGAGCAAGGGAAGTAGCAAGCGACCCATTTTCTTTGCGAAGTTTAGAGTTGTCTGACTTGAGAGTAGAAATAACAGAGCGAAGCTTTTTCTCAAAATCTGCACAACAATTGGATAAGTAAAGATTAAAAGACAATCTTAAAGATTATGGGATTCATAAATGAATTAAGGTAGTCAAATAATATGACTACCTTCCTTTTGAGAAACAAGATCTTTGAATAAAAGACGAACAACTATTTCCCAATCGGTCCATGGCGTCATCGAATGTGTCCCCAACTAAGCCCTCCAGACGAGATCGCAAAGATTTTTCGTTGGAAATAAGTATGGCATTCTCAGTAACAAGCGAAGAATTGGATTTTTCTAGCTGAGAACATTGATCCTTGAATTGGTTCGCTTTTACACTCAAGGATATTCTACCTTGAATAAGTTTATCTCTTTCGTTTGTAACTTCTTCAAGTGACTCCTCAGCGTGTGAATAGCTCGTCCTTGTTCTTCACATAATTTTTGACAAGCATTATATTGTTGCGAATAGGTCGCCACTTTGTTTAATAGAGAACGCTTTTCTTGAGAAAGAGTTCCGTTCTCATCTGATAAAGTTTCCATTTCCAAATTAGCTTTATTCAAAGAATAAGAGAGGCGAGATATATCATTACTTAATGAGTCTTGACTCGAGCTAACGTGATGTTTTCTTTAGACAAATTATTTATTTGGTCGGCAAAGATATGTATGAAGATTATTTAAGTAGTTATATTGCTCCATCCAAGCGTCTCTCTCAACACGAACTTCTTCACCAATGGATTCCAATTGATATATCTCCATTATTCGTTTTGGTTTTGGGCTTGAAGAGCAGACAAGGGTTTGAGATGATAAAAAAAAAAAAAAAAAAAAAAAAAAAAATGATGGGGTGGCGAGAGTATACCTTTTAACTCCTCAATCTTCCCGCGAAGATTATCACGGTCAAGCGAGAGGTTGTGAAATTTTTGATTTTCAAGGTGGAAAATTACATTTCTCAGTCATAGCTTGGAGATCATTCCTCAATCTAGTGATTTCTTGAACCAAAGATGCTTGCGAAATCCTATCAGACCAAGATGTTTACTTAGAATCTCGCAAACATCAGACTTGACAGGGTCGACGGAAGTTTTCTTGGCATCATTCACAAGATCTGAAAGGACTTTGAGAGCCACTTCTATCCCTTCCAAGTTTTCTTTGGTAAGAGGGATTTGCTCGGATGAAGAAGTAATAATAGCAGTGGAAGGAGGAGACGGGGCATCTTTCATCAAGGCAGCGTCACGGGGAAAGGAAGTCTCGGGAAGGATGATGACCGGAGAAATGTCAGAGGCATGAATAGTAGGATTATTATGAGGAGCTTGATCTGCGAAGAGTTCAGGTATAGGAATGCTGTCGTTAATAATGTTCTCGCGAGAATCAGCCAAGAAATCATCTTGCGATGATCTTGCAACCGGAGAAGAAGGTGTAAAGGAGGGAAAGGAAACACTGGGAGTAACAGGCTTGGGTTGGCGAAGTCTTTTAGGAGTTTTGTCAATACTTCCATCATCCTGCGAATAACAAGTTAAATAAGAAACAGAGGCAACAATATATTGTTAATAAAAAACAAATGTTTCTTAAATACCTTGTCACTCGCAGGCTTTCTCTTTGAAGCCATAGATTTTACTCGCGAAGAGGGCTTTGATTGCGCAAGGGATTCTTGTTGCGAAGTAGATTTCGACGGCGAGTCCAAAGAAAGAAGAGGGTTCTTCACGGTAAATTTAGTTCTGGGCTGGTTCTTGCTAAATAACAATGGCAGAAAGAAAACTACAAAATTAATCATACCAGTGTGATTTTAACAAAGAAAGATAATCTCAAAATTAATCAACCACAAAATCAGTCAGATATGGCAAGATTAACAAACCTAGACGCCATGAGAACGACAACCGGTAAAAATGGTAAAGAAGATGATGAGAGAAAATAGCAGGCCGACACTTGCAGAACGATGAAGAAGAAGAACACTTGCAGATGATGAAGAAGACGAAAAAGAAAAGGAAAATTCTTCACAGGGGACACTCCTATAAATAGACAAGAAAAAAAAATATTACGACCGGATAACATTAAATGCACCGGTAAAAGGGGTAAATATAGACACGTGTAAACGGTCATTACTAAATCCAAGAAAACCAGGCAAAAGGAATTTCAGTAGGATCCAAATATCGCACAACATATTTCCTAACAAACGAGAAGAGCTTGTAGATTGGTTATTTTCCGTAACTCATGAGACAAGAAATGACACTTCATATATATATTACAAAGAAGCTCCAGAACTTCGCCAAAAGAATAGAGGCAAGTACGTACATTTCAAGAAAAGTATTCTTTCGCTCGTTCCTTCACCAATTGAAACCAAGGATTATTATAACAATGAATTTTTCCTTCAAATCGCTCTTCAAGCAATATTCAAGGAAAAAGAGGCAAGATGTAGGATCATAATATCGCAACGGACAAGGTTCGCGGGATTAATAAACGACGGTGTCGCGAGGGAGTCGCAGGGAGCTAAAATAAACGACGCGATGAATAACGACAAACAAAACAATTGGAAGACATGAAACCTGGCGAGGGTTAAGAAGTGTCGCGAGAATGAATATTCGTGCACTTGCGACACTTCGCGAGACATTCCCGAAAATAAAGGATAACTTAGCTGTCAACCACTATGTATTACCCTATATAAAGGGCCAAATGAGTCTGTTAAAGGGAGAGGTCTTTTTGAATTGTGAAGCAAGTCATTAGGAGAGAGAAAGTTTAAGAGCGCTTTAATTTCCAAGTGTAATTCTATTGTACTGTGTAAACATTTCATGGAATCAATTAATAAATATTCTTGATCACACGTCTTTCAATGGATTAGTCAAGCAAAACTGAGTAAGGGGTGTAGTGTGGGATTTCCTGCAACTACAGATGTTTATGTCAAGAGTTTTTTGAACGTCTTTGCGAAATAAACTGTATTGGTTTTTGATTGGTGAAACAGGTTTTTTCATTGACACATCTCTGAATATAATTGATGATTCAAACATGTAATGAAAATAAATGCCCGTATTGTTGACACAGCGGATAGTGGTCAGGCATGATATGCCTTGAGCCACTTTCCATTGATGACTGCTTCCAGCCTGCCTCCGTCCACCTTAATGATCTTGTAGTAACCTGTATTGTAGGACTTGGTGACCGTGTAGGGACCTTCCCATTTTGGTGAGAATTTCGGTGCAAACATGTCTTGCTGGATGTGCTTGGCCGTTTTTAGGACCAAATCTCCCACTTTGAAAATACGTGGTCTCACAGTCTTGTTATATGCACTGGAAATTCTGTTCCTGTATATCTGAGTACGTTCTTCCGCTTTGTTTCTCCTGGAATCCAGAGTGTCTAACTCCGCTATTCGAGAGTTATAGGCTTCATCCTCGTCCCAATGGATCCCGGTCATCGCTGTAATCCTGGCTGATGGGATTTTGATTTCTACCGGGAGAATTGCGTACATTCCGTAAACAAGTGAATATGGGGAGACCCCAATGGAGCTTCTAGGTGACGTACGGTATGCCACAGGCGCCATTGGTAACTGGTCATGCCATTCTCTAGGATTGTCATGTACAGTTCGACTGATGATCCGGATCAGCGTCTTTTTGGTACTTTCAGCCTGTCCATTCCCCTGAGGATAGTAGATAGTGGTGAAAACCTATTTAATGCCATACCTCTCAAGTAACTCTCGTACCTGTTTATTGGCGAAGGGAGTGCCGTTATCGGTGATAATATGCTTAGGTATACCGAAATGACAAATGATGTGTTCTTTAATGAAAGCCGCAATGGTTGCTCCTGTAGTTCCTCGCAGTGGGATGGCTTCTACCCATTTGGTGAAGTATTCCGTTGCGCTTATGATGTAATCGTCTTTCGCTTCGATGAGAGCGGGTTGATTTTACCGATGATGTCTAGTCCCCAGTGTAGAATGGCCATGGACTGCTTATCGAGTGCAAGGGGGTGGAAGGTGCGTGAACAAGGTCTCCATGAATTTGACAATTGTGGCAGCTTTGAACAAAAGCGGCCGCGTCATCCTCCATGGTCGGCCAAGTAATATTTCTCGTGTATCTGGAGGAACAGTTTCCTCTTCCCTTGATGTTCCCCTTCGTGTGTTTCCTTCAAAATGATTGGAATTTCTAACCCGACCGGGCATCTTAATAGATTACCTCCGAAACTCTTGTGGTACAGGATCCCGTCGTGGTATACGAACCGCTTGGCTTTTTTTGCTTTATCTTGATGGCATCCTTTTGATCGGCGGAAGTTGCTCCATCACGAAGATAGTTGATATATGGCTCCCTCCAGTCCCAAACGTGGTTCACACTAAAAACTTCCGATTGGTGTGGCGGTGCTTGGCAATTTGAGCGGGACTTCGAAATAGCACAGGACCGAGTCTCCATCTCCGCCAAGAATAGCCAGACGCCGGAGTCGCCAGAAAGCGTTACCACCAATGATTGTCCACAGATTTCATCGTGAACACGGTTTAGTCGCATTTGTGATTCGTCATGTCCAAGACATCTTGACAGAGAACCATCCGGGGTTTCGATAGTACAACATACCATGAAGCATGAAGAAGTTCTGCGGGGTTTTGAGACCGAGCCTTTCCTTGAGAGAGTGGGTTGTTGAGCTCTGAATGATCGGAGTTCGCCAATCATCGAGTCCTGGTGTCCTTGTATTGTGACAGACCATGTTGACTCTATGGTTCTCCTTTTACCGTCGAGTTTCTTCTGCTCCTTCGAATTTCAGTTTGGAAGCCAATGTTGCCAGACAATCGGCATGTTTATTGTTCTTTGCGACCAACATGGATTATGGTTGCGTCGGCGAAATAGTTTAATAACTTTTGTGCTTCGACCGGTATGGGGCTAGTGTTGCTTCCTTTAATGCGTACACTCCGTTCATCGATTTACCCGGTAGTTTGGAGTCGCCTCTTATCTCTCAGACGCGTGACTTCGCTTGTTTAGCTATTGAAAGCCCTATAAGGAAAGCTTCGTATTCTGCTGAGTTGTTGGTGCATTCGAAGTCTAATTTGAAGGAATGTGAAAATACTTCTCCGTTTGGAGAGACTAACACCACGCCTGCTCCTCCAGTATTACTGCTAGGGGTAGCAGAGCCATCAAAATACAGGAACCACACTCCTTCCTCCAAAACAGACATCTGGAAATTCTCCAGGAGGTCTTCATGTAGTTACGTAGTGCCTTCTCCAGAAATGCCGCTAGTAAGTCCGCAACTCGATTGACCCTTGATAGCTCTAGGTGACGCACACGTTATGTCCAGCTCTGACATTTGGAGAAGCCATTTGCCTGTCCTTCCAGTCAGGACCGGCTTTGAAAGTAAAAACTTTGCGGGATCGGATTTAGACACGAGTATCACCCTGTTAGACAGCAGGTAATGCCTAAGCTTCTGAATGGAATGGATCAAGGCTAAACACGCCTTTTCCGCTCTGGGGTATCTGAGTTCAGCGTCCCTCAATATTCGGCTGAAATAGTATATGGGGCGTTCGATTCCCTCATCGTCTTCCTGAGCGAGTAGAGCCCCCACTGCAGTGTCACTGAAGGCAGTGTAGAGACACAGTGGCTTCCCTTGTACAGGAGATTTCATGATGGCTGGAGATGATATTATTCGTTGGATCTTTCGAAAAGCTTCCTGCTGGGTTGCGGTCCAAATGAAGCTGGCTCCTTTCTTCAGTAAGGGGGTGAACGAGGCGGTAAGTTGGGCTAAACCAGGTATGAAATGTCGAATGTAGTTCACCTTGCCCATGAAACTCTGGAGCTCCTTCACAGTTCAGGGAGGCGGCATTGTGAGGATAGCCTGAGTCTTGGACGGGTCTACCTTTATTCCTTCTGCAGTCACTTGGAATCCTAGAAATTTACCTGAGGAGACACCGAAAGCGCATTTCAAAGGATTCATCTTTAACTTGTATTCCCGACACCTCTCAAATACTTGACGTAAGACGTTGGCGTGATCTGCTCGAGCCTTTGACTTGACCACGATATCATCTACATAGTCTTCTACTTGTTTATGCATCATGTCGTGGAATATTGCCGTCATAGCACGTTGGTACGTTACATGGCGTTTTTAAACCGAATGGCATAACAAGTATAGTAAAAATTGCCAAGAGGGGTTCGGAAAGTGTCTTACTCGCATCGTGCTCATACATCCTTATCTCTGATTGTATCCGTTGTAACCATCCATGAAGGAGAACATGCCGTGTCCGCTGGTGGCGTCTACTAACATGTCGATGTTAGGTAAAGGAAAGTCGTCCTTGGGGCAGCACCTGTTCAAGTCTCTGAAATCTATGCAACACTTGATCTGACCGTTTTTCTTCTTTACTGGGACCAGGTTGGATGATGAATAGGCCTGATGAAGCCAGCAGCTAGCAGCTTCTGAATTTCGTTCTTGATTTGTTCCTCTACTTCATGTCTGAATTGCCTCGGAGATTGCTTGATTGGATTGGATCCAGGTATGACATGTAAGTGATGGGTGACCAATTTTTCATCCAGACTCAGAATTTCCTCGTATGTCCAGGCGAACACATCTTGGTACTCCTTGAGTAGTTGAACAAGACTCGTACGTTCGTCTACGGGATGAGTCGAACTGATAGAGACCGGCCTGGGAGATTCTTCATTCCCGATGTTAACAGTCTCGAGCTCGTCAGTTGTGGAATTGGTTCCATCTTGTAGTTGCTGCGGGGCGTCTGGTACCTCATCTTGTGTTTCATTATTCTTGCAGCATTCAATTGGGCGGAGAGGCCGGGTTCCATCTCTCTCCCGCTAATTGCTAACGCCGCCGGTATATTGTTCTCCCCTTCTGATCACGTTTCACCTCGAAAGTGCGTCCCCTTTTGGTGTGATCATGAGTTGAAGTCTCACCGGATAGAGATGGACGTCTCGTTACAGAACGTGTGCTGTAGTGTTTGGCCTCCAGTGGTGTAAGTCGGTCTCCTTTTTTTATTGAAGACCACGTGGGTAGTGGGGTGCACATGACTTTGTCTGATCCTCCCTGTGTGGTACCTTTTGGATCGAACAGCTCCACTCCGCATATTGGTGCATACGGAGACAATGATGCAGGAATGCGGATGACTTTCTCGTTTAGCATGGTCTTCAGGCACTGGTGATACGTCGAGGGAATGACCTTGTTGTCGTGAAGCCATGGTCTCCCCAGTATCATATGGTAGTCCGGCTCTTTTTCTATGACCTCAAACTTTGCTCTTGATTGAACGGGTCCTACTGATAAATTCAGATTGACATACCCGTATGTGAAAGTCTGATTTCCTTGAAGTCCGTCATCGTGGTGGCTGTCGTACAATCTCGCATAGGCTAACCTTGGTTTGTCTTGAGAGTCTTGAGAGTAATTACATTTGAAGATGCTCGTGTCGACGAGGGCCCTTCGAACTCCGAACCCTTGATGTGTGAGGTAACATGTAGGGGCCCGGTTGTGACCTCTTCTGCCATCATGTCGTCTTCCGTAAATGTGACATTGTTTACAGATATTTCCGATGCGGTTAGGACTTCTGGACGAGAAGGAGTCGGTGTACATCCGAGCTATTTTATTAATTGCAAGCAAACGTCTCGCCCGTTGATTCCTCGAGAGGTGCAAGAGTTCACACAAGCTTTCTACTAGAGATGTCGCTTCCTCGATCCACTTGGTCTCGGGTTCGTAGTAAAACTGTTGATCGACGGAATTAGTCCCCGGTGTAGAAATCTCCGGAATGCTCATTTCTGACGTCATCTTGATGAGGAGATCAAGTATGCCGTTTATCGCTTCTTTGATTAGCTCCATGTTCTTCGTGTGAATCTCCTGTACCCGTGCTAGTTCGCTTAATGTTGGAAGTCTTCTGATTATGCCGTCGGATACACCGTTAGGAGGGGGTATCTCCGTTGGAGGAGACGTCGGGATTTGAGAGGCGTCGAAGCGGTCCTAAGACCAACCATCTCGTAATTGATTGAATGGTATTGAAGAGATTGACTTTACAACCGAGAGATCAACCTCCCACTGTGGTCGCCAATTGTTTATGGGTGAAAACTACTCCTGCAGAATTTGGTAATTTGGGGTGTGGATGAGGAATGAATTTAAACCTTAAACAAATGCACTGCGTGGTGAGTGCTTGTAGATTCGAGAGATCAATCTGTGCAAGTCCGGCCTAAACCAAGAAATGGCCGTTCCAGACTTGTTTCGGTCACAAAGTGAAGGAGATGGGGTTGATCTTAGGGAGGGAAGCGAAGAAGGTGTTGAGAATGTGAAGGTGTAGACTTGCTTATGACTTGTAACAGGAAAGTGAACAAGCTTACGATTGGTGTAAGCAGGCTCTGGTGTTTTCTTGTTGTTTTTTCTCTGTTCTTTGGAAATAGGGCGGAGAACCTATTTATACAAGTCATTGAGTCTTATTCGCGTCTCTCGTGGGAAGTGGAGGAAGTGGAGTGATGGAGTAGTGGAGTTGTGCGTTGGTGATACACGACCAGCCTTGCCCACTTCTCCTGTTCATCTCTAACCGTCCATGACTTCCTAACACGTTCTTGTGATGGCGCGTTGCACGCTGTAAACCGCCAGACCAATACCCCAGTATGTATCCCCCCCAGTTTGTGACATGATTGATGTCTGGAATGTGTGGATCGTGGATCCACGAAAGATAGCATGTAATGCTGAATTGAATAACTGCGTTATTCAGAAAGTCGATACTTGTGAAGTATCGTGTGTATTTTATGCAGTACCTGCATCATGGTGTGGTAAAGTGATGGGTAATGACACCTTACTAACCAATTAACTCCTGACCAGGGCTGTATAACCAAGCTGGTGAAGTTGGACGGATGAGATGGTCTTTGAGACACTCATCTGCGACCGTTGATGAAGTTAGGGTTTTGAAGAGGTGCGCAGGCATCACTCTTCAGCTTGGTCGAAACCAAGCATGGGATACAACTTTGGCCTAACCGACCATACATGCGTGTAGATGGCATAATGGTGTAGGCGCCTATACCCCATTACCTCATGAAAGTATGATCTGGGTTACTCAATTCATCCGGTGAAATCGAGTGGTCGAGATCGATTTGCGACAAAAAACTAGTGCCGCAAGGGCCGCACGTCACGCCCTCTTCAGGCGCACGTTCCAAGACGACCAATCTTGGTCGGTCTTGGCCGATTGGCCTGGTGTGAAGGTGGTAGGCTGATGTTCACGCCTATACCTGAATATCCCATGAAAACGTGATCCGAGCCATCCAAATCGTCCGGCGAAGTTGAGTGGTCGAGATTAGTTTGCGGTTTGGGAGGTGTGACCACGCTAGTTTGAGCGTGCGTTTTGGATTAGCCAGGCATGATATGACTTGGCCGATTGGGTTAGGGAATAGATGGGTCCACGGTGGTCATGCTGGTATGACCGGACCGGCTTAATCTAATCTTGGACCCTCCATTCATGCCGGAGAAGATGGACGCTCGTGATGCTCAAAACCCTAATTTTGGGTTTTCAAAGCCGTGCGTCTTCTCTTGTTTGGGCGACGATTTTGTCACGACCAAACATGGTTGGTCTTGACCGATTGGTCAAGTTTGTAGGCGGGCCCACGGTGATCGTGTTGACATGCTCTGGGCCCTTTGAATCTACATCTACACCTCCATCTATACCGCGAAGATGGATGGTTGAGGCCGTTTTGCGACACATGTAATATGCCGCAAACCCTAATTTAGGGTTTTCCGTCCATAATGCTTGGTATGAACGTTTTTGGCAAGCTAGGCCAATGGCCGACCGTGCGGGTTCCGCATTGGTTGGCAGTGGATATTCCATACCGCTTGGGGGTGATGGAATTGATCCGGGTCATCCAATCATGCTTATGGAGTTGGATGGCTGCGATCATATCCGGACCGATACGGTCAATCCGGATGCTCAATCGGGCTAGTATAACACACCGAGAGGGGCTCAATCGTGCTTTAGTATAACACACCGAGAGTCAGCACATGCACGGGTATTTCGTACATGGTTTCATTATAGTGCTTGGAGGTTCGTGTTACTCGTAAGAGTAACACTCGGTCGTCATGCCACACTCGATAATGAGTACTGGAAATACAAGGCTGATTAGAAATTCACAGGATGGGATTGTTGCCACATGCTCCAACCCGGAGGAATTTCATGTATTCACGAGAATGGGATTGTTGCCACATGCTCCATTCTTGGTGAATTAAGTGAGGGAGTATATTACAAAAAGAGAAGGAAGAAAATAGAACTATTTCTCGGCTGATTCTTCTTCTTCATCATCTTCATCAGATCCCTCTACTTCTTCTCCATCAGATTCCTCTTCTTCGCTAGCATCGCTATCATAGATATCCAGAGAAGGCACATTCTTGGGGATTTCTTCAAGAAGGCAAGGATATGCGGAATGAGGGATACTATTGTCGTCGCAAACCATCTTAATAGTCTGACTGCGAAAAAGAGTAGCATCATTCTTAAAATTCGCAACAGTAATCTGTAGTTGCCTCTTCAATCTAGAATATTTATCATCCCGAGAAGAAAGGTTCTTTGCGAGTTGCTCCTTCTCAGACCCAAGTTCTTCAATTCTTTTACGAAATCTTTCTTCAGCTTCTGAGAACATGTGACAATGAATCAGCAACTCAACGACAATTTTATGAAAGATGAACAATTAAATAAAGAAGAACAATTAACAACCTTCTCTGTCAGAGATCATATCCCTAACCAAGGTCATATGATCAGCTTGAAGACTAACATTAACACCTAAATTATTCCTGGCATCATCTAGAACTTTCGCAGCCCAAGAGAATTCATCGTCATTATTTATGAGAAGAAGGGAGCGATTTTGATTCTCTCTTTCGCTAAGTATATCATTTTTGCGAATAGATTCATCTCGTTCAATTTGAACTTCAAGAAGAGTCTTTTGGAATTTCTCTAATGCTTGAGCACCTTGTCTAGCGATACGATCTTTATCATCTATGAGATCACTGATTTTGGTTCTTAAAGTATTAATTTTATCTTTAGAATTAAGATAGAGACGCTTAAATTGGTTAGCTAAGCCTAAACTAGATATATGATCAATTTCTAAGAGGCGATATTTGGATTGAAGTTCGTTTAGAGGAAGAGATTTAATCTTGTCATTGGAAAAACTATTCAAAGAATTGTTGAGGTGATCAAGAAGGGCATTGTTATCCATAGGGTCAGGGAATGAGTGAAGAAGAATGGCTTCGTCAGAAAGGTTATAGACGTCTGCGAAAATGGTAAATCAGATGAGGGAAGATAATGAGAGAACAAAACAAAGGAAAAGAGAAAAGTCTCATACCATAAAGTTATTGGTTGGCACTTTGAAGACTAGATATCTTATTCTTTTGAGTGGAAGAATCATCTTCTAATTGCTTAGTCTTCTCACGAAGAGTAGTAGCTTCAGTTTCCAGTTCTTCATTTTTCTCGCGAAGAGTAGTAGCTTCAGTTTCCAGTTCTTCATTATTCTCGCGAAGAGTAGTAGCTTCAACTTCCAGTTCTTCATTTTTCTTGCGAAGTTGAAGATTATTTTTTTCAAGAATACTGCGCCTTTTCTCAAGATCTGAGGCAACATCAAAGGAAGCTCTCCCGGTCTGTAAAGGAAAGTGAAGAAATTATCAAGATATAACTTAAAATCAAAATTATGAAGAAATACGGGAACAAAGACATACCAAGACACCAAGCGAATTTAAAAAGCTGGGAGTCACTGATCTGGAAACCCCATGAAGAGAATCATCACCCTCTAGCAAAGGAGCATCGCAGATACTCGGAGAGCTTTACATGTACTAGAAAGAATCATCCCCAATCCCTTGCATGGAGTCGAGAAGATCTTTGGACAGTTGTGCCATAGAAGATTCGGTTGGAAAATCCTCCTTTGCGAGAGAAGTATCAACATCATCATTGTCTTCATCATCGAGATTGAAGATTAAAAGGAGAGGGAGAGTGAATCTTACGTTTCTTTGAAGGTGGGGCAGTAGACTTCTCCCTGCGAAGAGAACCTTTACCCTTGCCTTTGGTATTCGCAACCTTAGAACTTTCTTCTTCTTCAGCAACTTCAACACCAACCTTCGCACACGAATGAAGATAAGAAACAGATGCAACAATATTGTTAAAAATAATAAAGAAAAGTATTTCTTTTGTAGCTTTTTCTCAATTTGATAATCTGAAAATTTCGCAAGATTAATAGGTATAAAAAGGAGTGAAGATTATAAACTGAGCGAAATTTAGGAAGTATACCTCTTTTGCTTTCACAGGCCAGTTAAAAACCCAAGGTTGATAATTGGCGAGATCGCAGGGAGCACGTTTGAACCTGAAATATAAGGTCCTTTCAAAACTAGCGGAAAGACGCGCCATCTGTCGTCTTTAGAGTGACGAGGAACATTGTTCTTGCCAGAATGCCAGTCGATATCCTGCATAAGTATTTTATCGCTGGCGACATTTTCTTCTCTTCAAGCGAGCACCCCAGCGAGTTCTATCATTCTTCATATTTATTACTTCATAGTTTTCGAAGAAGCTTTCCACTGTATATTTTTCGGAAAATATCTCTAAGTCCTCGAATTTAGGATCTCTGACTTCTTTTGGGTAAAGAGACCCTTTACCAGCACCACGGTTGGCGAACTCAAGCATTAAGCGGATACAATCTCCACTCAATTGGTATATAGCTCACGAGAATTTCGCATGAGCAAGAATTTCATAAAATAAGGGAAGATCAGGATCATAGAGAGGAATGGGAAGGCCATCGAGAATTTGGCCTAGAGAAATTATGATTTCCTTATCATCACAATGATGATCAGCAAACAGTTTGGCAGAAAGAATGGATTTAGATTCTTGATTGGGAATGGTGGTTAATATGAAACCTTTCTCTTCGAAATCTTTCTAAACTTTGTCCAGAGAAGTTTCATATTTACGACCAACTGGAGGCATTTTCAGAGTATGGGAATGAAGATAAAATCAAAGATCAAGAGAAGTAGAAAGAAGAAGATTTACACCAGCAGAAGCGGAAGTTACGGAGAGAGGTTAAAGAAAAGTTACAGAGAAAATAAGAAAGAAAGTAAAAAAGAAGAAGAGAGGAATAAGAAAAGTATATATAGAGAGAAGAATTCTCGAAAAGATAAACACATTTAATGCGAAGAGTAGACATGAACGGTTGAGAAATAGCGGTTGAAAAAGACGTGTCAAGAAATGGATGGAGGAAGAGATACGTGTAATAAATTCTGCGTAAAAGTACAGAATCATGTCAATACAGAAAAATATGAAAAAAATGAACATTGCGGCATTTTGAAAGTACTAGTTCTCATGACATTCCCTCCTTCGCAGAGAAGACATGAGAAGAGGCAAGATGTAGGATCAGAATATCGCAACACCAAGACCCTTGCGAAATCCATAAACGACACACTGCGAAGATATCGCAGATTGGTAATAAAAATGACGCAACGGATGACGACAGCCTGAACACGAGAAAGATGTGAAGACCTAGCGAGATTTAGGAGTGTTGCGAGATTTAACATTTGAATACTTGCGAGAGTGTCGCAAGTCAGATCCGAAAATAAAGGACAGCTTAGCTGTCGTCCACTATGTAATGTCCTATATAAAGAGCCGAATAGGCTTAAGAAAAGAGAGTGATATTTTTAGAGTGGAGAGAAAGTTTAGAGGAGAGAGAAAGTCTAGAGTAGCAATTATATTCTTGATTTCATTTCCTTCTTGTAAAATTTCTAACTCAATTAATAAAGAGATTGATTGTTGATCTTAAAGATATGTTGAATATTACGAATTCTTGTGAGGTGTGTATTGTAGGATTTCCTGCAATTACACACGGATCCCTAATAGGTTAACCATTTGTAAACATATTTTCGATTTATCTATTACCCTAAGGTTTGCATAGATATCGTAATATGTTTTGGTTAACATGGAAAGTTCATTAATATCGTCATAATATTTTGAACATGTGTTATACTCTTATTTCTTAATGTTTAAGTATTTTCCTTGATATTCGAGGGGAGATCAAAACCGAAATATTCCAAAATATCTTTTTGATATTCGGAATTTATATGTCTTTAATTTCCCAGTAATTAAAGCATATTTCTGGATTATATATTAATGAAGTATATTTGTATGATAGCTAGGCCTAATATTGAGTTTCCATCCATAAGAGATTTCGGTATATTATTTGGAGTTTAGTGAAAAACGAAAATTGGTATTTATTGCATACCTTTTGATATTTTCGGTTTTGGAAATTCCTTGGTGTCCAAACTTCCTCGGTCTATAAATATTGAAGTTTGTTTTTCTTACTAACTTATCTCGAAACACATGCACTTCATTTTGTAGTCAGTCTGGGAAGCCGACTAACAATATTACTTGTTATACTCACTTGGAGTGAAGATTATACTAATTAGGTGACATCTCTTACATTCGTTTCATTTAAAGACTTTTGTGGGATCAAGAAGCGTCTCAAAGTACCGTTGGTGGGAAACTAGAACATATAGTTATTTTAGTGTTAGATTATTGATATGATTGACTGACGGTAGTTGAACCTTGATGGTCATTAATTTTTTTAATTTTGTGATCCTTCTCTTATGATATAAGGTCACTCAAACCAGATCAAGGATTGACAAAGTTCAGATCTGTTTTTAGATCAGAAGATAGTCTAGTGATCATTCGTTCTTAACAGACTCTGTTTTGTGCGTGATCTATCACAAGGGAATCAAGTTGTTTGTGCAGGTATATTAAATATTAAAGATTTTCTTATTGGTATTATGATATTTGTGATTATACTTCGTGCACACTTGATTGACTTGGATCCGATAAGCTTGTTTATCTTGATAGACATCTTATAGCTTGTTATATAGATCGGTGATTTATCGCTTGGTGATTCTGTATACGGAACCGAATTTGATAGATTAAAAAATAAGATTGATTACCTCTGATAGTATAGATCCTAGTTGATCTAAACCGATAAAAAGGAGTTTAATATTTTGAATAGAATATCTTTTGCATAACTCAACAACATCTCTGATTAAGTTCTTATGATAGATAAAGAGGTTACCGCAACGGTTCTATTTTGGAGTACGATCCAAAGGAGTTGAGTGTTAGAAGTCTTCACAGTGGGTGAAGCGACTTAATATAGTGGACTTTATCTTAGGATTCATGTGCGTTGACCAGGTTGGTAGTGGGCGCAAGGATACTGAAGGAACTGAGTAACTTGGAGTTAGTTTACTTGGTCTCAACTATACGAAGTTGGTAGTAGTCTTTGTATAGCGGCTTAATCATGAGAGTATTCAAAACTGGATGAGGTCCCAGGGTTTTTCTGCATTTACGGTTTCCTTGTTAACAAAATATTATTATGTGCTTTTACTTTACTTTCGCATTATAATTTTTTTGTTATTTATGATAAAATAATTGCACTATACGTTAATCAAACACTTGGTTTGATACCATAGTTGGTTCGATCAGAACTTATACTATATACCAAGTGGACATCTTGTGGTTGCAATCTTCTTGATAGTCTCTGTCTATATTAGATTACGTAAGGTGTGTCTTGAATAGGTTAATACGAATGATTGTGGTGTTCTTGGTACCCTCGTCATTTCACTCTATATCTTAAAAACACTCATACCTAGCAAGCTAGCAGCTAACATGATGAAGCATAAACTGTTGGTTCAACTTTTTACTAGGAAATTCAGCTCACAACTTTGAAGTTGTAAAAGAACTATTCATAAACAAAATCTTGTAACATTGAGCAGGCTGATGTTCTCGATAATATATTTGTTGTTGCTCTAAAACTTAATGAGAGTTTTACTGAATTTCTAAGGAGCTTTGAATCAAGAGTATCTCCAGTAGACAAGATCCACTAAAATATAAGTGTATCTTGTTCAGAAAAGCTTTACAACCTGGTGATATCCAAAACTCATTCATTGATTCTATTGAAACTTCGCTTGAAGAAGTTTACAACAAAGCTGAAAAAATTATGAGAAGATAGCAAGATAACCAAATCATTTCCTATGATCACAAAGTTCGGTCAGCTTCGGTTAATACTCAGGGGATAAAATAATCCTTTCCCCAAAAATTACCAGACCAACCAACTAAGAAAAGAAGTTATGTCAGGAAGTTAATCTCAAATTGAATGAAGAAAGGAAAAACTTTATATAGTTGAATAAAACTCATAAGATAATCCTGGAGTTTAACAAAGACATGTCATACTTCAAGCCTCATAGGAAAATGAAGAATGAATGAAGAGGATAATCATATTGTGAATATCACGAAGTCGCAAGTCACCATACCAACGACTGCAAAAACCTAATAAGGTTCATCTGTAACGTGGTCCGAGAAGGTCGTTTGAAAGAGTTCATCTCTCAAGATTCGGGTTTTAGTAATAAAAAAAAGGGGGGGGGGGGGGCTAACAAAAGGAGAAGCTTTAAGGGGAAATAGTTCTCTGTTATTGGGTTTAATGGATCAAGAACATATTGGTAGGCTTATAAAGAGTACCTACAATGATAACTGCAAGTGCACAGTGTCATAATGTAACACAGGGCAAGCACAGGTCGATCCTCAGGGACAAGGTGGGTGTGAGTTGAAGCTATGGTCTTACTAAAACTGATTCGAAACAAGATTAACACGAAAAGGGGGTTTTGTTTTGTCGATACGACTGAGAGGTTGGTAGTGACTGAAATAACAAACGAAAGCAAAGATTTATTTTTTCGTTTCTTTGTCATTTTGTGACAAAAAGGGGGAGAAATATATGGAGTAAACAAGTGATATTGGTATTGATTTTATATTGATTGGTATCACTAAGGAAAAGAACATTGTGCTTAAACGTTTATCTAACGAAAGAGTGAAAGCATAGACTAAGGGGGAGTAGCATATCATATTGATTGGTATAACAAAGACGTGCGTATTAATGAAATCTACCTATCTTACCTTTAGGGGGAGTAATATTCTTTGTTATTATAATGTCAACAACGCCATTTAAGGATTGAATGAATGCAGGTTATTGTGTTGTTGAATTCGGGAATCAAGCGTATGTGTAATGAATTCTTGTAATTTATTTATCCATATGATTGTAAGAGTTTTGTCACTAAAATTGACAAAGGGGGAGATTGTTAGAGCATAGCTCGGTTGAACCCACCAAGCGTTGGTATGTCAAGTTTGGTTGTCATATTTTAGTAAATCAAAACTCATTTTAAGAGTCGCTTGATTATGTACTAAAGTCAACTTCGTATAGGTTAGCTTGAAAGTATTATGATATGAGACATTACAAGTATTGCGAAGACTTGAAGAAGTGAAGAAGTAAGAAGCTACAACGACAACATCATCCTTCCACTTGAGGTTAGTGATATTTGACTTGAACTGTTTCATTCCCTAACGTATCTTTCAAGTCGTGCATATTGAAAATGAAACTGGGAAGCATGAACACTCTAGATAGACATAGTATTAAGGAATACAATATGAAATTTATTGCTTAACCATTAAACTTTGTAGATAAGACATCGACATAATTGTTTGAATGCTATTATGATTATGCATGGGTATGAGGTGAGGATTTCATCCTAGGAAACAATATTCTACATGTGTTTTAAGGAAGTAAGTTCATAAACTTGTTTACGAATCGAAAAGGAAATCGTCGGGCATTATTGGGATTGTTATTCATTGCATATCTTGTGAACATCCAATATGTGTGATTTAGTATAACCGCTCACGACTTGTTTGTGTTCTTGGTAAATTATTCACAAAGGCCTGACTTATGTATTGGTATGAATTTTATTAGTGAAACCGATCTTAAGTAATCACCTGAGATGGTATGATCGAGTTTGTGTTTTGTTGAACCGAATCTGGGTAAAGGGGAACCGATCCTATGAAGAGGTGCAACACATCACAAAGGGGAATCAATCCTTGTATGAGGTGCAGCAAGGTTTATAGCAAAAAGGGGAACCGATCCTATGAACATGTGCAACACGTTTTTAGGAAAAGGGGAACCGATCCTATGGACATGTGCAACACATATAAGTTAGATACCATATATATGTGGGGAACCGATCCTAGTACCTAGTCAACCGAATTTCGGAAATCTAGTGTGACTATGCACAGTACTCACATGGAGGTAGAACCGAAACTTGTTTTGGTAGAACCGTTAAACCCATGATTTGTGATTGAGTGTTTCTTAATCAATCACATAGTTCTTGAAAGTCAGATGAACCAATTCTAAACTTGTTTGGAAGTGTGGCAAATCGGTTTCAAGGTTGTAAGTATGAAAGAGGACTTACAAAGTAAGGATGTCGGCATACTTTGAACACGTGCATTAATGTTTATATTTTATTGTTCAAAGTTATTCCTTAATAGCTACAGGAAGAAAATCCCAGGATCGAAATAAATAAAATAAGAATCTTTTATTTAAGGTTGATAATTTTATTTTAGGAAAATGAGAATTAGTAATGTGCATTTACTAGTTGAGATTTTCCAGAGAGATTTTCGATCATTATTTTGGACAGAGCATTTCCAGGAATTATGACAACCGAATTAGGAATGTATTGAATATCTTTGAGAATATTTTCGGTTTTGGAAATTCCTTGGTGTACAAACTTCCTTGTCTATAAATACTTGAAGTTTGCATTTCTAGTAAACTAATCCATCGTGACATCAAACTTCCTCGGTTGTGTTGTTACTGGTGTAGCCGCCTATTCGGAGAGAAGAGTAACCTAATTAGGCGAAATCTCTTACGGCCGCTCAGTTTAAAGTCTTCTTTGGGATTGAGAAGCTCTACGAGTACCGTTGGTGGGAAACTAGATAACTGTGGTTTATCTTTTGTTTTCGATTGATTTGATTGACTAACGGTGGTTGAAATTTGATTGCACCTAGTTTGTTTATGCTTGAGAATCTTCTCTTCTGATATAAGATTCACTCAAACTAGATCGAAGTTTCGACAGGGATCTTTAGACTGTTGTTAGTGCTAAAGACAATCTTGTGATAATCCATTGTTAACATACTCCGTTCTGTGCGTGATTGATCACAAGAGATTCAAGTCGTTGTGTGCAGGTGTTTATTGAAGATCTAAGAAGATTTGAAGACAAAGAAGATATTGAAGATTTCTGATTTAGGGTTCATAATCTTTGGTGTGCACAATACTTATTTCGGTATAAGAGGATCCAACTATAATCAGTTTATCCTTGTGGTAGATTGGATTGATTAGTTGTGTAGATCGGCATCAATACAATCCTTTGTGATTAAAAGTATTGATTGCAAAATCTTAACGATTACTTTGGTAATTGAGAATAAGATAGATCTAAGAACCTGACGAAGGAGTTTATGTTAAGATAAAAAAGAAGAGCCTTTGTCTAACTCACATCACTTGGTTGAAGAGAGTTGATACCAAACAGATTTGTTGTTCCTTTACTGTTTGGAATACGAACCAAAGGAATTGTTCAAAGTACATGACTTATTCATAAGTTGGCGGCGTGGGAATACGGACGGAACTAGGTGAACTATAGTTTTAGTTGCTTGGTCTCAACTATACGAAGTTAGGTTTAATTTTGTGTAGCGGCTTAATCCTGAGAGTATTCAATTCTGGACAAGGTCCCGGGGTTTTTCTACATTTGCGGTTTTCTCGTTAACAAAATCTTTCTGTGTCATTTACTTTATATTTACACATTATAATTATTTTATTAAAATTAAAGTAAATTACACAAACGTTAATTCCTATTTACTTGATAAGCAATCCTATTGTGTTTGTTTAAGTCCGAACCTTTGTATCAAGTAAACATAATTCATTGTTGTATTGTCTCGATCTCGTATCCATAGACGATCACACGAAGTATGAACCGATTAGTTGTATTGTCTCGACTCAGTCCATAGACAATCACTTTCGGAGAAAGGACTTATAGGTAGGAAAAGTTTTAGCTTGAGGTATATTTGGGTACCCTCGCCTTTTCAAAATGCTTTCATCAAGGAGTTTATAAAGATACAAGATAAACCCTATAATATTCCATAGCCGCACTCCCCCACAAAGATTTGACAATTAAGCACAAGTTCAATTAAGAACTGCCCCCCCATAAAATGTCATTACCGAAAGAACAACAAGAGCGACCTTAATTTCATAAGAAAAGAAGGATTTCTTTGGACATAACAAATCACATACGAATATGAATTCGAATCCAAAAATACTCAATTAGATTAACCACAAGAAGACCCATGATTAATCTAATCGTAAATGCTCAACATAAGAGAACTTACGGAGCCTCACAATATATACATAAAATATGGATCAGGGAAGATCAATACTGCGGAATAGACAAGGATTCATTCTATTTTCCATCACTATTTGCACAATGACATACAATAGACATAATCCTCGTAAACAAAAGTTGTATCCTTTCTTCCATCAATATTTGCATAATGACATAATAGGTTTCAAACTTTTGTTACGTCAAAAATTCATTCATTCTTTTATCAATACATGCATATCGACATACGAAAGACTTAACTTTTGACAAGGTATGGGACAATCATAGTTCACGGACGCAAACACACATATCCCATAAAAAATTGCAATATATAAAACCATAAAGATTAATACTGCAAAAATCATCTTCCAAACAATTTTTTAGAATTTAAACAAATAAACCTAAAAACATGAAGATGAAAACGTTGGACATAGCTATGTGTAATCACAATAATGGCTATTCCAAACTCTAGTTATTCTTCTAAACAAAACAAGAAAATAAAATTCTTAATAGAAGATTTACTAGGCAAATAAAATCACAAAGCTAAAAAACAAAGCAAACTTCTATGACAAAGTCGAACACGAACTTGTGTCAAATAGACAGTTCACTATCCTCATGAGTCTTGAGGTCTTTGAACTTGTGATCGACAACATCTACTGCATCTTTAGAAAAGATATCTTCATTGAGAAGGTCATTAACTTGTGATTTTATGAGACCAAGGTCAGAATTAACCTTTTCCAACTCAGTTCATAACACATTAAGACTTTTCAAAGTATCAACAAGCTGCAGTTTTTCTTCCTTAAAGTATTTAAGAAAATCATGAACCACTTTAGCAAAGACCATATCCCCATTCTCAATATCCTCATGTGTGCAGGCATAGTAACATGAGGCATTGGGATGATTATATTCAACTAGGGTTCTTTTCTTCCTCCCTTTGGACTCAAAACCAATACCTTTATCAAGAAAGCCTCTTGCAAACCCATCAGAACGTGAAGATGAAGAGGATGACATTCTTGACAAACCACAAAATAACCCAGAGTATGCAAACGTGACTCAGAGGTTTGGTATTTAATGGTTTCTTAGGGAAGTTAGTTTTTAGGGTTTTCAAACAGTTGACTCGTAATAGTAACACATGTACACGTACGAATACAACATGACCCAAACAAGGTTTTATAACAAAACTCTGCTACATGAAATTTTTGTAAATGGCTCAATAAATTTCGTAACTTCATAGAAGCAATTTAGAGCACAAATGTAGCTGGCAACGTAGATGCAATAAGAATTGCATTAAAATAGAGAAATGATACTAGACACAACAAATACTTTTAGGCAATATTGTCTGCAGACACTAGTTTAGCTATAAACGATAAGAAGATAGCTCAACTAAGACACAGTATACCTGATTTTTACACCTCTTGCTCAACAGGATTTTTTATGAGCAAGCTCTTAACCCTTGTGATTTATTAGCACAAGTATGAGCTCTTAGCTCATTAAGAGGATTGTGTTTATGATCAAATCTCTTTTTCCTTTCGAATCTAGAAAGGGATCCCTTTTGATGTGAGAAATTATCATAAAAATTACTCTCATCAAAATACGAGACATAGTTTGAGTCCTTACCAGAAGATTTTTGTCTTGAGAGGATAGACAATCTGTTGATGGTTTATTTATAACCTTTAATCATTTCCTTCAGGTTATCATTAACATCATCACTTTTGCTTATTTCTCCTAGAATTTTGTTTTCACCTAAGGTAACGTTATCTTCTCTGTTAACAGAAGACAAAACTTGATCTTTCCTTGGAAGATTTTTGTTAAGACGACTGTTCTGCTTCTGAGTATTAGACGAACTCATTGAACTGACCTTCCTGGTAGCATACACAGGGTAAGTACGAAAACCAGTTGGTTTAGACATACGAATGTCAGTTACACCTTTGAGAATTAAGTCTAAGGTGTGTTGAAGTTGAACAAAGGAATTTTTATTCAACCTAGAGTTACCCTTTTGTTTAATAGAACTTTTTGCCTCACAAAATAGACATACATTCTAATCACAAGAGTGATTAGATAGTACAGTCTTAACAGTCTCGTTAGGAGATTTCTTCCTTCCGTGTGATGTAGAACTTCCTTGATTAGAGGAGGAGACTAACACATCTTTTCTGATAGGAAGGGATTTTGATTTTACTTCTGGAGCTGGAACTTTTTCAGTTGTAGCAGAAGTACATGATATATTAGACTGCTTAGAGCATCCTTGAATATAGAGTTTACTCAAGCGATATTCTATTTCCAAAGCATCCTTTTTGAGGCTTGCCTCGAGAACCATACGTGAAGAATAATCTTCAGTATTTTCTTTGAAATTACAGTCTCTTACTACACCAAGAAGAACATTGACATGATGTTTCAACTGATTAAATCTATCAGCTTAGATTCTAACAAGATTTAGAATCAATTCACTCTCTTCAGTTGTTTCCCGTTCATTAATAGAGATAGACTCTTTTGAAGGGTAATCGGAATAACACATGTCGGAGTCTGTCTGTCTTGTTTGAACACAAGGTTCGTCTATATTTGAGATTGAATAATCTTTTTCTTTAATAGAAATAGACGAGACAAAACTTTTGTTTCTGGTGACGCGTTTATCAGAGATAGTACTCTTGTCCATAGAGTCAGATTGCTACAAACACAGACTTATAAGGTCTTTAAACGTGTTTGCCTGCTCTGATACCAATTGAAAAAGCGGGGGTACAACAACCACACCCAATATTTCGATTAGCAATTTGTATGGACTAACTCTAATATACTTTCAAGAGAATCAACTAGACTCAATCTTAATAAAGTATATCAAGGAGTTATATCTCTCTTTCTCGATTTAATTCTTACTCAAGCAAATAGAAATCTGCGAGTCTAATGGAATACAAGAGAAATCAGTTGAACGGTACCAAAGACCAATGTTCAAGGATCAATCAATTTCAATCAACAACCAAAGGTCGAATTTCCCAATTGATTGATTCAAACACACAACTTGTGATATTTCAATTATATAACAAAATATAATGCGGAAAAGAAATAACACAGACACCAGAAGTTTTGTTAACGAGGAAACCGCAAATGCAGAAAAACCTCGGGACCTAGTCCAGATTGAACACCACATTGTATTAAGCCGCTACAGATACTAGCCTACTACCAATTAACTTCGGACTGGATTGTAGTTGAACCCTAATCAATCTCACACTGATTCAAGGTACATTTGCGCTCCTTACGTATCTGATCCCAGCAGGATACGACGCACTTGATTCCCTTAGCTGATCTCACCCACAACTAAGAGTTGCTACGACCCAAAGTCGATGACTTTAATAAACAAATTTGTATCACAGAAAAGTCTACGGTAATAAATAAATCTGTCTCCCACAGAATTACCTACGATTTTTGTTCCGTCTTTTGATAAATTAAGGTAAACATGAACCAATTGATAACCCAGACTTATATTCCCGAAGAACAGCCTAGTATTATCAATCACCTAATAATCTTAATCGACGCGGCGAAAGAAGATATTGTGGAATCACAAACGATGAGACGAAGGTGTTTGTGATTACTTTTATATCTTGCCTATCGGAGATATCAATCTCAAGCCAATCGTTACGATTGTACTCAATATGATAAAAATAGCAAGATCAGATCACACAACTACAAGAAACTAGTATCGGTCTGGGTTCACATTCCCAATGAAGCCTTCAAGTCGTTAACCTATAGGGTCTCTGTAGAAACCTAAGGTTAAAGGAGATTCGACTCTAGCTTATACAACTAGTATCACACAGGAGGTGTGGGGATTAGGTTTCCCAGTTGCTAGAGTTCTCCTTTATATTCTTTCAAATCAGGGTTTGCAATCAATGTTAGCTTAGTAACAAAGCATTCAATATTCATCGTTAGATGAAAACCTGATTATATTCAAGCTAATATCTTTCAACCGTTAGATCGAAAACTTAGCTTGTTACACACAAATGAAATGCACGTTTTAGGTTTGTGTAACAGCACCCAAACATGTACATTCGTTGGTTCAACAGTAGTTAACCAAATGGTTAGCCATATGAGCACTTCCATATTAACCATATTCTTCTTCCATCAATATTTGCATAATGACATAATAGGTTTCAAACTTTTGTTATGTCAAAAGTTCATTCATTCTTTTATCAATACATGCATATCGACATACGAAAGACTTAACTTTTGACAAGGTATGGGACAATCATAGTTCACGGACGCAAACACACATGTCCCATAACAAATTGCAATATATAAAACCATAAAGATTAATACTGCAAAAATCATCTTCCAAACAATTTTTTAGAATTTAAACAAATAAACCTACACTAGTACAGACAGACGCTTTTGCCACGTCAAATTGGCGTGTCCATAGGGGTTTTGACACGCCAATTTGGTTTGGACTTGGCGTGACTTCTGCTTGCGTGGTTTTAGGTAACACGGCGTGGTTTTAGGTAGCTTATAGCCACGCTTGCCTTGCGTGTATATTTCTTCATGAAATAGACACGCCAGAGCCATATAGGAGTTGCTATATAGTGTCCCAAAAACTTAAGTACTGGTACTCTATAGACACACGATTTATTGTTTTGGCGTGGCTATTTGGTTCACTATAGACACGCAAATTGCTTTTTGGCGTGGCTATTTGGTTCACTTTAGACACGCAAATTGCTTTTTGGCGTGGCTATTTGGTTCACTATAGACACGCAAATTGCTTTTTGGCGTGGCTATTTGGTTCACTTTAGACACGCAAATTGCTTTTGGCGTGGCTATTTGATTCACTATAGATACGCAAATTGCTTTTTGGCGTGGCTATTTGGTTCACTTTAGACACGCAAATTGCTTTATGGTGTAGCCATTGGTTATCCAATAGACACGCCATATAGGTTAAACGTGGTTATATGTTATGTTTTAGCCACGCCAATTTCACTTACCTTCATCCACGTGGTTGTATTAGGAACCGTTGAATACCATCCACATGTAACGTTGTGAGCCGTTCATTGGATATCCTATAAACACGCCCCATAGAGCGTGGCTATATGTGATATTTAGCCACGCCAATTTCCAATTACCTTGATCCACGTGGCCGTATTAGGAATCGTTGGATCTCATTTAAGATGATGCAATATTGACCGTTAAATTATATGCATCCTTCATCGTCCACATGTAACGTTGTGAGCCGTTCATTGAAGAACCTATAGACACGCCATATAGCGTGGCTATATGTGATATTTTGCCACGCCAATTTACAATTACCTTCATCCACGTGGCTGTATTAGGAACCATTGGATCTCGTTTAAGATGATGCAATATTGACCATTCAGATATAACGTTGACCGTCCACATGTAACGTTGGGAGCCGTTCATCGGAGAACCTATAGACACGCCATATAGCGTGGCTTTATGTGATATTTAGCCACGCCAGTTTATATCTGCTTAATGTGTCTTTATGTTATGTTTATCCACGCCAATTAATCACGAAGCGTGTGTATTACGCGCGTGACGCCTCTAAGCCGTTCAGATATGACGCATCTAAACCATCCACCTGGCACTATCCAAATTTTCTTATACTTTATATAAATTGTGGTTAAATTTGAAATTCATATTGCCAAAAATTCATATTATTTTTAATAACACAGTAAAAAATGTTGAGCTTTGGTCTAACAGTTTGCAAAAGACAATATTAAAGAGCATTTATCCAAAAATCATCAGTTTTTCTTCAACTTTTTTGATGGTGGTGTCTCTTCAAGCAATTGATCGAGGTTGTGACATTCTCGACGCGGCAAACCTTGTCATCCTCCGTTTCCCATCCGGAAGTTGGTATGCACGATCTACACTTTGTACATATAACTTTCTCTGCGCACCTTTTTAATCTTCTTTGGAAGCTTGTCAGAGGCTGCATGACTCCGAATGTGGATTGACTGCTAGGTGCTCCTCATTCAGTTTATCTTCTCGCAAGGTCGCTTGTTGTTCTTAGGTCACTTTGTCCAATTTCTTCTCGAGAATCTAAAACTAGTTACAGTTGCTTATGAGGTTTTCCATCTTTGTGGAGTTTCTGCTGACAAGAGATTAAATGTATTATATATATATATATATTCTAAATCCAAGGCGAATTCGTCTGTCATGTGAATTCTCAACAAGAGACAGACAAAAGTCATTTTTCCAACAATATAATAAAGCCAACTTCATTGAAGGCCGTGGCATTTTTCACAGCTGACGCCCATAAAAAAAAAAGGTAACCTAATATCAATTTTCAAATTTACACTGGCATTCATGTTCCATTTAGGTGTTAATATATTTCTATCTCGTACTTATTCTTTAATCAAACTGAATACACGATTTATGTAAAACTATTTATATACTTGATTAACAAAGCAAAAGAGCTAAGAAACTAACCTTGTCATCAGAGATGGAACAGTTATCTTTCGGCCATGCCACAAAACCATCTTTATCTTCCCCTAATAACTTAAACTCACCACTTGGTTAACACGAACGATGGAACTATAACCTCCTGAATATTGACAACATAACAGTTTTTAGGAAGATCTTGTCCATGTATTTTCTAGTTAGGCAGCGTAGGTAAAATACTGCCTCTAGCAACGACATTTCCCCTAGATCCATTCCAAAAGTCGTATTTTTCTTTCCGCGGAGATACGACATATGAACATCATATAAAAAGAAGATGCTAGAATTAGCAATATAGATTTACGAAGAAAAAAAAATCAAAAAAAACATACTCCATTAGATGTCTTAGCCAGAGGTTCTGACGTAGATGTGCACGACTTCTCTAGAGATATTGAAGGATATGGTTGGGAATTACTGGTAGAGTTCTGCATAAGATTAGGAGACTGCTTCTTAGATCCATCAGAAGGGTTGCTACGTAAAGGAGACTTCCGCAGAGAAGTAGTTGGTTGTGAATTACTGGTAGGGTTCTGCATAAGATTAAAAGAGTTATTAGTTACTTTTGAAAGTTACACATGTTTCTATTTTTCTAGGTTCTCTAATTTACACTTAGATCGGTGATTCATATAATTGATAGACTGGTTTATGTATATTCGACTTACAAATCAAACAAGCCAAGCAACTAACCTTCTTAGCAGGCTCGGTAAACTGAACACCAAACTTTGGCCAAGGAATCGCTTTTACAAGAGTTTGCCCCAATGTTTCCATACCAGCAAATCATACGGGTAGACAGAAATTCGGTTTTATTACTTCATCAATCAGGATTTTGTGGCAATGAAACTCCAACCCATCCTTTCCATGTAATTGTTGTTTTCCTGTTAACATAAAAGCTCTACCTCTAGCAAGGACGTTTGCCTTAGACATCTCGTCAAAAAGGTTGCACCTTCTACCCTGCAGAAATATATGGCATATGAACATCTTCAAGCGAAAACTTCAAAACAAATTGAGATTTAAAATGCATGTAAAAATAAAACAGATACTGGAGAAACTACTTTAGTTGTCGCGATCTCAGATTGGCTCCGACTAGGTGGATCTTTTGATGTCACATCCAGAGTATATTTCCCCGAATTTTGTTGACTTACCTGCACCAGTAGAGTAATATTCCATATTCGGGTGACAAATATGCCAAATTCCACCGTGAATGCGAAGACACAGATGAATAGGTAACAAATATACAAGGTTCTCCAAAATACACCCTAGCATCCGTGATTCATATAGTAGTTGATAGCATATTTCAGACTCATATGGTCTTAAGATCATGTAACTGGTTTAAAACACATACCTTCGGAACTTTTTTCAGATATTGCGATACGAGATTGGCTTCCGTTGAGTAGATCCGGTGATTTCACAACCTCAAAATGTTTTGGTTGACTTACCTGCATCAGAAAATTGAAATGAAAGTTGTACCTTCTTTTTGCAGTGAAACCATTTAAGCAAAATGCACAACTGACTCACAATCAAATAGCTAACCACATATCTCGTTCTATAAGGTTCTCTAAAATATACACTAACGTACGTGATTCATATAACTGATAACATATTCGTCTCTTATATCAAATAAGATATATATATAAAACTGGTTTGTGTAAAAACATATCCAATGAGTTAATAAAGCAAACAAGCATAGCAACCAACCTTTTGATCCAAGATGGTTTGATTTGATGGCCAACTAATTTCAGCATCACCAACATCTTTTAAAGTTTTTATCCCAGAAGATGTGCCAAAGGGTAATTTGATGGTTTCATTTAGTACTTCGCTAACCATGACGCTATAGCATGTAACCTCACCCGTCATTCCTGACTTCATTTTATAAGATACCTTCTTTGAAGAGTAAGCTCTACCAATGGCAACAATGTTGTCCTTTTCTCCAAACCAAAGTTTGCATCATATGCCCTGCAGAAACACAAGGCGCATGAGAGATAGTAAATGGAAGATTGAAAATTTAAACGCGTTGGAAAACCATACATCAATGGTAACTTTTCGGATGGCACATTCTCGAGATTCCCGGTGGATGGAGGAGACGAAGACTTCTTTTTGATACTAAAGGCTTACTCGGTTTGCTTGACTAATCCATTTGAAAGATGTGTGATCAAGAATATTTATTAATTGATACAATAGAATTACACTTAGAAATTAAAGCGCTCTTAAACTTTCTCTCTCCTAATGACTTGCTTCACAATTCAAAAAGATCTCTTCCCCCTCAGCGAGACTCATTTAGCCCTTTATATAGGGTAATACATAGTGGATGACAGCTAAGCTATCCTTTATTTTCGGGAATGTCTCGCGAAGTGTCGCAAGTGCACGAATATTCATTCTCGCGACACTTCTTAACCCTCGCCAGGTTTCATGTCTTCCAATTGTTTTGTTTGTCGTTATTCATCGCGTCGTTTATTTTAGCTCCTGCGACTCCCTCGCGACACCGTCGTTTATTAATCCCGCGAACCTTGTCCGTTGCGATATTATGATCCTACATCTTGCCTCTTTTTCCTTGAATATTGCTTGAAGAGCGATTTGAAGGAAAAATTCGTTGTTGTAATAATCCTTGGTTTCAATTCAATTTGCGCTCCTGCTCACCGTAACTCTTCTCTTCATCCCTTCTAACGCCGATCCTAATCTCAACCTCCCATCCATTCCCATCTTGATAATGGCTTTCATTAGTCGTGCATATAAATCTTCTTTTGATGAAGTTCAACGAAGTTGCTCGAGAAGGGTTTTACTCTATCAACCATTCTGATCAAGAATCTTCATCTATTCTTTTGCAAAGTTGTTTCGATCATCAATGTGATGATCAAAAAATTATAGTCTCGCTAGGTCGACTTCTCAGGACTTCCCATTCCCTTATACAATCCTGAGATGCCTTTATTTTATGAAATCTTGGCCCATGAAAAATTCTCTCGGGCTGTTTATCAATTAAGTGGCGATTGCATTCGCCTAATGCTTGAGTTCGCGAACCGTGGTCTCGGCAAAGGATCTTTATACCCTAATACTTTGTTAGACACCCGATTTCGCAAACTTGGAAATAATTCTTTGAGAAATACACTTGTAGAGAACTTTTTTGAAAATTATTCAAGTGATAAAGATGAGGAATGCGAAATCTCATTTGGGCATTCGCCCGAAAAAAGAAGGATAATGTCCTGAGGATAAATTACTCATGCAAGATATTGGCGGCGCCCGGGCAATAATACTACTCCTCGCCACTCCAAGGATGAGAAGTGGTGGGTTGTACCCTTGATTTTAAATGGCCCTTACATCGCGGCCTCGCATATTCTTCTGCGAATCTCGCGAGGATATCATCCTTGGGAATTCAAATGGCCTGATAAGGCAAAAGAGGTATGTTTTCCACTTCAAATCTTGCCTTCGCAACTTTCTTTTTATATTTTTGAGTTTGTGGAATTTTGGATCGCCAAATTGAGAAGAAGCTCTGAGGATAATCCGTTGGAGAGTACTCGACGATACTTCGATTAAACACGGGTGAAGTAAGAAACATTTCCTTTGTTATTTGAAACAATATTGTTGCCTCTGTTTCTTATCTTTAACCGTATGCGAAGGTTGGAGTTGAAGAAGAGCTGTAGCGAAGATTAGAAGTAAGGGTAAACTGTCGTTCGCAAAGATAAATCTTTTGCTCCATTGGATGGAAATTTACAATTGAACAAGAAAACCAAGAGTTTGGAAGTTGAAGCCGCGTCATCTCGCGATAAGATTCAAAAATTAGAAGCCCGTCTGGACTCCCAAAAGGAGAGAGTAATCACTCTTGAGAATTCAAATCGGCAACTTTATGGTATAATAATTTTCAATTCTCAAATCCTTTTCATGCTATCTTTTATTTTCTTTGTCCGACTATTATTCTCGCAGACGTATATAATCTCTCAGAAGAATCTATTCTTCTCCATTCATTTCAGAGCCTATGAATGATGATGTCCTTCTTACTCACCTCAATCAATCTCTAAGTAGTTTCTCAAATAAAACTAACCTCCTTTCATTAAAGGATCTTCAATCCAAATATCATCTCTTAGAGATCGAACACGATCTAGTTTAAATTTAACTAATCGCTTTAAACGAATGTACCTTGATTCCGAGAAGAAAATCAAGACTTTAAGGAAGAAAATTAGTGATCTCATAGATGAGAACGATCACATTACTAACAGAGGTGCACGGGCGTTAGCGAGAATTCCACAAATCTCTTCTTGGTGTGCAAGTTGAACGAGATGAACTCCTTCATCGAATACCATACTTAAGCAAAGGAAGAGCAAGTTCGTTCTCTTCTTGTTATTAATAGTGATGATGAATTCGCCCAGGCTGCGAAAGTTTTAGATAATGCAGGGAATAACCTAGGTGTTGATGTTAGTCTTCATGCTGCAGAGCATACTTCCTTGATTAAAGATATGATATTTGCTTCTTATACGTAGTATTGAGAGTTCGTTTTTGCGCAATGAAGCCATGGAGTATGTTTGTAAGGACCACAATATCCCTCTGCATTCATATCCCGGCTTTCGAAAAGGTTCACGAGAATCTGCTGTCTCGGACGTTTTCGATAGTGAGGCTAGCGAAGAAGATAATTCTCGCGATGAGAATAATAGGGTGAAGAATCGGATGAAGGAGAAGAATCACCAAAGAGATAATTCTTTTTGTTTTCTTTGTTTGCCTCTAATATACGTACATTTACGTATCTCTTTATTATAGTGTACTTCTTAGATTGTCCCCCTAAATTCAATCTTCACTCCTTTTTTTGGTAGTTCTTCTTTGTAATATAATTGGCTAACATTATTGATGTATAACTCTTCCATCGAGAAGATGAATAACAATATTCCATCTTTTCCATTCCCATACTTGCCTCTCGTTATTTATCTTGGATGGAAGATTTTAGTTGTCCTCATGTATGTGGTTGAATAATAATTTTATTGTTATTGAAATGCATCGTTGCGACATGGTCGCAGGCCGCCTTTGCATTTCCAAGCAAGGGCCCATTGACCTTGCCTTATCATTTTCGTGTGGTCTTCCAAGTTAGACCTCCCTAATTAGAGGTCTTCCCCGACACCTTTCATTGCGACAAAATCGCGGGACGTCTTTACACTTGCATGTAAAAACCCATTGATCTTGCCTTATCATTTTCCAAGTATTTTTGCCTCTGCAGGATGTTTTAGTTGCGGCAATATGACAAGCCTAAATATCCTTGCGAATATAAAGCCCCATGACTGCGACGAAATCGCGGGACGTCCGTACACTTTCGTGTAAAGACCCATTGATCTCGCCTTACCTTCGCGTTAGTATTATTGCCTCTGCGTAGGATCATTGCACAAATATGACAAGCCTAAATTCTCTTGCGAAAACATGACCTTATGACATTTGCGTCTGTTTTTGACACTCCCCCTAATGGAGAGCGTCGCCCTTATCATCTCCTGGTTGCCCCTTCAAGGAGGCGAAACATCGGCCATACAAGACTAGCTCCTCCCATCCGGTCTTAACAACAACCAGTTGTTTTTGCGACCTCTTATCCCTTATACCTATAGGGTTTATGGTTACGAGGCTGCACCCTAAGTGGAGTTTTCTTCGGGCGAGTGCAACATATGCCAAGACTTGCCAAGAATGGCCGAGGTAGGTTCATCCATCCGGGCACTCGGCTCAAGGTGTACCTCGGCGCCTTGAGCATACGCTGACTCCTTGGAAGAGACCCTCGGTCGCCCAACCAGGGTATAACCTTATATATTTAGTTGGGAATCCAAGGTACCTCTTCCGGGTAGGCTTTCATGGGCCCCAAATTTTCATGACTCAGGCTTCAGGAGCGGTGTAACCTTCCCCCTGAGCCATGTCGAGAGATACCCCCTTATATGACGCACTTTAGGTCTTACATTTGCCTCTTACGAAATGTTATTCGCGAACTAGGGTGTACGCCATAAAGGTTCGTCCCATTCTTTTACTCATTCATCTTTGTTAAATCATTCAATCATTCATGTTTCATTATTTGTTGATGTTTGTTTGCGAAGTATTCGCAGAATTCCATTTCATTTGTTGTATTTTCATTTTCTTTCTTAACCGAATTCTCATATACTCTTGATTGCGAGATTCTCGCACATCATTACTTCAATTGCTACTCTTTCCCCTGCTTTTGTTGATTATTCACTTCTTATGCCTTTTGTTCCTCATACCCTTCGCTTCTTTATTATCATAATATTCGCCTGTCTCTAGGCATTCACCTCGCGAGGTATGTTCGATCCTTACTTCTATAGCATCCACCATCGGTTTTCCTTTCTGCTCATCTCTCACATGTTGCTTCCAACCCTTTCTTTTGGCATTTCTTTCTTCGCAGCTTTCTACATCGACCTCATGACATTGTTGCGACTCCTTCCAATCTCCTGTATAATACCAATGCCGTTTGGATGTGGAAATTTTATACATTGGTGGTATGTTGATGCGACCCCAAAATTTCATGAAGCCATGGCCTTCCAATCGGCGCATTATACGGAGATTCCACGTCACCCACGAGAATAAAACATCAGTTGATAATCCTTGTAGAGGTATTCTCATGTGAACCTCTCCCTTTGGCTTGTTTGCGGTGCCATTAAAGCCATATATTTTATATGTCGGGGATCAAATCCTCATCCTTTCCTCCCATCGTCTTGTAAGTATGGTAAAAAGAATATTCACCGAACTTAGGTATCGATTAGGATTCGGTTGATCGCCTGACAATTTTCTCGCTTCATCATCTTCTCCATCAACTGGTTTTGGGTTAATCTCTAGTTTCACAACCAACGGGCTATCATGTGTTTCTTTCCTTTTGGCACTTCATGCGAGAGAAAGAGATAGTCTTCACTGCCATTTTTCTAAGCTGCGTCGTTCTCGCCAGACTCATTATTTCTTTATCACTAGTATCTCTCGCAAAGACTCTACTGAGCACGTTGTCGTGAAAATCTTCGATTGTGCGATATGAGTGGACAATAAAATTGCAATTCAAATTTTTAGCTTTGTTCCGACTTCTATCACAAATGTTTCCCTTTCCTTTCGCCGTTGACATTCGTGCATCTCTGGTGGTGGTGGTAATGTCCGGCCTTTTTCTTCTCCCTTTAGAAAGTGATTGACTTCCACGATCAATCATCCCGAGAATAATTCTCTTTATGTTTCTACAATCGTTTGTTTGATGCCAATGGAAGCGATGGTAAGAACAAAACTCATGGCTTCGTCGCCCGGTGGTGGTTCCATTCCCCGTTCCAAGGTCTTTGGTACATCTTCCATTACAAGTATAGCTTCCCAGATCTTTTCCACACTAGCATTCAATGGAGGCATCTTAATCTCTTCCCATACTATTCTGCGACTTCTCTGCCTTGCATGATTATTTTGCCGTCGTCCACCGTAAGTTTCTTGTACATGATCTAGCCTCTGAATCTTATTATTCTGTTACGGTTGTAGTAGTTCCTTTCTCGTTCAAACTCTTCTTGGTCGTGGCTTCCCATGGTTGTCCCTCATCGGCCTTCCTTCCTTCTTTGTCCTTGCGAAGTGCTCGCCTTTTGTATTTATGAATTGAGGCAACAAGCTTGCGTTCGCGACATTCGAGCTTGTGTTCGCGATTTGGATAAGAATTCATTTCATTCTGTCTTTCTTCTAAGGCAATATACTCTTCCTGTAACTCTCGCAGTTCTGCCATCGTGATTGTATTTTTGATTCTAAAAATTTGAATGTATAACAAGTTAGTCGCGAAGAGAGCATTCACAAATGAGAGGATGAGATATCTTTCCTCAACCCGTCCGTCATTTCGCTACACATGGTCCTCCATCTTATTGTCAATTGCCTTAAGCTCTCGCCAACCCTTTGTTTCAACCCAGAATACATCTTCAATACGGGTCGTGAAGAGTTGTTACTTATGTATGCTCCCGGGAATGTGGCTTGTAAATGGTTAAATGATGTGATTGTGTTCCTTGGCGGACCCTCAAACCATTTTAGTGCTTCTCTATTAGGCTTGATGCGAAATATTTGCACAAGTATAGCATCATGAGGGTTGCACTTAGGAGGTATTCCTCCCATCGTGCTTCTTCTAGCGTGAAGGGATTCCGCAGCCCTGCGATGGCTTCGTCAATTGTTTCCTTCCTCCTTCCCTTCTATTGTTGGTAATCCTCTCATTTCAACCCAGTTCTCTTAAGATTTGTTCATTTGCCTCGGAATTTGATTCTCTGGTCTTTTTAGCTCGCCTCTCTCCTTCTACGCTCGTCTGTTTTGACCTTCTTTTGATACTTGTTCAAAAGTGCCTCTCAATGTCATCCTCAATCTCTCGGTTTCTTCTCAATTCTTCTCTCCGGCAAGATTATTCTCCTTCAAATTTGGGTCATTAAAGTTGCATGTTTCCTTGATTCTCCCTATTCCGCTCATCTTGAAGATTTTCGGGCTGAGGAATATAACGATCTTCCATTTCCCCTCTTCTCTCGCCATGCTTTGTGCTTGGATTTTGTGTTTCTTGTTGGTTTTCTTCTTGGATGTTGGTAAAACTCTCCTTCTTTCTTCCCTAATCGATCTTGAACTTGATCTCACACTACTTCTTGATCTCCTATTTTGCAATCTCATATTTTCCATTCTCAATTCATGATTCTTTCTTGTCAAGTTTGCTCGTTCCTTGCCTCTAGTCGTCTCTCTTCATGTATTGTTTGTCTCAATCTTTCTAACGCAGCTGCGATTTCTTCGTTTCGGATTCATTTCTCCATTCATTCCTTGCTCTCCTCCTCCTCCTTGTCCATTGTTCACCAATTTCTTGCTCCTCTTCCCTCTCGTCTTGAGAATCGGACCTCCAAGTATGTACACTTACTCTATCATAATCCACGCCGCGTTTGTTCCGGGGAGATCGGTGGCTGATTTTGATTTTCTCCATCATTTCTCATATTCATCCTTGACGATTCTCCTGTTTCATTCCTCCTTTCTTGACAAGTCTTCACTTCTTCTTACAATCGTTGGTTGCCCTTGTACGTTTCTTCTTCTAGCCATTTCTCTTTTCAATGAATTCTTGAGTATCTCTCCAAACCTTTTCTCTGTTAATCCAAATTCTTTCCAATTTCTACGTCAATCTCTCGCTCTCTCCGTTTCTAGCGCATATGTAGTTGCGGGATTTCCCACACTACACCCCTTACTCGGTTTGCTTGACTAATCCATTGAAAGATGTGTGATCAAGAATATTTATTAATTGATTTCATGAAATGTTTGATTACAATAGAATTACACTTAGAAATTAAAGCGCTCTTAAACTTTCTCTCTCCTAATTCAACGGACTCATTTAGCCCTTTATATAGGGTAATACATAGTGGATGACATTAACTAAGCTATCCTTTATTTCGGGAATGTCTCGCGAAGTGTCGCAAGTGCACGAATATTCATTCTCGCGACACTTCTTAACCCTCGCCAGGTTTCATGTCTTCCAATTGTTTTGTTTGTCGTTATTCATCGCGTCGTTTATTTTAGCTCCCTGCGACTCCCTCGCGACACCGTCGTTTATTAATCCCGCGAACCTTGTCCATTGCGATATTATGATCCTACAAAGACGGCGGGGATTCAGTAGAAACGGTCGGCGTTTTAGTACAAGGAGAGACCCGCTTCGCGGACCCTTTGGTGCTTTCAGATGACTTCTGCGGACCGGATTTCCCATGTTTTTTTGGAAGTTGCTTAACTGATTCTGGACCTATGTTATTCGTAGATCGATTGGAGGCGTTGATAGGTCCTGCATCCTGTGACTGTAGTTGAACACATTGTTTGAAAAAATCAGATACTATCTGGAAATTTTTTAAAAAAATTACACAATCTAATCAAAACTCGGTTCACTTACCTCTCCTCCGGACTTGCCGATATCTTTGTTGCCCACAATTTTCGCAATGTCGACTCCTTGAGATAACAAGTTATCTATCAATCTCTGATACGCATTTTTAGTAGACTCTAATTATTTCTCCTTAGCTTTCAGCTTTTCACGCAGTTCATCGTTCTCTTTCAAGTGTCTTGGTTTTCTTCCATTTGGAAAGTAAAGGGTTGTCGTTACTACAAAGCCAGTCCCCTTGACACGTCCACCCTTATCCGAGCCGATCGCAACTGTTACGGCATCCTCGTTATGACCAACCGTTAGAGTTCCCTCTCGAATCATCTTCCGCTTCTCTTCCTGTTCAAATAATATGTTAAATTCTGATTTAAACCTTGCGCAATTACTTTGCACTTACTTTGGTTAAAAACATGAGGACTGTAAAGTTTCTGTTTTCTCACAACTTCAGATGTCTTCTTCCTGACAAACTCGTCAAGAACAATTCCGTCTTTGTTTTCGCGTGCTCTTGCCCACATGAAGCACTGGTCTTCAAGATCTTCTTCGGCAACAATTCCGCTTTGGACCTAGTAGTTACCAGAAACAAGTAAGGATTTACATCCGCACAGATATTAACTGTGTCAAACAGAAAACCTATTCCAAAGCATCTAATGTGACAAAATTACAGATTGGTGTAAGAGGACACATCCCTATACCGTTATAAGTTCCTGCATATATGAGACACGCAACACGACATACAAAACAGAAGTATCTGATATGGCCGGTTTTACTGTGCAGTGTATAATAAATAAGACAATAGACTTACTAATTTTAGTTTTAATCCCGAGTATCTTCCTCGTCCCGTCCGATGTGGGAACTTGGATTGTGATATTGCCTCTTTTCCCCTCTCCGAATTTTTCTTGCAGAGGAAATAAAAATAATTTCATTAGTATGCTGGGATAGACAATAAGAACAAAACACAAATTAGAAAAAGCAATGTGTATTCCATACCTTAAATATAGGCGATTTTAGTACATGATTAAGGTAATTGTCCCAGTTTTCTTGGTCCATTACCGTTTCGTACTTTTTGGGGAAAGTTCTTAGTTTGTGCGGCATTTCCAGGAAGGGTTTTACATGATTCTTGTACAATTTCCTTCTGAAGTCCCACAGCTGAACAGGTGGACGCTTCATGACCACTCGCTTCAGCTCATGGGGCACCTCATAATGAAGCTGCAATAGCATCTAATGTATGTTAATCACAAACTCACAGTTAGACAACAAAAACGACGAATTGGTAACCGCATATGCATACCAGAATTTTCTCCCACATATTTTTTTTTGTTGTTGAAGGGACTTCCTTCCAACATAAATGTTTTATGCCAACCATATCACGGACCAAATAGCCTAGGTAACTACTGAATTTAATTCTATGGTCACCAATAGGCCGGAACATTTTGTCAAATTCAATATCCTTTCTTTTGGCATCTTTTTTCGAGAAGTATCTATGCAGCTTCAACATTCTTGTCATTCCCCTCTCTTTTATGATCACTTCTGTAGAGTCTTCTTGTTGTGGCTGCTTTTCTGCTTCTGGAGCATTTTCCAATTCTTTTTCTTCTAACACGTCCAAATCATCATTTTCAGAAACTTCCGACTCTGGAAATAACCGAGGCAACGTATGAAACCATGTGATGTTTAAGTGTAAAAAAATAAGTACAAGGTTTCGCACATTACCTGTTAAGTCTTCAAATCTAGAAGTGTGGACCATATGTTCACCATCATCGTCATCTGATTGTACAATGTCATCATGACTCTCATCTAAATCCATCGTTTCTTCATCAGAATCCACCTCATCATCTGATTCCCTCCATTGGTCGTAATCATCATCTTCTCCCATGACAAAAGCTGTGTAGGTACGTGCATCTTAGTTAGGAATTTGAGCTTATTTTGGAAAATATTAGCTAAACCTAACAGGATAGGCAATATGTGTTACACTTATTTTCTATTATATGAAAAGAAAACAAACATGAACTCATTGATGCATGTAACTTGAGGCTAAAACATCACTGCAACACACAAAATCTCCTCATGATTATTGTGTTATCCACAAAGCAAAAGGTACCGGTTAAATGGTCTTAAATAACTTTTTGTTACAAAAGCCAAGAGCACTAAAGCACCAGATAATGATTATCCATTTTTAGCTTAAAGATATAGTCAAATTGGCCAACCAGCAACAAGGTATTATTAAAAGTGGCAACTTAAAATTCAGACGTTACAGGCTCGCCAAGTAACAGAGACTCAAATGATTATCCATCTAAAATCACATCTCATCGTACAACCCGTGATTGTCATTAACTTGTTCTTTGATACAGCCGAATAAAAACCCTAATCATGCTTTAACTAGCAAACCTATCAGATCTAAGATCTGATTCCATGAGATCAAACAAAAAATCTAACATAAATTTAATATTCATTCGATAATGGGTTGTAGAAATAATACCAACAACAAAGATCGAGTTTAAAGAGGTAGATTCCTTGTAAAGATTAGAGATAGTAATAGAATAAAAACCCTACTCATGCTTTAACTAGTAAACCTATAAGAAGTGATAGAATAAAAACCCTAATTATGCTTTAACTACTAAACCTATAAGATCTAACATCTGATTCCATGAGATCGAACAAAAAATCTAACATCAATTTAATATTCATTCGATAATGGGTTGTAGAAATAATACCAACAACAAAGATCGAGTCTGAAGAGGTAGGTTCCTTGTATAGATTAGAGATAGTAGTAGAATTATGATTTCATATAGAGAATGAATCGAGTAATAAAAACTGAAAAAGTAGATCGAACTCATCTTTCTTTTTCTTTTTGGAATTTAACCAAACCATCAGGCGGGAATTGATTTTCCTTTTGAAATTATCCCGCCCAGTAAAATCCATTTTCATCACCCGCCAAACAAAATATTTTTGGTGTTTTTATTTTTTTATTTCCAAATTTTTGATTTGTAACCAATATGGTTAGTTTCCTTATTTTATGAGAGAATATATCGTAGACAGTTATGATAAAATTGTTTCCCAAAATTTTCGAAATTTTGTTTCCTATCTCTAACCAACTCGAGAAGAGGCTACAGATAAAAAGTACTTTCCTATTTCGAATAATATTTACCTTAATAATTTTAAATTTGGGTTGTCTCTGTATTATTCTTGGTTTAGGGAGGAAACATATGAATTACTAGTTGCACCTATGTAGGAAACGTATTATTCTAATCATACAGTAAGCTAATAAAGATAAATAAACTAAACCCATCCATTTTCATGTTCATCATTTCCAGAAAACATAAAAGTTCAACGTGAATCATTCATCACATAAATGTCAACCTATCTATCAGCGTAAAAAGCCTCCATCTAGTGCAATACTTAAAAAATAAATAAAACCACCACTGAAAACAAAATGGTCATCAAAAACCCTATTTAAAAAAGCAAAGAACTTGTTAGATGAGTGTAATTGCAGGAAATCCTACAATACACACCTCACAAGAATTCATAATATCTAACACATATTTAAGATCAATAACCAATCTTTTTATTAATTGAGTTAGAAATTTTACAAGAAGGAAGTGAAATCAAGAATGTTATTGCTACTCTAGACTTTTTCTCTCCTCTAAAATTTCTCTCCACTCTCTAAAAAGATCCCCCTTTCATAAGCCTATTCAGCTCTTTATATAGGACATTACATAATGGATGACAGCTAAGTTGTCCTTTATTTTCGGATCTGACTTGCGACATTCTCGCAAGTGTACAAATATAAAACCTCGCAAGTTATCCTAAATCTCGCTAGGTCTTCATATCTTTCTCGTGTTCTTCCTGTCGTCATCTGTTGCGTCATTTGTGTTACTCGTCTGCGATGTCTTCGCAATGTGTTGTTTATGAATTTCGCAAGGGCGTCGGTGTTGCGATATTCTGATCCTACATCTTGCCTCTTCTCATGTCTTCTCTGCGAAGGAGAGAATGTCATGAGAACTAATCTTTTCAAAATGCCGCAGTTGTCCATTCCTTTCTGCCGACAAGATTCCGTAAACTAAGCATAATCGTTTACACGTGTTAAATTTTCCCTTTTTTCACCGGCACTTTAAATGCTAACCGGTCATCATTTTTTGTCTATTTAAGAAGAGATCCATCGTAAAAATGTCTTTTTTCTTTTACTTCGTCTTCTTCATCTGTAAATCTTCCTTTTGTCGTCTGCAACTTTTTCACTGTTCATCTTTTCATAAATCCTCTTCATCTTTCTGCTACTGTTCCCATGGAGCCATCAAGGTTTGTTTATTTTGCTGAAACCGATCTTCTTGAAATTGATTTTCTCTGCTGAAATTATTTTATTTGATGTTGTTCATCTTTAGACAAAATACTTCCAGCACCAAGTTTACAATTCAGAACCCTAATGTTCCCAAGAGTTCGCAGCAAAAATTCGTTGTGAACAAAAGGAAGCCTGCGAATAACAAGGTATTAAGAAACACTTATTCTTTTAATAACAATATTGTTGCCTCTGTTTCTTATATAATTTGTAATTCGCAGGGTGATGCAAATGTCGAGAGGCCCCCCAAAAAACCTCGCCATCCTAAAAATGTTGAAACAGTCGTTTGATTTCCTTTGTTTAAACTTTCAAAAACACCTCATGCGACATCTTCGCAGGCGGAATCCCCTCTTCTTATTTGCGAAAATGTCGCTGCAGATTCATCCCCTGTAACTAATCTTTCTATAAATGAAAGTCCTGACGATAACCCTGTTGCGAATGAAACCTTTTCTTCTTCCACTGTCCATGCCTCTTCTCTTAACATTGCCTCAACCCCATTCATTAATCCTCATCAAATCTCGTCTTCCGATGACATACCTATGGCGAAAGATGATTCAACTCTCCCATCTTCTGCCATCATCGCTTCATCATCTGAATCTCTCCCTTTTACTAAAGAAAATTTAGAAGGGATGGATATTGCTTTCAAGGTTTTATCCGCTCTTCTCGATGATGTCAAGAAAGCTTCCACTGATCCTATCAAATTTGGTGTTTGCGAGGTTGTAAGTAAATATTTTGGCTCTGATAGAATGGTTTCGCAAACATCTTTGGAGAAGGAAATTGAAGCTTTGAAAAGTAACCTCCAAGCTATGACCTTGAAATGTGACACTCTTCATCTTGAGAATCAAAAGCTTCAAAACATTTCGCTGGATCGTGATAATCTTCGGATGAAGAATGAGGAATTAAAAGGTGATTTTTTTTATTTTTTTATTTTTATTTTTTTTGAAATTTCTACTCCACTTTTAAGCTCTAAACCAGAAACGAAAAATGGAGATATATCAATCTGAATCCGTCGCCGAGGAAGCACGCATGGATAGAGATGCTTGGATGGATCAATATAACCAATTAGATAATCTTCATACGTATTCTGTTGATCAAATAGATAACCTTACCAAGGAGAATGCTCAATTAGTCCAAAAGCAAAATTTATTAAGTAATGAATTGTCTCGCCTCTCTTACTTTTTGACTAAAGCTAATCTGGAGTTGGAAACTTTATCATATGAGAATCAAACCCTATCTCAGGAGAAACGAGTTCTTTTGAATAAGGTGGCGATCTCTTCGCAAGAACTTAGCATTTGCCAAAAACTATGCAATGATCAAGAACGATCTCTCTGCTCATTGAGAAATAAACTCAAAGCAGTAACAGAATCATCTTCTGCGGAGAGAGATAAACTTATTCAAGGTAGAATAGCTTTAAGCATAAAAACAAGTCAACTCAAGGATCAATATTCCAAGTTAGAAGAACCCTATTCCTCTCTTGCGAAGCAAAACACCTTACTTATTTCTAATAAAAGAAATTTACGATCTCGGTTGAAAGGCTTGGTTGGTGATAAGTTTGACAATGCCATGGATCACTTGGAGAACAGTTGCCTGGCTTTAACTCACTATCTTATCTCGCAAAAGGAAGGTAGTCATGAAATTTGACTGCCTCGACCATTTTTCCTTTGTTAAGTCTTTTTAATACCTCTTCCTTGCGAATCTTTCACCTATATGATTTTCTTTATTTTTTGTTTTTACAGAATCTGAGAAAGATCTTCGCTCCTCCCTTTCTACTTTGGAATCTAACTATGCCAAGATTCGTAAAGAAAATGCATTACTTGCTACTTCTCTTGCTCATTCTCGTGATCGGGCAGAAAGAAGACTTGATTATCTCTCTTACTCCAAAGATATCCAAAGTAGGAATCATCAGAAGGCACTTCTTCGACAAGTTCATCTTAGGGCTGAAGTTATTGTGAATGAAATTTTGTTATCCAGATCTCTTTCCCCTGTATCCATCGATCCTTTGGAAGTAGATGATGATGAAGTCCTTGGTATTCTGGACAACGATTATTATTATGAAAGTGGCGAAGATTTCGCAAATGAAAAAGAAATTCTTCCAAATGATGAAGGTGTTGATAATAATCCAGATGAAGGAGAAATTGAAACAAACCAAAATGAAGGAAGAACTGGCGAAGCTGGGAAAGATGGTGAGATCGAGAAAGCTAGCGAGAGTGAAAAAATTAATGAATGATGTCCATTATCTCCTTCTTGCGAAAAAGTTGATGTTGAGAGTTGAACTTCTTTTGTAATTTTATTTCTTTGAACCTCTTCACCTACACAACTTCTTGCATATGATGTATTTCAGTCCTCTCCGAGGTGCACTTACTTTTTTTTTTTTTAATTAATTGTGTTTATTTGCGAGAAAGATAATGTCCATTGTTGAACAATTCCCATACTGCCTCTCATTATCTTTCTTGTGAGGGATGACTTGCATAAATGATAATTAGTTTTTATAAATCTTTTATTGAATCATGTGGTCTTATTTTTCCTTCCTAGTTAAAGGTCTTATTGTGCCACCCCTTGTCATTGCGACAAAATCGCAGGACGTCTTTACACTTTCATGTAATGACCCCTTGATCTTGCCTTATCATTTCTTTAGTATTGTTGCCTCTGCGCAGATAGTTTTGTTGCGACAATATGACAGGCCTAAAAATCCTTGCGAAAATAAAGCCCCATGACATTGTCGTCTTGCGACGAAATCGCGCAGGACGTCCTTACACTTTCATGTCTTGACCCATTGATCTCGTCTTATCTTTATTTTTTGTATTATTGCCTCTTCAGGATTGTCGCACAAATATGACAAGCCTAAATTTTCTTGCGAAAATAAAGCCCCATGACATTTGCGTCTTAAGACACATATCAGCTCCCTAATGGAGGGTGCCGCCCTTATCATCTCCCTGGTTGCCCCTTCAAGGAGGCGTACTTCTGCCATACAAGGCTAGCTCCGGTCTTACAACAACCAGTTGTTTTCGCAGCCTCTTATCCCTTTTGCCTATAGGGCTTATGGTTACGAGACTGCACCCTAAGTGGAGTTTTCTTCGGGCCGAGTGTAGCATATGCCGAGACTTGCCAAGAATGGCCGAGACACTTCAAATGCCCCAGGCATTCTTGGCTCAACCGTGTACCTCGGCGCCTTGGTCATATGCTGACTCCTTAGAAGAGACCCTCGGTCGTCCAACCTAAGTCATAAGCTTAGATTGAAAATACAAGGTACCTCTCCTGGATGGGCTTTATTGACCCCAATTCTCCATGACTCGGGTTCCAGGGGCGGTGTAACCTTTTCCCTGAGCCATGTTAATAGGTACCCCCTTTTATGACATACTTTAGGTCTTACATTTGCCTCTTGCGAAATTGTGATTTCGCGAACTAGGGTGTACGCCATAGCAGGTTTGCCCCTTTCTGATATGTCATTGATTTTTGATTATCTCTTGTTATTTTCTGTGCGAGATTTTCGCATGTTCTTTCTTTATTTTGTGCAATCTCGCAATGATTCTTTCGCAAAATTTTCATATAAATTCATTTTGCTTCAATCATACATTACTTCGCAGTCTAATCTTTTCCCACAATCTTTTACGGGTAATATCTCTTCAAGTATAACCTATTCCATGGTCTATCCAATCTGTGGCCCACATCTTTTCCCTCAAGATCCATCAATCTATATGCCCCTGTTCCAACTATCTCCTTAATGATATAAGGCCCATCCCATTTTTTCGCAAGCTTGCCACCACTTTCTCGTTGATATACTGGTGTTTCTCTCAGTACCAAATCACCTGGTTGAAATTCGCATGTCTTAACACGTTTATTATATTCTCTGGCTAATCTTCGTTGGTAATTCTCCATATGTTTGTAGAGCTGTTTCTCTTTTTCTTCTAATTCATCTAGTTTGATTAAAATATTACCCGCACTAAGATTTTTCTCCCAAGCTTCTTTCTTTGTTGTTGGAATAATAACTCCTGTTGGTAGTACAGCCTCAACTCCATATGTTAAAAAGAAAGGTGACATTCCGTAGCTTCTCGCCTGGTTGTATTGTAAGCCCACACTGCGTAATGCACTTGTTCACACCATGCTCTATTATGTCCTTCTAATTTCTTCTTCAATATATCTGCGATTGTTTTATTTGTTGCTTCTGCCTGTCCATTGGCCTGAGGGTACAAAGGAGTTGACTTTCCACATTTTATCTTAAATGCATTAAGTAACACTTCTATATTCTGTCCATCAAATTGTTTCCCATTGTCGTACACCAACTGTGCGGGGATTCCAAATCTACATATGATATTCTCAAATATGAATGTAAAAACATCTTTATCGCGAATACGTTGTACTGCCTTTACTTCAGCCCATTTTGTGAAATAGTCGGTAGCGACAATCAGATACCTTCTCTGCCCCGTTCCTGGTAAAAATGGTCCTACAATGTCTAAACCCCATTTTCCAAAAGGCCATACACTTGTTGAAGATGTTAATGGTGCTCCTGGTGCATGTATTTTCTTTCCGTGCCTTTGACAATCTTCGCAACGCCTTGATATTTTCTTCGCATCCTCGTGCATAAATGGCCAATAATAACCTTGCATCTTCGCTTTGTATGCCAAAGATCTTCCACCACTGTGATTGCCAGCATCCCCACTATGTAACATTTTTAGTACTTCTTCTCCTTCTTTTCGTGTTAAACATCTGAGTGAAGGTCCATTAAAAGATCTCCGGTACAATATCCCATCCCTTAGTTCATAATTTGTTGCACGTCTTTTTAATTTGTGCGCCTCCAATTTATTTCTTGGTGTTTCTCCTCTTTTCAGGTATGCATGAAGTTATGCTCTCCAATCTTCAATACTAGGTATTTTTTCTCCATCTTCTATTATCATTACATCTACCTCTTCTTCTTCTTCTTTATTGATTGATGGTGATAAAAGTGTTTGTATCTTTATGCATCTCGCAGCTGGGTCCGTCATCATACTTGAGATAAAAGCAAAGGCATCTCATGAGTCTCGTTATCTTTTCTTGATATATGTCTCCATTTAATTTTTGGGATTCTCATTTGATAATTCCTCAACAAGTTTTTTGTATTTCTTCATGGATGACTCATTTGTAGTGTATTCTCCTTTTATTTGACAAATGACTAGTTGCGAGTCATTTGGTAATTCTTACATTTTCCAACTTCATTTCTATTGCGAATTTCGGGGCATGTATCACGACCTCATATTCTGTCTCATTATTGGTGGATGCAAACTCCAATCTGAAGGAAAAAGCCATTTTGTTGCCCTCTGGCGAAATCAAAACAATTCCAACTCCATTACCTTCCCCATTTGATGATCCATCCACCAATATTTCCCATCTATTTGGCTCATTAACAGATCTCTTGGATTCCCATCTTCTTCTTCTATATCCATCATTTCTTCCTTCGCTTCATCATCTTCTAAATGAAATTTATGCTAAGAAGTCTCGCAACAACTTGCGATTTTGGTGAAGATAGTATTTTATATTTGATTTTGAAATGTCCTATCTGTGCATTCCATCTCTCGACTCGCTCGATCTTTTAAATTTTTCATTACCGACTCGATTGGTATTTTTGTCGTACCCTTATTTCATGCGCCTGAAAGTATATTCGAAGTTTAAATACTGCATAAACTAATGCCAAAATTAGTTTTTCAATCTTTGAATAATTTTTCTCTGCTGCATTTAATGTTTTGCTGATGTAATAGATCGGTTTTTCAACTCCTGCATCTACTCGCAATAACACAACACTTAATGCATGCGAAGTTGTCGCAAGATAGATTAATAATTCTTCTCCCGGTTCTGCCTTTTGCGAAATAGATATGTTCATCAGATGTTCTTTTATTCCTTGAAAAGCTTTCTCGCAATCGTCTGTCCATCTAAACTTCGTCCCCTTTTTGAGTATATTGAAGAAATGCTTACACTTATCTGATGATCGCGAAATGAACCTTCCAAGCGAAGCTAAGAGTCCATTTAACTTTTGTACATCTTTTACCGTCGCCGGTGTTGGCATGTCGCGAACTGCTTGTACTTTCTCTGGATCAACTTGTATTCCTTCTTTGGATACAATATAACCTAAAAAAATTCCCGATGCCACCCCAAAAATACATTTTTATGGATTTACCTTGATGTTAAAATGTCTCATTTTCTCAAAAATTTCTCTCAGATCTCGGACATGATTTTTTGCTTCTTTACTTTTTATTAGCATATCATCTACATATACTTCCAATGTTTTGTGTATCCACTTCGCAAATACCTTTTCTACCATCCTTTGGTATGTTGCTCCAGCATTTCGCAAACCAAATGGCATTTTTGTGTAAAAATATAACCCTCTCGGGAGCGAAAAAAGCAGTATGCTCCTGATCTTCTTCAGCGAGAGGAATTTGATTGTACCCTTTATATCCGTCTAGAGAAGATATTCTATCATTTCCTGTTGCTGATTCGACCATTTGTGGAATGTCCGGTAATGGAAAACTATCCTTCGGACAAGCTTTATTTAAATCAGTAAAATCTATACAAATTCTTATCCCTTTCTTCTTCTTTGGTACTACGACCATATTTGCTATCCACTCTGGATATTTTGCTTCTCTTATAATCCCTGCATCAAGCATCTTCTGCAACTCTTCTTCTATTTGAGGATGATACGTTGTCGCGATTTTTCTGATTCTTTGTTTGAATGGCCTTACATTTTTGTCAATTTCCAATCTGTGGCATGCCACAGATGGGTCTATCCCAGGCACCTCATCCATGTTCCATGCGAAAATATCCTTAAATTCTCGCAACAGACCAATAGTTTTTTCTTCTTCATCCGCTTCCATCTTGGTCCCAATTTTTAGTATTTTTGGTTCTTCTTCGGTCCCAACATTCACTTCCTTCGTTGGTTCTGCCGCAGTGTAACTGGCCTTAGGTTCTCCCATAGGTGTAGGTTCTTTTATCTCCTTCGCAAGCTCAGTTTCTTCTTCCAAAATTTCGCTAGGTATCCCTTTTCCTTCCTCTGCTCTTATCATATAAGCTCTAAATTCCTGTTCTTTCTTTGCTTCCTTCGCCAATTTTCTGCGATCTTTTCGCTTCTTTGCACGTCCTTCATATTGTTTTACTTCAATTTGATAGCATAATTTCGTTTTATCGGTTTCCCCTTTAATTTCACCAATCCCACTTGGCATAGGAAATTTAATGCATTGATGTAATGTTGATGCTACGGCTTTAATTGCATGAATCCATGGCCTTCCCAATAGCATGTTGTATGGTGATTCCATATCCACTACGCATAATGCCGTTTGTGTCTCAATATCTCCCAGCAAAATTCGCACCTCTATTTCTCCTTTTGGTTTTGTTATAGATTCACCAAAGCCATGAATATGATAAGTTGAAGGAGACATCTATTCATCTTTGTATCCCATTCCTCTGTATGCATGGTAAAATATTATATTCGCCGAACTCCCCATATCAACTAGAGTTCTGTTTACCGCCCATTCTTCCATAATTTTTGCTTATTTTTCTTTTTATTTTTCTTTCCGTGTGGTTACTGTGATTACCAAAGGAGACGTGTGGTTTAAACTTTCTCTTGATATCTCTGCTGCTGTAAATGTAATCTTCTGTTTTTCCCATTCTTTCATAGGTGACGCTTTCTCCATTGTTACGATTTTCTTTCCTTAAAAATCTCTTTTATGTATTCTCCCTATGATATTTTCATGAAATTCATTAATCATTGTTTTTGTAATCAAACTACATTCCAACTTTCTATTACGCTCCTTGATTTTGATTTTCTTTACTTTAACCAATTTATCAATCATCTTCTTAATTTGAACAATTTTAACAACAATCTCCAATCTTTAATCTTCAGTCCATGTTTCTAGCGCCATATGTAATTGCAGGAAATCCTACAATACACACCTCACAAGAATTCATAATATCTAACACATATTTAAGATAAATAACCAATCTCTTTATTAATTGAGTTAGAAATTTTACAAGAAGGAAGTGAAATCAAGAATGTTATTGCTACTCTAGACTTTTTCTCTCCTCTAAAATTTCTCTCCACTCTCTAAAAAGATCCCCCTTTCATAAGCCTATTCAACTCTTTATATAGGACATTACATAATGGATGACAGCTAAGTTGTCCTTTATTTTCGGATCTGACTTGCGACATTCTCGCAAGTGTACAAATATAAAACCTCGCAAGTTATCCTAAATCTCGCTAGGTCTTCATATCTTTCTCGTGTTCTGGCTGTCGTCATCCGTTGCGTCATTTGTATTACTCGTCTAAGATGTCTTCGCAATGTGTTGTTTATGAATTTCGCATGGGCGTCGGTGTTGTGATATTCTGATCCTACAATGAGTCTGGTTCTTTGTCAGATTAGTCTGGTTCCTCATTCTCATCCAATTCCACGCAAAGATCATTATCATTAACATCGTCGTACAACAGTACTTTACTTTCAATAGCACTTTACTTGTTCAAACTCGTATTTTTGTTAAAAGTATTGGCAAGGAGATAATAAGATCAGACCTAAAGTGATAAATTGATTCTTATTGTTACGGGGGGGGGGGGGGAACTGTATTTTTTTACATTTCCTCCGTTCTTTCAACTAATTATATTTATTTTTCCAAAAGAATGCACACCTCATAAATAAATAAATTTGCAAGAGTATATTGCATTCTGTAAAGTCTATGAACTTGTAAATAATTATCTGATTTATTTCATGATTCCAATACCTAAATAATAAAAGAATTCATAAACATCACGTTCTTCTAAATGACAAAATTAGCAAACGAAACAAGAAACGAAAACAACTTTCAAAGCGTCCACAAAATGAAATCGATAAATCAAACCATATCATCAAAAAAAAAAAAACCATATCAAATGAACCATCCCCATCTTCAAACAATTCTTCTTGTAATGCTGAGGTGAACCTGATCACTCCAACCAGCAGGCTTGGGCGCCTTGTCATCCTCAGATTTGTCATTTTCTGCTTCATCAGGCTCCACATGCTTGTTAACTTTTGGATTATCTGCCATATCCGGAACATCGGGACGATCTTCATCAATAATTTCAATAATAGAAGCAGGAGCATCATCATTCACATTAGGAACATCAGCATAAGCAGGAACATCAGCATCCTCATCGCTACTGATTACAGCGTCCAGAGGAACACCAGGAATAACATCAGCATAAATAGGAACATCATCATTGTCAACACTACTGACAACAGAACTAATTACAGCGTCGAGAGGAACACCGGGAACAGTAGTTATTCCGTCCACAGTAATGATAATCCTCAATTCACGAGGACCATCCATCAGTCGAGGACATTTTTGGATCCTCTCTTCAGTAATTTCATCTCTACAGTCCCTCTTAGCAGAACTCATTTTCCTCTTAATACTCTATGTTAATTTTTTCTATGCTTGGTGTAATTTATATATATTTCTAAGGAAAACCCTAATTTCTTAGGTTTTCCATCATTATCTTAAATCACCTATTCTTTGGTATTTACATCGAATATTGTAGCAATATAAGGAGATATGGAATGAATATTTTCATGTTTATCTAATTTCCTGTTTAATCTAATATACATAACGAACATAACAAACTAAAATAAATTATGATCTCATGAGATATATGGAACGAATATTTTCATATTTATCTAATTTCCTTTTTAATTTAATTACCTAGGTCGGTTGGGGTGGCCGGCCGGCTGGACCATAGGTGTAACGCAAAAAAGGAAAAAACCAAATGTTGGCTAGTTAAACAATGACCCAACATTTAGCGGCAACACTTTCATGTTGATGCACGAAATTGAACATTTCAACATAGAAAAAAACCAAACACCAAAACAAAAACAAAAAAATACAAGGAAAAAAAAAAAGCAACATAAATAACCCAAGGAATAAATTGTACATTTCAGCATAGAAAAAAAATCCAAATACCAAAAAAAAAAAAAAAAAAAAAAAAACACAACTGCAAGAAAAAAAGCTACATAGATAAGCCTAGGAATGTGTTAGTGGCATGGACATCATGAGTACACGTTTCCGATTGTCCACCAAAATTCTTCAACGAGACAGCGCTCCTCATGTGAGGAATAATTGCAACCCTTGTTTCCCACGGTAGTGCCCCCCAAATTTCTGTCCAAGTTCTGGTGAGTGTATTGTAACGCAATAAACACCTATTCTGCCAAAATAAGAGTTCCTTGTTATTTATAAAGGCTATCGGGTTATGAGTCGGCCATTCATCCTCTTTAAAGAAAATGCTTATCTCATAATTCCAATTCCATTCCCGCCAGTGCCCATGTATGAATATTTTCTTTGGAAATGGGAGCCCAAAAATCTATCCGGGGCCGATCAATTCCCTCATGGATGTAGTAAAATAAAATGCGAACTCCGAACATGACCATCCCAAGTGATGGGTAAGTATTTATCCAAAACTCACTCCCGGGAATATGATGCGGGGGTGGCAAATGTTGATGGAACGTCTCGGTGTCCAAATTCAAAGATATTATGCCAATATCTTGCTGACAACAATCTATCCAAAAAATACAACCATGTGCGTACACACCTGAACTCCGAAAAGTATAAGGAATCTCCCATGCTATGTTCCTCCATCCCCTCTTGTCTCCTAAGTGTGTAGTTGGACTTTACCATCCATGTGAATTCGAACTACCTTGTACTCATTGGTACGTTGACAGTATCTGAAACCCCCAATTACGTTGTATCGTGGATACCACGGAAGTACTTGATCCGTTGCAATTGGGATGCATAGTTGTGGCAGATGGAGGTGGTCACCAGTTTCTGGATTCACAATATATACAGGATATTGTATGCCATGGTGTGAAACATAAAAACAAACCAGACCATTGCAAGATCCAACTATTGGGTGCAACATAGTCCAATCATCATGGGTTCCATCATTCGGGGCATCATGATTGTTGGCTGTTACGATCGGGCTGAAATCTTCCTCTCTATAAAAGAGTTGGGTAACTTTATCTTTCCCCATTCTTGGCGTGACACCAAAAAGGAATCCAATTATTTTGTCCCCAAGGATAGTATTCCATTCTTTGCATACACATTTGCTTGCTAAAACGATTTCTGTAGTTTGGAGGCGCTGAAGTATCTCGGTAGTTAATTCCGACAACATATCCATCACTATTATACTGATGAAAGATTATCAAAAAAAAATAAATTTACAAGCTTTTAGGGTTTTCTCATTGTGAATGCTACAAGCAAATACGAGTATAAAGCTTATATATATATAGACATCCAATATACCTGTCGGCGAATGGTCGCGTCAGTCTAGGACGTTTTTGGATCCTCTCGTCAATTTCATATCAACAATCCCTCTTAATACTCTATGTTAGTTTTTTTTCTATGCTTGGTGTAATTTGAAAACTCTAATTTTTTCCATCATTATCTTAAATCACGATTCTTTGGTATTTACACCGAATATTTCAATTTCCATATTACTAAAAAATGAGATATTGTAGCAGTATAATGAGATATGGAATGAATATTTTCATGTTTATCTAATTTCCTTTTTAATCTAATATATATATTCCGAACATAACAAACTAAAATAAATCATGATCTCTTAGGAAATACCCAAATAATTTTTCTACTTTTCGACTAATTACATAGGTGGGTTGGGGTGGCCCGGACGGCAGGACCATAGGTGTAACGCAAAAAAGGAAAAAAAAAAACAAAGATTGGCTAGTTAACAATGACCCAAACTAAATTGTACATTTCAACATAGAAAATAATCCAAACCCAAAAAAAACAAAACAAAAACACAACTACAAGAGAAAAAAAAGCTACATACCCAAGGAATAAATTGTACATAGAAAAAAAATCCAAATACCAAAAAAAAAAAAAATCACAACTACAAGAAGAAAAAAAGCTACATAGATAACCCAAGGAATGTGTTAGTGGCATGGACATCATGAGTACATGTTTCCGATTGTCCACCAAAATTCTTCAACGAGACAGAGCTCCTCATATGAGGAATAATTGCAACCTTGCTTGTTTCCCACAGTTGTGTCCCCCAAATTTCCGTCCAAGTTCTGGTGAGTGCATTGTAACACAATAAACGCCCATTCTGCCACAATAGGAGGTCCTTGTTTTTTCCAAAAGCTATCGGGTAATAGTTCGGCCACCCTTCATCCTCATCTTTTTCCAAGAAAATGCTTATCTTATGATTCCAATTCCATTCCCCGCCAGGTGCCCATGTATGAATATTTTTTTTGGAAATGGGTGCCCAGAAATCTATCCGGGGCTGATTAATCCCCTCATCATAGGCCTCATGGATGTAGTAAAATAAAAGGCGAACTCCGAACATAACCATCCCAACTGATGGGAATTCACTCCTAGGAATATGATGCGGGTGTCGCGAATGCTGATGAAATGTCTCAGTGTCCAAATTGAAAGAAACTATGCCACTATCCCACTGACAACAATCCTTCCAAAAATACAACCATGTGCGTACACACCCGAACTCCGAAAAATATATGGAATCTCCCATGCTATGTTCCTCCATCCCTTCTTGTCTCCTAGAGTGTGTATTTGAACTTTACCATCCATGTAAATTCGAACTACCTTGTACTCATCAAGTACGTTGACAAGATCCGAAACCCCCAATTATAGGATACCAAGAAAGTACTTGATCTCGTGCAATAATTGGGATGCATAGTTGTGGCGGATGTAGGTGCTCACCGGTTTTCGGATTCATAACATATACAGGATCTTGTATGCCGTGGTGTGAAACATAAAAATAGACCAGACCATTGCAAGATCCAACTATTTGGTGCAACTTAGTCAAATCTTCATGGGTTCCATCATTCGGGGTGTCGTGATTGTTGGCTGTTTTGTCCCCGAGGATAGTATTGCACTCTTTGGAAACACATTTGCTTGCTAAAATGCTTTCTGTAGTTTGGAGGTGCTTTAGTATCTCGGTAGTTAATTCCGGCTAATGGTACCATAATTTATGTATCTCTCTTTTTGCCCATTTATGTTATGGTTTTGTGTTTGGTGTCAAACACCAGTTTCAAATCAATAATTCGTCTACAAAAAGAATCCCGATTAGTCACGTAATCACCCTTTTTTTTCGACTTCTCAAATCCCCATCAGTTACAAAATCTTTTTCATTCGTGTGCATTTTCAAGAATATCATCATTGATTTGTCTATCAATCACTTATACCCTTTGCATCTCAAATTCTCACTTCTTTTTACATTTTTCTTTTCCCCTATCGGATTTTATTATAATTGTTGAAGAATAAACCAAGATACTATGAAGAATAAACCAATATGGTTGAGTCAACTGGTATAGTTGACATGAAGAATAAACCAATATGGTTGAGTCAACGGGTACAATTGACATGAAGTGAATGGATCAACAAGAGTTGTTGATCCATGGTACGGTTTATAGAAGTTTACTACTGGTTTTAAGAGTTTATTTACGTGAGAATTGTCTAGAAGTTTCTTTGTTAGAGTTTTATTATGTTTGGAAAGTTATTTTTCATGAGAGTCAAGTTTGTTACCCATTAAATAACATACCAACCATTATTACCCAAAATAAGACCAAGTCTGATTCTTCAGATTTCAAAAACAACTTTTAGTCCAGACAAGATACGAAAAAAAATAATCAAAGATGAGAAATGGTACTATTAAAAATATATAGTATATATATATTGAACACCAAAATACATTACTCTGATCAAACAAAAACAAAAACAAAAAACTACACTCGGAATATGTTTGTGGCATGGACATCGTCAGTACATGTTTCCTATTGTCCTCCAAAATTCCTCAACGAGACGGCGCTCCTCATGTGAGGAATAAATCTAACCTTTGCCCACCTTATCTCCGCAATTTCTGTCAAAGTTCTGGTGAGTTCATTATAACGCGCTAAACAGCGGTTGTTTTGCAATAGGACGTCGTTGTTCTTTCCCAAGGCTATAAGCTTATAAGGCGGCCACCATAGATTCGAAGGCTCTTCCAAGACAATGCTCCTCTTAAGTTCCCAATTCCATTCTACACCGGGTGCCCGTGCATGAATATCATTATCGGAAATGGGTGCCCAAAAATTAATCCGGAGATCATAAATATCGTGAATGTTGTAAAATAAAAGGCGAACTCCAGACAATACCATTCCAAGTTTTGGAGTACTGAAACCACCATTCTCATAAATATGATGCGGGGGTGGCGAATGATTTGGAATGTCTCATTGTCCAAATTGAAAGATACTATCTCGAATATTGTCATAAAAATAATGATTTATCCAAAAAATACAACCATGTGCGTACACACCTGAATCCCAAAAAGTAAAAGGAAAATCTCCGATGTTCCTCCATCCCCTGTTGTCGCCTAGAGTGTGTACGTCCACTTTACCGTCCACTTGAATTCGAACTACTTTGTATTCACCGGTATGTTCACAATAGCCGAAACCCCCTACGACGAATCGTGGATCCCAACTAATTTGTGGCGTTGGTGTTGGATCGCATATTTGTGGCAGATGGAGGTGCTCACCCGTTGTTGGATTCATAATATAGATAGGATCTTGTATGCCGTGGTGTGAAACATAAAAACATACCAGACCATTACAAGATCCAACGATTGGGTGTGACATGTTTTCATCATAGGATCGGATAATATTCCAGGTACCATTGTTTCCAAATAACATCTGATAGAAATCTCCCATCATCGTGTAGTAATCTTCCTCCTCAATTTGTTCTCTGTAGAAGAGTTGTGTAACTTTTTCTTCTGTCACTTTTTGAGTGAAACCGAAAAGGAGTCCAATTCTTTTGTCTGCAAGGAAAGAATTCCACTCTTTGCATACACATTTGCTTGCCAAAATACCTTCTGTACTTGGGAGGAGGTGTAGTATCTCGGGAGTTAAATCCGGCAACATTTCCATTACTATTACTGGTGAAATATTTTTTTTTTTAATGTAGAAGTATTTAGGATTTCGTTTTTGTTGAATGGTTATATAGACATCCAATGGATGCAATATGTGTCCCCACGCAACACACCTGTTGGAATTTTCACGTCTTTTGGTGTTTCAAAATCTATTCGGTTAATGTGAAGCGTAATACGAAGGGGTGCGAACCGTTACACCGTTTGGCCAATGGTCGCATCCTTAATCAGCATGCCTTATTTAAAAATCCATGATCCAAACAAGAAACGAATATTTTCACGTGTTTGTGTGAGATTTATTCCAGTTTATCAACATTCTATTTATGTGTCCATTGCAAATTTAAAAATTAGGGTTATGACCATAGCATATTAATCTTTTGAAGACAAGAAATTAGGGTTATGATCATAGTATATTAATCTTTTGAATAAAAAAAACTGATCCCAATATATATTGCTATTGCCAATCATAGCTGTAATTTATGGTGTTGACTAATATACGAAAGCCAAAAGAGAATTTGGACATGGTTATAGCGATTGGATGGACGGAATTGTTGCTCATGTCCTTGAGTAGGTGTGAATTACCGAGGGAATTACACCAAAAATAGAAATTTGTTCAGAGAAGATTAGGCATGGCGAATCATGGAGAGAGATACTTCAGATACCTACAGATTTGGCAAGAGTCTATCCAAGGCATGCACATTAGCGAAGAGTACATGATTATGATCTACTGTAAGATAAAGCATATACTCCATGTACTCAATCAACATGGTTGCGTTTACGCAAATTTTTCGTGCTATTTTTCCGTATTTAGATAAATCATATTATATACTAAAATCAATGTGGTGTTGTACGCGTATATGAGAATATATTTACCAATATGGAAACTGTTATATTTTGTTTATTTGAGAGTGATATGCGGAATACAACTAAATTAGGTAATTGGAGATAATGCTCCTAACCTAAAAAAATTAGGGTTTTTCTAATACATACATATATATATATACTATTAATTAAAGAGGTTGTACAAACCACACTAGCATAAAAGATAGATTGATATATTAGACGAAGAAAATGAGTTCCAATAAGAACAATACCGAGAGCATTAAAATAATTCCAAGGATAGTAATGGATGTCCCTAGAAAGCTAAGGATCACCATAACTATTGATGGCATGTGTAAGGTTCCTGACATGCCCCTGTTAGCTGAAGTTCAAGCTCATGTTGACAATCTTACTCTTCCCGCTTCGCTTCGTTGAAATGGATAGTGTCCATGCTCCCATTCCTTCGAATGAGCTGTTGGTGGCGTGTCGGCACACCAGAAATACCCAGGGAGACACCTCTAGAAGAAAAGGTACTTGAAGTTCCAGCACAGCCTGCTAACGCTGCAACATGAGTACCAGATGCGATGGTTTTAGTTGAGCAGATTATCAAAGAAAATTTCGAATAATGTGGTTTTTGTTTTTTAATATTGAGGATGTTGGTATTATTTTGCTTCGTTTAGTTTTAGAATGAATAATATAAAAATATTGGTTCTTTAATATATGCTCGTGTTCAAATTCTTTGCTTGATATTTGTTTGTTAATCAATCAATTTTCATTATCTTAACTCGTCGAGTCAACTCAGTTTTCCATAATATACCTTATATAAAGATATTCCCTTATGACAATTATCAGATTTTTAATTTTAATTTAGGCACAACCAAAATGGAAGAAATATAACATTAATTTATGGAAAGACTGGACCACAAGGGATCTTGCCACCAATGCCAAATTTGGGTCAAGCCAACCCACTGTGACAAACATTTTAGAAACAAAAAATAATATTCTTTATATTATTTGGCAAAACAGAAGAAGAGGAGTACCAAAGACATCTATCTTTTCTTTTGCATGTACCCAACAAGACCGCACAAGATACTCATTATGGACATTGGTCTCTCTTCTCTCTCATAACCGTTTCCTCTGGTTTTCCTGTTCCTGATCCACAATTTTTCTGATTTCGTTTAATTATGATCCAAATCTATCAGATTTGAACTGATTTTTTCAGATCTTTCTGATTGATTTGGTTACAAGTAGTATATATATGTTTATTTTAGGGTGTGTATATATATATATATATATATATGTTTATTTTATTTTTATTTTGTAATCAACTGATTTCAATTCTATTGGCTCATCTTTGCCAATTAGAAGATTATTATATGCGTAATGGCGGTTTGGATGCTTTCATCACAGATATATCATTGTGAATGATTTTCCGGAGGTGGTCATGATTCTACAAGTTTTTGAAGATTATGTGGCTACAAGAAGTGATCGTGATAACGATGAATCGGGCATATTACTCCCTTCTGGGACAATTTACTCTTAAAGGAGAAGAAAAATTGAAATGGGCAGATTACTCCCCTATGGGACATTTTACTCTTAATGTAGAAGATGAATTCAGATGGCAGAAATTTATTTCACAAGCCATGTTTCAAATATCAGTTTCATCTATGAAACAAGATATATGTAATTTTTTATTGTTCTCATCTTTGATGTATCTGGAATTGATGTATTCAATTTTACAATATTAATGAAATCAAGATGTTTCCTTCAAAAAAAAAAAGATACTCATTATGGCTACCTAGATCTTCTTCTTTTGCATGCGCACAAAAAATCAGAAGAAGAGGAGTACTGAAGAGATCTATCTTTTCTTTTGCATGTACCCAACCACACAAGATACTCATTATGGCTACCTACATCTTCTTCTTTTGCATGCGCACAAAAAATAAGGGACTCATTGTGATGATTGACAAAAATGAGAAACTGAGTAATGATGATTGACAAAAGCAATATAGTTGTGATTGACAGAACACTGCTTTTGAAGGAGAGAATAAACTCCAGAAGGTCACACAATACAGGCTCTTGTTATAATACTTCTCTTCCAGTCACACATAACAAGAAGTCCCAAAGTACAACTACCATATGAATGTACCCCTCAAAGCCAAAAATCAATCATAGGAATGTTCCATATATATACTCCTAGTATTTAGTGATGGGTCTGGTATTTAGGACAGGGTCCCACTAGAATATTCTACACAGATTGTTAAAGTAGAAAAGATCAAAGATCAAAAAATACCACTGCAAACTGGAGTACTTATTGTTGGAGTACTAGCTAATCCCTTTGTTACTAGTGACTTGGATAGAGTACTATATATTCTTTACTACTGAGTCAACTGCATTATACTATTTTATTCACAATTCACATATTCTTAGAAGCAAAATAATAAATTATTAATATAGTACTAGCTAGTGCCTTGGAAGATCATAAATGCTTTTTTGGTGCAATATTTTTTGATTAAAATCCCAATTCATAATCTTAGAAGCAATTCTAGCTAGCTCTTACAATTAAATTTGTATTAAAAGAACCGAGATCAATATTTATTTTTTAAAATACTGGTCGGTACTATAGGATTTTATCATGTATGTTCCTTTATTCTGGACGAAACATGAAATATCAGCGATACATATATATGAATATCCGATAATATCACATTATTGGTCGTATCGGACCGATCTGCTGATAATATTGGTAAGGATGTTTGGGGATGTTAGGTTATCAGGTGAAACTAGTTTATTTGATTGGTCGGAATTATGAATTCACGAACGACTATGATTGGCTTCATCGACAAGACTCGATATCCAAGTTTTTTACCAATGTCACTCTTGGACATGGCTTATTCAGCTGAACCAAATTTTATTTCGATGTCACGATCTTAGAGAGTATAGTTCATCCAAATCTAAGTTTCCGAGAGTATTTCCACCAACATAAATTGATTGATGGTAATTTTCCATTTTTTCCGATGTCACTCTTGAACGAGCTTCTAAACCAATTTTTATTTCAATGTCACGATCTTAGCAAGCATTTATCGTCCAAATCTAAGTTTCTGGCATATCTCCACCACGATAAATTGATTGATGGTAATTTTCCATTTTTATCGATGTCACTCTTGGACGAGCTTCTAAACCCCTGATTTTTATTTCGATGTCAAGATATCTTAGCAAGTATATTTCATCCAAATCTAAGTTTCCGGAGATCACCGAGATAAATTGGTTTAATTTTCTATTTTTACCGATGTCACTCATGGACGAGCTTGTAAACCAATTTATATTTTGATGTCACGATCTTAATAAGTATAATTTATCGTCCAAATCTATTACGGGGAATATCTCCACCAAGATAAATTGATTGATGGTAATTTTACATTTTTACCGATGTCACTCTTGAACAAGCTTGTAAACCAATTTTTATTTCGATGTCACGATCTTAGCAAGAATTTTTCGTCCAAATCTAAGTTTCCGGGGAGTATTGCACCGAGACAAATTGATTAATGTTATTTTTCCATTTTTACCGATGTCACTCATGGACGAGCTTGTAAACCAATTTATATTTCGATGTCACGATCTATGGTAATTTTCAATTTTTACCGATGTCACTCTTGGACGAGCTTCTAAACCAATTTTTATTTATTTCGATGTCACGATCTTAGCAAGAATTTTTCGTCCAAATCTAAGTTTCCAGGGAGTATTCCACCAAGACAAATTTCTTAATGCTAATTTTCCATTTTTTCCGATGTCACTCATGGACGAGCTTGTAAACCAATTTATATTTCGATGTCACGATCTATGGTAATTTCAATTTTTACTGATGTCACTCTTGGACGAGCTTCTAAACCAATTTTTATTTATTTCGATGTCACGATCTTAGCAAGAATTTTTCGTCCAAATCTAAGTTTCCGGGGAGTATTTCCATCGAGACAAATTGCTTAATGCTAATTTTCCATTTTTACCAATGTCACTCTTGGACGAGCTTGTAAACCAATTTATATTTCTTACAAGTTAAATTCCTTGATGTTAATTTTCCACCCAATTTTTTTATTTTATATTGTAATATTTTTAGTGTTCATTAAGTGTTTTATATTATACTGTATTTATTTATTTTCCAAAGCTATACTTGTTCACTAGCCAAGTTATCATGCTTGTACGTGGCTAAGCTAGAGGTTGAATATTAAGGTAAAAACGTGTGTCACGGTATAAAACACGAGCAAGGGAGACTAGGAGAGTACTACTCGGATTTATCTCCGTCAAGTCTCTCTCTAAACTGAACCTAGGGTTTCAGTATCAAAAACTGAAAGTTTTAGTATCAAATCAGACAAAATGACTGCTCTGGTTGTAACCTCCTTCCGTTTTCTTCTTCTTGATGAAGACAAAGAGATCGTTGGTTATTTTGGTTGTAAGGTTGTTCCTTGTTTTGGAGATGAAGAGGAGGATGATTATGATGTTGTTGACGATGAAGAAGAGGAGGACGGAGAAGAGGATGATGAGTATGATTCTGAGGATGATGATGATGATGATTTAGATGATCCAGAACACTTCTTTTGGTTTGGGCCAGCTGATGCGTGTCGTAAGTGCAACAAATTAATCAAGATATTTCCCACTAATTAACTGGTAATATAGCGGTAGTAAGAGATCATTCCCACAGAGAGCTGTGTAATTGAGAGGTTATTTGATCAGCAAAATAAAGTAAAAGACAAGGGGATTGGTTTAAAGTAAAATGAAAAGAATAACAAATAAAAGAAAGATGATTAAGGAATCATTCGCCGTAACTGGAAAGAAACTTAATAAAAGTACTTGTTTATTTCTTGTAGAATTTCCTTTGTCACCAACCGTAGAATAGCAATAAGCTCTGCTATCCCCGAAATTCCTGTTGTCACTGGATACGGAAGCGCTCGACTACCAGATTCTATCCATCTGAGCAACCATGAATAAGCTCTCAAGGTGTAACCCATCGAATGCATTACGTTTTGTGAATTAGGTTGATCCTAGCATCAGACGCATAAGCTCGGTCTGCTTACTAGTGTCATCTCTATACACAATTGCTTAACAGAATCCCTCTGTCAGCTTTTGCGATGTACTACTTGTGTATGGAATTGAGTGACTATTACACGTATCACCAACCCCAATACTAGTAGGAGAATTATCATTAGGTTAATTCAAATGGCCAGTTGAACAACCCAGTGATAATCTTAGGCACTAAAAATAATAGAGACAATCGACAAGAAAAATCAACTTAAAATAAACTTGTAAAAAGAATTAAAGTTTCATAAACCAGGACTTTGAAATCATCCGTAATCAGTAGAATTTAGCTACACATGGATTTACTAAAACCCATAAAAATATATCGAAAAAGAATTAGAAGAAGAAAACTTGGTTTCCCCCTAAAGGGGTAAACCCTAGATATGAAATAAAACCTTTTCTCTCTCTTTTACTAGTAAGGCCACATGTGCGATGCACATGCTTGAATTGGATTCTTTTAACAACACCAAATTTGATAATAATGGAAAAAAAAATCTTAAAATAAAATTTAATATCCTTGTTTGTACTCATTACGTAGATAATTTAAAGAGATTTCCAAATATATTAATTTTGCAAAAATCCGATGTGTATTTTTAAAGATATCTAAGTTTTAATTTTTTTTGATCTATTTTTAAAACAATGGCATTCCTGTAAATATACAAATATTAACTAAAAGCTTAGTTAATGGGGGTATTATTGTCATGTGAAAAGGCTTCACCAAAATAAGGCTTGACCAAACAATTACCTCTTTTCTTTATATTAGTATAAGATTTTCTGTTTCTCTCTCCCAAAAGTTGAATGTAAAGTATGGCTAAAGTATGGCTAAACAAGGCTATTTATAGGCCTTCACCAACCCTAGTCACGTGAATTCCTCATTAGATAAGGATCCATAGTCGGCTGATGGAGTTTCACAGGTTTTAGAAAACATGTCTTTGTTGATTTCCACATTACGGGGACCATTCTAACAGAATAAACCTGTTTGTTAATTGGCTGGAGTTCGTTGGGACCCAAATAAAAGAGTATGCTTTCTTTCATGATTGACTGCGCACCTAACTTTCTGTACGTTGATGTAGCAAATCCCCATTCTTTCCCTTCTACGCGTGAGACAAATTCTAAAACAGATAACTTTCTATCGGTTCTTCTCAACCCCTTCCAAGCTTTATCCCAACTGAATTCTCGGCCAAGTTTTAGAATATACAATCATATCAATATCGTCATTGCCACAGATGCCTATGAATGGCAGCAACACCACTGTCGAGCTCGTACCCAAGTCTCATAACAGACTTGATAAACCGATAATACCCATTCGAACTCAGACTCACTCTAAACCAAATCATCACTGCCTACCCCATGTGATCATGGTAACTCCCTATCCTCGACTTCCATGACTACAGCTCCATCTCGTTCACGGCCATAGAACTGTGATCATTAGCAACCCTACTCGTCTTCTCCGTTCACAACCAACATCACGGTCAACAACAGTGGCAGCTACCTTGAACTCTCGGCATAAAACAGTCCCATGTCAGATCCTTCTTCCCTGAGTTCTAGCTTGAGCTCGTTCCCTGTAACCATGGCATAACCGATAGAATATCACTACCAAGCTCATATCTTCAACCCACTGCCATCATTCTCAGCAGCTACCACTCATTTTCCGTATCTACTTTTCTCCGCCAACTTCATGGATACACTCGAGCAGCATGGTTCTGAGCTCCATCGTGAATAGCTCCATCATCTCTACCAACAGCTCCCTGAACTTCGAGCCCTTCTTATCTTCACGCCCATGCAGATTCATCAATCGAACACAGCAGCATCATCGTCCAAAGGCTAGCATCGACAGCACCAACGTGATCATCACGAGCTTCTCTTTGTTCACCATCACTTCCAAGCTCAGTCCTCATCTATTCTTCATCTTGTAATGATGGCAGCAACCACCAGTTTATCATCGCGACTGCTGATAATGGCAGCAACAACTACAGCTTGTTCTCGGGATAAACTCTTAATCAGAGCGTAACCCAAGTCTTATCTTCACTGAATCTTCATCGTGATAGAAAGAAAACACCCTTCCACACCGTTTACCAATTACCGATCATCATTGTCATCAATCACCGGTAACAATGGTTCCCGGAAACCAAACCTCCGTCGGATTCTTCTGGTGAAATATGAAGATGAAGGTGCCCATAGTAAAATGGTTGGTGCCCTTTAGTACTATTTGAATTCTAACTTCCCCTCAGTAAATGACATAGCTGCACATGTAGCAGTTCCTTTGAAATAGTCCACCCCTTAACGAGAATGAATGCCCCTTAACATACGGTGGGGGTGCCAATAACACTTGACCATTAAAATGACCATTTTGCCCTTGTAGTCTTCTAAGTTCTTCTTTTGCCCATAACTTCTTCATACGAGCTTAGAATGACTTCGTTCTTTCGCCATTGCCTTCGTCTTCTCGTCCTCTACATAATGATAACTAGAAATCCTCCATTTGAACGAGTTCCACTGGGTCTTTGGCCCTTCTTCACTTGTGACTTCACTTTTTAGCTATTTTCACTTCTTTTAGGATGATTCACCTGATGAAAGACAAATACAAGAAAACAAACGTAATACACAATAATTTGCAAGAAAACCCACAAATACTAGCATGGAATTAATACCAAATATATGTGAAATATGCACTTATCAAATTCCCCCACACTTGCCTTTTGCTAGTCCTCGAGCAAACTAAACTAAACAAATACAACAACTCCCTGTCGTTGAGGATACGGTTGCACTTAGCATGTGCAACAGGCCTTTAAACCCCTAGGTGTCCCTAGTGGACGAGTTATAGTCTCGTGAGGGCTTACGAGAGATATACCCACAAAACCTACTCCAACTTCAAAGCGTTCCAGCATCCCAAGCATCCAAAGAGCTATGAAGACATAGAGTTTCTGCATGCTAGTAATAAGAAGTTAGAAATACCAAAGAACATATTCTCATTCTTAAATGTTGAGTGAGAAATAACCACACCATAATGAGAGAACGCGTGTTTGAGAGCGATCAATAAGCATTTCGCCTCGACTTCAGCCTCACTTAAAGGATTTTATGATAATTGCACTCAATAAGACTGCTTTTTTATAGGTCTCACATGTGTGTAGGTAGGAATGAAGAGAGAATCCTACACACGTTGAATGGTATGAAAGGAAACCTTCCGAATTATTTCTGGAGACCCCACAAGATCGTGGAAATAAAAGATATTTTCTGATGATCTCTAAGAAAGGAAATCAACCACTATTGCGAGGATGGGAGTACTTACCACCTTCACATCCGATTGCAATGATGAAAGCACCACTCTCACAGCATCCAATAGATCGTCTTCTTTCTTCTTGGTCTTCGTCTTCGGTCTTCAACTATTGATGATAAAATCTTGAATCTTCAATTTGTAACTCTTCCTCTATTTCCTTGTGAAACTTCAATATATTTTCTTGATGATAAAATCTTGAACTAGAACTTCGACAATTTGTAACTCTTTTCCTCTATTTCCTTGTTGCTTGAAACTTCTTTATATATTTTTCTTCCTTATGGCCTTATTGAACAAATAACAACCTAAATGCAAATCTTTTTATTTTTTTTTTTTTTTTTTTTTTTTTTTTTTTTTTTTTTTTTTTTTTTTTTTTTTTTTTTTTTTTTTTTTTTTTTTGTAACAAAAAGATTGCAACTACAAAATTAATAACGGATTAAAATAACATGGCCATGAAAGAAGTACTTTACCACTTTGATCTTCACAACTTGTAATGTCTTTGTATCCTAAACTTCAATAACTCTCATCTTTTGATTTTCTTCGCTCTTGTACGTAGTCTTCATACTTAGATATAGAATTCCGCTCTTTATTTGTAAGTCTTCAACATATATATATAAATCTGCTCATTGTTTGTTGCTTTACTTGGATATGAAATCTGCTCTTTTCTTGTATTGTTGCTTAAACCTCAAACGTCTTCAACTTTCCTTGTATATTTTGATGTCGCTCCGCTTGTTGATGATGATGGTGTTTCTATGGATCTGTTGTTGGCGAGAGAGAGAGTGGTGCTAACTGCAAATCAAACTACAAGAAGGTGGTTTTCATCTATAGACGTCACCCTAATGATTGACAAAATTAGCACTCAAGAGATCAAAGAGTAGTGCTTCTATTTGTGGGAGGTTGGGTAGCTCACCATTCTACCCGGAATTAACGTACGGTGACACACACTCAAAAGAAAGCTTTTTAGTCAGCTACTAAGAAAATTTGGTTTGGTGCCTCTGTTGATTTGAAAATAGGTAGTCTCCACTAATGATTGATCAGCAACTCTAATAATTCATTTCTCCCTGCTCCTCATTTGCATCACCGACATGATTAAATCCATTATTTAACACTCTAACAAGCAAGAAATCCGGACGTAGTTCTCTAACACTTCCAAGTTCAGTTATGTCGGTCAGAATTCTCTAGAAGTATGCTAGTGACTCTAAAATCTCTACAAGTTCGAGGTTTTATTCAAATATATATAAAGAATTTGAAAATTTTGACTCAAAAAGGCTAAAAAATATATATGCAAAATATCCAAACACTCCCCCACACTTAAACTTTACATTGTCCTCAATGTAATTGACTCGTCCTAAGTAAAGTCAAGGTGGGAAATCCTAATATGATATGCAAAATAAGAAAACTAAAAACAAAAAGGATATAAAATACAAAAGCTATGGGTTGCCTCCCATTCATCGCTTAGTTTAACGTCCTCAGCCTGACCCTCTGGTTATCGTCTGTAAACCAACAATCTGAAAATCTGGTAGTCTGCCCAGAAAACAATATGCAATTCTAGTAACAACTTCACAAAAACATTAGTATAAGATATAAATAATGAAGCTATCACTTTATTGAAGTTTCCCCCACACTTAGTCATTTCTACACTCGAAAGTGGATAGAGAACATAGAAGTCGGGAACTTCAAAAGGTTCTTCAGCTTGATGAACCTGCACAATTCTAGAATCAAACACATCAAGTGGTGGATACTTAGAATCAAAATAATCCATTAAAACTTTGGAAGCACATAACTCCAATCCTAAGTGAGGTATTTTCCTAAAAGCTGGGTTAACAACTCTTTGAGAAGCTACTTCAATTGGATGGAAAGGATCAATAGATATAGAATTATATAAAGGATTAGACAAACCTTGTTCGAGATCCTCATCTTTTGTCTCTAGTGAATTATTTACCTCAAGTATATCGTGGTCCTCTATCGAACTTTTAATTTTTGCTTCAACCGAAATCTCAACATCATTATAATCCTTGACAAGCTCAATTGGGTCTTCCACGACTTTAATCAATTTGGTTTCATTCTCAATCTCTATCTCTTCAACAATCTCATCATCGGAATCGGAATCTTCCTCCAAGAAGTCTAGTTCATTGGTGCAAATCCTAGGGTCTTCCATATGAGTCTCCGATGGAGGAATAATTGGGTTTACTTCTTGCAAATCAACCGGCCTAAAAACATTGTAATCTGGATAATTTTCATAGCGTTGATATGCATTTGAGTATGTTACACTGTTGATAACAATGGTTCGGTTATTCCAAGGCTCCTCCTTTTGAATAGGCAAATGATCATTATTACGATCCAGAGCTGGAATAACTTTATCACTATTATAAGGAATTTCCAAAGGTTGCTCATCTTCTAAATATTCTTTGTCGTCCATAGGAATTTCGGAATTGTTTTGGTTTTGAGGCCATACTTCTTCCTCATCCCTATTTTCACTGAGTTGAGCAATTTGTTTGTATAATTTCTCTGAATTCCTTTGAATTTCTCGATGTGATTCCTCCCAATCATAGGGTTGCTGATTTTGAAGTGATTCTTGCATCTGCTGTTGAAGCTCCCCCATCATGGTACACATCCGTTCTGCAAAACTAGAGAATTTTTGATCAAAAGTATAACTATCCTCCCATCCTTGTGGTTGCTCGCTTACATACCCGTCATAAGTTTGTTGATATGCATGAGAGTACCCGTAAGGTTCCGTAGGATATGGATCATAGCCAAATGATTGGTTTTGATTATATCCTTGATATGGTTGGTAATTATCATAAGACTGAGATTGAAAACCATATTGATTACCACTATTGTATGTTTGATCTTGTGCTCCGTACATGTTATTTCCGTAAGGAAACATGACGACTCACAAGAAATAGAAAATCAAAACAAAAATCTAAAAACAAAAGTAAAAACAAGCTAAACAAATAACAAATCAATTAGCAACCGCTCCCCGGCAGCGGCGCCAAAGTTTGATGCGTGTCGTAAGTGCAAAAAATTAATCAAGATATTTCCCACTAATTAACTGGTAATATAGCGGTAGTAAGAGATCGTTCCCACAGAGATCTGTGTAATTGAGAGGTTATTTGATCAGCAAAATAAAGTAAAAGACAAGGGGATTGGTTTAAAGTAAAATGAAAATAATAACAAATAAAAGAAAGATGATTAAGGAATCATTCGCCGTCACTGGAAAGAAACTTAATAAAAGTACTTGTTTATTTCTTGTAGAATTTCCTTTGTCACCAACCGTAGAATAGCAATAAGCTCTGCTATCCCGGAATTCTGTTGTCACCTTTGGATACGGAAGCGATCGACTACCAGATTCTATCCATCTGAGCCACCATGAATAAGCTCTCAAGGTGTAACCCATCGAATGCATTACGTTTTGTGAATTAGGTTGATCCTAGCATCAGACGCATAAGCTCAGTCTGCTTACTAGTGTCATCTCTATACACAATTGCTTAACAGAATCCCTCTGTCAGCTTTTGCGATGTACTACTTGTGTATGGAATTGAGTGACTATTACACGTATCACCAACCCCAATACTAGTAGGAGAATTATCATTAGGTTAATTCAAATGGCCAGTTGAACAACCCAGTAATAATCTTAGGCACTAAAAATAATAGAGACAATCGACAAGAAAAATCAACTTAAAATAAACTTGTAAAAAGAATTAAAGTTTCATAAACCAGGACTTTGAAATCATCCGTAATCAGTAGAATTTAGCTACACATGGATTTACTAAAACCCATAAAAATATATCGAAAAAGAATTAGAAGAAGAAAACTTGGTTTCCCCTAAAGGGGTAAACCCTAGATATGAAATAAAACCTTTTCTCTCTCTTTTATTTTCTGTTTCTCTCTCCCAAAAGTTGAATGTAAAGTATGGCTAAACAAGGCTATTTATAGGCCTTCACCAACCCTAGTCACGTGAATTCCTCATTAGATAAGGATCCATAGTCGGCTGATGGAGTTTCACAGGTTTTAGAAAACATGTGCTGCTGATTCCCTGTTACAGGGACCATTCTAACAGAATAAACATGTTTGTTGATTGGATGGAGTTCGTTGGGACCCAAATAAAAGATTATGCTTTCTTTCATGATTGACTGCGCACCTAACTTTCTGTACGTTGATGTAGCAAATCCCCATTCTTTCCCTTCTACGCGTGAGACAAATTCTAAAACAGATAACTTTCTATCGGTTCTTCTCAACCCCTTCCAAGCTTTATCCCAACTGAATTCTCGGCCAAGTTTTAGAATATACAATCATATCAATATCGTCATTGCCACATATGCCTATGAATGGAAGCAACACCACTGTCGAGCTCGTACCCAAGTCTCATAACAGACTCGATAAACCGATAATACCCATTCGAACTCAGACTCACTCTAAACCAAATCATCACTGCCTACCCCATGTGATCATGGTAACTCCCTATCCTCGACTTCCATGACTACAGCTCCATCTCGTTCACGGTCATAGAACTATGATCATTAGCAACCCTACTCGTCTTCTCCGTTCACAACCAACATCACGGTCAACAACAGTGGCAACTACCTTGAACTCTCGGCATAAAACAGTCCCATGTCAGATCCTTCTTCCCTGAGTTCTAGCTTGAGCTCGTTCCCTGTAACCATGGCATAACCGATAGAATATCACTACCAAGCTCATATCTTCAACCCACTTCCATCATTCTCAACAGCTACCACTCATTTTCCGTATCTACTTTTCTCCTCCAACTTCATGGATACACTCGAGCAGCATGGTTCTGAGCTCCATCGTGAATAGCTCCATCATCTCTACCAAAAGCTCCCTGAACTTCGAGCCCTTCTTATCTTCACTGCCAACAGATTCATCAATCGAACACAGCAGCATCATCGTCCAAAGGCTAGCATCGACAGCACCAACGTGATCATCACGAGCTTCTCTTTGTTCACCATCACTTCCAAGCTTAGTCCTCATCTATTCTTCATCTTGTAATGATGGCAGCAACCACCAGTTTATCATCGCGACTGCTGATAATGGCAGCAGCAACTACAGCTTGTTCTCGGGATAAACTCTTAATCAGAGCGTAACCCAAGTCTTATCTTCACTGAATCTTCATCGTGACAGAAAGAAAACACCCTTCCACACCATTTACCAATTACCGATCATCACTGTCATCAATCACCGGTAACAATGGTTCCCTGAAACCAAACCTCCGTCGGATTCTTCTGGTGAAATATGAAGATGAAGGTGCCCATAGTAAAATGGTTGGTGCCCTTTAGTACTATTTGAATTCTAACTTCCCCTCAGTAAATGACATAACTGCCTGTAGCAGTTCCTTTGAAATAGTCCACCCCTTAACAGAATGACTGCCCCTTAACATACAGTGGGGGTGCCAATAACACTTGACCATTAAAATGACCATTTTGCCCTTGTAGTCTTCTAAGTTCTTCTTTTGCCCATAACTTCTTCATACGAGCTTAGAATGACTTCGTTCTTTCGCCATTGCCTTCGTCTTCTCGTCCTCTACACAATGATAACTAGAAATCCTCCATTTGAACGAGTTCCACTGGGTCTTTGGCCCTTCTTCACTTGTGACTTCACTTTTTTAGTTATTTTCACTTCTTTTAGGATGATTCACCTGATGAAAGACAAATACAAGAAAACAAGCGTAATACACAATAATTTGCAAGAAAACCCACAAATACTAGCATGGAATTAATACCAAATATGTGTGAAATATGCACTTATCACCAGCATCTGGGGATGAAGATGAAGACGATGATGTTGATGATGATGATGATGATTGGCCATACAAAGATGTGGTTACGATTGTCGGCAATGACAATGAAGAAGAAGAAGGGGATTCTAACTGATCTAGTCCTCTGTTTTCATGGTTCTGCTATGCAAGAATGGTATTCAATCACATCTTGATCCATCATCTTTTGTTTAGTTATATATATATATATATATATATGTCTTTTTTTTTGTGTGTGTTATTCGTGTATCTTATGTTTTTTTTTCTTGGATGTTTAATTAGTCTGTTTGTAAAGCTTCTTGGAAGTATACTTTTTGTGAATGTTTAATATTTACGGATGCAATATTTTGTTTAGATTCCAAGTGCATATGTTGTTTAATTTCTGTCCATTGTTCATCTGTTGGAGTATCAATCTTTTGACAAAACAGAATGATTTAGTAACGTGTTTAAGGGGGCTTGGCTTAGAGATTTGGAACTGAAGAGTTAGGGTTAACCATGATTTTGTTGTGGCTTTGTTGTTAAAGTGATAGGATCATGAATATGATAGGGACTGTATATTGAGTCTTGTATCAGAGTTGAAAAATATAGCCAAATTTTTCATAAATTGCAATGCCAAATCTGACAAACTTAACCAAAAAAAAAATCCGAATTGAGAGCACAATTGAACAGTATGCCTTTGACTGCCACATAATTTTGCTTACACATGAATAGAATTAGCATACTAAAAATAATGTAAAAAACTTGAATTTAGTCAATGCCGAGTGCTCAGCCATAAATTTGCTCGTCTTGGTGGCTTCCCATGTTCTTATTCATTAAAATCATTATCCAAATGTTCACCATAGCTTTTCTCAAATGCCTCCCAAGAAGCAAAACCCTTAGGAGGAGGATCATTTTCAACATGGATCATTTTCTTAATATGAACCAATTCCCATTCTTCATCGACAAAATCTTCTAGTATATCACCAATGCTTTCCACAAAGTCATCCCATGAAGCAAATCCCTTCGGAGGAGGAGGATCATTATTAATAAGACCATTGGCAGGAACAACACATTTCTCATTAGAACTCATCCTCTCAATTCCTTATTTCTTTTACTTATGAACGAGGTATCTAATTTCTTATTTCTAGGATCCAAATCTAGCTAAATATAGTGTTTTTTTTCCCTATACATATCTAGTATGCAAATCTAAATATAGTGGGTGGGTTATGTTTACCATGTATAACAAACGAAAATCAAGGTGATATATGGAAAGTGCGATTTTGCGGATTTTGCGAGACCGAGCAGAAAAATATTGCATTTAGGATTGTAGGATTAGACTACTGATTGTCAGTTCTAATTAGACGCCTATAATCTTGCCGTAACCCTAAAGATATCTCTAAATATCCTGACACGTTAAGCATTCATGTCAATGAGATAGATAGTACACTTGTTAAAATTAAAATTTTATATTCCTTATTTAACAAAATACTCCTTCCTTATTGAATTTCAGACTCAACTTTTCCTACTACATTATTACTACAATCATAATTGATTTTTTGCAAAATTCATAGACACCAGCACTTGTTGATCATGCATGGTTTACCAGGGTTTACGCGTTTTTCATAGAGCCAGCACCTGCCGACAGGCATTATGTGACGCTGGTGTATTGCAATATCTTGAATTGCAGCATGGTTTGGATCATGTCTCATGCCATATCTCAAGTCCCTGACCAACAATTAAAAAAAAAAATGGTCAAACATAATAGGTCAAACAAAATAGGTCAATAAGCAAAACAAAATCAGCACACTTGTGTATATTTATTGAATGGTACAATTTATTATTATGGTGATTATGAAGTATGAACATATCTATGTTTTAGATTTTAGGTTTATTTTTATGTTGCTGTGAATTGTACCCTGATTTGAGAATCTTTTGGTGATTATGAACATCTCAATTGCATGCTTTATGAACATCTCAGATTGTAGATTCAGACTGTAGGTGATTTAAGATTATGAACATCTTTTGGTGATTATGAACATCTCAGATTGTAAATTCAGACTAGGTGTGTATATGCCTGAAAATCAGGTCCCTGAGTCCTGACCAACAACTAATTAATCAACTAATGTCAAACAAATCAGGTCAAACATAGGTCAAGCAAATCAGGTCCCTGAAAGCTTTAATCCAACACGTACCCTAGTGGAATCTATCCTTACCCACTATGTCATAATGACGTGATAAACCTAGGTAAAATGGCATTTTGGTTAATTAAAATATCTTTAACAACTAGTTGAGAAAAAAAATAAATTATTTCCTTCTCTTACTTGCATGCGCGGGAGAAAGACTGGAAGAGGTGAAATGGAGAAACCCTAGGTAAGGAAATAGACAAAAATTTTCTTTCCTTCTCTATCAGATTAAATGCAAACTTGTTTAATTTCAAGAATGGGGGATGTTTTTCTTAATTTGAAATTACTATCGTTAGGGTTTCAGGTATATACATTTCCTAAAACTAAAATCGTTTTCTACTATATTCTATAAACCTAGGGTTCTGTCAATTTTAAGATTTTTTTATGATTTGGCTGTGATTATATATCTTACCTGTGATGGAAATTGTGGAAGCACATCGATATTGTTAGGGTTTCTTTTGTTTTGTTCAGGTCTTTCATTTTTTTATGATCATAAACCAATTTAGAGAGAGTTCATCTAGAGCATTCTCTGATGAATTCTAATAATAAGATTGTAATTTTGGGTTTGGGTTCACATGGATGATCACGTTTCCTTATGATTTCCTTATTGAATTTTTTTAGACAGTATTAATTTTGTGACGGAAATTGTGGAATTTGGTTTAGGTTGAGTTAAATTTTGTTACTAGTGGTTTTTTTTATGGATTTAGGAATTAGCTTCCGTTGCTGTAAGGAGTAAAAGTTGCATTGTAGATTAAGCCGGCGTTGTTATAGAGCCGGAAAGGAGAATCTGTTGTTGTATTCTCTCGATTTTGTTTTTCTTCACTTTGCAACGGTGTTCTATCATGCTAAGCAACTAGTTTAACAGGGAAGAAGACGTATTTGAAACTCGATGTTCAACCAGCAACGCACGTGCAATCCACTTGTATCCTATTAGAGAACCTACTCATTCCCTACCTCCACATACAACAAATGGCATCGTTTGACTCCGCAGAAGATTTGGCAATCACCAAAGCATGGGCAGCCGAAAGTCGAGTTCTAGATCGTTGTTCGACCGAGACCTATTGGGCGAAGATACATAACAAATTTAGCCAAGATTATGGGAACCCGAAAAGAAGAAGTGTTCAACAAATCAAGGATAGGCACAACATCATCCTAGATGCGGTAGCTGGGTTTTTTAAAATCAAACACCGGATATCGCACGCAAGCCACCATAGCTTGTCCCCTCTACAACTTGTACGTATCTTTATGGTTTATTCGGCACAATACTTTTTCAACTTATATGTAACCAAATAAGTTTGTGTGTTGTTTTTGTAGCACGAAGCCGTGAAAGCGCGCTACTTAGAGGAAAAGGGGGAAGCATTCACATTTGATGAAATCGTTTACTTCATAGTATTCATATTTTCGGAGTACCACCAGCTGCGGAGTATCACCAAAACTCAATGGTGGGTGAATCGGACTTCATACTCTTATTTGGCATTGCAATCGTTTACTTCACTGCATTGCAGTTTGTGTAATCATCGTGTGGAATCCAGTAATCACCTATTCTTTGAATGTGGTTATGCTAGATCTATTTGGTTGGTTTTAAATATTAATATTACCTTTGGTGCAGGAATTACTAGACATGAGATTAATAAATTGCTAACGGTTTCAGTTTGGACATTTTTTTAAGCATCAGTTTGGATTATTTGATGTTCAAAGATTTTTCTGAACATAACTCCAAATAGGACAATGTCAATAGATGGCATTAATGAATTTGTGTCTCCTGGAACTAATCTTGTTTCTTCTACATTTTGATGCTTCTTTAAGTCAGATTCATTACAAGGTGGAATAGGGCTAATAGTGAGGAATTGTGCAGGTAGCTGCTTTCGGGTGCAAGGACAATGCTTCAATGGAGGAATGAAGATAGGAGTTGAAGCTGAGGAGCTGGAATGTAAGGCTATCTTTGTGGCATTTGTTACTTCGGCACCCTCTAAGAACTTTAATTATGTTATCTATGAATCAGATTGTGAGACTTTAATGAAATCCATCAATGATCAAACCTATTATGTTAATTGGGTGAATCAAGCTTTGGTTTTAGATATTAATTCTAATTGGACAGAACACACAATTAGAGTAATGTGTTTTAATTCACTTAATTCTAATTGGGGCCATAGCTTCTTCTAGTTCTTACGATTTTATTTTTCAACTGTACCAACACGTACTCCACTTTTTACAAAGTTAGTTTTTTACTTTAGTACCGTTATAACAACTGCAGCAACACGTACTCCGCTTTTTAGCTATCATTTTGATTTATTTTCTGAATTCGGGTACGAACAAAAAAAATATTTTGGATGGAATGAATATTAGTCGCATTGCACTCCGGTCTTTTAGAGCCGTCAAAGCAGAAAATTATGCAGCGGGATAACAAGATTTGACTGAGAAAATTCTTAACATAGAACGTGCAGCATGCAAATTGAAGGATCTTTACCTTCCTGTTTTACCAAATTATTTACGATATACACTTAAATATTTTGCCAAATTATTTATTAGGAAAAATATTTCCAAATTTCCATTTACCCTGTGTGTTCATGTCTCTCGTCTTAAATCATTTCATGTACTCTTAAATCTTCTAACCTCCCCCTAGAAAACGAAACAAGTGGTTTACTTTGATCATCTGATTCATCTCTGGATAAACCATATATTCCCCTGTCAGTTTTGCTTTGCGGAATAATCGGATCGACCGTGTAAGTAATTCTTTTCAGTACTGCTTTGTTAACTGAGATTGTAACTCTAATGGTCATAGTAGGGTAAATATTGTCTTCGCATGCAACTATATGTAGGTAGCTAACCTCTGATTATTTGTATGATTCATATATGATAACTGAACTCACATTGTGATTTGTGATTACTCTTTGTGTACGTATTACTCTTTGCAATGATATTTCGTAGTTTTATTCGGACCACAATAGCATTTTCACAAGATGTTCACAAGTTTTTTCTCCGTCCATGTATCTGAGAATTCATAATGGATCCTAGAGTAATGGATAAATCTTGGATGTATACCGATAGAACCAAACCGCGTTATCAAGACGGAGTCGATGCATTTATAAAGTTTGCTACGCATACATACCAACAGGATATTGCGAATGGGAAACGGAAACCATACGACAAGGGCAAAGTTAAGTTGCTATGTCCATGTGTGAAATGTCTCAACCTCTACGAGCACAAGGCAAGTAAAGTTAAGTATCATTTATATTCTTCTGGATTCATTCAAAATCATGATGTATGGACTAAGCACGGAGAAGGAGATGAGTCATCAAGGTGGACACTTCTGGATGGTAATGGCAGCGACGGTCCGCACTCTGATGAACCAACACATGCTGCAGAGACTATAGAAATGGTTAGTACTTTATTAGGAGACAATGTTTTAAAGGATTCTGAGAAGATGCAACGGATACTCGAAGATGCTGGGAAACCCCTATACGAAGGATGTCCGATTTTACAAAGATATCTAGCAATGTGTGAACTGTTTAACCTGAAGAGCAAGCACGGAGCTTCCGACAAGTTATTTAATGAACTTCTACCGCTGTTAAAATCCATGCTCCCTCCAGGAAATGAGATGATGAAAAGTACATATGAAGCTAAGAAGGTGATGAGAGATTTGGGTTCAGGTTACGAAAAGATACATGTATGCATCAATGATTGCATTCTCTATAGGAAGGATTACAAGGATCACATCAAGTGTCCCACCTATGGGGAATCAAGATGGAAAGTTGACGACACCACCCACGAGGTTTATGAAAAAATTCTGGCAAAAGTCTTGTGGTATTTCCCAATTATCCCAAGACTGAAACGGTTGTTTCAATCAAAGAGAATTGTCGAATATTTATTATGGCATGACACCAGAAAGAAAGAAGAGGGTGTTTTACGGCATCCGGCGGACTCACCAGCATGGAAAAATATAGATGAAAGATATCCCGTAATTCGTGATGATCCTCAAAATCTGCGGCTAGGCATTTCAGTTGACGGGGTTGACGTAAACAAAGGCATGCAAAAACAAAGAGTGTGTGGCCAATTCGACAAAGTGATTTACAACCTTCCGCCAGAGTTGTGTATGAAGAGAAAGTTCACCATGTTGTCATTAATTATCGATGGGGGGCCTTGTAAGGACATTGATGTTATGTTACAACCGTTTGTCGAGGATCTCAAGGAATTGTTTGAGGGAGTCAAATGTTTTGATGCGCTGAAACAGGAGATGTTTACTCTACGTGCGGTTGTTTTATGGACAATAAATGATTACCCTGCTCTCGGTACACTATGTGGCTGCCCCTACCAGGGACGAGACGCCTGTAAGGTGTGTGGGAGAAATACTTACCATGTCAGGCTAAAACATTGTAGAAAAGAGGTTTATACCGGGCATAGAAGATACCTACCATACGATCATCCATTCAGACGTCAGAAGGGTTTCAACGGAAAAGATGAAACTGAAAAGGATCCAGAACTTATGACCCCGTCACAAATATACAATGAGGTAAAGTCTATAAAGAATAAATGGGGAAAGGGACGGAAGAACATTATGGTGGAATTCGTGCAGGATAACCCTGGAAGAGGTGGAAAGATAAAGAGAATCGAAAATACCATCGACCCAAAAAAGGGGAAGGAGAAGGAGAAGGAGACCGAAAGGCGCTACCGGAAAAAGTTCAATATATGGTTTAGGCTCCTCCCCTACTGGCGGTATCATGTTGTCCACCATTACATAGATTTCATGCACGTCGAAAAGAATGTATGCGAGAGTATCGTTGGAACATTGTTGAACAATGAATTTAAGTCGAAAGACTACCTTGCTGCTCGAATGGACCTGAAGGAGATGGGTTTTAGAGACGAGTTGCAACCTCGGGAAAATGGCAAAGGGGGATATATACTAAAGGCAACATGTCACTCATTAAGCCCGGAGGAAAAGGACAAGTTCTGTGCAACATTATCCGAGATAAATGTTCCACAAGGGTATTGTTCAAACTTTTCAACCCTGGTGAATCGAAAAGATCGAAAGCTTATCGGACTAAAATCGCATGATTATCACATGCTAATGCAGCATTTTTTGCCCATTGCGATTAAATCAATTATGCCGCAGCCAACAAGATATGCTATTATCAGGTTTTGTTTCTTTTTCAGGGCAATATCTAGCAAAGAAATCAAGGTGGCAGAGCTAGAAAAATTGTAGTCGGATCTCGTTGTGACGTTGTGCTTGCTCGAGAAATACATTCCTCCATCCTTTTTTGACATCATGGTTCATTTAACTGTGCATCTCACCAGGGAAGTGCAAATTTGTGGTCCCGTATTCTTTCGATGGATGTATCCGTTTGAAAGGTGCATGAAGGTCATTAAAGGGCATGTGCGAAACATAAACAGACCTGGAGGAAGCATTGCTGAAGGGAACCTTGCGGAAGAGACAATTGAGGTTATTAGTGAGCACCAACAAAGCATGAATGATACGGTCGAATTCCACCGGACAAACTCAACACATCGACATTTGGCGAAGATTCTTATTCTTTCAGGGGAAAACCAATGTCAAATCCTAAGTTTCCTCATGTTGATAAGGATCTGTTTGATAAAGCGCATTTCTATGTATTGCGGAATTCGCCTGAAGTTGCTCCTTACGTTGAGTAAGTATAACTAGATCTAACCAAATAACCTCATTTTTTATTTAGTTTTTGATTTTGTGTCCGAATTTCTGTAAAGATAATAACATTAATCATTGCACTGTCCAGCCGACACCAGAATTTTTTGAAGGATACATATCTTGGTATGAGTGATAGACAGCTAGATCAAAAACATCATGAAGAGTTCGCCAAATGGTTACAAAAAGTGGTAAGAGTTTACAGAAAATGTCACTCTTGCTATGTAACTTTTGCGTTGAGACGGAGGCTAATCCTTATAATGTATTTCAGGTTGAGAGTGAGTGGGCAGACTCTAGGGAAAACTTCAATGAGGACTTAAGGTGGCTATCAATGCCACCGAATGCACAAGTAGAGACATACGAAGCATATCACATCAATGGATACCTGTTTCGCACAAAATCTCATGATGGTTCCGTTAACCATAATAACGGGGTTTACGTAGAGGCAACTGACACGCACATTAGACAAGCCGGGATTACCCTTAATCTGGCGGATTATTATGGTGTTTTACAAGAGATATGGGTGCTGACATATCATTCGTTGAAAGTGCCACTTTTCAGGTGTAAATGGGTTACCAAAGCAGGGGTCTCAAAAGACAAACTTGGCTACATTTTGGTTGAGCTTGATAAGTTGGGACTCCAGGATGATCCTTTCGTTGTAGCCTCCCAAGCTAAGCAGGTATTTTATGTGCCAGACCAGGAAAATAAAAAAAAAGTCTATTGTGTTAGGTGCACCTACCCAAATCTGGAAATATGCTGGTGATGAAGTCGACGAGGAATTCAGTACGGCAGTTATTTGTCGGAATGAGTATAAATTGCCAAAGGTAGATAAACTTGACCTGCAAAGGACATCCAGGGATGATTACTATCGAGACGACATTAAGGGTAGAACTGCAAGGAAAGCACCAGCACCAACATCAGTCCCTGCTTCTCAAACGACTGCATCTGAGCAACCATTTCCAAGGACTAAGCGACAAGCCAGGTGATAGAATGTAGTTGTTTGGATTTTTCTGTTAACTAGAGAATGAATGTATGGATTGTTGAAAAAAAATTGATTCTTAAATCATGGTGGGGTTTTGTATGCAGATGGGTTTTAGCAATGTTGGATGAGTTTGGATTTGGCTATCCGATTGTTGAATTAATATTCTGTCATGCTAGGATTAGTAGTAATAGTACTAGGCTTGCACATAGATTTTTTTTTTGGAATTGGGCCTAAAATAGTCTTTGAATTAATCTTACTCCAACAACATTTTATAAACTGGAGTAATACCCACCATCTTAAACAACATTTTATATACCCTATTGATTCATTAATTCAGTCATTCCTACCCATCTCTACTTAACAATCATTGGAAATTTAGAATCATTCACCAAGAACATTGCTTGTTTGTACATTTCTTGTATTCAATCCATTACTCTTTTGAAATCAAAAGAGCAAGAAAAACTGACACTTTATGTTCAAACCCTTCAAACATACATCCATCACAAGTTTAATACTCTTTGAAAATTCAAACAACTGGAAGAACACAACTAGTTTAATTACATCTAAAGAAGGACAAAGCAAACAGAATACCACTTCTAAACACCCGACAGGCTACCAGTGCCATTACAACTTTCTTTTTACAATCAAAATTCAAAGATGCACATTACTAATCTACCTGACATAAAAAGTTTACTGTATTCAATCCATTACTACTGAAATCAAAAGAGCAAGAAAAACTGACAAATTTCTTCAAACCCTTCGGACCTACATCCATCACAAGTTTAATACTAGTGAAAATTCAAACAACTAGAAGAACACAACTAGTTTAATTACATCTAAAGAAGGAAAAAGCAAACAGAATACTACTTCTAAACACCCGCAGGATACCAGTGCCATTACAACTTTCTTTTAACAACCAAAATTCAAAGCTGCAACATTACTAATATACCCGACATAAAAAGGTTAATCATAACCACTGCAACTCTCCCATTTGTTATATTTACAATGCACCTGCTGCAAACTGCACCCCAAAACACCTTATATTATAAGATCTTCATCAACACCATCTATCAAACAAAAAACAAAAAAAGAAACCCCATTCTCCATACACTTCTTCAGCAACATAAAGTACCATCAATATCCCCACAAGTTTTCACGAAGATGTACAAGAGAAATAGTAATCAAAATCACATTACTCTAGTTCTAAGGGATTTGACAGTACCTATAAGGCAATCACCAAGATTCGCCGTCTTTGTTCTTTCTTTGTAGTTTAACTCATCCTCTTCATAGTAGGCACCAGTACCATCATCATCGTCTGAAGATGTGTAGGGACCCTGGAGATCATCATCATCTGTTTCTTCTTCCTCATCTTCTTCTTCACTGCAAACCACCATCTCACCGGAAAACACAGGCTCTCCATTGAGGTCTAACCCAGGAATCTCCTCTCCGTCAGAATCCACGTTCAGGGGTTCTGACATGGTTCGAGCAAACTTACGAGGGTTTTTCTTCTTTTCGGCGAGATAGATCTTGTACATCACATCTTCAAACTCTTGCCTCTTCCTCTTCTTCCTCTCTGCTTCTTTTGCTCTCTCATTTCTCTTCATCGAATCATCACTGCTCTCCTCATCTTCTACTCCTTCATAGTTCTTTTCTTCATCTTCATTATCACTTTCAGTCGCACTACGAGTTTTCCCCCATGAACACTTCCACTCTCCTCATCGTTAAAGCTTCTCCCTGCGTCGGCGTGCATCTATGGCATCTAACTTTCTCATCCACAACTAAATTCCTCATCATTTTCAACCCTTAATCTTTGAAATTCTTCTCTCTCTTCTTGTTCTTTCTTCTTGGTGATCTCCAGATTCATAAAAGCGATCAAACTTTCCATCTCTAAGCTTGTTAAAGCCTCAATCGCATTCTTTGCATGTCGTATGGCAGGGGAATCGGCCATTTCACTATTCTTTAACCGCCTCTCTTTCTCTTTCTCTGATTTCTATTTTTGGTTTAATAATCTGTTTATCTCTCTATTATCTTTATAATGATGGTGGTAGTTTAGCCATAAATGGTCGTTTATGGCATTTGGTTAAGAGTCTTGTCGCTTGGCTGTTCATGCCACTCAATGCCATGCGCAATACCATCATTAATCTACTAAACCCTATTTTCAAAGTCTAATGTCAGACTATCAAAGAGTATCTTCAACCCTTTAGATACGTACCATCATTACTCTACTAAACCCTATTTTTAGTCACTGTTGGTAAACATAATGATGGTGTTATATCTTAATGTTAGTTTTCTGGTCTTTAATATGGAAATTTTGCGTATGCTAACATTATTAGAGTTTAAGCATTTAAAGCACTAAAATGTGGAGTCGTTGAACCAGTTTAGTTTTTCCAGAACACTAATTTTAAACATCTAAAGATTGGCAGCTTGGTGGATTGATTCGTTACCTAACTCCTTCGAGGTCATGCGTTCGAATATGGGCAATATATTTTTATTAATTTTTTCAAAACGAACTTTTTAGCCACGCTATAAAACCGGCGTGTCTATAGAACGCACACTATGGACACACATATAATAGCGTGTCCAAAAAAGGAACTTTTTGGCCACACTTTGAATTTGGCGTGTCTATAAAATGTTGAGTAGTTGAACCAGTTTAGTTTTTTCAAAACACTAATTTTAAACATCTAAAGATTGGCAGCTTGGTGGATTGATTCGTTACCTAACTCCTTCGAGGTCATGCGTTCGAATATGGACAATATCTTTTTATTAATTTTTTCAAAACGAACTTTTTAGCCACGCTATAAAACCGGCGTGTCTATAGAACGCACACTATGGACACACAAATACTAGCGTGACCAAAAAAGAACTTTTTGGCCACACTTTGAATTTGGCGTGTCTATAAAATGTCCACTATGGACACGCATACTGGCATGTCTATAAATCGTACACTATGGACACGCATATACTGGCGTGTCTATAAATCGTACATTATGGACACGCATATACTGGCGTGTCTATCAATCGTACACTATGGACACGCATATATTGGCGTGTCTATCAATCGTACACTATGGACACGCATATACTGGCGTGTCTAATGAACCAACTTTAAAACCACACCTTAAATGGCGTGACTAAGCATGTATTTAAAAAAAAAAGTTTTGCATAAAACCTCCAACTTGTAGAGATTTTAGAGTCACTAGCATACTTCTAGGTATGTTTACATAGAGAATTTTGAACGACATAATTGAAGTTGGAAGTGTTAGGGAACTAAATTCGGATTTCTTACTTGTTAGAGTGTTAAAAATGGATTTAATCATGCCGGTGATGCAAATTAGGAGCAGGGAGAAATGCATTATTAGAGTTGTTGATCAATCATTAGTGGAGACTACCCGTATTTTTATCATGTGAGGCACCGACCAAATATTCTTTGTAAGAGCTTTCTTTTGAGTGTGTGTCACCGTACGTTAATTCCGGGTAGAATGGTGAGCTACCCAACCTCCCACCAATAAAAGGACTACTCTTTGATCTCTTGAGTGCTAATTTTGTCAATCATGAGGGTGACGTCTATAGATGAAAGCCTCCTTCTTGTAGTTCGATTTGCAGTTAGCACCATTCTCTCCACAACAACGGGTCCATAGAAACACCATCATCATCAACAAGGAGCGACATCAAAATCTACAAGGAAAGTTGAAGACGTTCAAGGTTTACAAGCAACGGAACGAGAAAAAGAGCAAATTTCAAATTCAAGTAAAGCAACATACAATGAGCAGATTTTTACATATATGTTGAGGACTTACAATACAATGAGGTAATTCTATATCCAAGTATGAAGACTTATTTACGAGAGCAAAGAAAATCAAAAGGTGAGAGTTATTAAAATTTATGATATCGAGACGATAAAAGTTGTGAAGAATCAAGCGGTAAAATATTTCTCCCACGGCCACGGTTTGTTTTATTTTCACTTTGTTTTGTATTTTATTTCTTTTGTCTCCAAAAAAAAAAAAAAAAATGAGACAAGAGAAAAATTTATCATTGTTTTTATTTTATATTTAATAAGCCGTGGGGAAGGAAAATATATAAGGAAGTTTCAAGCGACAAGAATTTAAGGTAAAAAGGTTACAAATTGTCAAGGATCTACAAAGTTCAAGATTTTATCATCAATAGTTGAAGCCAAAGACGAAGACCAAGAAGATAAAGACGAGGAGCGGAAGACGTTTCTATTGGATGCCGTGAGAGTTGTGTTATCATCATTGCAATCGGATATGAATGTGAGTAAGTAATCTCATCCTCGATAATAGTGGTTGATTTCCTTTCTTAGAGATCGTCAGAAAAATGGTTTTTCAAAATGTTAAAAGATGTGGGTTTTTAAAATATTTCGGAAGTTGTCCTTCCCACCATTCAACGTGTTGCAGGATTTCTCTCTTCATTCCTACCTGCACACATGTGAGACCCATAAAAAAACCGTCTTTTTGAGTGCAATTTCATAAAATCCTTTTTGGTGAGGCAGAAGTCGAGGCGAAATGCTTATTGATCATTTCTCAAACACGCGTTCTCTCATTATGGTGTGGTTATTTCTCACTCAACATTTAAGAATGAGAATATGTTCTTTAGTATTTCTAACTTCTTATTACTAGCATGCAGAAACTCTATGTCCTCATAGCTCTTTGGATGCTTGGGATGTTGGAACGCTTTGAAGTTGTAAGTTTTAGTTTGATTTGCTCGAGGACTAGCAAAGTCTAAGTGTGGGGGAATTTGATAGGTGTAGAATACACCCTATTTACTATCTATTGTTTATGCTTTCTCTGCTATGTTTTCTTGTAAATTATGTATTTTACGCGTGTTTTTGAGTTATTAGGTACTCTGGAGTCGCATGGAGAAAATGAAGAAGAAATCACCCAATTTGAACGAAAAAGGAAAATATGCCATTTCACGGGCGAACACTATCTGGAGCCCAGTTAAGGTTAAGGGGCAACTCTCTTTTGAAGGCATGATTAAAGGCAGCCAGCTGTAGTTAAGGGGTTGTCATTCAGGGTATCCCTTATCATTTATCAGAGGGTGTAATTATCATTGGGTGTAAGTATCCGTCCAACCCTAAATTGAGAAATATCTCCTCTCAATCATTTGCAAACCTAAAACAGAAATTGAGAAAGAACGAAATAACAGCAGTGGCTACGCTGTTAATTCCGGATCGAAACATTCCCAGAAATTAAAAATAGAATTTGAAGCAGACATGGATTACTAGAACTACAGAATGGGCGAGAGACTGAAATGGATTTGAATCACAAATTGATGAAGAACAGATGGGTTGTGGCTGTTGATTTCGAAAGAATTGGAGGTGATGTTGATGGCTGCTGCTGTGAGGCTCGAGATCTAGAGAAGATGATAGTTTGAGCTGTTGCTATGGATGATATGAAATAAGAGGAATTCGAGAAGGATTAAAGGGTTGGTCTGTGAATAAAGATGATGGTGATACTACTGTTGGTCTCAAGGGAGTAAAGAGAGCTGAAATTGAAAGAGCTATTAGATCGAGATTCAAAGTTGTTGGCAATGAAGAATAAAGAATCAAATGATTAAATCAGGTTGAAGATTAATGGGTTCATTGGAAATAGCCGAGATTGAGGGTTTGATGTTGTTGAATCCATAAGAACAATGGGTTTGTGAAGAAATTGATCTGGGGACTGTCTTTGTGGCTGAATCTCGAGTCTGTGATGATTGAAAGTAATGGGTTTTGACTGAATTTGCTGGTGGTGGTTGGGATGGGCGAAATATTGAAGCTGATGTTGTTAATGTGTTGGTGACGTTGTGGAAGAATAGAGGAGAAAGGTTTGATGGTGGTTGAAATTGTAAGAAGATGCAGATGGTGGTGGCAGCTATGACTGAGTAAGGGAATGAAGAGAAGATGAAGAACAAGACCCCGCTGCTGCTCTTGAGGTCGAGTTGGTGTTGGTTGCAGTAGCAGTAGCATACAGGTTAGATGATGCTGATATTAAAATGAAAATTGCAGCTGTGAGTGCAATTGGAGTCTGTTGCTATTGCTTGAGAATGAGTAGATGTATGTTAGGATTCTTAACAGGAGAAGACCAAAAAGAGGCCTGAATTTGGTCTGGAATCGCCACAGAGGAAACTCTGTCTAAATCTTTCTTCCGGCGAGTCAACTCAGCGTCGGCGATGACTGATCCGTCTGAATGACTCAGTGAGTAAGCCGAATCGGCCTGACTCAGAAGCTGACTAAAAGCTAACTCACTATCTGCCTTGACCCATTGACTGACGGTCTGACCAGAATGACCGTTAACTTTAACAGAACAATGACGGAATATTCCTTCTGCAGTGAAGAATCTCAGGCCAGCATCAACTTTTCAGGCAGGATTCCAGTGGTACCAGTTCCGGCGACTTAATTTGTGAAGAATTCTCTAGAATCATCTAGACTCATGGCTTTGAGGAATTAGACTTGAATTTGGAAAGTGAAGATGGAAGATTTGAGAAAGACAAGGATTTGGAAAGAAGACTTACAAAAGGAAAAGTATTCTATTCCTAAGAGGAATGCTAGGAAATTGAAGCCTATAAATAGAGAAGTTCTCTATACACTTTTACACACCTTTTAAACACACAACACTTGTGTTTTTGTTTGCTTTTCAAAATTCTTGTTTTAATTATTTGAGTGAACTTAAAAAATTCTCTTTTTAATTATTTGTGTGAATTTCAAAAACATGAATAGCTAATTTTCTTATTGATTGAGGATGAATTCCTAGTTCTTAACATGTTTTGAGTTTTGTTTTAAATTTACTTTGATGTTTTTCACATGATTATCGTTTGTTTTTACTAATAGGAATGTTTATACATTCATGATTGATTGATAGATTGTTTGGGTGGCCAACTAAATTGATTTGTTAATTGATCTAAATCTAGTGAAAGTTAGGGGATAAGTAATCGTTTCTTGACTCTTACATAAGTAGCAAACATGAGACCTTGCGGAGGGATTCCGTGGAGCAATTGTGTGTGAAAACAACGTTAGCAAGTAGACCTTGATCTAAGAGTATAACTACTAATATCAACCTAATAAGTTCATAAATCTTAATGCATTTATTTAAATTACATCTTGAGTGATCTACTACTAGGTGGTTTGGTAAATAGAATCTGGTAGTCGAGAACTTCCGTACCCAGTGATACAAGGGATTTAGGGGTTTAGCACTGATCTAGCTGCTTTATCTACGGTTGGTGATAATCTGTGACTAAAACATGTGGATGAAAAACATAACTTGAATCATTGTTTTGCAACGAAGAAGGATTCCTTGATCTTGTCTCTCTTATTGATTTCAACTTTATCTTTGAATTGCTTTGTTTATTTTCTTTTGCTTTATAAAACAAACCCCCCCTTTTGTGACAATTAAACAACTAAAAACTCTTGCTCCTCGTGGGAACGAACTTAACTACCACCATATTACTTGTTAATTGAGTGGAAAAATATTCACTAATTTGTTGTGGTTACGACACGCATCAAATTTTGGCGCCGCTGCCAGGGAGCAGCGGACGATTTTAGTTGTTTTTGTTTTTGTTTTTGCTTTATTCTTGCTTTGTTAGATTCTATATTGTATCTAACTTAGTTTTTGAGAATCTTGTTTCAGGTCTTTGGTGAATGCTTAAAGAGGGCAGACCGAGTCCAATACGTCTTCGATCCGGCACTCAACTAAAGGACTTCATTCGTGCGGTTAACACTCCGCTTCCCCATTCTCCATCAAGTGAGTTCGCAGATTCGAATAAAGAAGAAGAAGCAATGGCTGATCGTACACTCAAGGACCTAGCTTCTCACAAGCTCGATACACAACAATGGTGTATCCAAACTAACTCAACCATCGAGATCAAGCCGGGGTTGATTAGAGAGTTACCAAAGTTTCATGGCATGGTGAATGAAGATCCAAACAAACATCTTATTGACTTCTATACCACAGTCATGGCCATGCTTCCACCGGATACTAATGAGGATGGAGCAATGTTGAAAGCTTTCCCGTTCTCTTTGGCGGGCAATGCTAAGGAATGGTTGTATTATTTGCCTTCCGAAAGTATCACAACATGGAATGGGATGAAGAAACTTTTCCTCGAGAGATATTTTCCCGCATCAAAAGCTACTCAAATTCGCAAGGAGATTTGTGGGTTGAAGCAACATGTGGGAGATTCGTTGTATGAATGTTGGGAGCGATACAAGAGATTGGTGGAAAGCTGTCCACATCATCAATTCAGTGACGTTATGATATTCCAATACTTCTACGAAGCTCTCCAACCAAGTGATAGATCTCTTCTTGATGCCGCGGGTGGTGGTGCACTAGTGAACAAGACGGTGACCCAAGCTACCGAGTTGATTGAAAGTATGGCTGCAAACTCGCAACAATTCTATACAAGAGAAGAACCAATGGTTAGGCGAGTGTATGAGGTTAGTGATTCATCATCACATCTTGATCAAAGGATGGGTAACATAGAGAGGGTAGTGCAACGAATGGCCGCGGTAATTATTCCGGATGATGAGACCGAACAAGTAAATGCTTTATATCCAAATCAAAGGCCAAGGTACGATCCATATTCCAATACTTACAATCCCGGTTGGAAGGATCATCCTAACTTTAGTTATGCAAACAAGCAAGCGGCGGCTCCTAATCCATATGCGCAACAAGGTGGTTTCCAACAATCACACTTCTAACCTCAACAACAATTCCAACCACAACAAGTCAAGGAGCGTGATTCTTCGAGTGATGACAAGCTCAATGCGTTAATGCAAGGCATGCAAGGTCTTACTTCTATGTTACAACAAAGCCAACAAAAGAATGAATCGGCCATCAAGGATTTACAAACTTAAATGGGACAATTGGCCACCGATGTGAACCTATTGAAATCTCAAGCATCCACAAAGCTTCCTTCACAACCATTTGTGAACCCAAGAGAGAATGTTAATGCGGTCACTTTAAGAAGTTGAAGACAAGTGGAGAGTCCAAGTCATCATGAAGAAGGTAGTGAAGAGGTAGTCAAAGACAAGGAGAAAGCCGCACCAAAGGAGAATTCAACACCAACCGACCAATTCAAGGAACCGGTTCCTAATTTCACTACGCCACCTACTTTTCCTAGTCGTTTTGCTAAGTCCAAAAAAAAAGCTCAAGACAAGGCACTCATGGACATCTTCAATAAAATAGAAATCAACATCCCGTTCATCGAGGCCATCAAGACAATGCCAAGGTATGCTAAGTTCATGAACGAATTATGCACAAAGAAGGATAGGTTGCTTGATAATGAAATTACTAAAGTTGACGAGAGTGCGTCGGCTATGCTATTAAAGAACATGCCTACAAAGTGCACGGATCCCGGTGGTTTCACGGTGCCAATTACTATTGGTAAGAAAAGGTTTGAACATGCTTTACTTGATTTGGGAGCTTCCATTAGTGTAATGTCGGCCGATATATATGACTTATTGAATCTTGGACCTTTTAAAGAGACAAGAGTTATTATCAATTAGCAAACAAGTCTAGCATATATCCTAAGGGACTTGTAGAAGACGTGCTAGTGCAAGTGAATGAGCTTATTTTTCCGGTTGATTTCTTCGTGGTGGATATGGACAATAATGAGAATCGGTCATCGACTTCTTTACTTCTTGGGAGGCCATTTATGAAGACCGCAAAAATGAAGATTGATGTTGATAAGGGTACACTTACTATGGAATTCGACAAGGAAATAATACACTTCAACATATTTGAAGTCATGCGCTACCCAAGTGATGTTCATTCCGCTTACTCCATTGATGTGGTTGGTTCATTAGCGCAACAAATGGTGGCATTGAGTCAAGAGGATGAACTTGATGTGGTGTTGCAAAAGAGCATTGAATTAGACATCCACGGCTTGTCTAACTTGGATGTTGAAATCTCCAAGGAATTGGTGGAGATGTGTGGTGCCTTGGCGACATTTCAAGAAGCTAAAAAGGATAATGTTTCATATATTTCTTTACCTGTGAATGATGAAATACTTGTATCATCTATTGTGAAGGCGCCCAAGCTAGAATTGAAGCCACTTCCGGACCATTTGAAGTATGCTTTCTTGGGATATGGAGATGAGCTTCCGGTGATTATTGCAAAGAACCTCACACTGGTACAAGAATACCGTTTGCTTAGAGTCTTGAAAGAGCACAAACGGCTATTGGGTGGACAATTGCGGACATCAAAGGCATTAGTCCATCCATGTGCATGCATAGGATTCTAATGGAAGAGAACGTGAAGCCGGTACGTGATGCTCAACGTAGGCTTAATCCTCCTATGATGGAGGTTGTGAAGAAAGAGATACTCAAATTGCTAAGTATGGGGGTAATCTACCCAATTTCCGATAGCAAGTGGGTTAGTCCGGTACAAGTGGTACCAAAGAAGTCCAGAGTCACGGTTGTTAGAAATCAAGACGATGAACTTGTTCCTACAAGAGTTCAAACCGGTTGGAGAGTGTGCATTGACTATAGAAAGCTTAATTCCGCAACCCGAAAGGATCACTTTCCTTTACCTTTCATTGATCAAATGTTGGAGCGATTAGCAAGGCATTCTTATTATTGTTTCTTGGATGGTTATTCGGGATACAATCAAATTGTTATTGCACCGGAGGACCAAGAGAAGACCACTTTCACTTGTCCTTTTGGAACGTTTGTGTATAGACGGATGCCGTTTGGTCTTTGCAATGCACCGGCTACTTTCCAAAGATGCATGGTAAGTATATTCTCGGATTATGTGGAGCGCATCATCGAGGTATTTATGGATGACTTGAACTAGTTCTTAAACTAGTTCTTAAACGATGCATAGACACAAACCTTTTCCTTAATTGGGAGAAATGTCACTTTATGGTAAACCACGGCATAGTACTTGGTCACATTGTGTCCTCTCGAGGGCTCGAAGTGGACAAGTCAAAGATAGATTTAATAAGAAACTTACAATATCCCACTTCGGTGAGGGAAATCCGCTCTTTTCTTGGCCATGCAGGTTTCTATAGGAGGTTTATCAAGGATTTCTCCAAAATCTCCATGTCGATGTGCAAGTTATTACAAAAGGAGGTACCTTTTGACTTCAACAAGGAATGCAAGGATGCCTTTGACAAATTGAAGGCAATGTTGACAAGTGCGCCAATTATCAAGTCACCGGATTGGAATCTTCCATTTGAATTAATGTGTGATGCTAGTGATTATGCGGTTGGAGCCGTTTTGGGTCAAAGAGTGTACAAGTTGTCCCATGTTATCTATTATGAATCTAGGACCCTTAATGATGCACAAATCAACTATTCTACCACGGAGAATGAGTTATTGGCTATAGTTTTTGCATTGGAAAAATTTCGATCATACTTGGTGGGTACAAAGGTTATTGTGTATTCCGACCATGCCGCACTAAGACACTTAATAAAGAAGAAATAAGCTAAGTCAAGACTAATCCGGTGGATCCTATTGCTACAAGAGTTCGACATAGAAATTCGAGACAAGATAGGTGTGGAGAATACCGTTGCGGATCATCTTAGTAGACTTGTTATGTCTCAAGAAGAACTTCAATTACAATACCGCTTTCCGGACGAACAACTTTTCTCCTTGGAAGAAACAACACCTTGGTACGCGGATATAGTGAATTACTTGGTGACAAGAAAGGTACCTAGTACAATGTCCAACTTCCAAAAGATGAAACTTAAGAAGGTAGCTAAGCAATATGTGTGGGATGAACCATACTTATGGAAATATGGCGTTGATCAAATAATACGAAGGTGCGTACCTGTTTATGGGTGAAAATCGTTTCTGCTGATTTCGGTAATTTCGGTGGGTGAGTGAGAAACTGATTCAAACCCTAAACAAATGTGCTGCACGTGAGCACTTTATAGGTTCGAGAGATCGATCTGTACAAGTCCGGCCTAAACCAAGAAATGGTCGTTCCAGACTTGCTTCGGTCACAAAGTGGAGGAGAAGGGTTGATTTGGGGAGGGAAGCAAAGAAAGGTGTTGAGGAGAGTAGTATCTCGACTTGTATCAGAAAGTGAAAGCTTAGGAAGCTTGCAAGAGATGGAAGCTTTTGAGAGAGCTTGCAAAGTTGCCTTTACGAGAGTGTAAGTGTAGTATATTTCTCGACCGAGACTTGTTGTCCGGTGGAAATAGGTAAGACCTATTTATACAAGTCGAGATTGAAACGTACCCTGGCCTCATGAAGGAAGAGAGTAAAGGGTGAAATAATGGGAGGAGGTGGTAACCGCATGGTTTAATGGGTGAAAACGTTTTTCACCATTATTTCCTCTTTTATTTGACCGCTTTATTCCTGTTCACGCTTTCTTAATGTGAGCATAGTGTACGCTGCATGCTGTGACCGCCAAACCAAAACCCTAAAGAAGCATCCCCCAGTTTTGTGTTGATATCTCGTTGGTTGCGCCTTGAGTGCAAGTGGTGCTGCTATTGGCGCGTGTGGCATGTGCCAATGGCATGTGCGGAATGCCTTGGTGGTAGGTTGCATGGTTTGCAAGTTAGGCTACCGGCGTGTGTGTTTGGCATGTGCCAATGGCATGTGCGGAATGCCTTGGTGGTAGGTTGCACGGTTTGCAAGTTAGGCTACCAGCGTGTGTGTTTGGCATGTGCCAATGGCACGTACGGCCATGTTGACCTAGTTGCAAGTCTTGCAAGCCTAGGGCGCTATATTTGGCGTGTGCCAATGGCATATCGACTTGGAATATGGCTTGCGGCACGTATTGGCATGTGCCAATGGCATGTGCGGCCATGTTGACCTAGTTGCAAGTCTTGCAAGCCTATGGCGCTACATTTGGCGTGTGCCAATGGCATAGCGGCTTGGAATATGGCTTGCGGCATGTATTGGCATGTGCCAATGGCATGTGCGGCCATGTTGACCTAGTTACAAGTCTTGCAAGCCTAGGGCGCTACATTTGGCGTGTGCCAATGGCATAGCGGCTTGGAATATGGCTTGCGGCACGTATTGGCATGTGCCAATGGCATGTGCGGCCATGTTGACCTAGTTGCAAGTCTTGCAAGCCTAGGGCGCTATATTTGGCGTGTGCCAATGGCATAGCGACTTGGAATATGGCTTGTGGCACGTATTGGCATGTGCCAATGGCATGTGCGGCCATGTTGACCTAGTTGCAAGTCTTGCAAGCCTAGGGCGCTATATTTGGCGTGTGCCAATGGCATAGCGACTTGGAATATGGCTTGTGGCACGTATTGGCATGTGCCAATGGCATGTGCGGCCATGTTGACCTAGTTGCAAGTCTTGCAAGCCTAGGGCGCTATATTTGGCGTGTGCCAATGGCATAGCGACTTGGAATATGGCTTGCGGCACGTATTGGCATGTGCCAATGGCATGTGCGGCCATGTTGACCTAGTTGCAAGTCTTGCAAGCCTAGGGCGCTATATTTGGCGTGTGCCAATGGCATAGCGACTTGGAATATGGCTTGTGGCACGTATTGGCATGTGCCATTGGCATGTGCCAATGGCATGTGCGGCCATGTTGACCTAGTTGCAAGTCTTGCAAGCCTAGGGCGCTATATTTGGCGTGTGCCAATGGCATAGCGACTTGGAATATGGCTTGCGGCACGTATTGGCATGTGCCAATGGCATGGCATGTGCGGCCATGTTGACCTAGTTGCAAGTCTTGCAAGCCTAGGGCGCTATATTTGGCGTGTGCCAATGGCATAGCGACTTGGAATATGGCTTGTGGCACGTATTGGCATGTGCCAATGGCATGTGGCATGGCCATGTTGACCTAGTTGCAAGTCTTGCAAGCCTAAGGCGCTATATTTGGCGTGTGCCAATGGCATAGCGACTTGGAATATGGCTTGTGGCACGTATTGGCATGTGCCAATGGCATGTGCGGCCATGTTGACCTAGTTGCAAGTCTTGCAAGCCTAGGGCGCTATATTTGGCGTGTGCCAATGGCATAGCGACTTGGAATATGGCTTGCGGCACGTATTGGCATGTGCCAATGGCATGTGCGGCCATGTTGACCTAGTTGCAAGTCTTGCAAGCCTAGGGCGCTATATTTGGCGTGTGCCAATGGCATAGCGACTTGGAATATGGCTTGCGGCACGTATTGGCATGTGCCAATGGCATGTGCGGCCATGTTGACCTAGTTGCAAGTCTTGCAAGCCTAGGGCGCTATATTTGGCATGTGCCAATGGCATAGCGACTTGGAATATGGCTTGTGGCACGTATTGGCATGTGCCAATGGCATGTGCGGCCATGTTGACCTAGTTGCAAGTCTTGCAAGCCTAGGGCGCTATATTTGGCGTGTGCCAATGGCATAGCGACTTGGAATATGGCTTGCGGCACGTATTGGCATGTGCCAATGGCATATGCGGCCATGTTGACCTAGTTGCAAGTCTTGCAAGCCTAGGGCGCTATATTTGGCGTGTGCCAATGGCATAGCGACTTGGAATATGGCTTGCGGCACGTATTGGCATGTGCCAATGGCATGTGCGGCCATGTTGACCTAGTTGCAAGTCTTGCAAGCCTAGGGCGCTATATTTGGCATGTGCCAATGGCATAGCGGCTTGGAGATTTGTTTCCATGGTGTGCAGTATGCGGCTTGGTTTGGCATTGTTGCCAATGATGCGCGATATGCGGCTTGGTTTGGCATTCTTTGCCATGGTGCGCGAGAATGCGGCTTGGTTTGGCATTGCTTGCCATGGTGCGCAGAGTGCGGCTTGGTTTGGCATGGTTGCCATGATGCGCAGAGTGCGGCTTGGTTTGGCATTCTTTGCCATGGTGCGCAGAGTGCGGCTTGGTTTGGCATTATTGCCATGGTGCGCAGAGTGCGGCTTGGTTTGGCATTCTTTGCCATGGTGCGCAGAGTGCGGCTTGGTTTGGCATTCTTTGCCATGGTGCGCAGAGTGCGGCTTGGTTTGGCATGGTTGCCATGATGCGCAGAGTGCGGCTTGGTTTGGCATTGCTGCCATGGTGCGCAGAGTGCGGCTTGGTTTGGCATTCTTTGCCATGGTGCGCAGAGTGCGGCTTGGTTTGGCATGGTTGCCATGGTGCGCAGAGTGCGGCTTGGTTTGGCATTGTTGCCATGGTGTGCAGAGTGCGGCTTGGTTTGGCATTGCTGCCATGGTGCGCAGAGTGCGGCTTGGTTTGGCATGGTGCGCAGAGTGCGGCTTGGTTTTGGAATTAGGTTTCTGTGTTGAAAACCCTAATATGGTATTTTGAAAAAATACCCCTATTAATTATTTACACCTGAGTTAAATGCTCTTAGTTAATGTGTTGCGGGTAACACTAGGTCATGTGGTTTTACGACTTTACCCCTTGTCTAAAAACCACCATCAACATTAAGTCCCCTGCTTAGCTCGGAACAAGGGCTTTGTTGCGAGGTAAGCATAAGATGGTGACAAACTCATTAATGAGAAACGCAAGGAAAATTGAAGGAGGCTTGTCCGACCTTTATAAATGGGATTTGGAATCCTTGCCTCCGGTAGTTTTGCACAAATCGGGAGGCTGGCACAATTGGTGGGCCCGGTGCAGCTTGGGCGACGTTGGGAAGTTGGCGTGAGTTGGGAAACTGAGTGTGCTAGCTGGTGGGACCGGCGCGAAGTGTAGAAGCCGTGTGTGCTTGCAGGTCGGTGCAATTGGTGGGGCCGGTGCAACTTGGAAGCCATGCTTGCAGGCGTGACTTGGGCGGCATTGAGAAGTCGCAATTGGTGGGGCCGGTCCAATCTTGGAAACCATGCTTGCGGGCGTGACTTGGGCGGCATTGGGAGGTCGCACCCTTTGTGGGCCCGTTTCTTACACGCGTGATTTTGGTAAAAGGGAAATCCTTCCCTATTTCAAAGTCTTTCACGCCTATATATATATATATATATATATAAAGCCCCTTTTTTCCCCATTCTGCGCTTTATTCTTTCTTCTTTTCATACTAGCGGCAAAGAGAGACCGGCTTCCAGGTATGTCTTCGAGTACTCTTCTTTCTCTATTTTTTTTTTTTTTTTTTTTACATAGGTATAAACCTTAAAAGTAGGCGCTTCCACAATCTTTGCATATGATTCCTTGGCGTGCCTCTGAAGAAAATACTGCGTGTGTATTTCGAACCCGTAGAGAACCCTGTATGGATCCCGAAGAAGAATAATGTGTATATGCTTCATATGACTTCGAACCCGCAGGAAATATTGTATATATGATTTTGCTTTTTGAAAGAAGTATCACGCGCGTAGTTTTGGACCAATAGAAAAATGCTCCATATATATTTTTGAACCCGAAGAAGGATCTTTGTAGACACACTTGTACCCGTATAGAATGCCGCGTATATAGTTTCGAACCCGAAGAAAAATACTGCGTATATAGTCTTGAACCCGAATAAAATACCGTGTATATAGTCTTGAACCCGAATAAAATACCGTGTATATAGTCTTGAACCCGAATAAAATACTGTGTATATAGTCTTGAAACCGAATTTGTTGGGTACGATTATGTGTCAGGGAGATAACTTCGTCTTTCTCCATTTGTTTTGTGGGAGATATCTTATTACCAAATTGTTATGAAGGAATTCGATAAGATGTTACACGAACCACATTTCACTTCGTCGAAGGATGCTCATAATTCCAAACCGAACACGAGATGATGAATTCTTCACTAGAGCCCCTCGCCCTGCTCGGAAGAATCACCCGGGTTTCGTGCCAATTTTGCTAACCGGTGGTGAGGATGACGAGGAAGACACGTTCGGTTCGCCCGAGAGAGCACCATTCGGTTTTGTCTTCATAAAGGGGTATATTCCTCTTCCAACATTGACTTTAGGATGTGTCAAAGTCCATTGCGTTCTTTTGACAGATGGGTTGAGTTCATGGTGAGCGAGGAGTGTATAAATACCATCTTGACTCAAGCGCAGGTCATTGATGTCAAGACTTCAAGAAATCTTGATTAGGAAGGACATCCCAGGCTTAGTTGCTTTCATCTCAGGATGGTGTTCGGACACCCATACAATCATATGTAGATGGGGTGAGATAACTTTCTCCTTGGAGAGTGTGGCTCTCTTCTTGAATCTTCCCAGAATCGGGAATCTCGAATCCAATTATCCGAAAGTGAGGCGAAGATGCGGGATGACCTGGCCGCTAAGTTGGGGGATTTCGCTCGGAAAGACTCCATTGCGAAGTCGAAGGACTCGCCGGAAAGAGGATGAAAGGTGCCCTTACGGTTGGTGGATATCTCAATGGTTTCCGGACGAGTTGGAGCCTGAACGTAAAAGCGGTGATCTTCATGTCGCAGCATTTTTGGCTCTCCGGTTGTCTAGAGACATTTTTGATGACGGTTACGGCAAGAAGGGAATAAGACCGAGTTGTTGGCGATTGTTGTGAAATTGGCAAAGGGTGAATTTCTTCCCATTGGCAAGTTTGTTCCTTGGTTCCCCGTATATGTGCATACGGATCACCTGGTTGCGAACATGCGAGTTTCAAATGGTTTCATGAAAGTGGATTCATATGTGCACGTTGCTTTTCTCGCGCAAGTCCGGCTATGGGAGCACTTTGAGAAGTATGCTCGAAACCGTTGCCTTCGCTTCCGTGAGTTGGGGTGGCTCCCGAATTCTTCGATGGGTGAACAAAGGCCCAAGAGTTGGCGTGAGCTTGGTTAATTTTCTTGATAAGTTGCATGAAATCAATTTTCGTCCATGGGGGCAGTCCATAATTCGGTGACTCAAATTGGCACTTTTGCTTCGCTCCGCTCATGTCTTTGTCTTGATGACGATTTGAGCGTTGGTGAAAACATGTTCATTCAAAGTCGCTTGCCGGTTATATGCCGTCTTTCTTCGTGGGGTCTTTCCAGATAGCTGCTTACAATATTGACCGTGCTGCTCGTCACATGGGTTTCGATCAAGGGGTGCCTCTCGTTTACCGGCCGGTGATCCCTAAGGATTCGTTGCGTGTCGCCCTTGACGCCAGTGTCCTTAAGCCGGGTATCCGTCTTTCCTTTTTTCAAATGGGAAGAGTAACTTCGACGACCTTCGGCTATAATGAGTTTTGGTACGACGAGTTTACTATGATCCGAGATTTTGTGAATAACGTGGTGGAAAACGTTCGTTGCAAACCTTCTCCAGCAGTTCTGAAGGAGTATCCAATGTTGAGAGATCCCAAGCGAAAGTTGCCTAGCAATTCGGAAAGCCCCCAGGCCAAGGAACGGAGAACGAAGAATCGTCTTTGGCGGGTTCCGGACGGTTTCGCAAGATCCTCCCACGGCTCTTGTGTCTTTCGGTTCTTCCAATAACCGAGGTATGTGTCGCCTCTTCATGGGTTTGTCTCAAAACACACGTAAATTTGGCCGAGAATATGTGTCTTGTTTCCTTCAGGGCTTCGGTAGTGTTAACGCTTTCGCTGCCCTTGCACGTTGCCAGGAGACGGCAGTTTCTTCAAGGAATTCCGGCGGCACTGAGCCTACTCATAGCGGTGATGAGTCAGAGAAAGAAGAAAGTTCAACAAGCGAGAGTGATTCCTCCGGGCAAGACTTGGTTCTTCTTCGGGAAGCGGTTCGGTGAGTTTCGCGCTTCTTTCTTTCTTCTTCTTCTGTTTCTTCTTTTGAAAAATGTCTAACTCAAGTTTGCAGGAGGAATCCGGTTCGGAGGATGATTCTGGGATGGAGTCACACGAAAACTTGCCTTTGGTGACCACCGCCGGTGACTTGGATATGGGAGTTAGCCAATTGCCGGGCACAAACGTGGTTCAGACGATGGGTGATTCTCGATGGTTGTTGCCGTAGACATGGAAGAAAACCCTTTGCGAGTCGTGAGGCCACTTGCGGGCGCCATTTTTGATCCCCGTACTTGGTTCCTTATCCAGGTCATGTGTTGGTTGGCGGTTTTTAGCGTGCGGCTAAGCATGAGGTGTTGTACACGAGAACTGGGAGAAGCACGGACATATGGCTACAACCAAGAAAGTCACTAGTCGATTCGCTGGTTAAGCGTGTGGAAGAGGCTTTGTCTTCCATCGAGGATATGCGTGAGGTGACTGGTCACACCGTTTTTGAAGACGTTATTGCCGACTGGGAGCACCATCGCGACGTGTGCATGGAAAAGGAGTTCAACACTTCGTGGTTTGTCGAAGGCCTTGCTTTGAGATCCAAAAGTTGAAAGATGCACGATGTCGAAAGCCTTTCCGCCGAGGAGATCGCCCGACAGGAGATGGAACTCGAAAAGCTTTCCAAGATGTTGACTATGAAGAGAGCGGCTCTTGAAGACGCAAAGGCGACTTTCTCCAAGAAGAGCGGACTTGTTGGACGATTTTCCTTGAACGTTTCTCTGTTAAACTTTCATTTAGGTTTTTTTTTTTTTTTTTTTTGAAAGACATATTGGATGTCCTGGTTCAAAACTTAACCTTTGATAGATAGCTGGTAGCTTTTTAGGGTGTTGGATTATTTCGGGATGAATGGTTTTGATAATATAACTCGATTATGTTTTGGGAAAGGAATATTGCTTTTATGAAAGTGTGTGCTAGCAATAGGCACAAGACGCAATAGTATGGCGGTTTTATTAAGAACCTAAAAAAAAACAGATCGTATATCTTGCCCAATCTAAATTTACTCACTTGCAAACACGCCTCTTTCCAAGTAAAAGGCGGCTTTCTTTGGTAGCAAGGCGGGCTTTCTTTGGTAGTATCGCTTGATTAGTCCCCAATTCTTTGGTAGCATCTTGACGAGTCCCAGGTTTTCTGGTGTAGTTTTAACAACTGATAACCGGGTTGTCTGGCAGTTGGGTCGGACTGAGTCGCAAGTCCCCAATCGCTGGTGGCATCTTCAACGAGTCCCCAGTTTTCTCGTGTAGTTTTTTGCAACTGGTAACCGAGTCGCCTGGTAGTTGAGTCGGATCGAGTTGCCTTCCCCTACCATCTTGACATCGGGTCGAAAAACGAGATCGACAGATCGACATTATAGCCGATAGATCAATCGTCCCCGTGGTCGCCAATTGTTTATGGGTGAAAATCGTTTCGCTGATTTCGGTAATTTCGGTGGGTGAGTGAGAAACCGATTCAAACCCTAAACAAATGTGCTGCACGTGAGCACTTTATAGGTTCGAGAGATCGATCTGTACAAGTCCGGCCTAAACCAAGAAATGGCCGTTCCAGACTTGCTTCGGTCACAAAGTGGAGGAGAAGGGTTGATTTGGGGAGGGAAGCAAAGAAAGGTGTTGAGGAGAGTAGTATCTCGACTTGTATCAGAAAGTGAAAGCTTAGGAAGCTTGCAAGAGATGGAAGCTTTTGAGAGAGCTTGCAAAGTTGCCTTTCTGAGAGTGTAAGTGTAGTATATTTCTCCTGACCGAGACTTGTTGTCTGGTGGAAATAGGTAAGACCTATTTATACAAGTCGAGATTGAAACGTACCCTGGCCTTATGAAGGAAGAGAGTAAAGGGTGAAATAATGGGAGGAGGTGGTAACCGCATGGTTTAATGGGTGAAAATGTTTTTCACCATTATTTCCTCTTTTATTTGACCGCTTTATTCCTGTTCACGCTTTCTTAATGTGAGCGTAGTGTACGCTGCATGCTGTGACCGCCAAACCAAAACCCTAAAGAAGCATCCCCCAGTTTTGTGTTGATATCTCGTTGGTTGCGCCTTGAGTGCAAGTGGTGCTGCTATTGGCGCGTGTGGCATGTTCCAATGGCATGTGCGGAATGCCTTGGTGGTAGGTTGCATGGTTTGCAAGTTAGGCTACCAGCGTGTGTGTTTGGCATGTGCCAATGGCATGTGCGGAATGCCTTGGTGGTAGGTTGCACGGTTTGCAAGTTAGGCTACCAGCGTGTGTGTTTGGCATGTGCCAATGGCACGTACGGCCATGTTGACCTAGTTGCAAGTCTTGCAAGCCTAGGGCGCTATATTTGGCGTGTGCCAATGGCATAGCGACTTGGAATATGGCTTGCGGCACGTATTGGCATGTGCCAATGGCATGTGCGGCCATGTTGACCTAGTTGCAAGTCTTGCAAGCCTAGGGCGCTACATTTGGCGTGTGCCAATGGCATAGCGGCTTGGAATATGGCTTGCGACACGTATTGGCATGTGCCAATGGCATGTGCGGCCATGTTGACCTAGTTGCAAGTCTTGCAAGCCTAGGGCGCTACATTTGGCGTGTGCCAATGGCATGTGCGGCCATGTTGACCTAGTTGCAAGTCTTGCAAGCCTAGGGCGCTATATTTGGCGTGTGCCAATGGCATAGCGACTTGGAATATGGCTTGCGGCACGTATTGGCATGTGCCAATGGCATGTGCGGCCATGTTGACCTAGTTGCAAGTCTTGCAAGCCTATGGCGCTATATTTGGCGTGTGCCAATGGCATAGCGACTTGGAATATGGCTTGTGGCACGTATTGGCATGTGCCAATGGCATGTGCGGCCATGTTGACCTAGTTGCAAGTCTTGCAAGCCTAGGGCGCTATATTTGGCGTGTGCCAATGGCATAGCGACTTGGAATATGGCTTGCGGCACGTATTGGCATGTGCCAATGGCATGTGCGGCCATGTTGACCTAGTTGCAAGTCTTGCAAGCCTAGGGCGCTATATTTGGCGTGTGCCAATGGAATAGCGACTTGGAATATGGCTTGCGGCACGTATTGGCATGTGCCAATGGCATGTGCGGCCATGTTGACCTAGTTGCAAGTCTTGCAAGCCTAGGGCGCTATATTTGGCGTGTGCCAATGGCATAGCGACTTGGAATATGGCTTGTGGCACGTATTGGCATGTGCCAATGGCATGTGCGGCCATGTTGACCTAGTTGCAAGTCTTGCAAGCCTAGGGCGCTATATTTGGCGTGTGCCAATGGCATAGCGACTTGGAATATGGCTTGCGGCACGTATTGGCATGTGCCAATGGCATGTGCGGCCATGTTGACCTAGTTGCAAGTCTTGCAAGCCTAGGGCGCTATATTTGGCGTGTGCCAATGGCATAGCGACTTGGAATATGGCTTGCGGCACGTATTGGCATGTGCCAATGGCATGTGCGGCCATGTTGACCTAGTTGCAAGTCTTGCAAGCCTAGGGCGCTATATTTGGCGTGTGCCAATGGCATAGCGGCTTGGAGATTTGTTGCCATGGTGTGCAGTATGCGGCTTGGTTTGGCATTGTTGCCAATGATGCGCGATATGCGGCTTGGTTTGGCATTCTTCGCCATGGTGCGCGAGAATGCGGCTTGGTTTGGCATTGTTGCCATGGTGCGCAGAGTGCGGCTTGGTTTGGCATGGTTGCCATGATGCGCAGAGAGTGCGGCTTGGTTTGGCATTCTTTGCCATGGTGCGCAGAGTGCGGCTTGGTTTGGCATTCTTTGCCATGGTGCGCAGAGTGCGGCTTGGTTTGGCATTCTTGCCATGGTGCGCAGAGTGCGGCTTGGTTTGGCATGGTTGCCATGATGCGCAGAGTGCGGCTTGGTTTGGCATTGCTGCCATGGTGCGCAGAGTGCGGCTTGGTTTGGCATTGTTGCCATGGTGCGCAGAGTGCGGCTTGGTTTGGCATGGTTGCCATGGTGCGCAGAGTGCGGCTTGGTTTGGCATTGCTGCCATGGTGCGCAGAGTGCGGCTTGGTTTGGCATTCTTTGCCATGGTGCGCAGAGTGCGGCTTGGTTTTGGAATTAGGGTTACGTGTTGAAAACCCTAACTGGTATTTTGAAAAATACCCCTATTAATTATTTACACACGAGTTAAATGCTCTTAGTTAATGTGTTGCGGGTAACACTAGGTCATGGGGTTTTACGACTTTACCCCTTGTCTAAAAACCACCATCAACAGTACCTAACTCCGAATTTCAATCCATTCTCTCCTTTTGTCACACTCTTGCTTGTGGTGGCCACTTTGGTCCTAAACGTACCGCTCTAAAAGTTCTCAAGAGTGGATTTTATTGGCCCACCTTGTTTGAAGATTCATATGTTTTTTGTAAATCGCGTGATAGATGTCAACGAACGGGAAATCTAGGTGCTCGAAATCAAATGCCACTCACACCAATTCTCGCCGTTGAGATTTTTGATGTGTGGGGTATCGATTTTATGGGCCCTTTTGTCAATTCGAATGGAAACTTTTATATACTTCTTGTCGTAGATTATGTTTCGAAATGGGTGGAAGCTAGAGCCACCAAAACTAATGATTCTCAAGTTGTTTGTGATTTTGTAAGAGAAAACATATTCACTAGGAATGGTACACCAAGAGTGGTGATAAGCGATGGAGGCTCACATTTCAAGAAGGCTTTCCACGCTCTCCTCAAGAAGTACAACATAACACACAAGATTGGTACGCCTGACCATCCACAAACTAGTGGACAAGCGGAAATTTCAAATCGTGAGATCAAGTCCATTCTTGAGAAAACGGTGAATACAACAAGGTAAGATTGGAGCTTTAAGCTCAATGATGCACTTTGGGCATATAGAACGGCGTATAAGACACCGATTGGTATGTCTCCATATCGGTTGGTTTATGGCAAGGCTTGTTATCTTCCGGTTGAACTTGAACATAAGGTATTGGGAGATAAAGAAATTCAACATGGAGTATGATGAAGCGGGGAAGCAAATGAAGTTACAATTAAATGAGCTAGAGGAGATACGTAATGATGCTTACGAGAGTGCCCATATTTACAAGGAAAAGACCAAGCTTTTTCATGACAAGATGATTTATCGTAAAAGCTTCATAGTGGGACAAAAAGTCCTTTTATATCATTCTCGCCTTAAACTATTTCCTGGAAAGTTAAGGTCCCGTTGGATTGGACCATATGTTGTTACTAATGTTTTTCCTTATGGTGCAGTTGAAATTACTAGTCTTAGAGACAACTCGGTTTCCAAGGTCAACGGCCATAGATTGAAGCCATACTATGATAACATCGCTTATGTGAATTTGGATGAACTTCCATTTGGAGATTTACTCCCTCTGGAGGAGTAATGTGCAACAATAGCTAAGTCGGGCCGTCGACATTAAAACAAGCGCTTTATGGGAGGCAACCCATAGGTTTTGTATTTCTTATCCTTTTTCTTTTTGTTTTTTATTTTTTATTTTTTCTTGTTCCATATCATGTTAAAATTTCCCACCTTGACTTTACTAGGACGATTCAATTACATTGAGGACAATGTAAGGTTTAAGTGTGGGGGAGTGGTTAAGCATGTATTTAAAAAAAAAAGTTTTGCATAAAACCTCCAACTTGTAGAGATTTTAGAGTCACTAGCATACTTCTAGGTATGTTTACATAGAGAATTTTGACCGACATAATTGAAGTTGGAAGTGTTAGGGAACTACATTCGGATTTCTTACTTGTTAGAGTGTTAAAAATGGATTTAATCATGCCGGTGATGCAAATTAGGAGCAGGGAGAAATGCATTATTAGAGTTGATGATCAATCATTAGTGGAGACTACCCGTATTTTTATCATGTGAGGCACCGACCAAATATTCTTTGTAAGAGCTTTATTTTGAGTGTGTGTCACCGTATGTTAATTCCGGGTAGAATGGTGAGCTACCCAACCTCCCACCAATAAAAGCACTACTCTTTGATCTCTTGAGTGCTAATTTTGTCAATCGTGAGGGTGACGTCTATAGATGAAAGCCTCCTTCTTGTAGTTCGATTTGCAGTTAGCACCATTCTCTCCACAACAACGGGTCCATAGAAACACCATCATCATCAACAAGGAGCGACATCAAAATCTACAAGGAAAGTTGAAGACGTTCAAGGTTTACAAGCAACGGAACGAGAAAAAGAGCAAATTTCAAATTCAAGTAAAGCAACATACAATGAGCAGATTTTTACATATATGTTGAGGACTTACAATACAATGAGGTAATTCTATATCCAAGTATGAAGACTTATTTACGAGAGCAAAGAAAATCAAAAGGTGAGAGTTATTAAAATTTATGATATCGAGACGATACAAGTTGTGAAGAATCAAGCGGTAAAATACTTCTCCCACGGCCACGGTTTGTTTTATTTTCACTTTGTTTTGTATTTTATTTCTTTTGTCTCCAAAAAAAAAAAAAAAAAAAAAATGAGACAAGAGAAAAATTTATCATTGTTTTTATTTTATATTTAATAAGCCGTGGGGAAGGAAAATATATAAGGAAGTTTCAAGCGACAAGAATTTAAGGTAAAAAGGTTACAAATTGTCAAGGATCTACGAAGTTCAAGATTTTATCATCAATAGTTGAAGCCAAAGACGAAGACCAAGAAGATAAAGACGAGGAGCAGAAGACGTTTCTATTGGATGTCGTGAGAGTTGTGTTATCATCATTGCAATCGGATGTGAAGGTGAGTAAGTAATCTCTTCCTCGATAATAGTGGTTGATTTCCTTTCTTAGAGATCGTCAGAAAAATGGTTTTTCAAAATGTTAAAAGATGTGGGTTTTTAAAATATTTCGGAAGTTGTCCTTCCCACCATTCAACGTGTTGCAGGATTTCTCTCTTCATTCCTACCTGCACACATGTGAGACCCATAAAAAAGCCGTCTTTTTGAGTGCAATTTCATAAAATCCTTTTTGGTGAGGCAGAAGTCGAGGCGAAATGCTTATTGATCATTTCTCAAACACGCGTTCTCTCATTATGGTGTGGTTATTTCTCACTCAATATTTAACATTGAGAATATGTTCTTTAGTATTTCTAACTTCTTATTACTAGCATGCAGAAACTCTATGTCCTCATAGCTCTTTGGATGCTTGGGATGCTGGAACGCTTTGAAGTTGTAAGTTTTAGTTTGATTTGCTCGAGGACTAGCAAAGTCTAAGTGTGGGGGAATTTGATAGGTGTAGAATACACACTATTTACTATCTATTGTTTATGCTTTCTCTGCTATGTTTTCTTGTAAATTATGTATTTTACGCGTGTTTTTGAGTTATTAGGTACTCTGGAGTCGCATGGAGAAAATGAAGAAGAAATCACCCAATTTGAACGAAAAAGGAAAAAATATCATTTCATGGGCGAACACTATCTGGAGCCCAGTTAAGGTTAAGGGGCAACTCTCTTTTGAAGGCATGATTAAAGGCAGCCAGCTGTAGTTAAGGGGTTGTCATTCAGGGTATCCCTTATCATTTATCAGAGGGTGTAATTATCATTGGGTGTAAGTATCCGTCCAACCCTAAATTGAGAAATATCTCCTCTCAATCATTTGCAAACCTAAAACAGAAATTGAGAAAGAACGAAATAACAGCAGTGGTTGCGTTGTTAATTCCGGATCGAAACATTTCCAGAAATTAAAAACAGAAATTGAAGAAGACATGGATTACTAGAACTACAGAATGGGCGAGAGAGTGAAATGGATTTGAATCACAAATTGATGAAGAACAGATGGGTTGTGGCTATTAATTTCGAAAGAATTGGAGGTGATGTTGATGGCTGCTGTTGTGAGTCTCGAGATCCAGAGAAGATGATAGTTTGAGTTGTTGCTATGGATGATGTGAAATAAGAGGAATTAGAGAAGGATTAAAGGGTTGGTCTGTGAAGAAATATGATGGTGATACTACTGTTGGTCTCAAGGGAGTAAAGAGAGCTGAAATTGAAAGAGCTATTAGATCGAGATTCAAAGTTGTTGGCAATGAAGAATAAAGAATCGAATGATTAAATCAGGTTGAAGATTAATGGGTTCACTGGAAATAGCCGAGATTGAGGGTTTGTTGTTGTTGAATCCAGAAGAACAATGGGTTTGTGAAGAAATGGATCTGGGGACTGTCTTTGTGGCTGAATCTCGAGTCTGTGATGATTGAAAGTAATGGGTTTTGACTGAATTTGCTGGTGGTGGTTGGGATGGGAGAAATATTGAAGCTGATGTTGTTAATGTGTTGGTGACGCTGTGGAAGAATAGAGGGGAAGGGTTTGATGGTGGTTGAAATTGTAAGAAGATGCAGATGGTGATGGCAGCTATGACTGAGTAAGGGAATGAAGAGAAGATGAAGAACAAGACCCCGCTGCTGCTCTTGAGGTCGAGTTGGTATTGGTTGCAGTAGCAGTAGCAGACAGGAAAGATGATGTTGATATTAAACTAAAAATTGCAGCTGTGAGTGCAATTGGAGTCTGTTGCTGTTGCAGGGAATGAATGAAATGCTGCTTAAGAATGAGTAGATATATGTTAGGATTCTTAACAGGACAAGACCAAAAAGAGGCCTGAATTTGGTCTGGAATCGCCATGAAACAGAGGAAACTCTGTCTAAATATTTCTTTCGGCGAGTCAACTCAACGTCGGCGATGACCGATCCGTCTGAATGACTCAGTGAGTAAGCCGAATCAGCCTGACTCAGAAGCTGACTAGAAGCTAACTCACTATCTGCCTTGACCCATTGGTCGACGGTCGACCGGAATGACCGTTAACTTTAATGAGAACAATGACGGAATATTCCTTCGCGGTGAAGAATCTCGAGCCAAGCATCAACTTTTCAGCGGGATTCGGTGGTACCGATTCCGCGACTTAATTTGTGAAGAATTCCCTAGAATCATCTAGACTCATGGCTTTGAGGAATTAGACTTGAATTTGGAAAGTGAAGATGGAAGATTTGAGAAAGACAAGGATTTGGAAAGAAGACTTACAAAAGGAAAAGTATTCTATTCCTAAGAGGAATGCTAGGAAATTGAAGCCTATAAATAGAGAAGTTCTCTATACACTTTTACACACCTTTTAAACACACAACACTTGTGTTTTTGTTTGCTTTTCAAAATTCTTGTTTTAATTATTTGAGTGAACTTAAAAAATTCTCTTTTTAATTATTTGTGTGAATTTCAAAAACATGAATAGCTAATTTTCTTATTGATTGAGGATGAATTCCTAGTTCTTAACATGTTTTGAGTTTTGTTTTAAATTTACTTTGATGTTTTTCACATGATTATCGTTTGTTTTTACTAATAGGAATGTTTATACATTCATGATTGATTGATAGATTGTTTGGGTGGCCAACTAAATTGATTTGTTAATTGATCTAAAGCTAGTGAAAGTTAGGGGATAAGTAATCGTTTCTTGACTCTTACATAAGTAGCAAACACGAGACCTTGCGGAGGGATTCCGTGGAGCAATTGTGTGTGAAAACAACGTTAGCAAGTAGACCTTGATCTAAGAGTCTAACTACTAATATCAACCTAATAAGTTCATAAATCTTAATGCGTTTATTTAAATTACATCTTGAGTGATCTACTACTAGGTGGTTTGGTAAATAGAATCTGGTAGTCTAGAACTTCCGTATCCGGTGATACAAGGGATTTAGGGGTTTAGCACTGATCTAGCTGCTTTATCTACGGTTGGTGATAATTTGTGACTAAAACATGTGGATGAAAAACATAACTTGAATCATTATTTTGCAACGAAGAAGGATTCCTTGATCTTGTCTCTCTTATTAATTTCAACTTTATCTTTGAATTGCTTTGTTTATTTTCATTTGCTTTATAAAACAAAACCCCCCTTTTTGTGACAATTAAACAACTAAAAAACTCTTGCTCCTTGTGGGAACGAACTTAACTACCACCATATTACTTGTTAATTGAGTGGAAAAATATTTACTAATTTGTTGTGGTTACGATACGCATCAGCGTGACATGGAAATTTATATCTGGCGTGGCTAAAGGTCATTTTTCTTCCTTAAAGTATTTAAGAAAATCATGAACCACTTCAGCAGAGACCATATCCCCATTCTCAATATCCTCATGTGTGCAGGCATAGTAACATGAGGCATTGGGATGATCATCTTCAAATAGGGTTCTTTTCTTCCTCCCTTTGGACTCAAAACCAATACCTTTATCAAGAAAGCCTCTTGCAAACCCATCGGAACGTGAAGATGAAGAGGATGACATTCTTGTCAAACCACAAAATAATCCAGAGTATGCAAACATGACTCAGAGGTTTGGTATTTAATGGTTTCTTAGGGAAGGTAGTTTTTAGGGTTTTCAAACAGTTGACTCGTAATAGTAACACATGTACACGTACGAATACAACATGACCCAAACAAGGTTTTATAACAAAACTCTGCTACATGAAATTTTTGTAAATGGCTCAATAAATTTCATAACTTCATAGAAGCAATTTAGAGCACAAATGTAGCAGGCAACGTAGATGCAATAAGAATTGCATTAAAATAGAGAAACGATACTAGACACAACAAATAATTTTAGGCAATATTGTCTGCAGACACTAGTTTAGCTATAAACGATAAGAAGATAGCTCAACTAAGACACAATATACCTGATTTTTACACCTCTTGCTCAACGGGATTTTTTATGAGCAAGCTCTTAACCCTTGTGATTAATTAGCACAAGTATGAGCTCTTAGCTCATTAAGAGATTGTGTTTATGATCAAATCTCTTTTTCCTTTCGAATCTAGAAAGGGATCCCTTTTGATGTGAGAAATTATCATAAAACTTACTGTCATCAAAATACGAGACATAGTTTGCGTCCTTACCAGAAGATTTTTGTCTTGAGAGGATAGACAATATGTTGATGGTTTATTTATAACCTTTAATCATTTCCTTCAGGTTATCATTAACATCATCACTTTTGCTCATTTCTCCTGGAACTTTGTTTTCACCTAAGGTAACGTTATCTTCTCTGTTAACAAAAGACAAAACTTGATCTTTCCTTGGACGTTTTTTGTTAAAACGACTATTCTGCTTCTGAGTATTCGAGGAACTCATTGAACTGACCTTCCTAGTAGCATACACGGAATAAGTACGAAAACCAATTGGTTTAGACATACGAATGTCAGTTACACCTTTGATAATTAAGACTAAGGTGTGTTGAAGTTGAACAAAGGAATGTTTATTCAACCTAGAGTTCCCCTTTTGTTTAATAGAACTTTTTTCCTCAAAAAATAGACATACATTCTGATCACAAGAGTGATTAGATAGTACAGTCTTAACAGTCTCGTTAGGAGATTTCTTCCTTCCGTGTGATGTAGAACTTCCTGGATTAGAGGAGGAGACTAACACATCTTTTCTGATAGGAAGGGATTTTGATTTTACTTCTGGAGCTGGAACTTTTTCAGTTGTAGCAGAAGTACATGATATATTAGACTACTTAGAGCATCCTTGAATAGAGAGTTTACTCAAGCGATGTTCTATTTCCAAAGCATCCTTTTTGAGGCTTGCCTCGAGAACCATATGTGAAGAATGATCTTCAGTATTTTCTTTGAAATTACAGTCTCTTACTACACCAAGAAGAACATTGACATGATGTTTCAACCGATTAAATCTATCAGCTTAGATTCTAACAAGATTTAGAATCAATTCACTCTCTTCAGCTGTTTCCCGTTCATTAATAGAGATAGACTCTTTTGAAGGGTAATCGGAATAACACATGTCGGAGTCTGTCTGTCTTGTTTGAACACAAGCTTCGTCTATATTTGATATTGAAAAATCTTTCTCTTTAATAGAAGTAGACGAGACAAAACTTTTTTTTCTGGTGACGCGTTTATCAGAGATAGTACTCTTGTCCATAGAGTCAGATCGCTACAAACACAGACTTATAAGGTCTTTAAACGTGTTTGCCTGCTCTGATACCAATTGAAAAGGCGGGGGTAAAACAACCACACCCAATATTTCTATTAGCAATCTGTATGGACTAACTCTAATATACTTTCAAGAGAATCAACAAGACTCAATCTTAATAAAGTATATCAAGGAGTTATATCTCTCTTTGTCGATTTAATTCTTACTCAAGCAAATAGAAATCTGCGAGTCTAATTGAATACAAGAGAAATCACTTGAACGGTACCAAATACCAATATTCAAGGATCAATCAATTTCAATCAACAACCAAAGGTCGAATTTCACAATTGATTGATTCAAACACAAAACTTGTGATATTTTAATTATATAACAAAATATAATGCGGAAAAGAAATAGCACAGACACCAGAAGTTTTGTTAACGAGGAAACCGCAAATGCAGAAAAACCCGGGACCTAGTCCAGATTGAACACCACAATGTATTAAGCCGCTACAGACACTAGCCTACTACCAATTAACTTCAGACTGGACTGTAGTTGAACCCTAATCAATCTCACACCGATTCAAGGTACAGTTGCGCTCCTTACGTCTCTGATCCCAGCAGGATACTACGCACTTGATTCCCAAAGCTGATTTCACCCACAACTAAGAGTTGCTACGACCCAAAGTCGAAGACTTTAATAAACAAATCTGTATCACACAGAAAAGTCTACGGTAATAGATAAATCTGTCTCCCACAGAATTACCTACGAGTTTTGTTACGTCTTTTGATAAATTATGGTAAATAGGAACCAACTGATAACCCGGACTTATATTCCCGAAGAACAGCCTAGTATTATCAATCACCTTACAATAATCTTAATCGACGCGGCGAAAGAAGATATTGTGGAATCACAAACGATGAGATGAAGGTGTTTGTGATTACTTTTATATCTTGACTATCGGAGATATCAATCTCAAGCCAATCGTTACGATTGTACTCAATACAATAGAAACAGCAAGATCAGATCACACAACTACAAGAAAGTAGTATCGGTCTGGCTTCACAATCCCAATGAAGCCTTCAAGTCGTTAACCTACAGGGTCTCGGTAGAAACCTAAGGTTAAAGGAGAGTCGACTCTAGCTTATACAACTAGTATCACACAGGAGGTGTGGGGATTAGGTTTCCCAGTTGCTAGAGTTCTCCTTTATACAGTCTTTCAAATCAGGGTTTGCAATCAATGTTAGCTTAGTAACATAGCATTCAATATTCACCGTTAGATGAAACCCTGATTATATTCAAGCTAATATCTTTCAACCGTTAGATCGAAAACTTAGCTTGTTACACACAAATGAAATGCACGTTTTAGGTTTGTGTAACCGTACACAAACATGTACATTCGTTGGTTCAACAGTAGTTAACCAAATGATTAGCCATATGAGCACTTCCATATTAACCATATTCTTCTTCCATCAATATTTGCATAATGACATAATAGGTTTCAAACTTTTGTTATGTCAAAAGTTCATTCATTCTTTTATCAATACATGGATATCGACATACGAAAGACTTAACTTTTGACAAGGTATGGGACAATCATAGTTCACGGACGCAAACACACATGTCCCATAACAAATTGCAATATATAAAACTATAAAGATTAATAATGCAAAAATCATCTTCCAAACAATTTTTTAGAATTTAAACAAATAAACTTAAAAAAATGAAGATGAAAATGTTGGACATAGCTATGTGTAATCACAATAATGGCTATTCCAAACTCTAGTTATTCTTCTAAACAAAACAAGAAAATAAAATTCTTAATAGAAGATTTACTAGGCAAATAAAATCACAAAGCTAAAAAAACAAAGCGGACTTCTATGCCAAAGTCGAACACGAACTTGTGTCAAATAGACGGTTCACTATCCTCATGAGTCTTGAGGTCTTTGAACTTGTGATCGACAGCATCTATTGCATCTTTAGAAAAGATATCTTCATTGAGAAGGTCATTAACTTGTGCTTTTATGAGACCAAGGTCAAAAGTAACCTTTTTCAACTCAGTTCTTAACACATTAAAACTTTTCAAAGTATCAACAAGCTGCAGTTTTTCTTCCTTAAAGTATTTAAGAACATCATGAACCACTTCAGCAGAGACCATATCCCAATTCTCAATATCCTCATGTGTGCAGGCATAGTAACATGAGGCATTGGGATGATCATCTTCAACTAGGGTTCTTTTCTTCCTCCCTTTGGAATCAAAACCAATACCTTTATCAAGAAAGCCTCTTGCAAACCCATCAGAACGTGAAGATGGAGAGGATGACATTCTTGACAAACCACAAAATAACCCAGAGTATGCAAACGTGACTCAGAGGTTTGGTATTTAATGGTTTCTTAGGGAAGGTAGTTTTTAGGGTTTTCAAACAGTTGACTCGTAATGGTAACACGGGTACACGTACGAATACAACATGACCCAAACAAGGTTTTATAACAAAACTCTGCTACATGAAATTTTTGTAAATGGCTCAATAAATTTCATAACTTCATAGAAGCAATTTAGAGAACAAATATAGCAGGCAAAGTAGATGCAATAAGAATTGCATTAAAATAGAGAAACGATACTAGACACAACAAATACTTTTAGGCAATATTTTCTGCAGACACTAGTTTAGCTATAAACGATAAGAAGATAGCTCAACTAAGACACAGTATACCTGATTTTTACACCTCTTGCTCAACGGGATTTTTTATGAGCAAGTTCTTAACCCTTGTGATTAATTAGCACAAGTATGAGCTCTTAACTCATTAAGAGGATTGTATTTATGATCAAATCTCTTTTTCCTTTCGAATCTAGAAAGGGATCCCTTTTGATGTGAGAAATTATCATAAAACTTACTGTCATCAAAATACGAGACATAGTTTGAGTCCTTACCAGAAGATTTTTGTCTTGAGAGGATATACAATCTGTTGATGGTTTATTTATAACCTTTAATCATTTCCTTCGGGTTATCATTAACATCATCACTTTTGCTCATTTCTCCTGGAACTTTGTTTTCACCTAAGGTAACGTTATCTTCTCTGTTAACAGAAGACAAAACTTGATCTTTCCTTAGACGATTTTTGTTAAGACGACTTTTCTGCTTCTGAGTATTCGAGGAACTCATTGAAATGACCTTCTTGGTAGCATATACAGGGTAAGTACGAAAACCAATTGGTTTAGACATACGAATGTCAGTTACGCCTTTGAGAATTAAGTCTAAGGTGTGTTGAAGTTGAACAAAGGAATGTTTATTCAACCTAGAGTTCCCCTTTTGTTTAATAGAACTTTTTTCCTCACAAAATAAACATACTTTCTGATCACAAGAGTGATTAGATAGTACAGTCTTAACAGTCTCGTTAGGAGATTTCTTCCTTCCGTGTGATGTAGAACTTCCTTGATTAGAGGAGGAGACTAACGCATCTTTTCTGATAAGAAGGGATTTTGATTTTACTTCTGGAGCTGGAACTTTTTCAGTTGTAGCAGAAGTACATGATATATTAGACTGCTTAGAGCATCCTTGAATAGAGAGTTTACTCAATCGATGTTCTATTTCCAAAGCATCCTTTTTGAGGCTTGCCTCGAGAACCATACATGAAGAATGATCTTCAGTATTTTCTTTGAAATTATAGTCTCTTACTACACCAAGAAGAACATTGACATGATGTTTCAACCGATTAAATCTATCAGCTTAGATTCTAACAAGATTTAGAATCAATTCACTCTCTTCAGCTGTTTCCCGTTCATTAATAGAGATAGACTCTTTTGAAGGGTAATCAGAATAACACATGTCGGAGTCTGTCTGTCTTGTTTGAACACAAGGTTCGTCTATATTTGAGATTGAAAAATCTTTCTCTTTAATAGAAATAGACGAGACAAAACTTTTGTTTCTGGTGATGCGTTTATCAGAGATAGTACTCTTGTCAATAGAGTCAGATCGCTACAAACACAGACTTATAAGGTCTTTAAACGTGTTTGCCTGCTCTGATACCAATTGAAAAGGCGGGGGTAAAACAACCACACCCAATATTTCTATTAGCAATCTGTATGGACTAACTCTAATATACTTTCAAGAGAATCAACAAGACTCAATCTTAATAAAGTATATCAAGGAGTTATATCTCTCTTTCTCGATTTAATTCTTACTCAAGCAAATAGAAATCTGCGAGTCTAATTGAATACAAGAGAAATCACTTGAACGGTACCAAAGACCAATGTTCAAGGATCAATCAATTTCAATCAACAACCAAAGGTCGAATTTCCCAATTGATTGATTCAAACACACAACTTGTGATATTTCAATTATATAACAAAATATAATGCGGAAAAGAAATAACACAGACACCAGAAGTTTTGTTAACGAGGAAACCGCAAATGCAGAAAAACCCCGGGACCTAGTCCAGATTAAACACCACAATGTATTAAGCCGCTACAGACACTAGCCTACTACCAATTAACTTCAGACTGGAATGTAGTTGAACCCTAATCAATCTCAAACTGATTCAAGGTACAGTTGCGCTCCTTACGTCTCTGATCCCAGCAGGATACTATGCACTTGATTTCCTAAGTTGATTTCACCCACAACTAAGAGTTGCTACGACCCAAAGTCGAAGACTTTAATAAACAAATCTGTATCACACAGAAAAGTCTACGGTAATAGATAAATCTGTCTCCCACAGAATTACCTACGAGTTTTGTTATGTCTTTTTATAAATCAAGGTAAACAGGAACCAATTGATAACCCGGACTTATATTCCCGAAGAACAGCCTAGTATTATCAATCACCTTACAATAATCTTAATCGACGCTGCGAAAGAAGATATTGTGGAATCACAAACGATGAGACGAAGGTGTTTGTGATTACTTTTATATCTTGCCTATCAGAGATATCAATCTCAAGCCAATCGTTACGATTGTACTCAATACGATAGAAACAGCAAGATCAGATCACACAACTACAAGAAAGTAGTATCGGCGTGGATTCACAATCCCAATGAAGCCTTCAAGTCGTTAACCTACAGGGTCTCGGTAGAAACCTAAGGTTAAAGGAGAGTCGACTCTAGCTTATACAACTAGTATCACACAAGAGGTGTGGGGATTAGGTTTCCCAGTTGCTAGAGTTCTCCTTTATATAGTCTTTCAAATCAGGGTTTGTAATAAATGTTAGCTTAGTAACAAAGCATTCAATATTCACCGTTAGATAAAAACCTGATTAGATTCAAGCTAATATCTTTCAACCGTTAGATCGAAAACTTAGCTTGTTACACACAAATGAAATGCACGTTTTAGGTTTGTGTAACCGTACCCAAACATGTACATTCGTTGGTTCAACAGTAGTTAACCAAATGGTTAGCCATATGAGCACTTCCATATTAACCATTTTCTTCTTCACCATAACTAGTTCAAATGAGAGTTGGTCAATTGCTTAGATCTTATAGAAGTATACAAGACACAATCGAAGCAAACACGATTTGATTCACTCGAATCGATTCATGAACTTTATAGCCACGGTTTGCAAACTTGCATTCCTTAGTTAATATAAGTATAAGTTCAGAATAATCCTTTTTAGAAAATAACCAACCTAAGTAAGCGGACTAGTTATGCGGACTTAAGTACCCGGAATAAGGTTGTAAATGATTCACAAACTCCGGCATATTTTCTCGGGAAGATAACCTCCGACAGTACGCGGACTGGGTTCGCGGACTGGGTTTGCGGACTCTGTTCCGGTTTCCTGAGCAGCAAAGTACACAGACTTTGGTTCAAGGAATAAGGACATATACATGTATGTGTTGCCACACAATGCTTATATCCAACAATGGTTATATAATCTAAACTCTCATTTCAATCATTGAAACATTCTTAGAGGACGTTATATAGTTGTTATTCACAAACTATTTTTCGTCAAAGCCATTTTCAAGTAATTGAAACATAACATGAATTTCGTCACTAGGTAAAGATGAACTTGGCCAAAGCGAAAGCTTACCAACACATATTTCGAGAAATAGATAAGCGAGATAAACTCGGCTCGAAATAGCAAATGTGTATAATCAAGTCTATATAGCAAAACGACTTTTTGTCTCAAGATAGGAGATAGAGTACATAGACTTTTGAGTGATAGATAAGTTCAAGTCTCCACATACCTTTTATTCGATGAAGTTCCACCAGTTTCTTGAGTAGTTCTTCATCTTGTATGATGATCGCCATGGAGTTCTTGAGCTCAACTACACTTTCTATCCTAGTCCGAGATTTTGCTATAGTAGACTAGAAATCAAGACTTATAGTTTTGATCACTAACATTGACAAACATGCTTGAGATAGCAACGCATGCGAGTTCGACCGAGCAGTGCTCTAACAGTTTCAACTTTCAGAAAACCATTGGAAACACTGGAGTCCACGACCAAGGAATCTAAATTGGAGAATAGTGAACCCAGGAACAGACTACCAACGGGAAGTTTCTCACCTTGAGCTATCTTAATGGCAAAAGGAATCACGAATGGCTTCAGCAAGTTTCCATTATCTTCAAATACATCTCTGGATAACCACGGGCACAAGAAAGCAGCAATGTTTAATATACCATCCACAGGTCTTTCAGGATTTTCATCTCTCGGCCACCAGTGCTTCAACCATTGAGCATAACAAGATTTGTTGGATAATTTGTTAATATCATGCATCGTAGCTGTCAAGACATCAGATATTGCATTCTCGTCTGCCGAAAGTGCTGCAGGGAAATTACCCGTGACAGGAAGATGCAATAAAGCAACCACGTCCTCTAAAGTGATGGTAAATTCTCCCCACCTGCATATGAAAGTATGAGTAGGAACACAACAGCGAGAGAGCAAAGCTGTTATACCTCTCACATCATGGTAAACCGACAAATCTCCAGCTGCTTGAATAGCTCGTGTCACCTGTGCACGATCCAACATGGTTCTCACATGACTATACCCCAACATATGTCTTAGCCATCCGGAGAAGTCTGTTAAAGGTTTTTGAGAAAGCTTGAAGTCTATGTGTGAACCAGCATAATGTCTTCCTTACAGACAAAATCGAATAGTCGTTCGAGGAGACACCAATTTTCTCTGAACAATATCCATGGTATCTATAAGAGGACGAAACGAGGAACCTGGGAGACGTTTTTCAGGTCTATATTGAACCACAAAGAAATCGTCATCACTGTTTGGAATATTCTTTGTTCCAGTTGTTTCTTCTTCTTCTTCGTCAATGGAAGTCCTATCTATAGAGGTACCATTTCCTGAGGTTGCATCTGTGGAAGTATCATCTCTGGAAGCATCATCTTTGGAAGTTCCATCATGAGAATCAGTCATCTTTGCAAAGTTGTTGTGACATCCACACAACATTTCTACTTCAGCACGTCATTCAACAAAACAATGTCATGGGATGAAAGTGCGCATCTATAAAAACGGTAACAATTTAACTCTTACTTGTTTACAGTTTCACTAGTTGTAGTGACTATAATATGAAAATTTCAAGAGTATGTTCGCTTCTTTAAACCTACAAAGACGAACAAAAAATCTCATTATTCAAAACATAACTTGATTTTCATGTGAGCAATTCACGAAATTTCCATCATGTGAGCAATTCACATAATTTTCACCGTGTGAGCAACTTCCACCAAGTGAATACTCATTGATTTTTGTGCATACACTATTAAATCACAAAATCCATACAAACAATATTTTATCAAAGTATTGTTTACTTCTAGCAATTGCTAAAAATCAAAATTTGATTTTACAAAATTTTAAGACTTTGTGAATAAATCACGTATGTTTTAAAAAAAAAATTTAACGTGAGTTAACAACTCACGTAAATTTCAAAAAAAAAATTACGTGAGAAGGTCACGTATATTAAAAAAAATCGTTCAAACGAGCGTTTGTCTATCAAACGGGGTCTTTTCTATTTTTTGCAAAGGTCCACATATTCCAAATAAATTTTGATTTTTCATGAAAGCTCATAAACAAAATGTTATCATTAGACGCAGATCTATTTCGAAAAAAAATCTCTCCTAAGTTAGGGATTATTGCTCGTTTCTTAAACTAACGAACGAACAAACGTCTGTTCCTAAAACAAGGGTTTCATATAAAAACTCACGTCTACATATGCATGTGTACGAATTTTCTAGCATAATTAAATCATGAACAACTCACGGATTTCAAAAAAAAAATCGGACTTACCTGGTCGGCGCCGGCCGGAACTCGGCCGGACTGTGGTCAGTGACGGTCGGCGGTGGCTGAATTTCGGCGTTTTTTTTTCTCCTCCTCTGCTCGGACGTGAGTAGGTCAAATAGAGAGTGGCCGGTTGGTGAAAGAAAAATAAATTTTTTTAGAGCTTCTTCCCTTTTATATCAATTTTATGTCCAAAAACCTAATAAAACTAGACGTCCGACCATCCAAATCAGCAATGCCTCATCTCTCCGTACTCACGAGATGACACTCTATCATACTGACAGGATCCTTTTATGGGCGTTTGCTCGTACATGACATCATTGGAGAAAATCGAGGATTCTGAAAATGCCTTTGTATGACTAAGTTCAGTAATTTATCGAATGAGCAACACTTGCTCAGATGTTTGAATATTGATTCAACTATCAATATTCAGTAATTCATCATACGAGCATTATTTGCTCAGAATATCAATATTCATTATGTTGATTCAACTATCAACATCATTCATTCGAGAACTATACGTCCCAGCAGACATGTTCAATTCGTGAATCCTAGAGCATTCAGCAATCATGCTCGACTGAACAATACGTAGACTCATCGTCTAATCAAGTCAACGACTGACTAACCAAATATACGTCTGCTTTGCAGACTCCACGTTCGTGAGACATCAATCACGTCACATGGGGGATATTAATTAGGGTTTTGGTCTGGTGGCCGACGGCACCTGTGTTCATACACGATGAGAAATGTGTGAAAAAGTGGGGGTACAACAACCTCACCCAATAATTCGCTTAGCAATTTGTATGGACTAACTCCAATATACTTTTAAGAGAATCAAATAGATAGTCAGACTCAATCTTAATAAAAAGTATATCAAAGAATTATATCTCAATTTCTCGATTCAATACTTACTCAAGCAAATAGAAATATGCGAGTCTAATTGAATACAAGAGAAATTAACTTAAACGGTACCAAAGACCAATGTTCAAGGATCAATCAATTTAAATCAACAACCAAAGGTCGGATTTCCCAATTGATTGATTCAACGCACAACCTGTGATATTTCAATTATATAACAAAATATAATGCGGAAAAGAAATAACACGAGACACTTTAAGTTTTTTTAACGAGGAAACCGCAAATGCAGAAAAACTGCGGGACCTAGTCCAGATTGAACACACACTGTATTAAGTCGCTATAGACACTAGCCTACTACAAACTAACTTCTGTCTGGACTGTAGTTGAACCCCAATCAATCTCACACTGATCCAAGGTACAGTTGCGCTCCTTACGTCTCTGATCCCAGCAGGATACTACGCACTTGATTCCCTTAGCTGATCTCACCCACAACTAAGAGTTGCTACGACCTATAATAGAAGACTTTAATAAAAAAATCTGTATCACCCAGAAAAGTCTACAGTAATAGATAAATCTGTCTCCCACATAAATACCTACCAGTTTTGTTCCGTCTTTTGATAAATCAAGGTGAACAGGAACCAATTGATAACCCAGATTTATATTCCCGAAGAACGGCCTAGAATTATCAATCACCTCACAATAATATTAATCGACTAGCGAAACAAGATATTGTAGAATCACAAACGATGAGACGAAGGTGTTTGTGACTATTTTTCTATCTTGCCTATCGGAGAAATTAATCTCAAGCCAATCTTACGATTGTACTCAAATACGATAGAAACATCAAGATCGATCACGCAACTACAGAGAAAATAGTTGGGTCTGGCTTCACAATCCCAATGAAGTCTTCAAGTCGTTAACCTACAGGGTCTCGGTAGAAACCTAAGGTTAAAGGAGAATCGACTCTATCTTATGCAACTAGTATCACACAGGAGGTGTGGGGATTAGGTTTCCCAATTGCTAGAGTTCTCCTTTATATACTCTCCAAATCAGGGTTTGCAATCCATCTTACCTTGGTAACAAAGCATTATATATTCACTGTTAGATAAAAACCTGATTAGATTCAAGCTAATATCTTTCAGCCGTTAGATCGAACTTAGCTTGTTATACACAAATGAAATGCACGTCATTTAGGTTTGTGTAACCGTACCTAAACGTGTACACCTAGTTGGTTCAACAGTAGTTAACCAAATGGTTAGCCATATGAGCACTTTCATATCAACCATATTCATCTTCACCATAACTAGTTCAAATGACTCAAAAGAACTAGTTAGAGAGTTGTTCAATTGCTTAGATCTCATAGAAGTATACAAGACACAATTGAAGCAAAACGATTTTCATTCACTCGAATCGATTCATGAACTTTATAACCACAGTTTGCAAATATGCATTTAGTTTATATAAGTTTAAGTTCACGAATAAACCGTTTTTAGAAAATAACCCACTAATGTATGCATACCGGTACGCATACTTAAGTACCCGTATTAAGTTTGTTTTCAGTTCACAAGCTCCAACAGAAATTCACGGGACGTGAACTTCCGACAGTACGCGTACATGTACGCGGATTTTAGTTCCGGTTATCCTGAGCAGCAAAGTACGCATACTTTGGTGCAAGGATTTTGGACTTACACAAGTATGAGTTCACATACAATGTTTATGTTTATATCCATTCAAGGTTATATATTCTAAACTCTCATTTAAATCATTGAAACATTCTTAGAGGATGTTAAATAGAGGTTACTCACACACTATTCTTCATCAAAGCGATTTTCAAGATATTGAAATAATCAACATGACTTTCGTTACTTGTAAAGATGAACTTGGCCAAAGTGAAAGCTTACCAACACATATTTCGAGAAATATATAAGCGAGATAAACTCGGCTCAAAATAGCAAATGTGTATAATCGAAGTCTATATAGCAATACGACTTTTGTCTCAAGATAGGAGATAGAGTAGATAGACTTTTGAGTGATAGATAAGTTCAAGTCTCCACATAGCTTTTAGTCTATGAAGTTCCACCAGTTCCTTGAGTAGTTCTTCGTCTTTGTATGATGAACGCCGTGGAGTCTAGATCTCAACTACACTTTCTATCCTAGTCCGAGACTTATCTATAAGTAGACTAGAAATCAAGATTTATAGTTTTGGCAACTAAACTTGACAAATAATCTTGAGATAGCAACGCTTGCGAGTTCGACCGAGCAGTGCTCTAACAATGTGAGTAAGTCGTGCAAGCAGTTGAGGGAGTTAGAAAAGTAGTGGGTGGACAATCAACCAAGTCTCCGCACGACTTGTAACTGGTTAAACCACGATTTCCCACTCTTTCACTCGAGCAACCGTCACACTTACTAGAGATCAATGTGTCTACATTCTAGCAATATAAATAAGTCTCTGAATCCACGATTGAACAACAAAAGAATTCTATCCGAGCAATCACTCAGGAATTCAATCAATCGACCAGAATTTATTCGAACTCAACATTTCACAGATGATTTTTACTTGCTCCTAGCATTGTGGTTAATTTGCTTGAACTAGTATTAAACTTTTTCAAGTCATCTTCCAACGTCTTGATTTTATCAAGAGCAGCAGTTAAATCAGCCTCAAGGCGTTTTTCTCGAACGAGATAAGCGCTTTCTCCGTCATCAAAACTTGTTTGCTAGGAGTTAATCCTTGCTTCAGTTGTTGCAAGTTTTTCTTCCAACTTAAAGAAATATCTATTTATCACATTCAAGTGATTTTTTACTTAGGTCATTCTCACGATCTTTGAGGATCGAATCGTTACTGGAATTCCATATATAAAGACCTTGATAAATTCTTCTCAATTTCTTGTTATTGCGACAGAGATTAGTCAGAAAAGGTGTGACATGAGAAGTTGTCACCTTTTTCTTTTCCAACGAATACAAAATCTTAACATACACTGAGACTTCCTCATCAACATTTCTATCAATATCTGAGTCACCTTCGTCAGAAAGTTCATCCAACTGTTCTTCTAGGCGTGTTTCCGTTTAGATATTAACTTAGATGTGATAGTTCTCTCAGGTGAATTCAAGCTTTGAAAATCATCTGGTAATTTCTGAATTGGGACGTTGTTAGAGATAAACTCGTCCATAATAATCAGATTGCTTTAAACACTGACTTATGAGGTCTTAGCGTGTTTTCCTGCTCTGATACCAATTGAAAACGCAGGGGTATAACAATCACACCCAATATTTCGTTCGGAAATCTGTATGAACTAAACTCCAATATAATTCCGATATCACCAACTTAAAAATCAGACTCAATCAAGAAAGATATCAAAGAGCTTTATCTCTTTCTCAATACAATCAGTAAATCAACTAGATAGAATTCCATGAGACTGATTGTTATGATAATAACTCGGATGGTACCAAAGACTAATGTCCGAGTGTCAATCAATTCCTATACAACAAACAAGGTCGGATTTATCAACTATGATTGAACTACGCACAACCTGTGATATTTCAATTATATAAACAAATATAATGCAGAAAAAAAATAACACAGACACCAAAAATTTTGTTAACGGGGAAACCACAAATGCAGAAAAACCCCGAGACATAGTCCAGATTTGAACACCATATTGTATTAAGCCGCTACAGACTCTATCATACTACAAGTTAACTTCGGACTGGAATGTAGTTGAGCCCTAACCAAGTCTTACACCAATTAAGGTACAGTCGCGTTCCTTACGCCCTTTGAATCCCAGCAGGACTCTGCGCACTTGATTCCCTTAGCTGATCTCACCCACAACTAAGAGTTGCTACGACTCAAAGTCGAAGACTTATAACCAAATATGTCTCCCACAAATTGTTTCCGACTTAAGATTAAAGATCAAGGTGTACAGAAAACTCGACTAATAATCCGGTCTTATACTCCCAAAGAGCAGCCTAGAAATATTAGTCACCTCACAATAACCTAATTGATTAACAGAAGAAGTTAGTGCGCAATCACAAGAGTCTGAGATGAAGAACTGTTGTGATTATTTTTTATATCCTACCTATCAGAGATAAATCTCGAGAAAATCTTAGAGAAGATTAAACTCAACACGATAGAAAAAGTAAGATCAAAATACGCAACTACAGAGAAAGTAGTTGGATCTGGCTTCACGAATCCTAAATGAAGTCTTCAAGTCATTAACCTAATAATGGTTTTCGAAATTCCTAGGTTAATGGAGAATCGACTCTAGTTTGCAACTAGGACGCACAAGAGTGTCGGGATTAGGTTTCCCAGATGTTAGAGTACTCCTTTATATAGTCTTTCAAATCAGAGTTACTTACAATCAAAGTTAAGATAGCTTAGTAACAAAATAATTGATATTCACCGTTAGATGAACTCCTGATTTAAGATTCAAGCTAAGTCTACTTAGAAAATAAGTAATCAATCTCCACCGTTAGATGGTATTAGCTTGATAAACACAAATAAAATATACCTATATTTAGATATGGATGAACCGTACCTAAACATGTATAACCTATTGGATCAATAATAGTTAGCCGAAGTTAGCCACATGAACACTTATAATTTTTGTCATATTCTAACACTTCTATATCAATCAATCATGATCAATCAATCATGATAAATAGCCAAATGAATTTAAATGTGCTTTAAGAGAGTTGTTCAAATGTTCACTATCTCATAGAAATATCCATGAACAATTTGAAACATATACGGTTTGGTTTATAGCTGTACAAAGTACTTATACTCTTACTAATTCATGAACATAATGCCACGGTTTGCAAATCAAGTTCGCATACCTTATGTCATTAAAGTTCCAGGGACTTTAGTTCACAAAATGAGTTCGCAAATGAGCCTGAGTTCATGAGTATGAATTGTCATACTTACCGATTTCAGATTCTAACCACTGTGTTCGCAAACAGAGTACGCGAACCACAGTTCTGGACCTACCTAGTCTTAGCCGTTTGCAAACCACAGTTTTGTACCTTTGACAGTTAAACCCGTTCGCAAACAAGAGTTCCGGACTTGAACTAGTATTCACAGTTCGCATACAAGGTATGCACACTGTGTTATATCCAGACATTGGCAGTAGTTCTAAAACCCTCATTCAATCATTGAAACATCCTTAGAAGACAACAATGGTAATCTTACACATACCACTAGCTTCAAGTAATTTTAAAGTGATTAATCGTTCAATACGAAACTTCCCAAGTTAACATCAAATAATTGTCTCACACAAATCATGTAAGATGTTCAAGGTAATTTTCACATGATCATCTTGACTTAATATTTAGTTTCCTACAAATAAATTGTCAATAAATCAACTCGTCAAGTAGATGATGAAGTTTAGCTAAAGCTAAAAAGCTTCCAACACGTATTTCGAGAAATATATAAACGAGATAAACTCGGCTCGAAATTTCAAATGTGTATAATGTAAAAGTCTATATAGCTATACGACTTAGTCTCTTTAGAAGATAATAGAATTGACTTCTGAGTAATAGATAAGTTTTAATCTCCACATACCTTTTGTTGATGAAGTTCCTCCAAGCTCTTCAGTAGATCTTCTTCTTCAATTGGTGAACATCGTGAAGTCTAATGCTCAACTACACACTTCTATCCTAATCTGAGACATAGCTATAGGTAGACTAGAAATCAAGTATATAGTTTTGATCAACTAAACTTGACAAACAAGCTTGAGATAGGAACGCTTGCGAGTTCGACCGAGCAGTGCTCTAACACTAGTCCAGTTTTGAATACTCTCAGAATTAAGCCGTTATACAAAGAACCAGGCCAACTTCGTAGATTTGAGGCCAAATAATTTACCCATAGTTACTTAGTTCCCTCTGTATCCCTGCGCCAACAACTGTCTGGTCAACGTACGTGAATCCCAAGACATAAATCATTATCTTGAGTTGCTTTACTGATGTAAAGTCTTAAGCAGTCAACTCCTTTTGATCGTCAACTGTTTGGTAAGTACTCCAATAATCTTTTAACAAAAGATTCTTTGAGTTTTGACAAAGGCTCTTCTGTTTAAACTAGTAAACTCCTTTGTCGGGTAAATCCAAATCCGAAATAATCGGATCCAGATTCACAACTATCAAATTCGGATACTGAAGAATACCGCCAAATGATAGTATCCGATCTAAACAAATATTTAATCAAACCTATCAAAGATAAATCAGATCTTAGTCGGATCTGTTAGAGCATAGCTTGGTTGAACCCACCAAGCGTTGGTATGTCAAGTTTGGTTGTCACATTTTAGTGTGTGAAAACTCATCTAAAGTCACTTGATTGTATACTAGAGTCAACTTCGTTTAAGTTAGACTAGAAAGTCTAGGAATGTTGAGACATACAAGTATTACTCCGAAGACCTGAAGAATGTGAAGAAGAAGCGAACTACAACGACAACATCATCCTTCGTCTTAAGGTTAGTAATATTGACTTGAACTGTTTCATTCCTAACGTATCTTTCAAGTCGTGCTATATTGAAAACATAACTGCGAAGCTGTATATACTGTACATATTGTATACTACTCTAGTGATGTGACATGGTCATATTTGTATGATCATAATATTAGGGAATTAGACTACGAAGTATAACGCTTATCTTTTAAACTTCGTTGATATAACATAAACATAATCTTGTATATACTGTTATGATTATGTGAATGGGTTATGATGAAGGTTTCATCCTAGGAAACAATGTTTTTTGTTTGTTTAAAGGAAGTACATTCATGAACTTGTTTTATGAATCGAAAGGGAAATCGTTAGGCTTATTGGTACGGCTATTCATTGCAAATCTTTGGATTACCAATATGTGTGAGATGGTAGAACCGATCGTAACTTTGTTATGTATCTTGGTATAACTAATCACAATGCCTGACTTATGATTTGGTATGAATAGTTTTTATTAATTGGTGTCACCGATCCTAAGTAATCACCATGAGATGGTATGATCGATAATTGTAACTGGTGTGACCGATCCTAGTAATTGGTGTGACCGATCACAAAGTGTTGTGTAATCGATCCTTGTAATTGTTAACTAGTCCTGGTAATTGGTGTAACCGATCCCGATAACTGGTGTGACCGATCACAAGTAATACCATGAGTATATGGTAACCGGTCTTGGTAATTGATGTAACTGATCCTGGTAACTGATGTAACCGGTCCTGGTAACTTGTGTGACCGATCACAAGTATTTCCATATTAAGGTATAACCGATCCTAGTGATTGGTAGAACCGATTGAACCCATGTATGTGATTTGATATTTGATCAATCACATCGTGATCTTGGAATACAGATGAACCAATTCTAAACTTGTATGGAAGTGTGGTATAACCGATTCCAAGAATGTAAATCCATGTAAATATGAATAAGGATTTACAGTGAAAAGATGTCAACATACTTTGAACACGTACAGTAACTCTTATCATTTATTGTTCGAAATAAATTGAGAATCTTTTAATTAAGGTTTTTGGTTTTATGTGCTTTAATTGCCAGCAATCAAATGCATATCTCAAGAGAATAAAAATTAGTAATGCACATTTACTAATTGGAGATTTTCTATTGAGATATTTCGGAAATTTTGGACAAGCATTTATTGGAATTAGGAAAACCGAATTTTGTTATTCATTGCATATCTTGAGAATATTTTCAGTTTTAGAAATTCCTTGGTGTCCAAACATCCTTGGTTTATAAATACCTAAGTTTGCATTTCTAGCAAACTATCCTCAGAGCCAGGAAAACTTCATTATTGTTGTTTCTGGTGGAGTCGGCTAATCGGAGAGGAAAGTATCCTAATTAGGTAAAATCTCTTACGACCGCTCGTTTAAAGACTTTTGTGTGATCAAGAATCTGTACGAGTACCGTTGGTGGGAAACTAGATAATTGCAGTGTTAATAGTTTTCGATTGATTTGATTGACTAACGGTTCCTTAAACTTTGATTGCACCTAGTTTGTTTATTCTTGAGAATCTTCTCTTCTGATATAAGATTCACTCAAACTAGATCAAAGTATCGACAGGATCTTTAGAACTGTTTGTAGATCTAAAGACATCTTGTGAGAATCCATTGTTAACAGACTTTGTTCTGTGTGTGATTGATCACAAGAGATTCAAGTGGTGTTGTGAAGGTGTTTATTGAAGATTAAAGAAGACGAAGAAGACGAAGAAGATTTCTTATTTTGTTCTCATATCTTTGGGTGTGCACAAACTTTGATCGGCTTGGATCCAACTAGAATCGAATTTATTCGATTGATTAGTTGTGTGAGATCGGCATCACTTTATAGTTTGTTGTTGGAATCTATATCGATTGATTGAGAATCTAAACTTGACTACTTTGGTAGTTATTGGATATATTGATCTAACCAGGCAAAGGAGTTTATTAGATTAAACGAAAGATCCTTTGCGTATGACTTGAGATATCTTTATCTCGAAAGAATCGAAAGAGTTGTTACCAAACAGATTTGTTGTTCCTTTACTGTTTGGAATACGATCCAGTGCGTGCACTCATCGAAAGATTTACTGTTTGGAATATGTTCCAGTGCGTGTACTCATCGAAGTCGGAATTACACGGATACTGAGGAAACTAAGTGAACTATGGGTAGTTGCTTGGTCTCAACTATACGAAGTTGGTGTAGATTTTGTATATCGGCTTAATTCTGAGAGTATTCAATTCTGGACTAGGTCCCGGTATTTTTCTGCACTTGCAGTTTTCCTCGTTAACAAAATCTTGATGTGTCTTTTACTTTTCTATTTCCGTAATTATAATTGTTATTATAATTAAAAATAAAATACACAAACGTTAACTCTACATATACTTGATAGTGATCCTATAGAGTTTGGTTCAGTCTGAACCTATTATCAAGTATCATACTTCATTGTTGTATTGTCTCGATCTTGTATCCATAGTCAATCACACAAGTTATCTTGTTGTCGTATTGTCTCGATCTCGTATCCATAGACGATAACACGAAGTGTGATCCGATTTGTTGTATTGTCTCGACTCAGTCTATAGACAGTCACTTTCGGTAGAGGACTTATAGGTGGATCAATAAAAGATTGTGGTGTATTTGGGTACCCTCGTCTTTTCAGGATCCCAGCCGATCAAGATGTGTGCACAAATATCATGAGATACAAAAACCAATCAGAAAAATCTTCTTGTCTTCAAATCTTTAATTGCCTTCTATTGTACCTGCACACCACAAACTTGATTCCACTTATGATCAATCACACACAGAACGGAGTCTGTTAACAATGGATGCTCACAAGTTGTCTTCAGTTCTAAAAACAGTTCAGAATATCCCGTCAATACTTTGATGTAGTTTGAGTGACCTTATTGCAGAAGAGAAGACTCTCAAGAATAATAAAACTAGGTGCAATCAAAGTTTCAACAACCGTTAGTTAATCAAATCAACAATCGAAAACTAAAATAACAATGCAATTATCTAATTTCCCACCAACGGTACTCGTAGAGCTTCTTGATCCCACAAAAGTCTTTAAACGAGCGGACGTAAGAGATTTCACCTAATTAGGGTACTTTCCTCTCAGGATAGTCGCGGCTCCACCAGAAACAACACGAATAAAGTTTGTCTGGCTCTTACGATAGTTTACAAGAAATGCAAACTCAACTATTTATAGACCAAGGTTGTTTGGACAACAAGGAAATTCCAAAACCGAAAGATTCTCAAGATATGCAATAAGTACCTAATTTTATTTTCATATTTCCAATTAATATCCAACCTGTAATTCCGAAATCTTTCTTTAGAAAATATCTAATATTAGTTTAGCACTTAATTAATATAGCTTTTCAAGAGATATGTTTTGATTGCTAGAAAATCAAAAACATATTATTGGAAAATCTTAATTAAAAGATTCTCAATATTTCGGTTTGGGAACACCTTGAGTATTAAGGAATATATTTGAACAATTATAGATAAGAATTATATACATGTTCAAATTATCTCGCGATAAGTGTGGAAATACTCACCCTTGTGCTTTTTAAGCAACATATATTTAAATCCTCGTCATCTTCAAAAAATCTTGTTCGATGAGGATTTCTATTAACATGTATTATGTAAGATTCAAATATGTCTGCTATATGACTCCTTCACTTTGTATCCTTGAATATTATTGCTTGCAATTCTGCTCAAGTACTTTGACAAATTATATTTTTTCATCATTTTAAGAAAGACAAAAATTGACATCTCCACTTGTTGATCCCTTGCTCCAAGAGATGTATCCATCCTCAAACCGTTAGGTGACTGATTGAGTATAACGGTTTAATGATTGAATAATTATCAGTAGTGTCTTTTATGCACCTTCATTAAGTCACTGACTTGGTGCAACCACATCATTCGTAATGTCTAAAATGTAATAACTTGACGTGGGTATCAACAAATCTTATACTCTTTGTATTATTTTCTCCCTGCCTATCTGTCTCCTAAGAAAGAGACGAGAACAAGATCCATGAGTATATAATAAGCTAAGATATAAGCTATGCTCTTAGGTTTATCTAATCATTTGAGTTGATATTTTAACTTAAGCAAAATTGATGGATTTAACATTGGACTGTGGAAAAGTGACTTCACATTTTAATATTGAGCGTTTATGTGCAACAATACTCTTTTGTGTACATGAAAGTGTCCATGATATTTCTATAAAGATGCTCATGTTTTGCTAAAACTCTTCCATAAGAAAACAGTTAGCAAAATGTTTTTCTCAAAGGGTAACTCTTATGTTTGTTAGTTTGACCCAATTTCCAAAAAATGGTCATATAACCGATTTTTTTTTAGAAATACCTCTTGATTTCACCTTATATAGACCATATACTTGAGTTGACTTTTCTCTTTCAATGTCTCACTTGCAATTAATCATGTCTCCCATATCACCTACTTTGTCTCGCGAAAACATGGAAGAAGCTCTTGGTAATGATTGCAATGGTATTTGGCGAAAAAGGAAGAACAAAAAAACTCTGGTAGAAGATGAAGTTGAAAATTCTAATACTAGTGAGGATCATCCTGATGTGAATTGTTACTTCACCTATGATCATCAAGCTATAGAACAATAAGAGATGATTTCTGCTAATGTTAATTATGATTTTCTAAAACAATTTTAGGATGCAAAGATAAGATTCAACATGTTGAAGCCTTGAAGGGTCAAGACATGTTGAGAAATAAGTTAAAAAAGGTTTCCTATGACTCTGTTCTCATGAAATCACATGTCAATGATCTCCTCAATGAAGAGATTTTTCCTACAAAGTTCGTGGATGCTATTGAAGAAAATCTCAAATGACTCAAAACCAATGATGTTTCCAGCGGTAACTAATTAGATGTTCTTTTTTTTTACTTCTAGTTAACTCCTCATAGGAATTTTATTCTTATTCTTTTTAGGAGTAACACTAGCTTTTGGAGCAGAGTTTTTATGTGTCTTATATTAGCTATTCCAAATACTATCATCTTGCGATGATTAAAACTTATTTACTTAAATTTTATTTGGAGATGATGGGAGTACCTAATCTCTATCGATTATATATATACACTACTTATTTTGTGAGATTTGTTCTTTGCTATAATATTTCTGCTGATTAGAACGAATATCTCATACGTTCTCATATGTTAAGCTCTTAAGTACTCGTTATTTTTATCAATAAAGGAGGAGTAAACTATTTTGAGAATTGCAATATCGATCTTCCCATAATTACACCTTGTGGATATATTGGGACTCCGTAAGATGTTTTATAGTTGTCGCCTTTCCTCCCGAAACCATAACTGGCAGGGAATAAGATCGAGAACTTTAATCTCTACATACGTACATGGATATAGAAGATATAATTCTTATGTTGATTCATATCGCTTAAATTGTCCCCTTTGTTTGTAACTGGCCTAGATAATAGATGGGCCTAGTAAGCCTAAACAGGGAAGTTATGGGTGATAGTTTCGATTAAATTGGGCTGGATAGTTGTCTTGGAGCAAAACAGAGTGTGTGGAATATATCGGGTTCTGTTGGTTTATTTTCGGAAATCCCGTGAGACTAAAACGCACATAAACTTTCCTAAGATTCACATATACCTTATAGAGAGTTTGGAAGGGATTGGACAGCTTGGAAACGCGTAAAAGCGCTTCGGAGAGAAATTATTGCCGTGACTTGCACGGAAAGGAAGAGAAGAATTTTAATCGGGATTTTTAGGGTTTGGAGGTGTATAAAAGACTTGCTCGAGTCCCAGAGAAGGATATTGAAGGTTACGGATACTTTTGGGGAACTTTAGAACACAGCAGAGATCAAAATCAGGAGTTGCAGGAATCGGGTTCTGCTGGTGTAGAACCAAGAACACGAAGAACAAAGGCAGCCGAGGACAGTCGTTTACGGGGTCTTAAATTCAACGACAACTCAACAGTGCATAAGTCTGTCTCTGTAACGTCCATTGTAACAGCTTGTTTGTAACGCCAATACAGCGTTGCAAACAGTCTGTTTTATTGTTTTTCATCCTTTTAATCAACTTTTGGGCTATAAACATGTATTTTGAGCAAGTGATTATTATGAGGAGCTAGACCCCTTTGCTGAGGCGATGGAGGAAGCTATTTTTCCAACAAATATGTGGTAATATTTATTTAATTAATTTCTGCAATTCTTTTTATGATTATTTGCATTGAATCGAAATTGAAATAAAGATTTTTGCTAACTCTTTGTGTTTTCACTTGATGGTGCATGCTTAGCTTAGGGCTCTTGATGTTCCATGCTTGAGATTAACAACCAGTATTTTGAAAATCTACTATTGGCAATATTTAAGAATCAATTGAACGTATGAATTGCATGATAATTATTAATAATAAATCACATAAAAATTGGAAAATAGTGGAATCCTGAGTCTCAGTGTTTTCTAAAATCTTGATACAACCTTCTTTGAGTTTTCTAGTCTTATTTGAATCTAAAAATCCTTCACAAGTCTGAGAGGAACGACACTTTCCTTACCACTTTACTACAACTTTAAAAACCACATCAATTTTTGGCGCCGCCGACGCGAACTTGTTTTTAGGGTTTTAGATTTATTTTTAGTTTTTTTTATTCTTTTGTTCTATTTTACGTTTTCTTGGGTATTTGTGTTTTGATTACAGGTTTGGATATTGGACCGAAAGGAAAGCTGAGCCAAAGATATTGGTGATGAACTAAAGACTTGGAGTCAAAGACAAAACGAAAAGAAACGAGGAAGAGACAAAGAATTTTAGTTTTATTTATTTTTTTAGGTTTTTTTTCAAAAATTGTATTAGGGTTTATAATTATTTTTGTAATTTTTCTTTTTATTTTTGGACTTTTTGGACATTATTTTTGGGACTTTGGACATTATTTTTTTTACCCTACGGAAGGGTACTTTTATATATAAACTGTTTGCAGAGAAGGAGGACAATTACGATATTGTCTCTGCACCTTGGGTTCGTACATCGACATAGGAGTCGAGTGGCACGAGTCGACTACTGACCGATTCATCCCCGTCCTGGAACGGAGGTAAGATTCTAAACACTCGCGAATCCCCCGTCGCCGAGTTATTCGGACTCCTTCGTTTGCATATATGCTTGAGGACTTGAATACGGTTGCTTTAATTTTCTAGTAAAGGGCAAGGCCTGGCCATACAAGATAAGGGTTCGGATTTCATCACCGTTCTCTTCTTGCCCGCCTTAGGAACACGTAACCTACGCGAACCTAAGCCTTAAAATTTTGACTAGAACAAGACCGATAGGGTAACGAGCTTAATAGGAAAATCATTCGAAAAATATTGGTTACTCTTTTAAGCACACTTTGAAGTTCATAAAGGTTTCGTGAGTTGAATGCGTGATTGCGCCGCATTGTAATTCCGGTGAGGCCTTGGGTATCAAAGCTCCACCGAGCTTCCCTCGCCTCTATTCAACTTACTTTGACTCGGATTGATTCCGAGGGGTTTGCTTAAATTGTAACGAATTCCTTTTCGAAGGATTAGAAGCTGGTCTAGAAACAATCTAAGTGGAGCCATCATGCTTTTTGTTTGCTAGAAATCTCTAGGTTTGTTTTGGTTGAGTCGGCCTTGATTTGTGATTGCATAGAATTCCCTTCCTTATTCTTTTGCATGCTCGAACGTAAAAGAGACGCCTAGGTAGATTTGTTAAAGAGAAACCTAGTAGTTCTAAGCGTCTCGATTACCTCAATTTAGAAAGTCCGATTTTTGAAGAGTCCGTTTTTGAACGTCCGCTTAAGGAGACAATCCCTAATATTCCGATAGTGCCAGAAATGGCAACTTTGAAAGCTTTGTTGAACCCGACTAGGACTACTCGTCCCTCGTGTATCAGGTTAGCTGAAACAGAAGCAACTTATGAACTTAAACCTGGGACTTTACAGCTGCTCCCAATCTTCTTAGGGAAAGAAAATGAAAACCCCTATTTCCATGTTAGGGACTTTGAGGAAATTTGTAGTACCCTAAAGATTAGAAACCTTGATGATGATGCTTTGAAACTCAAAGTTATTCCCTTTTTCCTTGAAGGATAAAGCCAAATCGTGGCTATATAGTTTGGCTTCTGGTTCAATTGAAACATATGAACAACTTACATCTGCCTTTTTGAACAAGTTTTTCCCTAGGCACAAAACTTCGTCTATTAGGACGCAAATCTGCACATTTTCTCAACAGGAGGGAGAATCTTTGTATAGGTATTTGGAAAGGTTCAATGATTTATTAGCCCAATGTCCTCATCATGGTCTCGAAAAGGTTAGGTTAGTTCAGATCCTTTATGAGGGTTTAGATTATCCCACTACAACCACAGTAGAATCTATGTGTACAGGTGGGTTTGAAAACCAAACAGTTGATGAGGCAATGACATATTTGCATGAAATCGCCGAAAAGACCCAGCAATGGGAAAATTGTAGGGAACCCAAGAAAACAATTCTTCTAGGAAGAGGAAACGTTAATAGGCTAGAAGGAAGCTTTGAATCAGATGCCAAAATTGCAGCAATAGCTAAAAGGTTAGAAGCTTTAGAATTGGGTCACACTAGTGGAAGAGTAGAGCCTTTTTGGGAAGGCCAGACTATTGAAGAGCAAGCCAATGCTCTTTATAATAATAACACTAGATTTGATAACCGTCGAAATTTGACCCATATTCGAAACCTATAATCCTGGTTGGAGAAACCATCCGAACCTCTCATGGTCTAAGGACCAGAACCAAGGTCAGTTTAGTAATTCGAATGCTCCCCCAGGTTTTGGCTATACTAAGAATCCTTCAGGAGTAGCTCAGTTTCAAAATCAGTCCGATAAGAAAATTTTAAGTCTAGAAGAAACTCTTGCCTCATTTATTCGAAACACTGAAAAGATGCACCAATCACTTTCACAAAGTGTAGAAGCTAGTAACAGGATAGGGCAAGAAAACAGTCAAGCTATTGCCGAGTTAAAAACGCAGGTTAGTCTGATAAATGAGTCCTTGAGAGAAAAAGGTAGGTTCCCTAGTCAAACACAACCCAACCCTAGAGGAGTTCATGAAGTAGGTGAAAAACCATCACATCAATTGAATTCAATTAGAACCCTTAGGAGTGGCAGAGTAGTAGACAATCAGGTAACCATGCCCGATAGTGAGCATACTGTAGTTCACCCCTCAGGACCATCCATGGCTGAGGGGACTGATAAAATCTCTGATGATGTCAATTCGGTTCCTGAGAGGCCCTATTTTATGCCTAGAGCCCCATTTCCACAGCTATTAGTACCAACAAAGAGTGAATCCAACTTTAATGACATAATGGAGGTTTTTAAGAAAGTTACCATAAACCTTTCGTTACTAGAAGCAATTAGGCAACTTCCGGCTTATGCAAAATTCCTTAAGGATATGTGTACGCGAAAGCGCAAGCTTAGTGTTCCTAAAAAAGCCTTTTTAGCTAGTCATGTAAGTTCGATCATTCAGAACAACACAACTCCTAAATATAAAGACCCGGTGCCCCTACCATTGCTTGCACGATAGGAAAACATCGGGTAGATAAAGCTTTACTTGACTTAGGAGCTAGTGTGAACTTTTACTGCCGTACCATGTGTACTTACGGCTAGGGCTTGGTGAATTAAAACCTACCAAGATAACACCGCAGTTAGGCGATAGGTCCGTTAAAATTCCTCGTGGTGTGATAGAAGATGTTCTTATTGAGGTCGACAAGTTTATTTATCCTGTGGATTTCGTGGTCTTAGATACCCAACCTGTCCCCGACCCGAGAGAACAGATACCGTGATTTTAGGTCGCCCATTTTTAGCTACGTCTAATGCGATCATAAATTGTCGAAGTGGTATTATGAATCTATCTTTTGGTAATATGACTATTGAGTTGAATATTTTTAATGTCAATAAGCTGCATTCTGAGCTAGATGACACGTGCATTGAAGAGGTGAACATGATAGGAACCTTAGTTCAGGAGTCATTACCAAACACCTTATCGGAAGATCCATTAGAGAGTTGTCTAGCCCATTTTAGCATGGATTTTGACGATGATAGCAACATTGAACAAGTAAATGCTCTGTTGGATTCTATTCCTATGTTAGATACCGACAAATGGAAAGCTAGGTTCGAACCATTACTAGCTACTGAATCTACCTTAATCCCTTGTTTCGAAGAGCCTAGACATCCTCCTAAGTTGGACCCTAACTATGCATTTTTAGGCCCATCTGAGACTTTCCCTGTTGTTATAGCTTCCGATTTGGATAGTGATCAGGAGAGTAGGCCAGTGACCGTACTTCCAGAAAATAAGGAAGCTTTAGGGTGGACCATAGAAGATATGAAGGACATAAGTCCTACTTTGTGTATGCATCAGATGCATTTAGAGGATGAACCACCTGATTATAACTTAGATAAAGCAATTGACCTTTTCAGAACCCGATGGTCTAGAAATTAGGAATATTGTGACTAGTCTATTTAGAGACACCCAAAATTCTAAGTTTGGGGGTGGACTTGGAATATATGCCTCTACCATTTCACAAGAGTATCTTCATTGAGCAGTTCAGTTGTTAGAAACCCATCCTCTGGTTGATGTGGTTTACCCAGGCTATGATACCCAGATTGATTTTGTTTTCCCACCAAATATTTTTCAACCGATTGTGGGAACATATAAGTTTCAGATGTGTCAATTATTTAGTTTTGAGACTAAACCTAAGTACTTTCGGAGAATAGAAATGACACATTTGCTTAAGATTGACCGCCAGTTTCATCGTGGTCAATTGTGTGAGTCAAAACCCGATTGACTTTAAGGATCATGATTATTTAGGTTATTATTATGTGCTTCTAAGTTTTTATTTTGAGTATTTCCAGACTCTAATACCTGAATCGGATCTTAGCTTTGAGGAATTCCAGCCCATGAAAATATTTTATCTCGACCCAGTTATAGAGCCTGAACCTGAACCACAGCTAGATGTAGTTGTCTTAAACAGGAAACTAAACAAGGGTGTGCTTTTCTTGGAAAGTTGGAGATTCCTTTTATTTGTGATAGCTCTATTTGGTTTTGATGACCCACAGAAATTCCGGCTATTACTTTATGATTTTATGAGGTGACTAATCCTTTGTTAGTCTGGCTGAAGACGTTAAACTTAGCACTTTTTGGGAGGTAACCCAATATTCATGCGACACGGTAATATCTTTTCTTAACTCTTTTACTTCAAATGGTAACAGTTTCTCATTGTTCATGCTTTTAATTTTATCTTTAGAACATTGAGGACAATGTTAGATTTAAGTTTGGGGGTATGGGAGAAACATTTTACTTGCATTTTTGAGAAACATTTTAGTTGCATTTTTAAACTCCAGAGCCTAGAAATTTATGCTTATTAAGGATGGCACTAACCAATCTAAGTGGATGGAAGCATTTTGGTTGTAGGAGTTGAGGAACCAACGATTAGATGGCAACATCTAAAGAGTCTATTCATAAAAGCACAGAGCTCAGGTGTTAGAAATAACATGATAGTTTCACCAATCTCGTTGAGTCCTTTTCACTTCTGTTTTTATTTTATTTTGTTTTTAAACTATGTTTCTCTAAGTGATTAGGTGGGGCCCACGAATCAAGTTGTTACCAATGCTAGGGTGAAATAGAGTGATTGAGTTACTAAAAAAAAAAAAAAAAAAAAAGACTAGACCAATTAGACCAAGCGGAATGAAATTAACACTTGGGAATAGCAATATGTGTGTGTTTTCCCTGTCTCCGTCGCCTAAATAAGCGTGGAATGCAGGATCCACGGGAACTATCATGTAATCTGCTGACAAGAAGCATGCGCTTGGATCCAAAAGATCTAATCATGCAGTTAAATAAATTAAAAAAAAAAATAAAAAAAATAAAAATATATATATATATATATATATATATTAATGTTCAGTGAATAAATCGACCGCTGGTTCCCTTGTATATGCCAGACGTGTTGATCTAGAATTAGGATTGTCGACCACTGGTTCCCTTGTATATGCCAGTGTGTTGATATTAGTCAGACTAGTATCTCAGTCCATTAGGATAGGTTCATTTTGGCGGTGGCCTTCTGGATGAGATATGGGAAACATCGATCACTTAGTAAACATCAAAACCATCTATGTTTTTCTATATATCCATCTTCTTTATCTATCCATGTGATTAGTTTTGACTCGGGTATTGATGTCCATAGTGTGACTATCCGAGTAGAGCTCGTGACTTATATATGAATTTTAGTATGCTTGAGTGCAAACTCGTGTACAACAATTGGAATTTCGCATCGGGTACTTCCTCCGTAGTCAATAAGTATGCCAACCAAGGAGATTCTTTAGTGCCTTCCAAAGTTCTCGTAAATAGTTAGGGTCTGGAGTATAAAGGTTTTGTGGGTATATCTCTTGTAAACCCTCCCGAGACTATAACTCGGCCACTAGGGCCACCTAGGGGTTTAAAGGCTTATTGCATATGCTAAATGCAATCGACGATGCCTGCGACAGTGAGTTAGGATTTTATTTTTATTTTATTTTTGCTCGAGGACTAGCAAATAATAGGTTTGGGGGTATTTGATAGACACATTTTTGTGTCTAATTTGTCTCGATTCTATATATTAATAGTGCTCATTTTTGTACTTATTATGGTGTTTTATGTGTGTGTAGATATTTTTGGCCAATAAACATTTTTGGAAAAATCGGCTCGAAAAGTTGCGCCCGGAGGACACATGCTATTCGGACCCTCGGATTGGATAAGGGGTAACCAAATTACTAAGGGGCACCTTCAGGTCACCCCAAGGCACCTGCTATAGGCACCCCTACTCTGGATAGGGGGCGCCTCATCTTCAACAATTCAAACAATCAAAAATGGCGGGAAAGTTCACTGTTCACGGCAGATTTTAGGGTTCGAGTTTTGGAAGATTTCTGAAGAGATTCGATCGCTGGATTTAGTAGATATGGGCCTAGTAAGCCTAAACAGGGAAGTTATGGGTGATAGTTTCGATTAAACTGGGCTGGATAGTTGTCTTGGAGCAAAACAGAGTGTGTGGATATATCGGGTTCTGTTGGTTTATTTTCGGAAACCCAGTGAGACTAAAACGCACATAAACTTTCCTAAGATTCACATATACCTGTTGGAGAGTTTGGAAGGGATTGGACAGCTTGGAAACGCGTAAAGCGCTTCGGCAGAGAAATTATTGCCGTGACTTGCACGGAAAGGAAGAGAAGAATTTTAATCGGGATTTTTAGGGTTTGGAGGTGTATAAAAGACTTGCTCGAGTCCCAGAGAAGGATATTGAAGGTTACGGATACTTTTGGGGAACTTTAGAACACAGCAGAGATCAAAATCAGGAGTTGCAGGAATCGGGTTCTGCTGGTGTAGAACCAAGAACACGAAGAACAAAGGCAGCCGAGGACAGTCGTTTACGGGGTCTTAAATTCAACGACAACTCAACAGTGCATAAGTCTGTCTCTCGTAACGTCCATTGTAACTTGTTTGTAACGCCAATACTGACGTTGCAAAACAGTCTGCTTTTATTGTTTTTCATCCTTTTAATCAACTTTTGGGCTATAAACATGTATTTTGAGCAAGTGATTATTATGAGGAGCTAGACCCTTTGCTTTGAGGCGATGGAGGAAGCTATTTTTCCAACAAATATGTGGTAATATTTATTTAATTAATTTCTGCAATTCTTTTTATGATTATTTGCATTGAATCGAAATTGAAATAAAGATTTTTGCTAACTCTTTGTGTTTTCACTTGATGGTGCATGCTTAGCTTAGGGCTCTTGATGTTCCATGCTTGAGATTAACAACCAGTATTTTGAAAATCTACTATTGGCAATATTTAAGAATCAATTGAACGTATGAATTGCATGATAATTATTAATAATAAATCACATAAAAATTGGAAAATAGTGGAATCCTGATTCTCAGTGTTTTCTAAAATCTTGATACAACCTTCTTTGAGTTTTCTAGTCTTATCACCTAGATAATAGTTTTTGAAAATTATTATTTTTCTCACGAAACTAATGTATCTTGGTGCCTCTAATATTAAGATCATGGTTTTCAATTTTTTTGTTCGTAACTGGCGAGAAGAGAGGAAAATATTTGGGAAACAAACTTGCAAGTAAATTTGTTAATGTCCAAGAAAATCCTTCTCTTGTTGAAAACGCGGGGGTACCAATATACACCACCAACTTTTTCGTAGGCAATCTGTATGGACAAACTCAACACAATACGAGAGTTCAACTTAACGAATCTCAATCAAGGAATAATATCTAGATTTATATCTCTATCTCTCATAATCAGAAATTTTATAGAGACTAGTCCGTGAACCTGATTTACGTGTGAGAGTACTTGGGTGATTCCAAAGATCAATTTCCCAAGTAATCAATCAAGTCGTATCCAACAAACAAGGTCGGACGTATATACAATGATTGATTTACGTATAACCTGTGATATTTCAATTATAAAGATAAACAATATAATGCGGAAAAGAAATAACATAGACACCGGAAATTTTGTTAACGAGGAAACCGCAAATGCAGAAAAACCCCGAGACCTAGTCCAAATTGAACACCAAACTGTATTAAGACGCTACAGACACTAGACTTCTACCAATTAACTTCGGAATGGAATGTAGTTGAGACCGAATTAAACCATCACAACAATTCAGTTACAGTCGCGTTCCATACGCCTCTGAAATCCCAGCAGGACTCCGCGTAATTGATTCCCTTAACTGACGTCACACTAACTAAGAGTTGCTTCAACTAGATTATTATTCACCTCACAAGTTGTTGATGGTGGTTTTAGCTTAGGGTTGAAATCGTAAAACCTTACATCTGATGTGACGTCACTCTATAAGGAAACAATGCCGTGAGTGCTAACCTCTCCACCGACATATTTATTGAGCCGTTCAATATACTTACATGAAATTTATCTAGACTGGCGAATGTAGCAACCATCCCAGATATTCAGTAAATTTCGGCGCCTCGCCTATATTCACTTAATATAAGTTCCTTTGAATGCCTTATATGCTATGTTCTCCGGCTGAACCCTTAATGGCATGACGATTTGTGTTCGCTCGCAGCAGAGTAGCACGAATTTCCAAATATCAAGGATAAGGTCTTTGCATAAGGTATTCAATCGAGAAAAGCATCTTTGCTCTCGGCAATGAACTTAAAAGAACTCTGTGTCAACACATAGAGTTCAATCAATTGCCCTGACTAACTTGCAGAAGTTAGAGTTTTGCGCCTCGCGCAGTATATCAGACCTTGCTTGTCGAAATTAAGCCTAGGCGAACTAGGTAATCAATCCACCATGGATTAGCAGGTGCAAAACCTTGCCCAGAATCAGAAAACAGGGAGCCGCAGCAGCAAAGGGAGGCGTGGCCATGCCTTAGGACAACTGGCGCCATTTGCCATTGGCCACGCCCCTTCCTAAACCGGCCCTATTTCTCTCGACCAATCGTGTCGCCTCAAATTAGCCACGCGCACATAAGTTGTGGCTGGGCCCATACTCACAGGACCCACTTCCCATCGACCAACCAGGTCGCTCTAAATCCGCCACACTCTCACCATAAGTGTAGCCACGCCCATGCTTTGCCGGCCCTCTTTTAATCGACCAATCAGGTCGCTCTAAAGCCACCACACTTTCACCAGAAGTGTAGCCGCGCTTTATGTTTGGCCGGCCCCTTTCCTCGGCCAATCAAGTCGCTCCAAACTTGCCACCATACATTAAAGGCCAAACGTGTAAAGAGCCTCAAGCTCGTCAACGCTATTAGACTAGTCAAGAGACGTCTTAGCCGCTAATAACTCGATTAGTTTAACACGAACGTTAATTAATAGGAATTAATCTAACAACGATCTAGATATGAAACTAGTATCACTAGTTAGATCTCTAAAAGTTACGCAGGTTGGACTACTCGGACGTGTCATTCGAATACCAGACGAAGAAGATATCATCAGAGATGTGTGAATGGAAAAATAATATTGTTGCCATTAGACCGTCTGAGGCTGCCCTTATCTTTTGGTCTGGTGCTTTTAGTATTTTGGGTTGGTCTTATCTAACCAAATCGGGAACAGAAATTCATTTTCTCTTATTCTTTCTCCTTCTTCTTCCTTCTTCCTTCTTCTCTTCTTTTCTCTGTTTTTCCTCTGTTCTTCAGCCGAGTGATGGTGGAGAAAATAAATCAGTGTTTAGGAGATGATTAAAGAGGAGATGGATTATGCGGTGACTGTTGGTGGTGGTGTTGATTAGGGTATATGATTCGGAGTTGATGAAAAGAGTTTCTGAAATCGATGAAGATGTGATTTGAGACGATTAAGGAGAAATTAATGAAGGGGTTTGAATAGATCGAGGTAAAGAAGAAGTTTATGAAGTTAATTTGAGGATTCAGTTAGTAAGAAGAAGAGTGATTGAAGAATCAAGAATTAGGGTTTGTAGATCGATTGAAGTTGTAGAGTTGATTGAGAATTAAATCAGGAGTTAGGGTTTATGTATCTTAAAGATGAACGGATTGAATTAAACAAGAAGAGCAGTTATTTAACGAATTAAGAATTAGGGTTTTGTTGAAGCAGTGGAGAAATCAGATGGGATAAGCAATGGGTTTGGATGATTAAGAGGATTAGAATCAAGAACAGATGATGGTGTTGGTGTTGGTATTGATTCCGGAGTTGGCTCAGTTCAGAAAATTGGATAAAGAGGTAAATAAATTAGAGTTCTTAAATTTATTTTCTTTTGATTAAGTTTTTGAGTTCGAATTGGTGAAGTACTTCGTGGGTTTGTTAAATTGAAGATGAATTAATTGAGGTTGAGTTGAATTGGCAATAAAATTAGGGTTTGTGGTGTTCTTGAAGTTATAATTCTGAGAAATTGTGTTGTTGTCTGTGTGTTGAAGTTAAGTTAATAGTGAACTGAAATAATAACTGTAGATGAAGTTTGTTCTGATTTATAAGGAGTTGTAATGAATTTGGTGATTGGGCATTATCTGAGTTGTGAATTGGATGAGCTGTAGATGTTGAGTTATGAGACATACATGGTTGAATTGAGTAGCAGGTTGGTTTTAGTAAGTGAAATAAAAGGGAGGTGGAATGGAGTTTGAATGTGTTTTGAATTACAGAGTATTGTCTTATGTTGAGTTAGTCAAATGATTGCTAAGTTGCAGGGAGAATTTGAATCAGTGGTAGTAAGAGATTGATAAGATTATGGAATTAGGAAGTTGGAGTATAAAGTGGATTACAGAGGGTGTTGATGTTTGAGGTTGATTAAGAAGAATTGGGATGAAACTGAGATTAAGTCAGGCTGTGTGTTGTTCAAGAATGAAGTGTTGAATCACAGATGTGAAAGGTGAATTGGTGTTAGTTGCTATTAGTGTTTGTTGTAAAAGCTTGGAACTGCAATTACAGGTAATCTTAGTTGAGTGTTGTATTTGAGATATGAAGTTTGTTTAAGATAAATGTATTGTTATTTGAATTTATAGTTAAAGAGTTTTGATGTTGCACAATGTTTGTGCACTAGTGTTCTTTGGCCTGAGCAATGGCTCGGCACGTTAAGAGTTTGGCCTTGTGCCATTCGGCCCTAGTCGGGCATCGACTCTAGCCGACTTAGTCAATCTGACCGAGTTGAGTTATCCTGTTAACTGATCTTAAATCGGTTTGACTCAGTGAACCTTGACCGAGTTGTCTTCTTTGACCGAGTTGACCATTTGACCAGGACATTGACCTTTGACTGAACGTTGACTGTTAGTGATCCTTTGACTGTTCTTGACCGTTAGTTGACTCAGTAGACTGGGCCTTAAGTTAATGGACTTGTTTAGTGGACTTGGGCGTAGGTTTAGTTTTCCTATTTTGATGTATTTGACCACTTATAGTCTGAATTAGTCTTTGACTTCTTCTACAAAGTTGTAGTTATTCATAAGACTTAGATAATGAACTATTGAAACAATCTAATTGAATTAGTAAACCTTAGATATGCTACAGATAGATAAATAAAAGGTGTAAAGTCATAAATGGGCTTAGAACCATTAGATAGACTTGTATGATTCTTGTGTGAGCCATTTTGGCTAGATTCTTAGAGTTCTTGTGTGATTAACAGTTAGTCTATATTAACAACGATCGATTCAAGGATGAACCATTGGATCGTGGATCTCGAGGTTGGCGTGGCTTGTCATCAAAAGAGGTGGGAATCGATAACTCTCTTGTATTCATTATTGTTTTACAAATCTATCTTTGTGTTGTGAAATTCATGCATATCTTTTTGTGCTTGGTGTGGTATGAGATGTGTGACGACACAATATCAGTATTCTATGGCTAGGGTGATACACCGCAATATTACCTAATCGGTGTGGAATTGGCATCAATATTATTCTTCCTTTATATCCAGTATTCTATGGCTAGGGCGATACACCGCAATATTACCTAATCGGTGTGGAATTGGTATCAATATTACTTTCCCTTATGTGCGGCAACACACATCTCATACATGGATGTTTACTGTTATTTATGAATGTCTTTGAAGAAGTTTCTACATTATGTTTTATTGTCTTTCCTTGTATTACCGACTTTCGATTAAACCTGCATTTTATTCGAATCATATTAATGATTACTTGAAAGCTAGTTGTTATTTCTACTGGGCACCCCTTTTAGGGATGATGTGCTCACCCATTCCCACTTTCAGTTTCAGAGACAGATCAGGGTTGCGCAGCGAAAGCTTCGAGGAGTTAAGTCCATAGTGGTTAACTTCTGATATGTTTATTATGTTGTATATTCTGTTTGTAAACCAAATGACTATTGTATATATATCATTTGAGAGGAGTTCTTGTATATATATTTCTGAGCGGGGCTAGTTTTGGTTAAGTTTTGTAGACGATTTCTTAATTGAATGTTTAAGTAAATGATTTAGATTCTTAGTGCCTTTTTATTTAGCTAATCTCTTGGATTAGTCAGCTGCTAGCTTAGGGGCGCTACAAAACGCACCCTGCCGCGCCACCATATTAACTGGCAAGCCAAACGCGCCTTACCACAACAACATATTGATCGGCATGCCAACATGCAACTCTGCCGCGGTAGCATCTCACTTTAGCCTTGGCCACGCCGCCAAGCTCTAATTCTTACCACGACGCCAAATCCTAGCTTTGGCCATGCTACAACGCCACAGGCGTGGCCATGCCACAACGCCGCTGGCATGCCGCCATGCCACGGCTACTAGTATGCCGCTATGCCATGCTATTGGCGTGCCGATATTCCATGGCTCCACTAGGCGCTACTATGCCAATGGCGCCACTTCGCTATACAACAAGATGCGGCCATAATCGATGGCCACTCTTGCTCATGAGATGCAATCTCAGCCATCCAAGTTTGCCACTGAACTGAAGGACTTGCGCCAAGTCCCATGCAACCCACTACGCCACGTTTACGCCAGGCGCCACTATGCTAATGGCGCCACTTTGTTACACAACAAAGATGTGTCCATAATCAACGGCTACCCTTCCTCATGAGTTGTAATCTCAACCATTCAAGTTTGCCACCAAACTGACGGACTTGTGGCAAGTTTTAGGCGGCCGACCAAGGCAAGCCTAATAGCATCACATGTTATTTTCCTATGGCAAAGTCTCTTGACTTTGACTTGCCACACATAGCAACCTGATACACGTTTTCCACGAAAACACTCGAGAAATCAAACATGTCACAAACTGGGGGATACTCATCAGGGTATTGGTCTGGCGATTTAATGCGTGCGGCGTGCAATGCGCCCGTTGCAATAAAGTGTCATGAAGTAGGACAATTAGTGGTGGTGAAAAGTAACGGTGTAAGCAATTCATTTCCTTCATCATGGAAGCGTAATGACTGACGGTTACACGGATTCACTTCCCTCATCATGGAAGCATAACGTCTGACGGTTACACGTTACTCTATTCTTCCACCACTCAATCGTTTCCGCTTCCTACGAGACCAGGGTACGTTTTAATATTACTTGTATAAATAGGCTTCACCTATTTTCACCAAACAACAAGTTTGGGGTCGGCAACAATACAGTATCTAGAAATCAATCACATGGTAGCTTTCCATTCTGCTAACCAGTTTTACTTCCGATACAAGTCATAAAACAAACCACACCTTCAGAATCAACGATTCTGGTCTCAACACTCTCTTCGCTTCCCTCCCTAAGACCAACCCTTCTCCTTCAATTTGTGACCGAAGCAAGCCTGGAATGGCCATTTATTGGTTTAGGCCAGGATTGTACAGATTGATCTCTCGAATCAAAAGTACTCCCGTGTAGTACATTATTTAGGGTTTAGATTCGTTTCTCACCCACACACCCGAAATTACCAAAATCAGCAGAAATGGTTTTTACCCACAAATAATTGGCGACCACAGTGGGAGGTCAAATCTCTCGGTTGCAACTCAATTTCAAGAAGATGGTCGGTCTTAGAACCGAGTATGTGATCCCAAATTCCGCTCCGACTCTGGCGAATGGCGATGTCTCTTTCCCCAGCATGACACCTAATGGCGCAGCCGATGGAGGAATTCCAAGGTTGGCTGAATTGGCACGAGTTCAGGAAATCCACACAAGTAACATAAACCTGATGAATGAGACGATAAACATCATAATTAACTTTCTTATCAAATTTACATCAGATTTGAGCGGTTCACCCGCCCCAAGAATTCCAACACTGGGTACTGACGTCCCGCATGATCGTTCTCAATTAAACACCTTCACCACCAATCAGAGACCGGTGAACCAGGAAGCAGCCGCGTTGGTGGAAAGTTTATGCGAACTTCTGCACCTTTCAAAGGACCAGCGAGCGGAGACATTCACTGCGATTAATCAAATAGCCCTAGATGCGTGTTTGGTTCCTTTACGCTCGGAGGCTTCAAGAATGTCAGAAATGTCCGTCAACAATGTTACATTTACTGAAGACGACATGATGGCAGAAGAGGGACATAACCGAGCCCTGCACGTCACTGCTCGCATCAAGGATTCAGAGTTCAAAAGGGCCCTTATCGACACGGGGGCATCCTCCAATATTAATACTCTCAGAACACTCGGGACAGCCAAGGTGCGGCCAAGCAAAATTATACGACAGCCTACCACGATGACAGATTTCGAAGGCAACCTAACCAGCACGTATGGATACATCAACTTGAATCTTTCGGTAGGACCAATCCAGTCGAAGGTAAAATTTGAGGTAATCGAAAAGGAACCAGACTACCACATGATACTGGGAAGACCGTGGCTCCATGATAATGATGTATCATTCCTTCAACATATCACCAGTGCCTAAAGACCATGTTGAATGAAGAAGTTATTCGCATTCCCGCGTCATTATCTCCTTATGCACCAATCTGTGGTATGGAGATGTTCGAACCAAAGGAAAATTCGTGGGACTCGTCAGGCAAATTTCTCTGCACTCCACTCTCGACATGGACATCAATCGAAGAAGTGGACATGCTCACATCGCTGCACCAAGAGACTCAATCTCGCGCCATCCCTCCGAAAGAAAACCACGCCAATTTCCCCTTATCAAACGGAAATATGACTCATGCTCATACCAAGCGGGAGCGGGATTTTATTGCAAGTCGTGACGAAAAAGGGAAAACCGTATATTGGCGCCGCTGTTAGCAAATTTTTTTTTTTTTTGCTAGGAAAATTAAGTAGATTAATCAAAACAAAAGTTTACATATGAACTAGGAATGGAGGCACATATTCCTTCCATTCTTCAGAACTACTGAACCGCCTACAATGTTTGGCAGCAGAATCAACTAATGATAAAAAAACAGAATTTCTACTGATATGTCTAACTTCATGGAAAGAGAAATTGTTCAAAATAAAAAGACTATCATCTAAGATAGAACTACTAAACCAGCTAACCTGGTTAGCTTTATTTCTTAAATAAGAGACAGGATTTTGGGCATCACTGTAAATGCAGATTTTATCTAAATCCAGGCTTCTCGCCCACTTGACAGCTTCAAGGACTGCACAACACTCAGCTTCTTCGCATCTCTAGCTATCCCTCACTCTTGTTTTGCAACCTCTATAGTGCCCTGCGTCATCAACAAGATAAATACCAATGCCAATATCAGTAAAGTTTTTCTTGTATGAAGCATCACAATATAACAACATACAATTATCTGGCAGATTCATATATGTTTGCTGAGTAGATGAAGATTGTGCTATATGAGGAAGGATGTCATTTGTTCTTGACGGAATCGTCTCTTCTGCAAGCTTCAGAGCATAAGTTGCTGTAGAGACATCATTCAACACTTTTCCTTGGAAGATTTTGAAACACCTATCTCTCCAGATAGTCCAAGCAGTGGTGAGGATTTGACACATCATAGTCATGTCATTATTCGCAGAAATCCATTTTATTAAGCAAGTATCTAAATCCAAACCAGAATTAGCATCTTGTAAGACTAGATGACCATTAGGGATTAAGGCCCATACAGCTTTGGAAAAAGAGCATTGAAGAAACAGATGATCAGGAGTTTCCACCATATTATCCTCACAGAGGGGACAAAAAACATCTTGGTAAGAAGAATATCTACATATTTTAGATTTAGTTGGAAGGATATTTCTAACACATTTCCAAATAAAAAGATGCACTTTAGGTAGAACTGGGGTATTCCAAAGATCTTTGTAAGTCTTTGTCTGCTGCTGATTTAGGGGTGACATATTTCTAGAAGAAATCACTTTATAAGCAGATTTAACAGAGAAGACTCCTGACTTAGTGTGAGTCCAAACTATTCTATCATTACTAGACAATGGTAGTTTGATATTCTGTATTTTCTGACAGTTCTCTTGGGTAAAGAAAGACTCAATCAAATCAGTATTCCATTGTCTTGTTTCATCTATGATAAAGTCTGACACTTTAAGATCTGGGTTGGGGTAAGCAAGACACAGAGGGGTGCTAGCTTGTTCAATCCAAGTATCACTAAAAGCACTTATGTTATCACCTTTCTTCACTTCCCAAATACAATGATTGCGGATAAATTCTAGACCTTTACAGATATATTTCCAGACCCAAGAAGAATCTTTAGTCCTAGGATGAAGTAAAGCATTCACATGTCTAAAATATTTGCATTTTAGAATGACAGCAGGGGAGACTACCACCCAGTCTCGCCGCCCAATGAAATGCAATCACAGCAGCGAGCCACAAGAGGAGGTGCCGGATGCACCATGACAACTGCAGGACGGAACCAACTCCACCACAGATGAACTCGAAGTTGTCAACATCGGAAGTGAGAAATCTCCACGGCCTGTCTCCATCAGCTCAACTCTATGTGCTGACGAACGCGAAAAACTTGTGGACCTTCTTAAGGAATATCAAGATGTATTCGCGTGGACGTACGAGGAAATGCCTGGCCTGGATGAGAAACTGGTCACTCACCATCTACATATAATACCCGGATCTAAACCGGTCAAACAATCTCCGAGACAGTTCAGACACGATGTGGAAGAACAAATCAAGACCGAAGTTCAAAAATTACTAGCCGATGGTTTCATATAAACCATTCACCATCCCACCTGGTTGGCCAATGTGGTTCCAGTAAAGAAGAAGAACGACCAAATCAGGTGTTGTGTTGACTTTAGGGATCTGAAAAAATGCTGCCCCAAGGACGATTTTCCTCTCCCTAACATTGATATGCTGGTAGACGCCACCAGTGGACACGGTATGTTCTCTTTCATGGACGGGTATAGCGGCTACAACCAAATAAAGATGTACAAGCACGACGCAAGTAAGACAGCTTTTCGAACTCCTCTCGGAAACTTTTACTATACCGTGATGCCTTTCGGTTTGAAAAATGCTGGCGCCACCTACCAACGCGCCATGACCGCAATTTTCCATGATATGATGCATAAGCAAGTTGAAGACTACGTAGATGACATAGTGGTTAAATCAAAAACCTGGGCGGCCCATACAGAGGTTCTGTGATAGGTGTTTGAAAGGTGTCGTGAATACAAACTAAAGATGAATCCTTTGAAGTGTGCCTTTGGTGTCTCTTTGGGCAAATTTCTAGGTTTCCAGGTGACCGCCGAGGGAATCAAAGTCGACCCACCCAAAACCCAAGCCATCCTCACGATGCCACCTCCACAAACTGTGAAAGAACTCCAGAGCTTCATGGGTAAGGTAAACTACATCCGGCGTTTCATACCGGGTTTAGCTCATCTTATTGCTTCATTCACCCCCTTGCTGAAGAAAGGGGCAAGTTTTGTTTGGACGACACTACAACAAGAGGCTTTTCGGAAGATTCAACAGATATTGTCATCCCCAGCCGTCATGAAATCTCCTGCACAAGGAAGACCGTTGTGTCTCTACACTGCTTTTAGTGATACTGCTGTCGGAGCCCTTCTCGCCCAAGAAGATGATGAAGGAATTGAGCACCCTATATACTACTTCAGTCTGACTTTGAAGGATGCTAAACTCAGATACCCTAAGGCAGAAAAAGGCCTAGCTCTAATTCACTCCATTCAGAAGTTTAGGCATTATCTGCTCTCAAACAAGGTGGTGCTGATATCCAAGTCCGATCCTGTGAAGTTCTTACTTTCAAAAACGGCCCTGATAGGAAGGCCACCCAAATGGCTCCTCCAAATGTCAAAGTTTGATATAACATGTGCTTCCCCAAGAGCTATCAAAGGACAAGCGGTCACAGATTTACTAGCAGCTTTCCCAGCAGAGGGTACCACAGCACTGCACGAAGATCTTTCTGGAGAATCTCCGGAAATCTCTTTTGTCAAAGAAGAAGTGTAGCTACTATTTTTCGATGGCTCCGCCACCCCTAGCAATAATACCGGAGGAGCAGGTGTGGTTCTAGTATCTCCAACCGGTGAAGTTTTCTCGCATTCCTTCAAGCTAGACTTTCATTGCACCAACAATTCGGCAGAATATGAAGCCTTTATCATAGGGTTGTCCTTAGCCAAGCAAGCTGGAGCCCACGTCTGGAAATAAGGGGTGATTCTAAATTAATGGTTACCCAGATGAACGGAGTATACGCACTGAAAGAGGTGACGCTGGCCCCGTATAGATCCGAGGCACAAAAGCTGCTAAATTACTTCGCTGACGCGACCATAACACATGTTGGCCGTAGCAACAACAGACATGTTGATTGCCTAGACGCATTAGCATCAAAGCTGCAGTTCAAAGGTTCGGAAGAAACCCTGACGGTGAAGAGACGAACCGTGGCATCAACATGGCTTTCGCAATCTAAGGGGACTGAAGCCAGTTGGAGAACACCGATTATTCAAGAACTTAACAGCTCGCTTTCCCAAGGAAAGTTCGGCCTCAAAACCTTGCAAACCTTCTTCATGCTTCATGGGATGTTATACCATTGGAACTCAGACGGTTCCCTGTCAAAATGCCTCGGAGATGAAGAGGCACAACAGCAGCTTAACCGTATTCCTAGCGAAATTTGCGGACAAACGTTGGTGGTAACACTTTATCGTCGCCTGCAACGCCTTGGCTACTACTGGCCAGAAATGGAGGCTCAATCTCGATTGCTCCAAGGATCTTGCTCCAATTGCCAAGCACCGCCGCATCAATTGGAAGTTTTTACTGTTGACCACGCTAGGGACTGGCAAAAGCCATACATCAGTTATCTTCGCGACGGCGTACTCCCTGCAAGCAAGAAAGACGCAACCAAGGTGAAGCAAAGATCCAAGAGATTCATACTCCATGAAGGAATCATGTATCGATTTTTTTTTGGAGGAGATTTATTACGATGCCTGGGCGAGCCAGAAATCCCAATCATGCTGAAAGAAATGCACGAAGGCAAGCACTAAGGGAAAAAGAAGTTGTTTATCCTAATACACGAGCGATACTACTGCCCGACCATGGAGGACGATGCGGCTTCTTTTGTTCAAAGATGCCACAAATGTCAAATTCATGGAAATCTTATCCACGCACCCTCTACTCCCCTGCATTCGGTAAGTAGTCCGTGGCCGTTTTATAGCTGGGGACTCGACATCATTGGGAAGATCAACCCGCCGTCATCAAAACAGCATGAGTATATAATTATCGCAACAGAGTATATCACCAAATGGGTCGAAGCCATCCCTTTACGAGGGACTACTGGAGCCACAATTGCAGCGTTCATTAAGGAATATATCATTTGTCCTTTCGGTGCCCAAACACATCATCACCGACAACGACACTCCTTTTGCCAACAAGCAAGTACGGGAGTTACTTGAAGAATATGGAATTAAACAAGTTTTCTCCACTATTTACTACCCCCAAGGGAATGGGCAGGCCGAAAGCACCAACAAGACTCTAATTCGAATCCTCAGCCGGACAGTGCACGATAACCCTCGGACATGGCACGAACAACTGCCAATGGCGCTTTGGGCATATCGGACATTACCAAGGAGCTCTATTGGCGCCTCCCCCTATTCTCTCGTCTACGGCGCAGACGCCATTCTCCTAGCAGAAAATAAAATCCCATCGGCTAGGATTGCCAAGGCAAGCGGAGTTCAATGGAATGAAGCCGAAACAACAAATTCCAGGGTAGCGGAGCTAGACACTTTGGATTCCAGAAGAGCTAAAGCAAAACATCTCGCGCAAGCATACAGAAATAGAATTTCCCGAGCATACGACAAAGATGTGAAACCTCGAGTTTTTCAAGTAGGGGATCTGGTGTTGAAGACTGCCAAACACATCCAACAAGACATGTCAACACCAAAATTCTCCCCAAAATGGGAAGGGCCTTATGTGGTCACCAAAGCATATAACAGTGGATACTACAAGGTCATCAAGGAAGATGGAGGCAAACTGGAAACAGTTATCAATGGAAAATGGCTCAAGGCATACTACGCCTAACCCTTACCCTACCTCTCGCCGTCTCATACCACGGCTAGCCAGGCATTTTTCTGTTTACTTCACATCCCAGTTATCAAATTTCATTTAGTCAAAGCATATTAATGAAAATTATCTTATTTCTCCAAAACCAGTACAAAAAAAAATACATATGTTCGAGACCAGAAAGAAAACCAGGCGTCTCACAACTACATAACTCAGAAAATCATGTCCAATAGATTGTAATTCCTTGAAAGCATCATCTTCAACCTGTTTTGATGTCTTTCAGTTCTACTCTTCAAGTCATGGATAGCCTTTTCCACCTTTTGGGATTCCACGGCCAGAACCTTCTCCTCTTCCAAAATGGCTTTTGTGGCGGGAACGACGTTGGCAGGAATACCGGCTCTGTCAACCTTCACAATGTCAAGGCGATGCCGCAGCCAACTTACGTTAATTCACAGGTAGACACCATGTTTTCCCACCTTTCAATAGTTGATTATGTGACGTCACGGATGGATGTGCCTTCCATTTCAACAATCATAGGTAGGAGACAGTTCACTGTGGTAACCAAAGCAGACGAGCAATGCTTCACCACGTTCCTGGTGGCAATATGGCCATATCTTCTCCATATTTTCGTATACAGAGTCACGAATTCCTTTCGCACTAGGAATTTACCAACGCTTCGGTAGCTAGAAGATAAACACTTCATGCGGATTTCGAATGACAAACCTGCATTGGGATATTCATGGCAAGAGATACCCAAATCAGCATTTTCCAGATCTGCAGCGGTTGGTGTGCTCGGATTCGAAGAAAGTGGGGCGGTCATATCATCATCATCGACAACGGTAACACATGTTCCAGATGGATATCTCTGCACAAAAGAAACTCTTTTTCTCACTCACTGGTGGTAACAAACAAATATCTATTGGTCAATGAAAAAACGTACCGGTATGATCTTCTTGACTCGGATGATCCGGACAGGGAAGTTGTCGCCAGAATCAGGTCGCCTGCGTTTGACCGAAGAATCTAGTTGACTCGAAGATGATTCGCTTCTGCTCGACATGAGGAAGGAAATATGGATTCAACAGAGAAAGTTTTGTCTTGAACTAAGAAGGATAACTGTTGACGGTGGATTTTAGTTCAGGGCTAAAATTATAAAACCAATATTTTTATGCGTTGTCACCCTGCAAAGGGAAAAGCCGTTTAAACAGTGATGAGTTCAGAAAACCTCTTCACTTCATTTATTTGAAGCAAATCAATAAATACGCAAAATTCACCCAGAATGGTGCGTGCAACAGCAATCCAAAATATTCTGTGAATTTTACTAGCATTAATAATTGATGCATTATTTGCCTAGTATTTTCAGTGCTGTGTTCTCAGCCGAACTCTCATTATTTGCATGACATGATGACTGAGTGTTCACTCTCTCGTGAGTAGCATGAATCTCCATGCCAATATTGAGACATGCACGAAGTACTCACACAAGGCTACATCACTCTCTGATAGAGAGAGTCTCGCATCGACGCGCTTTGGTTAGCCCGATCGAGCATACTTAATTTCCTTAAGGGAAATCTAGACTGTCCATATCAGTCTCAGAAACGATCGCGGCCACACAAGTTGGCCGCACAATTTTACAAGCCTAGCCAAACCCTAGCAAGAACATGCGATTGTCATGATGACCACCGGCGGGCCCACTTATGCCCTAGCCGGTCGGGCATCACACGAATATCTCCTAGCACTGTCAAACGCCAACCCTAAGTAGGGTGGCCGTGCTGCTTTGTGGAGAATCGATCGAACATAGACCGCTTAAGGCAGTCTTAAAGCGATCACGACCGTCGAACTTCGCCAGCCTGGTTGGACGTATTAGATCATTCCTTGAATGATTAGGGAAGCGCTAACACACACGTTGGCGGGCCCACTCTCCCCATACCCGATCGGTTTCTCACGGCGGGGCCATGGATCAGTAAAAACGTTTGCTCAAATCATGGCGGGCGTGATGATTCTAAGGGTCGCGGAATTCCACTAGCGTCTTAAATTGATCACAACCATCCAACTTAGCCAGCCTATTTGGATGGCTTAGATCGAATTTAGGACCATCAGGAAGGTGCACATATGTTCACCATCAGCCCAACGTGGGCCCCACACGGTCAGACCTCCCAAAGGGGAAGCGTGGCTTGCCAAATCGTTTGGCCAAAGTCACGCGTGCATGAATGTTTAAAAACCTTAATTAGGGTTCGCGGCGATGCATATCTGTCGTAGTTCGATCGCGTCCATCCATCTTCGCCAACCTAAACGAAGGGTGTAGATATAGACTCAAGAGGTCCCAAGGATGTCGACGTGATCACCGTGGGCCCACCTGTGCGTGTGACCGGCCGGCCTAGGCGAACCATGGCCGAGCGCCTCGAAATGCACGCCCGAAGGTGGCATGTCACGCGGCCTCTAAATCCTTTGCGGCAATGGATTTCTGTCGCAACCGATCACGACCACTCATCTTTGCCAGTCAATTTGAGTGGCCTAGATCAAGCCTTCATGAGACAAGGCGGTATGGACATGTACACCGGCAGGCCGTCTACACGCATGCCCGGTCGGTCCCACCAAAAATAACGCCCATGCTTGAATTCGGTCAAGCCAAAGAGTGATACTTGCGCACCTCTTAAAAACCCCAAATTTCATCAACGGTCGTAGATATATGTCGTAAACCATCTCGTCCGTCCAACTTTGCCAGCTTGGTCGGACAGACTAGGTTAAGGGTTAAGCGGCCAATAAAGCACCTTGATGATCATCGTCCGCTTCCGCGGGGAGTGATCGACCAGGGGATGGCTCGCCCATGCGGCCTCCAAACGGTCACTCGAAGATGGTTGGACGTGATGCTATTTTAAGACGCTTAATCCGCGACTTATTCGGTTAAGCTTTAAAACAGCAATGCTTCATACGTATTGATTGTTTTCGATGCATTACATGTATCGAGTATACACGATATTTCATGAATATCAATTTCTTAAATAACTTAGTTATTTAACTCAGCACCGTATGTTATTTCCTGTGGTGGGTCCCATGATCCAATCATTCGAGACATCAAGCATGTCACAAAGGCGGGGATACTTATCGGGGTATTGGTGCAGCGGTTTACAGCGTGCAACGCGCCATTACAAGAACGTGTCAGGAAAAGGTGGACGGTTAACAGTGATGAGGGAAGTGGGCAAAGGTGTGATCGTGTAACAGTCAACACTCCTACATGACCCCACTACTCCATCACTTCACCTCCTCCACTTCCTATGAGATGAGAGTTGCGCTCAATAACTTGTATAAATGGGTCTTTCACCTATTTCCAAACAACACAGAAAAAATAAAGTGTTGTCACGTATCCAGAAAACACCCAAAACTGATAGCTTACATTGTGCAAGCCAGTTCAACATTCTGATACAAGTCATAAACAACCAACACCTTCATAATCTCAACACCTTCTTTGCTTCCCTCCCTAAGATCAACCCCATCTCCTTCACTTTGTGACCGAAGCAAGTCTGGAACGGACATTTCTTGGTTTAGGCCCGAATTGTATAGATTGATCTCTCTAATCAAAAGCACTCCCGTGCAGTGCATTTGTTTAGGGTTTAGATTCGTTTCTCATCCACACACACCCAAATTTACCAAAACCAGTAGAAACAGTTTTCACCCATAAACAATAACCTAATTGTACCAGCATATATACTGCAGAAACCCTAAAGAGAAACGGATGCTGAGCAAACACAATGAGTTTACACGGAGGCCAAAAATCATCCTCAACCAGGTGAAGTCTCTCGTCGAAACTCTAATGTAGAACGGGAGAAAACGGTCAGATAGCCAAAAGAGCGCCGCCTTCACCGCTCGAAGCAGCCCAATCTCCGCGTGCTCCACCAGACAAGCAGCGCTATCTCCGCCCGCTCCACAGCCTAGCAAGTAACGCCATGACTCCAGCACTCCGTAATCAAAGCCGCACTATCTCTACCCATTTTGCGAAAAATGCCGGCTCCATCTTCACTGTTTGATAGCCAATGTTCAAAGTGATGTTTCCACCATTCCGCGGACCTAGCCAAAGCGACGCCATCTTGGCCATTCAAAGCAACGCTCTCTACCTTTCCTAGCCAACCAGTGCTTGTTCCGTGGGCCAAGTTGCAATGTCACCTCTGCCGATCAATAGCCGAAGTTTCAGCGCCGACGCCAACGCCCTATGGCAAAGACAGAATTACGCAGAGCCGCCAACACAGAGATCACGGATTCCTCATGCCTTCCGCTAAAGGTTAGTTGAATTTCCTCGGTAATCTTTTCACGTCTTGCCCTTTTGATTTTACTCTTGTCTGTCACCATCTCATGCTTACCCCGCAACAATGACACTGTTACGTTCTAAGTAGGGGACTTAATGTTGATGGTGGTTTTTAGCTTAGGGTTGAAATCGTAAGACCTTGCATCTGATGTGACGTCACTTTGTAAGGAAATGGTGCCGTGAGTGCTAACCTCTCCACCGGCATATTTATTGTGTCGTTCAATATACTTACATGAAATTTATCTAGACTGGCGAATGTTGCAACCATCCCAGATGTTCTGTAAATTTCGGCGCCTCGCCTATATTCACTAAATATAAGTTCCTTTGAATGCCTTCTATGCTATGTTCTCAGGCTGAACCCTTAATGTTGATATGGCATGACGATTTGTGTTCGCTCGCAGCAGAGTAGCACGAATTTCCAAATATCAAGGATAAGGTTTTTGCATAAGGTATTCAATTAGAAAAGCATGCTGCTCTCTGGCAATGAACTTAAAAGAACTCTGTGTCAACACATAGAGTTCAATCAATTGCTCTGACTAACTTGCAGAAGTTAGAGTTTTGCGCCTCGCGCAGTATATCAGACCTTGCTTGTCGAAATTAAGCCTAGGCGAACTAGGTAATCAATCCTCCATGGATTAGCAGGTGCAAAACCTTTCCCAGAATCAGAAAATAGGGAGCCGCAGCAGCAAAGGGAGGTGTGGCCATGCGTTAGGCCAACTGGCGACACTTGTCATTGGCCACGCCCCTTCCTAAATCGGCCCTATTAATCTCGACCAATCGTGTCGCCTCAAATTAGCCACGCGCACATAAGTAGTGGCTGGGCCCATACTCGCAGGCCCCACTTTCTATCGACCAATCAGGTCGCTCTAAAGCCGCCACACTCTCACCAGAAGTGTAGCCACGCCCATGCTTGGCCGGCCCTCTTTTAATCGACCAATCAGGTCCCTTTAAAGCCGCCACACTTTCACCAGAAGTGTAGCCGCGCCTTATGTTTGGCCGGCCCCTTTCCTCGGCCAATCAAGTCGCTCCAAACTTGCCACCATACATTAAAGGCCAAACGCACCTTGTCGCGCCACCATACTAACTGGCAAGCCAAACGCACCTTACCACAATAACATATTGACCGGCATGCCAACATGCCACTCTGCCGCGGTAGCATGCCACTTTAGCCTTGGTGATAGGTGTTGTAAACGCCTTGATATTTATCTATTGTCTATGCTTTCTTTGCGAGTTTTCGTGTGAATTATGTATCTTATGTTTACTTTTGAGTGTTTAGGTACTTTGGAGTCATTATGAGCAAAAGAAGGAAAAATCATTCAATTGGAGCTAAAAGGAGCAAAGTCGTCATTTCGCAGACGACTGATATTTGGATCCTGCTAAAGTTGCAAGGAGGAAGCGAAGAATGAACTGTCAGTTCCCCGCAACTGACAGTGGAGCAAAAAAGCGAATGGAGTGTTAGTTATCTGGAACTGACAGGCCAAGTTATTTGAGGTGGCCCTTATCCATTGGTGTAGGGTGGCTGGATTAATCCTATAAACCCTCGTTGAGAACAGACTTGTCAATACATCCGCTTCAAATTCATAGAATGGATGCTGTCTGAGTATTATTGAGATACAGAGAAAGAGAAACTGAGATCTGATAAGAGTGTTGATTGTGGATTTTCATTTAAGGCTAAAATTGTAAAGGCCAAAATTATGCGCTAACATTTTGCAAAAGATAAAGCCATTAATAAGTGATGAATACTTCTTTACTTTACTAATTCACCTAGAATGGAGCATGTGGCAACAATCCCAGTATTCTGTGAATTAAACACACGAAATTCATCCAGGTTGGAGCATGTGGCAACAATACCATATACCTTGTGAATTTACAGCATTATTAATGCATGACCAGCCTTGTATTTCCTGTACTCATTACCGATGCGGCATGACGACTGAGTGTTGTTCTCAGCAGAACAACACGAACCTCCAAGCATTAATAATGAAGCATGTACGAAATACCCGTACAGGCTACAACTCTCGGTGTGTTATACTAGCCCGATTGAGCATACATCTCTCGGTGTGTTATACTAGCCCGATTGAGCATATTTGAATCTGGACTGTCCATATCAGTCTCAGAAACGATCACGACCATCCAACTTCACCAGCATGATTGGATGGCTTAGGTTGAATCCATGACCCCAAGCAGGTATTGGAATATTCACCACCGACCCAACGCGGGCCCCGCATGGTCGGCCTCCCCAAAAGGGTGCATAGCTTGTCAAACCGTCCAAGCCAAAGCAGTATGGACGAAAAACTCTAAATTAGGGTTTGCGGCATATTACATGTATCTAGGTTGTCGAATTGTTATGGTTTCCTATATAAAAAACAGGAAGAATTTACGATTGTGTAAATAAAAATAAACAAAAAGTCTCAACCATCCATCTTCGCGAGGCATAGATGGAGGGTGTAAATGTAGATTCAAATGGCCCAAAGAGCATGTAAACACAAACACTAAAATAGCTATAGATATGGATGTGGCCCGACTCGACTAAACAAACATTCAATCCTCCCATCACATGGCGATAATATTGAGAGAAAACTAATTCATAAAAATCATCGGTTACTTGTGTTTTGGACCAACTATAGTTGGTCGTTCAGAAAAGTTCGATACTTTCCCAAAATTAGGTTGCGCCCAAGCAAGGCATGACGCACGGCCGGTGAAACCTAATTAGGGTTTGAACATCACGAGCGTCCATCTTTCGACCGCACGAATGAAGGGTCCAGGATTAGACTAAGCGAGGTCGGTGCGTATCAACATGACCACCGTGGGGCCCATCTATCTCCACACCCCAGGCATATCATGCCTGGTTGCCTCAGCACTTCCTCATAAACTCACAAATCTCATACCGTCGCATGCCCAAACTAGGCGTGGTCACACCTCCCAATTGCAAACTAATCTCGAGACAATCAATTTCTCTTTTAATCCTTTCGGTGACCACTCTACTTTGCCGGAAAAATTGAGTGGCTTAGATCACGTTTCTATGGGATATTAAGGTATGGACATGTACACCAGCTCGCCGTCTGTATACCAGACTAATCGGTCAATACCGACCAAGCTTGGTCGTCTTGAAATGCGCGCCCAAAGTTGGCATGATGCGCGGCTTTTGCGGCACTTAATTTCTGTTGCAAATTGATCTCGACCACTCAACTTCGCCAGACAAGTTGAGTGTCCCAGATCACACTTTCACGAGACAATGAGGTATGGGCGCCTACACCGTCATGCCGTCTACACACATGCACGATCGGCTCTGCCAAAATCGTATCCCAAGCTTGGATTCGACCAAGCTGGAGAGTGATGCTTGTGCACCTCTTCAAAAACCCTAATTCCACTAACGGTCACAGATGAGTGCCTCAAAGATCATCTCGTCCGTCCAACTTTACCGGCTTGGATATACAGCCCTGGTCAGGAGTTAATTGGTCAGTGAGGCATCATGGTGATCACCACACGTCACTTTACCACACCATGTGGTCGGCCAAGGGAGGACTTGCTTGCGCAACCTCCAAACTATCACATGAAGTAGGCTGAACATGAGGCTATTTTGAGACGCTCAAACAGCGATGCTTCATACATGCTGAATATACTCGATGCGAGACTACATAGAATACACACGATACTTCACAAGTATCGAGTTCCTAAATAACTTAGTTATTTAATCTAGCATTACATGCTACTTTCTGTGGGTCCCACGATCCACACACTTGAGACATCAATCATGTCGCAAACTGGGGGATACATACTGGGGTATTGGTCTGGCGGTTTACAGCGTGCAGCGCACAACGCGCCATCACAAGAACGTGTCAGGAAGTCATGGACGGTTAGTGATGATGGGAGAAGTGGGCAAGACTGGTCGTGTGACACCAACACACAACTCCACTACTCCATCACTCCACTTTCTCCACTTCTCACGAGATACGAGGGTTAGGCTTAAAGACTTGTATAAAATAGGTTCTCCTCCCTATTTTCCAAACAGAAAAACAAGGCAAGTCAAGACAACATAGGCAAGTGTTGATACAATCGTATTCAAACACCGGAACTGATAACTTACATCCTGCAAGCCAGTTCAGCTTTCTGATACAAGTCATACATAGCCAACACCTTCACAATCTCAACACCTTCTTCGCTTCCCTCCCTAAGATCAACCCCATCTCCTTCACTTTGTGACAGAAACAAGTCTGGAACGGCCATTTCTTGGTTTAGGCCGGATTTGCACAGATTTATTTCTCGAATATACAAGCACTCCCGTGCAGTGCATTTGTTTAAGGTTTAGACTCATTTCTCATCCGCACACCCCAAATTACCAAAACCGGCAGAAATAGTCTTCACCCATAAACAATTGGCGACCACAGCGGGAGGTTGATCTCTCGGTTGCAAAATAAAAATAAAAATTGAATTCTCAATTTTTCGGTTTTCATCTCGCGGTGTATCCTCACCCGGAAACCACAGGTGGTTCAGATATCATGGGAAGTGTAGCTAGAATGCTGGAGGATGTCTTGGCAAGTCAAGCCGGTATCGCTAGAAGACAGAGCGAAACATTCCGCCTTTTGAATGATATAACATCGCAATTACAAGAAGGATCGGCAGGCATCTATTCAGACAGTGCAAGAAACGCTGAATCCTTAGCCAGGAGTCACACCTTTACCAGTGGAGATGCAGAAAGAGCGCGTAATCACAGGGGACTCAGGAGAGATGAACAACATGGTCCAGCCGACAACGAAGACTCGAGGCAACTCCACAGAGGAAAAGACTTGTCCGAGATGCCACAACGTCTGCCGGATAAAGAAAGGGAGCCTGCAGCCTACGAAGCCCTGCTAGAAGATTTATATCTCAAGACTCTTGTCGAAGCCCGGAAGACTATCCAATCCACATCGACCTTTCAACCAAGTGAAGAAATGCTTGAGGAAGGAGAGATCAATCAAGGAATTCGTGAGTACAGAGGATGGGGGCGTTCAATTCGATCACTCAGCAGTGATATTACGACACCTTCCACACCCCGTCACCCAGGCAAGCGATCCGCGGATATGATGGCACTCACAAGTCTTCCAACTTCATCTCCGAAACGTGCTCCACATAGAAGCCATATAGAGACACCACAACGCCCACGAACGCAGGAAAAGCTAGACTCGAAGTACCTACACTTTCCGTTCCCAATGGAAAAGATTTTGGAGTTCTTTGGAGGCGTGGAGTGCAACAGAGAGGTGGAGCTACCTCCGTATGGCGTCCACCAACTGATCAAGAAGTAATTGACCCGAGGTATTGTCATTTCCACCGGTTCCTTCATCACCCTACCAGTGAATGCAACGCTTTGAAATGCATTGTTCAGAAGAAGCTTAATTCAGAGGGATAGCTTTCCTTACGATTTCCTTAGAGAAGCTACTTCGGTTTGATACAAGTGAGGCTTCAAAAGCAAGTAAGTTCTATTCAACAATTTTACAAGAAAGATAGTTTTAGAATTCACTGGGGACTTGGCATCCCGCACATGGAGAAAGAGGCTCAATGATCAAACGCCATGTTTGTTTCCCTTCAGACTTCCCTTTTACGCGATTTCATATGATATGTGCAATCATTCATGACCAAGATGCAAATTCCATTTAAAATAATCTCTTTCAGAAAAGTTGTTCACAAAACTATCTCAAAATAAACCAATTCAATTACCCATTAATTCAAAACCGGAAGTCAAATTGTGAAAAGAAATCCTCACTATCACTCAAAAAGAAAAGCATCTAAAGATAAGTAGGTGGCGCGAATCCTTCAAGGAAAGTCTTTCAGCAGCAACTCGTCCTTCTGGGCAAGAGTGACTTTCATCCTTTGAAGTACAGCCTGCTTCAACTTCAACTCCTTAGACAACTTTTCAACCTCTTCTTCCTGGCGAGTAACACAGTCTGCAGAAGGGACTTCATCTTGTAATTTCTGGAGCTCCTGAATCTCGGAGAACCCTTTGAAGAACCAAGGAGCATTGAAGTCGTACTGCACAAACACATCTCGATGGCACTTCCAGTCTTCAATCATCTCCTCAGAAACTGTTCGACCAGTCATGACGCTCATCCCATGGATAGAAAATAAAGCTTCCTAGACGTGGTTGACCAATGCAAGACGACTTTTGAGCTTCGTAGTGGTAGCAATGTGGCCGTGCTTCTCCCATATCACCGTGTACAACCTTTCGAACTGAGCTGGCATGCTGAATCCTCCAACCAACACATGACCTGGATAAGGGATAGTGAAAGGAGGATCGAACAAAGCCCCAGGCTGCATCACCAATACTTCGCCAATCACAGGAGCCTTGTCAGTTACAGGAGGCCTTTCGGAAAAAGTCACCACGACAACCTTATTGACTGGAACCTTCTCAAGGGGAGCCACCTCAACAATAGCGGATGTTGCCTCTCTTACATTCCTCCCGATGTCTACTTCACTCTGGGTGATAATTTCCATCATGGCCCCATCAACAAGATCACTTAGGGAGGCACCTTGTCCAGCCGAGCTTGCGTCATCTCTATCATTGTCTGGAAAAGGAGCGGTTTCACCAGACTTCTCAGCATTAAGATCGGTGTTACCGGACTTCGAGGATCGGTGTTGCAGACTTCTCAGCATGAGGATCAGTGTCGCCAGACTTCTCAACATGAAGGCCAACGTTATCAGACTTCTCGTTCTGAATGCGTGCCAACCTTGTGAAAACATTCTCTTTCGGAATTCCCTGATTTCAAGCAAGGATCACTCTTAGAAGAATTTACTCTGGAGAAATGAAGGAATCAACAGAAAGAGATTTAAATACCTGCATATTTGAGGAATTGAGGATCACCGAATCACATGTCTGCCTTTTAGATCTCTCTCCTGCTTGGGGACTGCAATCATCAGCTCTGATCTGTTTTCCTGGGAGTGGCTTCAATCAGAAATGCTTCTTCAAAACGTCAGAAGATGGCTCACCACGGGAATCTGTCACAACATCCTCCGAGAATTCCTGGAAAGCCAACAGTTGCTTCCTCCAAAACTCCTTATACTCATCGGTTACCACTGGGTTTCTCCCAATAGGCCAGAAGGGAAGACTCTGCAGTGCCAAGAACACGTCAGCATTAAAAATACCCAGGAGAAGTTCTTTCGGAGCCTCCGACGGACGGATAAATGGAACACCCTGGTCAAATCCCATTTGATGAGCAGCCCTGTCAATGTTGTACGGAGTCACAGTAAATGCTTCGTTGAATAGAGACGGGATATATCCGGAATGCATTTGTGCGAGATAAATAAGTTCTCCAAATTTCATAGTCTTGACATCGGACGCAACAAGCATCGGGGACCGTCGGAAGCAATAGCAAAAGTCTTGGCTGAACAATGGAATAGTGGATCGGCCCCCATGGACGAAAACTTACGAAGACACATTATCAAAGATGTCCACGAGTTTCGCACCGGTTCTGGGACGCCTCCTATGCCAACGGAGTATTCTCGAGCCACCATACAAACTGCTGAGCGAAGTTGCAGGAACAGGAGCATAAATTTTGAAATGTTCCCATAAAAATGCCTGAAGAAAAGCGAAGTGGACGTACGACTCCACCTTCCTGTACCCGTTGGAAACATGCATGTCCATTGCTAAGGCGTCCAAATGAGAATACAACGATCCAAGGAACAAGGCACCTAAGGGAAGAACTTCACCTTTTGCTAGCTTTATAGCAATCCTAATCAGGACACCTCTTATGGTCTTCTTTCCAGAACCGTCGTCAAATATATCTCTGGATAGCCACAAAGATAGGAATGCAATCACGCTGAGCTCGTTTTCCAACTCCTGATCCGGTTCTGGGTCTACAGGAGACCACTCCGATACCCACCAGGTGTAAAAGCATCTTGTATCTTTTTTCTCCTCCTTGTCCAGATCGTCGAATTCTGCCACCTTTTGGAGTATAGCGTCATAATCACGTTGTTCCGTGTCAGAAAGCTCGTAATAAAAACTCCCAGCGACAGGCAGGTTCATCAATGCAGCTACGCTTTCCAGAGTAATAGTCATCTCTCCCCATCTAAATATGGTTGTATGAGTAGAAGGGCGCCACCGAGAAATGAAAGTAATCAAGCCTACAACATCTTTCTTAATTTCAAGAGTAGCAGATGCCATGACTGCATTGAGGATTTGCGCTTTGGTCAAATTAGCTTTAACATCCTTATTATTCAACATGCGTCTCATCCAACCTTCATAAGAACCCAGCGGAGTATGACAAATCTTGAAGTCGATAGAAGAAGGCGGATATTCATTTATTCGAAGACAGAACCTCATCACAAGTGCCGAAGAAGAAGATGGATCAGCTTCCATATTTTTTGAACCGGAGAGCAGGACTATCTTGTGAGAGGGATGTTTCCTAATGTTTGGAAAAGGCAAGGTGAACAACTCGTCAGCAATGTTCGGCATATTTTTGAAGCTGTCAACACTTCCTGACTTAGCGCCAGCATTATCTCCAGAAGACATCTCAACAGGAGTTCTTTTATTCATTCTACAATAAAAGACATGAGTCAGTACTTATATAAAAACGCGCGATACGTGTAGTCACACACGACAGAACACACATTCACGTGGAATACACAAGGCCGGGATTGGATCCAAACACTGGTATTAATCAAGTTACAAGTTCGGTATTGATCAAGTTTCAAGTCCGGTATCGCTCAAAGTTTCAAGTCTGGTATTGATCAAGTTTCAAGTCCGGTATTGCTCAAGTTTCAAGTCCGGTGTTGGTCAAGGGCACAAGGCTGGTATAAAGGCGACATTCAGTCAGGCATACACGGTATGGGGCCCACGTTCAATCGAGCATATATGGCGGGACCACATTTATTTGCACAACACGATTTTCTTATGTTCATGGGAATCATGTTCACGAAATTCAAGCAGAATTTCTTTCCAAGCTACAACCTAAGAAGCTAGTTTTTGTATGTAACAATGAAAAAGGAAGCAGGACACAACATATTCATGGATTCACGACTTGTTTTACTAAGCAATCCTAGCAAATATTGGCGTATCAATCTTGGTGGAAGAGCTAAGCATAATATATATCTTGCAAAAGGTGTTTACCTAGCAAACTAGGGTTTTACCTTAAAAAAAAAAAAAAAAAAAAAAAAAAAGACGCTTACCTTGTTACGGACGGACGGCGAGCTCCGGCGGCGTTGGCAGCGTCGGCGGCAGTGGAGATAACGAACGTGAGCTGGCCGAACAAAAAAAAAGAAAAATGTGTGAAGAAAAGAAAAGGGGTCGGTCCCTTTTATAGACAAAAATTCGGAAGAATCCCAATAGAATAAGGATTCCTCTTTTGATTGAATTCCTCTTTTGCTTGGATTCCTCTTTTGATTCAAACACGCAAGGAAGGAAACCGGTCCCACCAAAGGATTCCGCGCTTGCACAATGGCGTTCACATGGACAACTGTTAGCGGTCGGTCAAAATTCCTCCGGGTAAATTTTCTTTATCCTATCTTCTTCACATAAGTATGTCACCATCTCATGCCTACCCCACAATAGCGCAACCATTGTGCGCTAGGCAGGGGACTTAATGTTGATGGTGGATTTTCATTTAAGGCTAAAATTGTAAAGGCCAAAATTATGCGCTAACATCTTGCAAAAGATAAAGCCATTAATAAGTGATGAATACTTCTTCACTTTACTAATTCACCTAGAATGGAGCATGTGGCAACAATCCCAGTATTCTGTGAATTAAACACACGAAATTCATCCAGGTTGGAGCATGTGGCAACAATCTCATATACCCTGTGAATTTACAGCATTATTAATGCATGACCAGCCTTCTATTTCCTGTACTCATTACCGATGCGGCATGACAACTGAGTGTTATTCTCAGCAGAACAACACGAACCTCCAAGCATTAATAATGAAGCATGTACGAAATACCCGCACAGGCTACAACTCTCGGTGTGTTATACTAGCCCGATTGAGCATACATCTCTCGGTGTGTTATACTAGCCTGATTGAGCATATTTGAATCTGGACTGTCCATATCAGTCTCAGAAACGATCACGACCATCCAACTTCACCAGCATGATTGGATGGCTTAGATTGAATCCATGACCCCAAGCAGGTATTGGAATATTCACCACCGACCCAACGCGGGCCCCGCATGGTCGGCCTCCCCAAAATGGTGGCATAGCTTGCCAAACCGTCCAAGCCAAAGCAGTATGGACGAAAAACCCTAAATTAGGGTTTGCGGCACATTACATGTATCACAAAACAGTCTCAACCATCCATCTTCGCAGGCATAGATGGAGGGTGTAGATGTAGATTCAAAGGGCCCAGAGCATGTAAACACAAACACCGTGGGCCCGCCTCCATACATGACCGATCGGTCAGGACCAACTATAGTTGGTCGTTCAAGTTCGTGCGCCCAAGCAAGGCATGACGCACGGCCGATGAAACCCTAATTAGGGTTTGAACATCACGAGCGTCCATCTTCTCCTGCACGAATGAAGGGTCCAGGATTATACTAAGCAGGTCTGGTGCGTATCAACATGACCACCGTGGGCCCATCTATCTCCACACCCGATCGGCCAAGGCATATCATGCATGGTTGCCTCGATTCGCACGCCCAAACTAGGCGTGGTCACACCTCCCAATTGTAAACTAATCTCGACCACTCAACTTTGCCGGAAAAATTGAGTGGCTTAGATCACGTTTCTATGGGATATTAAGGTATGGACATGTACACCAACTCGCCGTCTGTATACCAGACTAATCGGCCAAGACCGACCAAGCTTGGTCGTCTTGAAACGCTCGCCCAAAGTTGGCATGATGCGCGGCTTTTGCGGCACCAGATTTCTGTTGCAAATTGATCTCGACCACTCAACTTCGCCGGACAAGTTGAGTGGCCCAGATCACACTTTCACGAGACAATGAGGTATGGGCGCCTACACCGACATGCCGTCTGCACACATGCACGATCGGCCCTGCCAAAATTGTATACCAAGCTTGGATTCGACCAAGCTGGAGAGTGATGCTTGCGCACGTCTTCAAAAACCCTAATTCCACTAACGGTCACAGATGAGTGTCTCAAAGATCATCTTGTCCGTCCAACTTCACCGGCTTGGCTACACAGCCATGGTCAGGAGTTAATTGGTCAGTGAGGCGTCATGGTGATCACCACCCGTCACTTTACCACACCATGTGGTCGGCCAAGGGAGGACTTGCTTGCGCAACCTCCAAACCATCACATGAAGTAGGCTGGACATGATGCTATTTTGAGACGCTCAAACAGCGATGCTTCATACATGCTAAAAATACTCGATGCAGTACCTGCATAGAATACACACGATACTTCACAAGTATCGACTTCCTAAATAACTTAGTTATTTAATCTAACATTACATGCTACTTTCTGTGGGTCCCACGATCCACACACTCGAGACATCAATCATGTCACAAACCGCGGGGTATTGGTGCAGCGGTTTACAGGCGTGCGGTAAATAAGACAATGCGCCATCACAAGAACGTGTCGGGAAGTCATGGACGGTTAGTGATGATGGGAGAAGTGGGCAAGACTGGTCGTGTGACACCAACACACAACTCCACTACTCCATCACTCCACTTTCTCCACTTCCCACGAGATACGAGGGTTAGGCTTAAAAACTTGTATAAAATAGGTTCTCCTCCCTATTTTCCAAACATAAAAACAAGGCAAGTCAAGACAACAGAGGCAAGTGTTGATACAATCGTATTCAAACACCGGAACTGTTAGCTTACATCGGCAAGCCGGTTCGACTTTACGATACAAGTCATACATAGCCAACACCTTCACAATCTCAACACCTTCTTTGCTTCCCTCCCTAAGATCAACCCCATCTCCTTCACTTTGTGACCGAAACAAGTCTGGAACGGCCATTTCTTGGTTTAGGCCGGATTTGCACAGATTGATTTCTCGAATCTACAAGCACTCCCGTGTAGTGCATTTGCTTAAGGTTTAGACTCATTTCTCATCCGCACACCCCAAATTACCAAAATCGGCAGAAATAGTCTTCACCCATAAACAAAGAGTGACCTGAAATTCAAAGAATCAGTAGAGATTAACGGGGGATTTAAGTTCGATTTTGCTTTCTGAAGGTAGGGTTTTGGAGGTCGAGTTCATGCTGTTGAAATGAGAGAAGAACAAAAGGGGATCTGCTGCTGTGATGAGACGAAGAAGAAATTGAATTAGGGATTCGATTTAGACATGAAATTGAAGGTTTGCAATCAATTGGAGAGATGGGTTTCGATTAAAAAGAGAAGAAATTGAATCTGGTGGTTGTTGTTGCAGTTAAGAAGACTATGATGATGAATTAAGGATGCGTTTGTGGACTGAATGTGTTATTAAGGTGAATCTGAGCTACAACTGAAGATGGGTCCAATGTTGTGAGATGTAAGCTGAAGGAATGGTGTTAAGATTGCATATATGTTGAGGACTTTCATTTGAGCAGATTGGTCTTGAGCTGTTGGTTCTGGTTATGGTTTTGTGATGATATGGGTTTGCTGGCTGTGATACAGGGAAGAAATGCCGCAGAATGAAGAGATGGAGCTGCATAAAGTGGCAGTATGGTTAGATGGCTTGTTTGAGATGAAACTGGTGTTGTTGTTGTCTCTGAGATTTACAGGTCGTGTTGTTGATTGCAACAATGGGTTTGATTGAAATTCTGAGCTGCAATTGCAATGGATGCAATGGACTGAAATAGATGTATGTTTAGGTTACAGTTGAGCTTCATCTGGTAATGAGATGGCAGAGGCTTAGATGGAGGAAATGGAGTGGTTCTGGGAGATATGTCTTTGTGTTTGTTGTTGCTCCGGTCAGTTAGCTGATAGAAGAGTTTGAAATGGCCTAAATCTAGATGTAAGCTAGGACAGTGTAGCTAAAATAATGTTGAGAAGCAGCTGTTGAAGCTACAGAATGAGCCGCGGATAAGGAGTTATTACAAGTGGTGATATATGCGAGGATGCAGGTTAAGGAAATGGTCGCAGTCATGATGAAACTGACTTGGAATTGCAGGTGCAAGCTGGAATATGATGGCAATTGTGGATGATGCTGAACTGAAGTGCAGGAAATGGGTTGTGCAGGCATGAAGGGATGATGGCAGCTGAGTTAGCATGTGGTCTGTGAAGAAGATATGAATTCTGGGGAAACTGAGACAATGGGCGAAAGAGTTGCTGCAAGAGTTATGCGTGTTGAGGCGAAACAAAGGGTCTGAGTTGTAGATGATATACTGGCAGGGAAGTATGGTTTGAGCTTCAAGGGTTGGATGCAGTTATGCAATGTAGAAGTGGTGAATGATGTTGAAACTGCTCATTAGATGTATGCTAGGATTGCAGGGGAAATGGCCTGAATCGGTCGGAAATGACAGTAAAACAAGACAGAACTTGGCTGGAATCAGAATCCGGCGAGTTGACTCAGCGATTCAGGTGAGCTGACCAGGTAACGGCGCCGTTAACTTGACCGTTAAAGATGTCGGCGACTACAGAAGACCGTTAGTTTGACTCAGGCGGCGGAGTAGCATATTCCAGTGACCATCAGGGTATATTCTGTTCAACTTCCAGCCTGCGACACCAGACTTCAGGCGACAAATTCTGGCAGAGATTTTCACATGGGTTTTAACGCACTATGGGCTTGGTGGACCACTTGGAGATGGGATTTGAGAAGACCTAATATTGGAAAGAGTATCATTTTGGAATGGGAGAAGCATATAAATAGAAAAGTCTTTCTCTACACTTATATATCTCCATTAGGGAGGCTTCTACTTGTTTTCTAGGGTTTCACATGATAGTTCTTCTTTGCTTTCTATGATGATTTCCAAAAACACAAGTAACTAAGTTTTTATTATTGGTTGAAGATGTAGTTGGATTTTGCAACCAAGTTATGATTTTTATGAATTAGTTTTCTCTCAATATTATCGTTTGATTTCTACTGCGTATAATAATTGCATGATTGACGTATTGCAATATGATTGAATGTTTGTTTATTTAAGTCTAGAATTAATTGAACTCACATCCATATCCATAGCTAATTTAGGGTTCATCATCGAGCGATAGCCTTGAATACGAGTAGCATGATATGATTACGGTTTGTAGTGATACATCCTTGTAATCATATGTAGAAATTGACCTTTGTCCGAATTGTCATGCGCAATGTATGACAATTGCATTGATTAGCCTAATTCTGAAACTTAATGCTCCTGGGAATTGAACTTAATTAGCGCAAGGCGTTAGGTTATTCTTTTGGTAGAATTCACATACGCAGCTCTAATGTGTGTGTTGATGACATAGGAAATTTACGGAGTATTCTTGAAATAAGGTATTCTAGGGATTTTGATGATAGTGAGATTAAATATGAATCCTAATCATACATTCAAAACTTGTTTGATAATGAAGATGAAACCTTTATCCAATATTTTCTCATCCTTGATTTGCGTGCTTTATTGTTTAGTTTGCTTTTATTTTACTTTTAGATTATAAAAATCAGAAAACCCCCCTTGTTACTTTTAGGAAACCAAAATATATTGACAACCCAAGTTCTCTCTATGGGAACGATCCTTTCTTGCCATTGCTTCATTATATATTTTGAGTAGTAAGAAAGTGAAATTATTTTTGACACCTACGACAGCGATCACTTGGCCACGGTGCCAAAACCTAGCCTTGGCCACGGCGCCAAGCCTTAATTCTTACCACAACGCCAAATCCTAGCTTTGGCCATGCTACAACGCCACAGGCTTGGCCATGCCACAACGCCACTGGCATGCCGCCATGCCACGGCTACTAGCTTGAAACCCGTGCTACGCACCGGGTACGATAGGAATCGTCACCCATTTGGTGAGGCGGGGCTTCGCCCCGCACCCGTCCTAAAAGGAATACCAATTAACAGTTGCAATGTATAATGAAAATTACATTTATTATTTAGTAGTCTAACAATTGGAACCAGATTTACTAATTATATACTTTTAAAATGTTGGAGATTAAAAAATCATCTTAAAAAAGTATACTTTGAAATCAATTAGTATATCATGATATTGGCAACATCTACGATCTAGATAATTGGAAAATTTGCATTTGAAGTCTGCCATTCAAAGTAGCACTTCAACTACGCTTAGGCTTGCTAAATTTTAGAATGTCCATATAACATCTCTTCGTTAATCAATTTTTTCAACTTAAAGTAAATAAACAAAGTCATAACAATATTCTACCTCAAAACACCAGTACCAATGGCATCTAGTTGGGCCGCATCTCGTTTTTACTTCACCTGCTATATACTTCCTACTTTTCTTAGGTACGGTATCATATACTTGCATTAAAAATCCAGCGGCCAACTCATTCTCCAGCTCCAACTCCCTGTAGTTAGATGAAAAATTGCACTCGCCATATCGTTGTATTAGTGCCTGTTATTACAGACAAAAAAAATGATATTAGTATAAAATAGATTGCCAACCCTAGATACTGAAAATCATATGAAGTGCATCCCGTCGAAGATGGTATAATCAATAAAATGTACTATGATATCTTTCTTCAGAATTTATATACTCTTGTTAAGAATCAAGTGCTAACTTAAATGCTCCTCGACGATCCAACTCCCTGTTCTTAAATGATAAAATATGATATTAATATAATATAGATTGTCAACTTCAAATAGTGCAAAGCATATGATGTGCTTCCCGTCAAAGAAGATGTAATCAAGAAAATGGACTGATATATCTTTTTCAGAATTCACATATATACTTGCATTAAGAATAAAGCGATCAATTCAACTGATCTTCCAAGCTCCAACTCCTGTAGTTGAATGAAAAAAATACGATATTAATATAAAATAGATTGTCAACTTAAAATACTGCAAAGCATATGAAGTGCTTCCCGTCAAAAAATATGTAATCAATAAAATGCAGTGATATATCTTTTTTCAGAAATTAAGCATGTTTTATAACTGCCAGTTTGAGGCCTTTCTTGACTTCCTTGCTGCCAAAGACACCCTACACTAATGCAAGTAATGTTGTGCAATAGGAAAAAAGCAAAAAACGCAAACCCTACCAAAATAAATAGAAAATCAAAGAATCTAATATCAGATAAATTTAATGAATAAGAAACCAAACGAAGCCTAAATGACCTGAACATAATCTCAAATGATAAAAAATTCTTATACCGTAGCATATAATTGACTTGAACCTTTCATTGTTACATCTCGGTCTTTAGCAATTTGTTTACTCTCTTCTTCCAAGGGTATATAGAGCCATCTAACATCTTTTATAGTGCTTCTTTTACACACTTTTTTTACTTTAGATAAGCCCACATTCTTTCTAGAAATATCTTCTTACACTTGAGTACAACGGTTCAAAAAAATATTAGCTGAAAAATTAGGTTATGTATGTACCCATAGATCTTTAGGAGATTTAGCAGATAAATTCATTACAAAATATTATTTTTCCACTGTTCATCGTCTAGAATAATCTTTCTTGTTATATAAAAGAGTTAGTTAATTGCGGAGAAATCTTATAACTCTACAGTGCCAGTTAGTAAGCTCATTTACTTAGTCTAATTTGTGATGCGACCGTAAGAAAAAAATGGTTTCTAAAGATATCTTTGTTTGAAAACAATAATCAATTCTTTAAATAAACTAAGATAAATAGGTCTAAGTAATCTCAAAAATAAAATTAAACTAAACTCTAGATATTAAAGCATAAAACCTGATAAAACCCTAAAATAAATAGGTCTAAGTAATCTAAAATAAAACCAGTAATCAATTCTTTAAATAAACTAAAATAAATAGGTCTAAGTAATCTCAAAAATAAAATTAAACTAAACTCTAGATATTAAAGCATAAAACCAGATTAAACCCTCACATACTAAAAACAAATATAACATGTTCAACACTGCTAGCCTTGATAACTCATGAAAGTAACTAAAAAAAATTAATTTCGTCCATTAATTCAAAACATTTAATCATGAACATTAAACAAAATAAATATTTAACTAATTAAGTAAATAATGTTATCTAGAAGCTACTAATTAACGAACATGATACCTAAACACCAACCAACATGATACCTAAACATCAGGTACTATGGGAATTGGCTCCTATTTGGTGAGGCAGGGCTTTGCCACGCACCCGTCCCAGAAGAGGTTCCAATTAACAACTGTATGTGAAACCACCCATTCTGATTTACTATATTAACAGTTGGAACCAAATTCACCAATTAAATAGTGTTTAAAGTTTTGTAGATTAATAAACCCTCTTAAAGAAAATATTCCTGTAAAATTATCCAATTTTTGAAATAAGTAAGTAGCTCATGAAATTGCCAATATCAATACTCTAAAAATAATTGATAAGGATAGATTTGAAGTCTACTAATCCAGTAGCACTACAACGATACTTAGTCTTGCTAGATTTTAGAATACACATTTCTTGCTTAATCAATTTTTGCTACTTAAAAGTAAGGTTACAAAGTCCTAATAATATTCTACCTCAAAACTCCAATAATGGCTTCCAGTTCGGTCAAATATTGTTTATCATATACTTGTATTAAGATTCAAACCGCCAACTCTATCGCTCCTTTAGGGCTCTATTTCCCTGTATTCAAATGAAAAATCACACCCACTATATAGTTGTATCAATATATGATGTTTAGAAACAATAAGAATAAACACAATATTAGTAAAAATGGATTGTTGGCTCTAAATAATGCAGAACATATGAAGTGCTTCTCGTCAAAGAAGATGTAATCAAGGAAATACATTGATATATCTTTCTTCAGAAATTATATACTTGCACTAAAAATCAAGCGGCCAACTCAATTACTATTTCAGGATCTAACTCCCTACAGTGAAATGAAAAATTACACTCACTATATAGTTGTATCAATAGTTATATTAGAGACACTAAAAAGAAACACAATATTGATATAAAATAGATGGCCAAATCTAAATAGAGCAAAGCATATGAAGTGCTTCCCGTCGAAGAATATGTAGTCATAAATCATATACTTGCATTAATAATCAAGCAACCAATTGAAATCACTGTAGTTAAATGAAAAGTAACACTCACTACATAGTTGTATCAATATATGAAATTAGAGACATTTAAAAAGTGATATTAATAAAAATGTGCAAAACATGTGAAGTGCTTTCGTCGAAGAAAGATATATCAGTGCTTTAACTTCTTGTGGTTAAATAAAAATCACACTCATTTGTATAGTTGTATCAATCAATATATGATATTAAAGACGCTAAAAAGAAACACGATATTAATATAAATAGATTGCCAATGCCAACTCTAAATAGCGCAAAGCACAGGAAGTGCTTCCTGTTGAAGAAGATGTAATCAATGCAATGATATATCTATCTTTAGAAATCATATCTATACTTACATTAAGAATCAAATAGCCAACTCAACTCGATGTAGTTAAATGAAAAATCACACTTTATAGTTATATCAATACCTGATATTAGAGACGCTAAAAAAATAATATCAGTAGAAAATGGATTACCAACTCTAAAAAGTGCAAAGCATATGGAGTGCTTCCAAATTAGTCCAGGAAATGCATTGATATATGTTTACTCAAAAATCATATACTTGCGTTAAGAATCAAGCGGCCAAATTAAATCAACTGCTCCTTGAAAAATCACACTCATTATATAGTTGTATCAATAACTATATTACATATACTAAAAGATAAACATGATATTAATATAAAATAGATTACAAACTCAAAATTGTAAAAAGCTTATGAATTGCTTCCGTTGAAGAAGTCGTAATCAAGGAAATGCATTGATATATCTTTCTTCATAAATCATATACTCCGTTTAGTTAAACTATGGTTGATATGTAATATTTTCTTTGAGGAAAATGCTCTGTATAATCCCAAGATTATTACGAGAGAGTGAACAGCTCCTTCGCATGCATCAATCCCGATTATAGAGGAAATAAATCCCGTGATTATTGGGCGTCAACAAAACATTGTTATTTCTTCTATTTCTTGTATTGGTTTTAAGCATTGCTATTTCTGCCTTTATAAACTGAACTTGTAATAAGTTGCTTTTATATTTTAGTGATGTTACCAGCTGCCTGTTGTTGGATTTACGGTGGGTCGGATTTTAAGGAATGGGTGGGACCACCTGTTCAATCCAAGGTTGGAGGGCTTGTGTCCACATTAAGTTTGATTTTCCATTGTTTCTGCAACTACATTAAAATCTGTGACGATAGTAAAAAATAAATAAGGAGAAATCTTTGGTTAGTAATCTTTATTTACCCAATAAAAATAATTATAATATTAGCTAAAACGGGTATGGTTGGGTATTTATGAATCATAACCGGCGGGTTTATTAATAAAACGGCTAGGTAAGGATGGTTTTCAATTACGACCAAGAGTTTTCACTGGTAGCTCATATTTACGGCTAGGAGTTCATCACTTCTCAGTCGTAACAACGTCTTCATTTCTCAGCTGAAATGTGTCGGTGGCGGTTGGGTAGAAAACATTTCCCAGCCGTAAGTGCAAAAAAAAAAAAAAAAAAAAAAAACAGATTTTTGGTGTATGTTAATGATTTGAATCAATAAAATTGTAATGAGAGTGAAGTATAAGGTTTCTAGGAATACTTCGAGGATATGTTTCATCATATTCTTATAAGATTTTTTTTTAAAAGTTCAGGAAAATCCTCATCCTAAATAAAAGGGAAAAAAAGTTTTCATTTTCGAAATTTTAATCTAATAATTAATTTAGTTAATCACTGTAATTAGCAGTAACCAAATCGGGGGCAAATTAGTCATTATATAAAATATCCGGATAACCGGCTATGGCTATTAGTATTTCATGACCTATGCATCCCCCAAAAAAGTCAACCTTGTGCAGCCCAATAATAGGATTCTAATAAAATCATTTTAAGTTAGGGGTTTGAAAGGATTCAGGTCTTTCAACGACATTTTTTCACGACCTTTGTATCGTACAAACTATACAATTAATCCGCCAATGAACGTCCTTAATTTGCACTATGAACCTACTCACTAAGTAAGTCCCTGTTACAACTTGAAGTCTTTACTCTAAGAAATGAGCATGTCTTTTTTTTTTTATCAATAAATGAGCATGTCAAGGGATGCTAAATGAACAATAAAAAAAAACAAATGTTAAGAATTTGATCGACAAAATTATTGTATGTATTGAAAAGTCTCGGAATGATTTACCGTGACGTAATCAAGCAATGTCAAAGCACAATGTGGACTAATGAAATATGAATGTGCAACTGTACGTAATTACTATTTTTGGGCTAAACAAAGTCACACAGGATATGAATAACAAATTAACAAATTAAGAAATGAGCACTGCATAATTGTGCCCTAAACCCGTACACACTATTAAATCATATTTTACCAAGAAAGTCTGTATATTTTTTATTTATTTTTGAAGCAGAAAATCTATAGCGTTTTACATGTGACTTTTGAAATAAGAACAAATTGTCAAATCATATTAAAATGGATGATTATCCGGATGGCAACGGATCCTACAAATTTCTAAGGTTGGAAGCCAACTTCCATGAACTGAATTTGCTGGTTTTGTTTTCAGATGATTCGCAGTTCAAGAGAGAACATATGGGTGTGTTTTTATAACACAAACCATAAACCATGCAAGGGAATTTTCAAAATGAGAAAGCCCCATAGTCTTGGTTAGGAATACCGCAGACTTTGAGAAGCTTGTTCACAAATATTCAAGGCTACGATGCATTAGATGAAGCCTCATAACTACCACTCCAATTTGAAGAGTTCAAGCAGGTGGTCAAGCACCAAATAAGCGTGCTAACACCATGAACGTTAAATAATCATCCACAACTGACAATGGGAACAAAATGAAATCTCTTAAATGAGCTCAAATGGAAGATGTGCATCTATCATGTATTAATATATTAACAAAGCCAACAGAATGTGCTTAAGTAACCCAACTGGCCAAGCAGTAATAATGGACAACATGCGGAATCCGTGGTTTTTCTCAATTCATACGGGGTTAGTAGTTATACATCTAATATCACCATCTCCAAAAGCAGCATAGATTAGATGTACAAACACTAATCCGATTCAGTCAAAAGCTGCACCTTCTTCTAAACCTTCAAAAGAAAATTTGAAAAAAAAAACAGGAAATTGATGGGAACTTGCACATAACTTTGTTATGTGTTGTTCTGCAAAAACTTAAAAAAGAGATTGGAGAGTTGATTAGAGTTCGGTCTGTCTTTATCTACGCTAAGCTATCAAGTATGGTAATTACTTTAACCAACAATAAAAATGCATGTATGATCATTACCATAAACATCTATTTAACACAGAACCATCATGTGCATAGGCTCGATGGACTCCTCGATATTTCGAAAATGCCTGTACATTGCTTGGGTGCTCCAAATCCTGCTATCACCTTTTATGACGAAGATACTTCTACCAATGATTATAGAGCTGCTCTTTCAACCTCAAAATTGAAAACAGTAGTTAAGTAATTAGAGTCAGATATCAAATCTTACCTTTAATTAATTACTATCACTTTATACCACATGATATTAGTAGTCATAAAAAAATACATTGACATTTTAACCTTATATTATCTTACTGGTTGTAAGGTGTAGCATAGATTATCAAAAAGTGTACGAATAAGAAATTCAAGTCGGTAACAACATTTATGGTTGTTTGAAACCCAATTTTCCCATTGACCCCTGCTCGCCAACAAAAAAAAAGAGTAAGATTTTGGTAAAATCAGATTTTGATGCAAGTGTATCAAAATCAGCCGTAAAATGTAGCCATGTTACCGTAGCCTTTCTCCAGGTGCACACTGAAATTTTTGGAATAATCAAGGTAAGGTAGCGGGTGCAAAGCAAGGTGAAACATTTACCTTCTAATAGTCATAACCAAAGGCGGATAGAGTAGTATCCATAGTTGAAGAGGGAAAATAGGAGTAATAATTACATCACCACCTTATTACGGAGGTCAGTACCGAAATTATTTATCCGGAAAAATGATACAATCACGCCATCCATAAAACAAATATAATGGAACAAACAATGATGCTGATGTTTTATTAATTTTTTTTTTTATAGATTTTTCTAAAATTAGGCTCTTAAAGTTGTTGCTAAGCTATACCTCAACGTGAAAGATATGGAGCTACTGTTAAGCATGGTACCCGGTATGCAGTCCAGACGTAAAACCTAAACACCAATTAAATATCAACAAACAAATCAAACAAAATCCTAAAACATCAACAAAAAAATCAAACAAAATACTAAACACCAACAAAAGCCTATTAGATCAATTTCTTCACCTTTAATATCAGTGTTCAAGAACTCTCCCTTTGCGGCAACTTCTTTTGGAAGTACTGATTATACTTGCAAAACAAATAACGAAAATAGATGAGACATCATAAACCTTAATTTCAAGGAACAAAAGAAAAACAAACAGTTGGGAAGCAAAAAGCAGTATGTAAACAATGAGGCTCTTGCTATAGTGCCTTATATAGGGAGTCACCGAACTATGAAAAAAATATTTTGTTTCGAAAATAATATCAATGGATATCTTAAAATTTATATAATTTTGTTATAATTTAGGCTTATTTTGATTACAGAAGACAATTAAAAAGAAGAAATAAGAAAGGATCCAAAACTTCCAAAATGAGTTTAATACTTGCAACATGAAAAATAATTCTTTAACAAATGAATATATGATCTTATTTTCTAACATAATTTCAAATATTTTTTCATCTTATCATAATTCGAATATTTATGCTTACAAATATTTTTTCCTTACAAAAGATTTTAAAATTTTAAAACTTATTATTTTATTCCATAAATATGTTGAGTTTGATTTTTTTTTTATTTCAGTCATAAATGTACGAAATTAATATAGTATTTTTTATTATTTTCTGGATTTTTTATAATAAATACATGAAATTATAAGAGATTCAAAAAATATAAATCATATTACTTTATTCCATAAATATTTTGAATTGATTTTATTTTTTAATCATAAATGTCCCAAATTAATATAGTAGTTTTCTTTATTTGAATTTTTTATAATAAATACATGAAATTATAAAAGATTCAAAAAATATAAATTATTTTATTTTATTCCATAAATACGTTGAATTGATTTTTTTTTATTTTAATCATAAATGTCCGAAATTAATATAGTAGTTTTCTTTATTTTCTGTATTTTCACAATAAATGCACGGAATTAATATAGCAATTTTTATAAATAATGAGGGCCGTCCGTCGCGTGTGTCCTAGCAATCCACCCAATCTACACCACACATTGTCAGATCAACGCACCATATCTAACAAAATTTCATCCGACGAAGACGAATGGTTTCTCAATTAGCCAATGAGAGCGCGAGGTTACACTCACCAACCAATAAGAGAGAGGGTAAGCTCCACCAGTGCTACTTTTATTCTGGAGTGAGGGATGGTATTGAGTTTTTAGGTTGTTGATAAATTAAAAAAAAAAACAATTTGGATACATGCCATGGATATTTAGTAATACGATTCCATATAATATAAATCCGTCTGTTAGGGTGTTAACTTATCATAAGCTCATTCGTAGAACACATCTCTAAAATCGGTCTACAAGTTGAGGAAACTCATAAACTTATTCTGTTTTGCATCATCTTAATGATGTGGGATTAAGGTCCTAACGAGGTGTTTTATGATTTTTGACTATCCACGTAAATCCCAACTCTATACCCTTATAAATAATTCAATAGTTTCTAGGCTGATCAGTTTCACTTCGTTTTTTTCCCGGGATATAATAGAGAAGGTGGGCTCCACCACCCCTGGAACTTAGTAATGGCCAACCCTATTAGAGTGTCAGGATAAAACGAAGTGAAAACTTCGATAAACCTATCTTTTTTGCTGTAAATTTCAATTTCAGATAGCATGTTAAAGTTACCCTTCACCAAGTGTCTGAGTTGATCAATTATCCTAAACACCCCAAGTTTCTCTCTCTGCTCTAGCTCCTTCTCAAAACCGAAAAGAAACTCTCACCACCATTTTGGGCTAGATCTAAGCAGGTTTCTTTCCTTTTTCTTATTTTCTTAGATAGTTAGAAGTTTAGGCTAGCTTGTTTAAGTTTTTGTTTCAATCTTCATTGTTTTTAGGATATTTTTATGGTGTTCTTGTGGGTGTTTTGCCTTTTTGTTTACGTCTTCTCCTTTACGGAGATTCTCTATGCGCTCTCATGGCGGTTCTTTGTGATCTCAATGGAGATTTTGGGGGGAAGTTCAAGTGTGGTGATCAAGATTCAATACTTTGGCATACTACTCTCATATTTTTATGAGAAGATCTCTTTTTCAAGAAGGAAAAGCTCTATCAAAATGGTTGGATTATAATCCCAAAACCGTTCTTCAATCTTCGGATTGCCTCTTGTTGGTAGTTTGTGTTCTCTTCACGAATTACTATTTGTTAGTACCTTTTAATTGTATTTCAATCTTTAATCTTAATGTTCTTGAAGTTTATGTAATCTCTATTTTATCATGAATGAAATTTTATAAGATTTATCAATAAAGAAAATTTTATTTTATCATGAATGAAATTTTATAATCTTTAATCTTAATGTTCTTGAAGTTCATGTAATCTCTATTTTAAATACTTACCACTATACTACAACGACCTTGTTGCAAATTTTGATTCTTGAATATTGATAAAGAAAAGACTGCCAACAATTAATCAAGCGTTTTGGGAGTGAGTTCTGATGGAAAAAAAAAAAATAAAGAAAATGTCCGAGTTGAAATATCATTTTACAAATGTCAACTTCTCATAGGCAAGAAATATGACTTATAAAAAGTTGCATACATCGGTATACACAGAAAAACATTCATCAGTGGAGAGATATTACGAGATTTTATTTTATGATGATGAAACATGATTTCTTGATATCAGCAAACGGTGAGTGTGCAATTTCCAACCCTAATTGAGAGGTCTATCATGTTTTTCGTTGTACTTGGTCTTCGTGTGGGCTCTTGAGAGGGTGTCCTGTTTTTTCTTTTTACTGGGGATTCTCTCTTTTATTAAAAAAAAGAGAGAGAAAACCGAGGCATCTTTCTTTTTGGCCCTTATATATATTCTATATCTATATCCCTCTAGTCTCTTGTTGCTCACAATCACTACACTCAGGAAGGATTATTGAGAGAGTTAGGGTTTAGAAGAAAGTATCCATGGCTGATCAGAACACTGTTGTTGCTGCTTCTGATTTGCCTATTAAGAGACCCAGAGAAGAAGATGAAGTTGAGGCTACTACTAAAGCACCTGACGGTATTTCTTCGGTGATTCCTGGTTGGTTTTCTGAGATAAGTCCAATGTGGCCAGGTTTGTTTCAACATCCCTTGATAAAAATCTCATTTTTTTTATCATGTTTTTTTCTTCATATTCTTTTGTTTCTGTTAGATTCTTTCTTCTTTGTTTTGGGTTGCCTTATTTGAAGAAGAAAATCATTGTATTTGGTATGCTATTGTTGTTTTGTTGTGTGGGTTGCCTTATTTGAAGAAGAAATTTCAAAAAAATCTTGATTGTTTGATTGTGTGGTTTTTATGGAGGAATGTTTTCTTCATTATTGTTTTCCTGGTAAACGTGGGAACATTTTGGAAATTAGTATAACATTATAACTCTTTTGTTGTAGTTCTCAATAAAGGGCTAATTGCATATTTTCAGATATTTGATTTTGATAACTAATGGGCCTGCTGCACCTAGTATAAATGTCTTAACACTCTTTGGGGACAAATGGTTGAAAAAACTTCTTTGTTGCTGGTATATTATGGCAGTTATTGGAATTTTCTGCCTGAGGTTATGCTCTCAAGTATTTTCAGCTTCATGTGCTTGATTATTAGAGTTAACCTGGCTGAATATCAACGGAGCTCAACATTTTGCAGCCTTATGATGTTGATCATTTGGTAATCAAATAGTAGGCCTAACCTTTTCATTTTACAAGATCTGAATTAGGTCTTTGGCTTAAGAACTCCAGGTGGATCAGAATACTTTAGCTTCTGAGCAGTCTACAAGGAGTTGATACAGTACCTTTAAAGCCACATTAAACATGCATGGTCTTTAACTCTATTCTAGAATTAGAAGACAATTCCCTCGGTGAGAGGGAATGGTAGCTAAGTGCTCATCTGAATGACGCAGAGGATCACGTTTCTAATGAATTACAAAAAAAAAGAAAAAAGGATTATGACACTTTATTTTCTTCAGGGGTAAGATAGTCAAAAAGGCATCGAAAACTTTGAGAGCTAACGAAAAGTGAATACCACAAAGGCCTAACTTATCTGTATTTAACTGAATTTTGTCTGTCTAGGAAGTGTCAGCTTTATGGGGTTTGGTTGCTAACAGTTAGTGATATTCTTAATATGTAATGCATTGTATATTTGTGTTTGAACCTAAGGATGTTGAGTAATGTAGTTGAATTGGAACATTTACTTATTTCTCAGTTTTAGTTACCATGGCATGTGTAACTGTGTAGGTGCAATGGTGACCATGCTTTCATTGGTGCGAAATTCCAGATATTTGTAATCTTAGGTTTATATCTTACTTTCCCGAGTGAAAGAAGAAAAATGAAATAAGATTGACAATACTTATTTTTAACTTCTGGCAGGAGAGGCTCACTCATTAAAGGTAGAGAAGATCTTGTTTCAGGGGGAAGTCTGAGTACCAAAACATAATGATATTTCAGGTATTGCAGCCTACTTAAAGTGCCTAAGTCTTGAACTTCTGCTTACTTATGTGTCAAGTGCTTCAGCGTATGCCAACTTTGATATATTTGTTGCAATGTTTTCACTTTCAGTCAGCTACCTACGGGAAAGTTCTTGTTTTAGATGGTGTGATTCAAGTAACAGAGAGATGAATGCGCCTACCAAGAAATGATTGCTCACCTTCCCCTTTGTTCCATTCCAAACCCTAAAAAGGTCGCTTCTTTCTGCTAGACTTATATGAATGGTTGTCATTTGATGCCCTTATTAGAAGAGGAGGTGGCTAGAGTGAAGACACCTGATCCACTTTTTTTTTTTTTTTTTTTTTGATTTATCAATGTTTCTCCGGACAACTGTTTTTGCTTCTTAAATAAAACATGTTTTCTTCATAGGTATTGGTTATTGGAGGAGGAGATGGTGGTGTTCTGCGGGAAGTAGCTCGTCATTCTTCTGTTGAACAAATAGACATATGTGAGATCGATGGGATGGTCGTTGAGGTTTCTAAGCAATTCTTCCCAGATCTGGCAGTTGGATATGAGGATCCTCGTAAACCTCCATGTTGGAGATGGTATGACCTTCTCTCCTGAAAAAATTTCTAAAACTATTATGGGATTTCAGTTTTGCCTAATGTTTTCCTCCCTGTTTGTAAACCTTTCCGACTTTGCAGGAGTTGCATTTTGAAGGCTGTTCCTGAAGGTACCTATGATGCAGTCATAGTGGATTCTTCTGATCCCATAGGTAATTGATCTCTGTGCAGGCTAATCGTACTTATATCTGACATTCGCCTGTAACTTGCAAATCGGTCTTTTCTAATGATGGGCATGTTAAACTTCTGTCAGGTCCTGCTCAAGAGCTTTTTGAGAAGCCCTTCTTTGAATCAGTGGCAAAGGCTCTTCGACCTGGAGGAGTTGTATGTACCCAGGCAGAAAGCATATGGCTTCATATGCACATCATCGAAGATATTGTCTCAAACTGCCGCCAGATATTTAAAGGCTCAGTTAACTATGCATGGACGACAGTACCCACCTATCCTAGGTTAGCATCACTCTATTATGGCAATTCAGATCTTCTGAGGCATCTGATTTTATGACTTCTTTTTTGGGAAGAGTTAATTCCACTTTCAAGAACTTTTTTTTGATACTTTTGTCTTCTCTTGTTGCAGTGGGGTGATCGGTTTCATGCTTTGTTCCACTGGTGGGCCAGCTGTTGATTTTAGGAATCCAGTGAACCCAATTGAGGATAAAGATAATGAAAAGGCACCATTGAAATTTTATAACAAAGAGGTAATTCCTTCTGCACACAGCCGCACACTCTCTCGGCTCGCCCTCCTTGTTTCTCTACAAGTTTATTATGTTCTTACTTGGCTGTCGTTTATACAGATACATTCAGCTGCATTCTGTTTGCCTTTCTTTCGCAAAGAAGGTGATTGATTCAAAATCCAAGTGAGGGAGCAAATAAATTCGACGGCACATGAGTTAATTCTTCTGATTTTCAAATTTCTTTATGCAATTGTTTGGTTGGATCTCTAGCACTCAGATTATAGTATTTTAGTTAAACATGGTCAGGTGATCCTCTGTTCGAACTGATAGATGTCAGGTTAATTCGACACCTATTATGGAACCATTAAATTTGCATTTTTTTACCTCTGGCATCCTAGCTTATCTTGCAATTTACTGATCTTGGCCATTATGAATGACCTTTGTCGTATCGCTCTTTGTTTCTTCAGCTCTCAAAGTAAATCTTTTAGTTCTCCAAATCCAAGAAAAATATATGAGATACCTGAAAGAGGCCAACCAACTCTTATGACTCCCCAAGTAGTCTCCGAACCCAAAAACGGGTAATGACTTTCTGCTGGGGGTAATGACTTTCTAATGGCGTAGTGATTTCTATGGTGCGGAGGGTAGTTTTCTGCTGTGGAAGAAAAAATGTAGAGTTGCAAGAGCCGATCTTCTAAAACATCAATCCAAAACACTACCCGACACCGGAACAGAGCAATGGCCATGATCAGTAAAAATGACCTAAGCTCTTTCCACAACTCTGTGACCATGTATTGTGGGTGCAACAACATCCAACAATTTTAGGATCATCAAAAGAATTGGATTGGTTTCTCAACTCATATCGTTCATTTCACCGCCCAATATCTAGCAGCCAACACCGATGAAGTGAGTTTTTGGCTGTAGTTTTTCGACATGCTCCTCGATTTTGATTTTGATTTTTATTTTTTGCCCCTTATATTTTGAAATCCTGGGTCCGCCCTTCATACAATTACACAAGACGGCTACGTAGGAATAGTTTGTTTTTGCTTTTTTAATCTAATTGTACCAAATGATTGTTGTATGTGAATATATTTTAATCGAATCGTTTTTCATGCTTCAATAATAAAAAGAGAAAGCCGATGTCATCGTATTCTATATACTCTCAAGCTACATACAAACTGGTTGACGAAGAACTATCATCGAAAGGTTGGACATTTTCTTTGATAACAGGGACATGTAGAAAGGTACATCATGTACCGGAATATTCAGTTTATTCATTTTTTAAACTAATTTTTGATCATTGGTTTCGCTTAATTAATTAAACCCCAACCCTTTGTTTGAAGTTTGATTTTTATTTCAGAATTTGTTAGCTGATTTTGTATATTTTTAAGATCATGTTTGGAGAATATGCAACCTACAGAGATTAGATTGGAAAAGATGTATACCAGCATTAGTATCATCACAAAAGAAGATCACTTATATGGATCATGTGTTTTGCTTTATTGGTTATAATATAGCAAAGAAAACTTCTAATAGATGGATTAAGGGGTTTGAAAGTTGATGCAAAACCAATGCCAATGTTGAGACCATTTGCATTTAATTTGACTGAGTTTGGTGGTAAAGGTGATGGGGTTACTGAGAATACAAAAGCTTTTGAGAAAGCGATCATGGAGATATCAAGTTGTGGAAAAAAGGTGGTGGGCAACTTAATGTACCACCTGGGGATTGGCTTACGGCGCCGTTCAATCTTACTAGTCATATGACTTTGTTTCTTGCTGAAGGTGCAACTATACTAGGCATTGAGGTGATATTTTCGTTCATGTTCTTTTTATTGTCAATATGCTGACTTTGTTTAAATGATAGATATAGTTCGTGAGTTGAAAATTTAGGAAGTTTTAACCCTTTCAAGACATAATATGGCAGAACGAAGAGTTGTGGCCCCTAATGCCTCCTCTACCATCATATGGAGTTGGCAGGGAGCATGCTGGACCTCGATATGGTAGTCTGATCCATGGTCAGCATCTCAAGGATGTGGTTATTACAGGTTTGATGCATTTCTTTTGCACGCTAGCTGTGATAACCAGCACAGCAATCTATACGACATATTTTGTGAATTTTTCTTCACTTACCTACTACAGGTCATAATGGTACCATCAATGGACAAGGTCTGTCATGGTGGAAGAAGTACAAACAAAAGCTTCTCAACTACTGAGGGGACCACTTGTGCAGATATTGTGGTCGAATGACATCCATATCTCGAACATAACCCTACGTGATTCTCCTTTCTGGACTATCCATCCTATGACTGCAAGAATGTTTTCATCACAAATGTCACCATCTTAGCTCCTGTGTTTGGTGCTCCAAACACAGACGGAATAGACCCTGGTAATGATGCTTTCATGGATCTTGCACCTAACATGGTTTGCTTACTCCAAGCTGCTCTAGAAGCTCGCCTATTAATTGAGTGCCGAGCAGCAGTGATTTTAAGAAATTCTGTGGTGCAAATTTTATTTTATTTATTTTTGCATTTCTTCCTTCCAAACCTCTGAATTTTCTTATATGCAGATTCATGTGACAATGTGGTGATAGAGGACTGTTACATAAGTGTAGGAGATGACGGGATTGCAATAAAGAGTGGTTGGGATCAGTATGGAATTTCTTATGGCCGGCCATCTACAAACATTCTCATCCGGAACCTTGTTATTCGTTCTACAGTTAGGTGAGAATTAGTCTGCAGCATATGCTAAGATTTAATGTGCCGCAACTTGGAAACATTCTAGGCATTCATATTGGTAACACACCGATATCCTGAAATTTTTCGTCCTCTCATAAGTTGTGGTAGCTTAAACAGCCAGCCGAGCTATCCTTGTTACCATTTAAGTCTGTCAAGTCTCCACCAGTGACATCGGGGAGTGGGGGGTCTTCTCGTTCCATGTTAGAGCTGAATCATTTTGTTTCGTTTATTGTCCAACAGTGCTGGAGTATCTATAGGCAGCGAGATGTCTGGTGGAGTTTCAAACGTCACGGTGGAAAATGTTGTTGTTTGGAGCTCAAGACGAGCCATGAGGATCAAGACCGCCGCAGGAAGAGGTGGATACATTCAAAACATCACCAACCAAAACATCACACTCGACGATGTGCGTGCAGGATTTGTTGTCAAGACTAATTACAATCAACATCCTGATGCAGGGTACGATCCCAAAGCCTATCCAATCATCAGTAACATAAATTTCATCAATATACATGGTCAAGGAGTACGTGTGCCAGTCCGACTTCATGGAAGTCGAGGAATCCCCTTGAGAAACCTAACATTCCGAGACTTTTCAGTTGGATCATCGTACAAGAAAAACATAGCTTCCAGTGTTCATTTGTACAAGGTCGTGTAATTGGTTCAATCTTCCCAGCACCATGTGAGAACCTTGACCTTCATGATGAGCAAGGAAACTTGATTAAGCGCAGTGCACAAAATGTCACTAATATAGACTACGATTACTGAAGATAAGGGTTGTAGTTTGCCTGAGGCTCTAAATGATCATCGATATACCGGGCTTCTACTGAGCGGTAAATATAATGAGGAGGCAGATGGCGGAGCATGCTTAAGGAGCCTCATTCGCTGTTATTTACGAATCATCCCCAATCCTTTCATGGTAATGATAATATCAAACGCTTTCCTACTTGTGTAAGTAACCCGTTGTGTATGTATTCCAACGGATTATGCTCTATTTAGATGGAAGGTTCTCATTCGGGCGGGATTGCTCAACTTTTGTGGATCAATTATTGAAGTTTTCAATCAATAAGCCAAAAGAAGAGCATACTAGACGCCCATGCCCATGCGTGCGGGTACACAATCGCCCATCGTTTTTTTCTTTTTGAACAATAGTTGTTGTTCTTATAAAAGGAGAAGGAGACACAAAGTAGGGGAAGAAGAGGAGAGAGATTCTTATTATTATGTGTGTAAGATACAATGTTTAAGCCTCTATTTATATAGATAGAAGACTTGGTGTCCAAGATATGTAAACCCTACACTTAGACATGAAGGGCATCTTAGTAAATAAACTTGGTTTATAACTGTTTCCACGATGACCACTTGTGGCTAAGTCATTACAAATATACCAGGAAAACTCAAAAGAGAAAAACACGAAATTGCATAAGCATGTAAAGACTAAAGCTTGTGTTGGACACGCAAATGTTGCCTCATTAAAACCTTGACAAGGAAAAACCGATTAGGGGACGAAAACCAGCGGAGGAAAAAGAGTACAAGCCGCGATAAAGTCCGATGAATGCACCTTAATTTGATGATGCGCTCCCTGATAAATACTTCAGTCAAGTCTTAGTGTGCAAATCTTTGAGTCGAGACTTTCCAATTTTGAAGAACGAATTTCTTGAATGCAGAAGATATTTGTTCTGATGAAGTCTTCTTTTGTGTTAGTCTTCTAATAGTAGTGTACTCGAATCTTCAAGCTTCTCCAAATTCATTGAGAACTTATGTCTTGGTTTGCTATCTTCGGAGATGATTTGCATATGTAGTTGACGTAGTTTCTTCAACAAGGTGCCAATATGTAGTTACAAAGATTAAAGGTGAACAAAATTTGTGATCATACCTTATATGGATCGAATGATATCCAAATTCATAGGAGAAGTTTATGTTGATGTGGTCTAATAAAATGATCTAGTTAATGGTGGAATCACCAAATAACAAAATCGATACAACTCCCCTTGGATGACCACCATGTTGAATTAAATTGCCTCGCTAAAACCCCGTCAGCAAAAACCCAATGGGAAAAAAACTTGGACAAAGGAAAAGAGCACAAATATCAACATTTTGAAATAAAATAAAATGTCATGTTGCCCTCGTTAAAACCTTGTCGGGAAAACCACATGGGATAAAACCCAAAATAAAGGAAAAGAGTACAACTTTTGAAGATTATGGATGCTAACTCAACTATATGAGTATTACGGAAAATGAGCATCAAAATCATAATTCTAGTCTATCTCAAAGACCGGTTTAAGCAAGCATAATTCTAAATGAGATTTAAGAAAGAAAAATAGAAATAAAATAGAATTTATGTTACTAAAGCATGGATTTTTGTGTTTTTAAGGACTCCTCAAGAGACCTATAACGTTCAAGTCATCAACTAATTAATCCGGATTTTTGGTGTTGTACCAAATTTCTAAAACACATTGAGGATTGTTCAACGACATAATCAAGTCGGATAATTTCGTCCAAATATAATTTGAATCCTACGAGGATTACAAATTTGAATATGTTCCCGATTACATTTCTTGTGTGAATGCAATATGAATCCTTTGAGGACTACCACGCCAAATGCATCAAACATGGAGAACAAAACTTTTTGAATCAATCCCGAGTCGGAGAAAAAAATACAACCCTCAAATCGTTTTTACACGAACAAATTTCTCGTATAACAACGCAATATATGACTACACCCACACCTCGTTATTAATAGGCTAGGAATGTTTAAGGTATTAAGTTTTGGATCAAAATTGCGTTGATCGAGAAATTAATCCAACCTAATTGGATTGTATGCCAACCAATCACATTGTCGATATTCCCTGCAGAGAGGTTCACAACAACCATTTTTATTATTTCAGTAGCTACACTAAATGAATATTCGACAACATTCAATTAAATACGATCCCACACAATTCTCAAACACAATTCATAAAATTACTGGTACCAGTACCCTTGCAGCATTATAGTCTCCAGATCTTCCAATAGGAGATATGAACTGAGAATGTGGATCTTTTTCGGCTCTGTTGGAGCACTATATGTAGCCTATATAAAAATGCTACATGATTACTAGATGTGATTGAATTTACCTTTTAAAACGGCATAATTAAGCTTATGGGAAAGCTAATTGAGATATTTCCACGCCTATTTAATGGCATAAGCTTAAAGAAAACTAGATGAAATATTTTACGCTTTAGTAAATCACCTTTTTCGATTTGATCAAGATGGGAGAGAAACCGATATAACTTTGAAGTTAATTAATACCAACGCTTGGTAGTGTATATATTCTCCACGATTATGGCAAAAATATTTTCATCTCATATAGAAAATAAGTTTTGTAGAGTATTATCGATTAATTCGAGGACATATACTCATAATAATTTTAGGATTATAAACAACTCCAGTTAGATGATGATTCCGATTTAAAGAGCCATAAAAGAAATTGGCCTAAAAATAAATAAACCGTAGTCTTCTTGACATACAAAATTAACATCAACCAAGGACTTTATCGGCTACAACCAAAAACATATAAAATATGTAAATAAATCTCCATATAATTGCGTGAACTCTAAGGCCCGGTGAGACAAAGATTTGGATTGTGGACACTTTATTTTCCAAAAACAATTAAATTTTAAGATCAATTTAGTCACTACAAAGGACTAAAGATATATAGGCTTACAAGCAGGTGCCCTTTGATCTTATGTGTCCTTCGGTGTTCCAACAACAAGTGGAATAATCAAATTTTGGAGATTATTATCACGAGGAAACACTAATCGCTCAATATCCCTAAGGAATGTAACAATTCCTTGTTTTATTGGTATTTGTAATAGTAACGATATTTTATATATCCCTTTGAGATCGATAGGGAAAAACCATACTTAATTGGCTTATTTGTTTCTTCTTGAGAAAGATAAAGAAATTATTTTAGATTATTGAATTTAGAAAAATCCATTATTGGTTGAAGAATTCAATCCTTATTGGCAAAAATTGAGATAATATGCCAATTTAGTTTCTCTCATCTTATAAAAATGATGGAGGAAAACCAATTGGATTGGGTCTGTATACGGTACACCAAAATTGCATTGACAAAAATTTAAAGAAAAAAATATCGTATTGGTCATCGCCTATGAAAATCCATTATGTATTGAGTTTGGTTTTTAAATCACATGATCTTCATCAATTGACAAAGATACCAAATTAATTGGCCTGAGGTTTTTCAACCATGCACGTGATTAGTTCTTAGTAAAAATAATTAGATTATGGTAACACCAATTTTTAGTGATTACGGTTTTATTAAACGAATAAAAATCAGACCATCCTTCCATGGATTTTTTTTTTCTCTATTAAAAGATGAGAAAAGAAAGGAAAATCAACTTATTCCAAAAAAAAATTGATCACCCACATCAATTGGTTTTTACAATTAACAAAATTGTATCGACAAATTAAAAAATATTGCCGTTTTCAATATCGCATAATCAGCTGATGGATGGTTTCTTACAAAAAAAAAAAATAGAAACCATTAATCACATGATCTTCGTATAATGGACGAAGATACCAATTAAATTGGACGTGAGGTTTTTCAACCATGCATGAATAATTACCGTGAAGGCAATCAAATTGCGATATTACCAAAAATATTTTGGTGATTCCAGTTTCATTAGGAATAGGCGTAAATGGATTTATTTTTCTTTCTCTATGTAGAAGATTAGAGAAGAAAGGAGAATCAAACTTATTTTACAAAGTTGATTACCCACGCCTTAAAAATATAGACGATGTGTCTTTTTCTTTCTTTTTAACGCCCGACTAATGGATTTTAATTGCACCAAAATAACTCCGAGAACAATTATAATTAGATTCTCGAGTTAGGTGTACGAAGATATATAAAATCCATTGGAAGGAAATATATCCTGATGTGCGTTGACAAAGGAAGAAAACGACATCAAACATAATTTACCATAATAAGCACGGAAAAATAAAATTGATCAAGTAATCAAACAAAATAGAAGAAAGAAAAAATAAATACAATAAATTATCTTGACTGTATAACACCGTGTAACGTTGTGAGATCTCATGCTCAACATGTGCTTGTGCATGTACCGCCTCAGATTAATGATTTTAATCCAAGTAAACATTAATCATTATGTTTCATTGATGGGAGACGGTGGAGCCTTAGGATCATCTGAAAACATACAAACAGACAAGGAAAGGACGGAGATGTCAGTATGTAAAAAGAAAATGTAGTTATGCTAGGCAACTCATAGAAAACGGTAGATAAAACAAAAGATTGAAAACTAAAAGTCGCGGTGTTCTGTCATCATATTTGCATATCTCTGTTCATATTTCCTCGGTAGAAATAGCTGAGATGTAGCTTTACAATTACAAAAGCTAAAGCCAAATCAATATAAACCGAGTGAGAGCTTGGTAGAGCGGCGGTGAGAGCTACGTGCATGATAACATCTTATAAAAGGAGAAGGAGACACAAAGTAGGGGAAGAAGAGGAGAGAGATTCTTATTATTATGTGTGTAAGATCTGATATTTAGCTCTCCATTTATATAGATAGAAGGCTTGGTGTCAAGATATGTAAACCTACACTTAGGCATGGCGGCATCTTCAAGTAAATAAACTTGGTTTTATAACAGTTGTGATTGTCTAATTAGTGTGGTCGGCAGAAATTTATTCTGTGGTTACATATTAATTCGTACGATATGATATACTGTGGTGCATTGAAATACGAAATAATTCACCCATGGTGGTTTTTTCCGAGAGACATCTCACTGTCGAACTGAAGAAAAAATCCATGCCGGACAAACCTCTTCGTGCCAAGTGGAGCTGTCACTGTCTTCCATAATGGGTACTTAGTATAGTGAATTCCAGCTTGGCTGCTGAGTGCTGACCTCTACTGTACTTTCCGACAGGACCAAAAACCGCATTTCATTAACATCCTTAGCCAAGGACGGTGGCACTAACCATAAGAAGAAGGGTTTCTGACTTGCATGATGATCTTTCGTGCCACCGTAGGATATTTTGGTTGTGGATCGACACAGATTTGTTAAGGGTTTTTTATTATTTGATCATAGGAGTTGCCCTAAGAACACCATCCGCGAAAAGGGGTTACTGAACTTGAAGATCGACTTGTGAACTAGTCTAAGACATGTAATGGTAACAGAGGAATTCATCTACCTGATGACCCGTTCCTTTGCCATGTTTCGAAACTCCAATGCTAATTCATGTGATTAACAATAGAGATTTTACCATTTCAAACTCCAATGCCATGTTCATCTACCAAGTGATTTGATTATTCCTGATCACCTTTAACAAAATTAGAAAACCAAACAGTTGTATTGATATGTAAAGCAGCAAGACAAAATATACATGGTAAAATCAAACAAAACCGCTGGAGTCAAACCAACGCATTACTTCACAATTAAAACTTGTCAAACCAGTGCATGCCAATTAACTTAGCAATTAAAAACTTTCTAAGACAAGGAAACACGCATTAGGTAGAACCAATTAAAGCGATTTGTTCATCTTGTAAATCATTCTACCGAGAGATCACATGTAAATCATCCTACCAAAGATCACATAACTCGGCCAATTTTAAACTCTTCGAAAGAACAGATAAGATATTTGAAAATACTTGAGTAGCCAATCACCTTATCAACAGATGCAGGACAAATTAACTTAACAATCAAAAACTTTCTAAGACTAGGAACTCCCAAGAAACATATAGGTAGAACCATTGAGGACAATTTGCTCACCTTGTCAAAATCATCCTACCAAAAGATCACATAACTCGGTCAAGTTTAAACTCTTCAAGAAACAACTTGCTTACCTTAGGGTTTAACAACTAATAATCCTTTGTAAGCATAGTCATCCCTATACAAAGGTCATGTTATACGGAAACCAAACTTCTCTTTATTTAGCAGAACCGCACCCCAAATCTAAACCACAAACAGTTGTAGATGCAGTAGTGAAGCAGTAGATGTAGTCAAGCAGGGTGAAGGACAACCCTTTTGGAGTAGCACCTCAATTCACAACACAAACAGTAGTGATGCAGAAGTAGTGATGTTGAAGTGGAGGATAACCCTTTTGGAGTAGCACCTCAATGCAAAACATTAACAGTAGTGATGTAGAAGTGTAGCAGAGAAGCAAAACCCAATGCAGTAAATTCCAACGGTGGTGCCGTTTAATTAGCAGAACCGCACCTCAAGACAAAAACACAAACATACACATTTCCGTAAGAAGATTCAGAAAATTATTTACCTTCAAACACTTAAAATGTCACAAGTTCCTTGAGTATACTAGATTATAAAACTAACAATAACGCATATAAAAAGTAAAAAGATGACCTCTCTTCAAGATCCACTTAGCTGAGGAGTGTATATTCATGCTAAGCCGCTAAACAATTTGTAGAGGCCACTTAACGACGCACAATCACTTCCATTGTACCAACAACTAGATTCACACAATAATATTATTATGAATTATCACTAGTTATATAAGGCAACCGGCTTCAGCTCCTGCTCCGCTCCCGTCGATCTCTGAAACAATTATTTTAATCCGTATTAACCTTATACAAGTTTCCATGGAAAAATAATCACGAATGCATGTTATATGTGTCAACTCTAACAATTAAAAGTTAGTTTAGCCACACGAACTTGAAAAAAGAAAAACTTCGACCCTAAAACCACTACTTATATGGTTCAATATAAAGTAACAACAGATTTGGCAACAGATAATTTTTACGGACAATCATTAAGTGTGTGTATATAAAGGGACCAGTAACATTTGGACGAGTAACGCTCCAAACCCGAAAATTCAGCAAACAAACACCGAGATCAATGTGCAAACTTAGAAGAGGCAACTGTTAAAACTTAAAACCAATGACATACCCGTTTGAATAAGGTGAGTCACGACGTGCATGGCGATATGGAGGTGGAGACCTGCTAAAGCTACGGCCTCGTCGAGGTGTGATGCTACGACGTCGTGGAGGTGGAGATCTCCTTCCATGGGGGCTATAACTCCTGCAGCAGAATGGAGCTTTTGTAAGCGACAAAAATTCCATCAGATAAACACAAAGGTGATTGGCCCTAATTTAATGTCACATGCCAGAGACAAGTAGCTAATAGATTAATTTAGTAGGATAGCACCAGAGGCAGAAGATAGCCAGCCATCGGTGGCTTCTCTTGATGACCTAAAAGATAAACTTGATCAATCACACTTCTCAACTCCCACCCCAGATGCCTCCTTCCCCTTTAATGGCAAGTGGTGTTGCAAGACATTCTAAAGTTGATAGAGGTAAGCTATGTGAAAGGGTCAACTCTGTCTTGCTTGAATAGTAAAATTAACTTAGAAAACCTCTCTAATTAACGAACCTAGTTAACATGGGTATGAATTATTAGAGACCAAATAAGTGGGGGGGAGAAAAACATTAGACCTTCTCCCATAGCTGGGGCTTCTGCGACGACGAGGACTAGGACTTCTGCGTCGTCCACTCCCCAAACCTCGTGATCCAATACGCAAGCGACATTCCCTCGCAAAATGACCAGGCTCACCACACTCATAACATTTCAAATCCTCGCCTCCACCGCGTCCTCCACGTCCACCACCACCTCTTTCACCACCAGCACGACCTCCACTCCCCCCTTTTGAATTGTGAGATAGCTCTACACGCCAACTGTTCTTCCCTGCAAACCGAATCACATAACTAACTGAAACACTTCAAAATTTAAACAAAAGAAGTAAGACAAAAACAGAGCCAGTAACAATCCAACAAATTGTAACAAGTACATCATATATACATACACACAAAGATGTTATCCTAATGGCAGACGCAAAAACAATTATATTCCAGTTCTCAAGATCATAAGGAAAAGATCAATAAGTATCATAGTCAAATTTGGCTCCCAATTTAGTAACAAGAAAAAGTATACTTACCATCCAAACCACGAATAGCATCCATTGCATCTCTATGATCATCAAACTCAACAAAAGCATAACCAGGTGGTTTCGTGCAACCTGAGACACTACAATTATTTCACCAATTCCATAAGAAAGATAAATCAACAACATAACCCTATTAAAATTAAAACTAGCATACATAATCACGAGAAAAGGATATACCTCGGAGAACACCATAAACCTAAATTCATCTTCAAGTTCCCTCTCCGAAACACGAGGATCCAAATTTCCAACGTAAACTCGAGACATCCTTAAGGATTATATCAACCTGATAAAAAATAAATAATTAAATAACGAAATCAGATTAATAGATGAATAAAGGACGATAGTTTTGGGGCTTGCCGTGAAGTTAAAACAGCAGGATCTAACGAACCCCTGAGAAGAGAATTTATGTGAGAAGGAAGAATTTTCTTAGAAGGCTCTTTTTAAAACCCTATAAACCAGAAGGAGATTTTTTTGTACGTGCACCTGGTATGCCTCGACAAACACGTACACTTTAGTGACTTGGGACACTAAACCCAAATTTTGATACTTGGGACACTGAGTACTTGGAGCATCCACAATGGACAACTAAACCCAAAATTTTGATCCAGAAATCACACGCAGTCGAACGGACTAAAGAATAAAAACTAGACCAAACCCAAATATCAGACTATATTTGGTTTGAATCCAGGACCAAAACCAAATTTGGTCGAGCGAAGTTGAAATGTTCGTTTATTAACAGGCGAGCTTTTAAGTTACGTTTGAGTTGAAGCGGACGTATATTTTCCGTCCGTATAGTGAGGCGGACATATAAGTTACGTCTCAATGAGGCGCATGTATAAAGTGATCCACGATGGTGATGGGCGGATGTATAAAGTGATCTGATGTATACTTTTTGCCAAGCGAACATTATATGTGTGCTCGACCAAATTTACTCTTCCATCCTAGTGTAACACCTTTTTTTAGTTTTTGGTTTTGCTCGCGTGATTGCAGTTTCTCTTACAGAGTGGACAGATATCAAACCCTCTACCTAGGGCTCACCACCCATTACCCATCTAAATAAAGTCAATCTCGGGTTTTGTTTCTACAGTGCAGAGACACTAAGACAATTTTATCTGGGAGAAATTATAAATGAAATCTCGCAATCTTTATTTTTAAATTTTATTCACGTGCAAATCATCTTTTACACGTTTTTTACATATGTTGGTTTTTAGGAAAAGTAAAATGAAAATCGAGTTTTTAGGTTTGAGTTTCACTTTTATTGCTAAATATCTATATGTCTCGGCGAGATCTCGACCTTTTCGGCTAGTTTTTTTGGTCAAATCTCTTCTCGTTGAGATTAGAAGACTCATCTCGGCCATAGACCAAAACCGAGAATCTCGCGAAATCTCCGCCGAATTGCACAAGATCTGAAATTTAATAAGTATGGGACCTGTAATCTATCTTGTGAGATCTCAACCAAGAAGGGCTTGAAGGCTATCTAGGTTGATAACGCACTACTTGTGATGTTCTTTGTTAGAAACCTTGCTCGTTCGAACTCATAAGCGTTGCTATCTCAAGCTTGTTTGTCAAATTTAGTTGATCAAAACTATATCTTGATTTCTAGTCTACTTATAGCTATGTCTCGATTAGGATATAAGTGTGTAGTTGAACATTAGCCTTCACGGCGTTCACCAATCAAGAAGAAGATCTCTTGAAGAGCTTGACGAACTTCGACGACAAAAGGTATGTGGAGACTAAAACTTATCTATCACTCAGAAGTCTATTCAATTCTATACACTAATGAGACTAAGTCGTATAGCTATATAGACTTTGTGTTATACACATTTGAAATTTCGAATCGATTTTATCTCGTTTATATAATTCTCGAAATACGAGTTTAAAGATTAGAATGCTTCATCATCTACTTGACAACTTTAGTTGAAACAATTCATTTGTTGGAAACTAAATATTAAGTCAAGATGATCATGTGAAAATTACCTTGAACATCTTACATGATTTGTGTGAGACAATCATTTGATGTTAACTTGGGATGTTTTCTTATTGATCAAATAATCATTTGAAAATTACTTGAAGCTATTGGTATGTGTAAGATTACCAGTGCTGTCTTCTGAGGATATTTCAAATCGATTAATGAGAGTTTTAGAACTACTACCAATGTCGGATACATCATGATATCGTAATCTGAATAACCATGAAATACTTGTTGGGTCCGAAACTATTGTTTACGAACTTTGTTTACGAACAGCAAGACTATGCAAGGTCTGGAACTGTAGTTTGCGAACTCAGTGGGTAGGTTCTAAATAAGCAGTTATGACAAGTGGTTCACATACTTTGTATGCAAACTATTTGTCTACACACATGAACTCAGGTTCGTTTGCGAACTCTGTTTGCGAACTAAAGTGCCTGAATTTCAATGTTTTAAGGTATGTGAATTCGGTTTGCAAACCGCGGTATTATGTTCATGAATTGGTTCTTGTATAAGTACTTTGTACACTTACAAATCAATCCGAATATGTTTCAAATGCTTCATGTATATTTCTATGAGATAGTGAACATTTGAACAACTCTCTTAAAACACATTTAGATACATTTGATCATCTATCATGATTTATTGATTATCAAATTGAGTCTAGAAGTGTTAGATGAATATAGCTGAGCCAAAAGTGTTCATATGGCTAACTTCGGTTAACTGTTATTGACCCAACTTGGTATACACGTTTAGGTATGGTTATTCCATATCCGAATATAAGTATAATTCATTTGTGTGTATCAAGCTAAACCATCTAACGGTGGAGATTGATTGCTTATTTTCTAAGCAAAATTAGCTTGAATCCTAAATCAGGAGTTCATCTAACGGTGGATATTATTTTTTTGTTACTAAGCTATATTAGCTTTGATTATAAGCATCCCTGATTTGAAACACTATATAAGGAGGAACACTAGCATCTGGAAAACCTAATGCGAGCACTTGGTGTGTCCTAGTTGCAAACTAGAGTCGATTCTCCATTAACCTTGGTTTCCGGTTCTTCTGAAAACCATTACTAGGTTTAACGACTTAAAGACTTCGCTTGGGATTCGTGAATCCAGGTCCAACTATTTTCTCTGTAGTTGCGTATCCTAATCTTACCTTTTCTATCGTATTGATTTTAATCTTCTTTAAGGTTTTCTCGAGATTTATCTCTGATAGGTAAGATATAAAAAGTAATCACAACAGTTTGTTCATCTCAGACTCTTGTGATTCCGTAATAACTTTTTATGTATATCAGTTATGTTATTGTGAGGTGACTAATATTTCTAGGCTGTCCTTCGGGAGTATAAGATGGGACTATTAGTTGAGTTTCCTGTTCACCTTGATCTTAATCTTAAGACGGAAACAACAAATAGAATATACATAAGTCTTGACTTTGAGCAACAACTTCTGAAAAATTTGTAAAAGGACGTCGAGTTAGGGGAATCAAGTGCGCGAGTCTTGCCGAGATTCAAAAGGCGTAAGGAACGCGCGACCTTAATCGTTGTGAGACTTAGTTAGGGCTCAAATATATTCCAGTCCGAAGTTAACTTGTAGTAGCTAGAGTCTGTAGCGGCTTAATACAGTGTGTTGTTCCAGTATGGACTAGGTCCCGGGGTTTTTCTGCATTTGCGGTTTCCTCGTTAACAAAATTTCTGGTGTTTGTGTTATTTCTTTTCCGCATTATATTTTATTTATATAATTTAAATATCAAAGGTTGTGCGTTGTTCAATCACAGTTGATAAATCTGACCTTGGTTTTTGGATAGAACTTGATTGACACTCGGATATTTGTCTTAGGTACCATCCGAGTTATTCTCAAAACAATCGGGTTCACATATTTCTATCTGTTTGATTATCTGATTGTGTTGAGAAAGAGATAAAGCTCCTTGATATCTTTCTTGATTGAGACTCATTAATTTGGTGCTCTCAGAATTATATTGGAGTTTAGTCCATACAGATTGCCGAATGAAATATTTGGCGTGGTTGTTGTACCCCCGCGTTTTCAGTTCATATTATAAATATAAACAATATAATGTGGAAAGCGAAATAACACAAGATACCGGAATTTTATTAACGAGGAGACCGCAGATGCAGAAAAACCCCTGGGCGTAGTCCATTTAAACACTGCATTGTATTAAACCGCTACAGACACTAGCCTACTATCTGAAAACACGGAGGTACCAAGTACACCACTAAATTTTTCGTACGGTAACCTGTATGGAAAAAGCTCAATACAATTGCAAGTAGGCCAATGATGGACGCATTTATGTGTCTATTTTAGTCTCAATTCTATGTAATGTAAGTACTCGATTTTGCGCTTATTTTGGTATTTTATGTCTTTGTAGGTGTTTTTTGGAGAATTAAGCTTTTATGCGAAATTGGCTCGAAAAGTGGTTTTTTTGCGCTCGTGGGAGAAATTACTTTATACGGACCCCCATTTTGGATAAGGGGTACCTCAACCACTAAGGGGCAACCCATTTCCAGAGCATCTATTCGTGACCGAGAATGGATAAGGGAGGTCATCCCCTACCTTTTGAATATTGAAAATTGGGGAAAATAATTTGCAGCCAAAGCAGATTTTAGGGTTCGATATTTGGGATGCTTTTGGAGAGATTCAATCGCCAAATTTAGTTTGAGATGAACTGTTAGAGCGAATAGGCTCGACATAGTGTTTAAATCCAAGCCGAGTTGAAATTTGGATCATCTACACGACAGAGAAAACAGGCATGAGTTTTCTCGGTTCTTCAAAAAGAATTTGAGCGAGATTCTATGGGAGTTCTTCTCGGGTTTGGGTTAGGATTATCTGTTAACTCAAAACACAACAGGTAATGGTATTGTTAACGTAAAAATGGAAAGTTTTCACACTTATCTCGACGAGTCAGAGGTGGAGAATATCACGGGTTATTGGTCGTATTTTAGGAAGTTGTTTGGCGGACTTGGAGAATATCTTCTCTTGGAGATTTAATTCTATCATTAAGAGATTCGATACCAACTCAGTTGACGCATAAAAAAAGAATAAAAATGAAGAAATCCCGTGACTTGACCGTGAAGAAAAAGAAAGAAATATTGGAAGATTACGTGAAGATTTTATAGCCCTGATGAGTATAAATAGATGGCTGGAAGGTCGAGCAAGGTAATCGGGAGTTGGGAGAAGAACCAACGGAGGGGCTCGGGAGCGAAGAACAACCATTGCGAGAGAAGTTCTCTTCTTTTGAAGAAGAAAGGGACGAAGAACTTTGTGTCTGCTTGAGGCCAGTCAGTAATAAATATCGTAATAGAACGACACGAGAGGACGGAGTCATTAACTAACATTGAGTCTTATTTTATACATTAGCTTCATGTGATCGGTCCTGTAACGTTTATAATAGTTACGTTTCGTTGTTTTCTTCTTTTTCATATATCTCTTCAATAAAACACCTTTTTGAGCAATGGATTATTATTTTGAGCGTGTTTTCACCATGAAGAGCTAAAACCCATCACTGGGACAATGGAGGAAGCCATGTTTCACAATTGATTGGTAACTATAATCGATTCTCTATGACTTTTGCATTGATTTAATCGATTTATGATTTTTATTAATTATTTGTGATTTCTTTTGATGGTGTATGCTTAGACTTAGAGCTTTTTGATGCACCATGCTTGTGATTTACAATTGATATTTTACAAAATCTACTTTTGGCAAAGAAAAGAGTCAACAAAAGAGCTAGAACCGTAATGAATCATTATATGAGCCAATTGAATGTGATTAATGGTGAAATCCTAAGTCCCGGTTCTCTCGATATCGTGACAACTTTTGTGTATATATTTTCAATTTTTAATTCTTAAATCAAACCTTTACGAGTCCGAGTTGAACGAACTTTTACTACCATTTTCTACAACAACTTTAAAAACCACATCAATTTTTGGCGCCGCCGACGCGGACTTGTATTTAGATTTGTTTTAGGTTTATTTTTATTTTTATTATTTTTTGTTCTCTTTTACGCCTTTGGTATTTTTCGATTCTCTTCAGATTGGAGCGAAGCTACAAGGAAAGAAAAAGTGCTATAAAAGGAAAGCATCTTCCAAAGAAGGAAAGAAAAGAGGAGTCCAAGGAGTGAAGAAGAAGATTTTGTATATAATTATTTTGTTTTATTTTTAGAAACTGTAAATAGGGTTGTATTTTTGTAATTTTTCTTTTTCTTTTTGGACACTTTTTGGACTTTATTTTCTCTGGACTTGGACATTATTTTTAAAACCCTAAGGAAGGGTTAAGATTAAATATAAAGCATTTTCGAGGGAAGGACGATAGTTACGATCTGTCTCGGTCCCTCCCGGGTTCGTGATACGTGACATAGGAGTCGGTGGCCTGAGTCGACTTCAACGGTTCATCGCCCATCTGGTACGGGAGGTAAGACTCTATTCACTCACGAATCCCCTGTCAGTGGGTTTTATTTTGTGTGACAACTCACACCCCTGCAAATAAAATGTCGAACTGGTATTACAATAGCCAATACAACGAATATCCGACTGAGTTTCAAAATAGACGTTACTACTTTGACCATAGTGTGAATAGTGGTTGGGAACATCAGCCTTTTCAAGGTTATGGATCATACCATGATGAGCCCAATTACTATCCACACACACACGGGTCATACGAGCAAAATTCTTATATTTCTCCTTTAGAAGAGTCTCTTAGGAAATTAGAGGAATCGACATGTAAGTTAGCTAAAATGAATAACTTAGTTTATGACGAAAGAAAACTTTCTTTAGAGGAATCCCTCAAGATGATGGCTGAGACGAACAAAAGAATTGCTCGAAATAATCTTAATTTCCAGTATAGTGTTTCCAATAGTACCTTTGAAAATGAGGATAGTTATTTGCATAATCAAGATGATGAGGATAAAATTGGTAACACTACTTGTTTAGATGAGGTTCAACCATTTTCATGTTATTATGATGATTATGATGAGGATAGTGTTGATGAAGAATTTGAAATAAGTAGGCATAGTGATCAGGAATTTGTTACTCCAATTGAGCTTAATAATGATAATGTTTCTAGTTCAAATCCAAATAATTTTAAAAATTATTCACCTATTCAAAAGGACGAGGATTTGACTAGAGATACCACCGTTTTAGACGATGTAAGTATTCCTTATGATTACGAAGCCGATGATAGTTTTGAGGAACGAGTTTCTTCTGAGAATATTGTTTTAGAGTCTAGCGATTTAGAAACATTAGTCTTAGACAAAGAAAATGAACTCGTAGAGATGAGTGAGGATGTACCTGACTTAGAAGAATCAATTGACCATTTTCAGGAATCAGATGACCTTGAAACTAGGGAAGTTGTGACTAGTCTTTCTAGAGACACTAAAAACTCTAAGTTTGGGGGTGATTATCATTCTCCATGTGCCTTAACTCTTAGAAAAGTCCCTCACTTTGGACTTGACATATGTGCCTCAACCATTTTAAAAGATTATCTTTATACACGTTTTCCTGAACCTAGTGATGTCCATAAGGAAGTTCAGTTGTTAGAAACCCATCCTCAAGGTTGATGTGGTTAGCCAGGCTATGATACCCAGATTGATTTTGTTTTCCCACCAAATATTTTTCAACCAATTGTGGGAACGTATAAGTTTCGGATGTGTCAATTATTTAGTTTTGAGACTAAGCCTAAGTACTTTAGGAAATTAGTATCGACACATTTGCTTAAGATTGACCGCCAGTTTCATCGTGGTCAATTGTGTGAGTCAAAACCGATTGACTTTAAGGATCCGCAATTATTCAGTTATTATTATGTGCTTCTAAGTTCTTATTTGAGTTTTTAAGACTTTAAAACTCGAACCGGATCTTAGCTACGAGGAAATCCAACCCATGAAAATATTTTATTTGGACCCCGATTATAGAGCCCGAACACGAACCACGTTATATGTAGTAGTCTTAAACAGAAACTAGACAAGGGTGTGCTTTATTTGTTAATTTTCTTGGCATGTTGTAGATTCCTTTTACTTGTGATAGCTCTATTTGGTTTTGATGACCCTGCGTAAATTCCAGCTATTACTTTATGATTCTATGAGGTGACTAATCCTTTCTTAGTCCTGGGTCAAGACTTTAAACTTAGCACTTCTTGGGAGGTAACCCAACATTCATGCGACACGGTAATATATTTCCTTATCTCTTTGCTTTAAATGGTAACAGTTTCTCCTTGTTCATGCTTTTAATTTTATCTTTAGAACATTGAGGACAATGTTAGATTTAAGTTTGGGGGTATGGGAGAAACTTTTTGATTAGTTGCATTGTTAAACTCCGGAGCCTAGAAATTTATGCTTATTAAGGATGGCACTAACCAATCTAAGTGGATGGAAGCATTTTGGTTGTAGGAGTTGAGGAACCAATCTGATTAGATGGCAACATCTAAAGAGTCTATTCATAAAAGCACAGAGCTCAGGTGTTAGAAATAACATGATAGTTTCACCATATCTCGTTGAGTACTTTTCACTTCTGTTTTTATTTTGTTTTGTTTTTTAAACTATGTTTCTCTAAGTGATTAGGTGGGGCCCACGAATCAAGTTGTTACCAATGCTAGGATGAATTAGAGTGATTGAGATACCATGAAAAAAAAAATTGGTGTGGTTTTTAAAGTTGTTGTAGAAAATGGTAGTAAAAGTTCGTTCAACTCGGACTCGTAAAGGTTTGATTTAAGAATTAAAAATTGAAAATATATACACAAAAGTTGTCACGATATCGAGAGAACTGGGACTTAGGATTTCACCATTAATCACATTCAATTGGCTCATATAATGATTCATAACGGTTCTAGCTCACATTCAATTGGCTCAAAAGTTGGGCTAGATCATCTACAACCGTTATGCTTATTAAAGAGCTAGAACCGTTATGAATCATTATATGAGCCAATTGAATGTGATTAATGGTGAAAACTTAATGATCCTTGACAATATGTATATAGAGTTTATATCTCCATCTCTTCCAAATCAATAATATAGACTAATGAGTCCGTAAACCTGATTGTTAAGAAGGGTACTTGGACAATCTCAAAATTTAATATCCAAGATCCATCTAGTCGTATCCAATAATCCAATCGAAATTCTGCCAAGTAATAAACTTGTTATCTATCTTTCAAGATACGAATTCTACAAGAAACAAGTTTCGTAATTGATCACAATTAGATGGATGTATCTACTAAGATTGAATACATAGTACTTGCGTAAATCTTATCATAAAGATAAACAATATAAAACGGAAAAGGAAAAACACAAGACACCAGAAGTTTTGTTAACGGGGAAGCAACAACTGCAAACGCCGAGACCTCATCGAGTTTTGAACACCAAACTGTATTAAGCCACTACAGACACTAGCCTACTATCAGACTTCGGACTGGAATTTAGTTGTAACCAAATCCATCCTCCAAGCGATTTAGTTACAGTCTCGCTCCTTGTATATATTGAACCTTGTGAGGCTCTACGCAATTGATTCCCTTAGCTGATGTCCTTTACAGCTTAATAGTTGTTTCAACCTTAGTGAAGAATTTTGATACCAATCTTCCTCAAATAGATAAGCATATTTGATTTCCTTTTAGATCAAAGATCAAGGCTTGGAAATTTGTTTGCAATAGATAAAGCAAGCAAACGTCACAATCTGGGACATTTACATTCACTTAGATGAGAATCCTGGATCTTTTACCACCTCTCAAGAATAATCTTCAACTTATCAATTAAGAATAGTTTTCAGATATCTATCTTGAGGAATCACAAAGTCTGAGGCGAAGAGAACTTTGCAATTTTTATCTATCTTGCCTTAAATATATTACGAGAACCTCGATAATATAAAATAAAGATTAGGATACACGAACTATCAAGGTAAAGATAGTCGGACCCGCCTTCACGGATCCCCAAAGTGAAGTCTTTTAGTTGTAAACCTAATTATATTTCTCAGAAGAAACCTAGGTTCATAGAGGGCGACTATGGCTATCAACTAGGACACAAAGTGCCAGGGATTGAATTTCCCAGTTGAAAGAGCATCTTTATTTATAGCTTTTCAAGACTGAGGGTTGCTTAGAATTCAAGCTAAGATAACTCGAGAATCAAGCAAACATTTTCCTTGTTTAGATGAAACTCTAATTGGTTTCAATTAAAACATGCGAGAATTAATCTTGAAAATACAATGGAAGAATATACACAGTGTTCCGGTTACGGAACCTTGTATAATGATCGTTCTGTTTTGGAAAATACACCTTTCAAACTAAAAACAAATTGATGTTCATTTAAACACTCAAAAATTTAATCATGAGGAACACACATAAGTGTTTTAGTGGTTAATGAAGTCTTATAAGTGTTTAATAGAGTCATAGAAATGCTAACATATTTAAAAAATAAGTCTTTGAGTATCTGTTAAATTCTACTTGGACAGTTGGTGAAACGATTCATGAACCGTAAGGCTAAAGTTCATGAGTCATGGAGCTACGGTTCGTGAATCGGGTTCACCAACCCTATTCGTCTCGAGAACTCAGATGTACACTGTTCACGAACTGGGTTCGCAAACCGTACTCGGCTTATAAACTCAGATGGATACAGTTCGTGAACTGGGTTCACCAACCTTAAGCCTTTTATACCAACACCAAAAATTCAGTTCACTACGGTTCGTGAACTGTTCCCAATTGAACTTGCGGTTTGCGAACTGGTTCGCCAACCTTCCCTGTATTTATAAAATCAGATATCTATGGTTTGCAAACTGGTTTTCTAACCTACCCTGAGCAGAAATATCATAAGTTCGTGAATTTCTCTCTTACGATGTTTGAAACATTCCCAAACGATAAAATTACTTATATGGGCGATTTTTAATTGATCCACAAATTAATTCTCGAACAATAAATTGTTTTGAACTAATATTGTTAAGGACCTTCAAACTAATATTGTTAAGGACCTTTTAACACGACAAGCTTGTCTAGAAACTTCTTCTTTGTAAATCTACTAGAAGTCAAATATAGTCTCAACAAATAGAATGGTAAGATAGCGAAAATATAATGGTACAGTCTTTACATACCTGATAAAAGAAGTTCTCCAAATGTCTTCGTCGATCTTCAGTCTTCGAGGGTGATGTCTGATACTCAACTACCAAATTCTAACCTAGTCCCGGACTTGACTTAGTAGATTAGAAATCAAGATATACTTTTGATCATCTAATATTGACAACAAGCTTGAGATAACAAAACTTGTGGGTTCAACCGAGCATTGCTCAAACACTCTCAGGCTTCAGACTGGAATTTAGTTGAGACCAAATTCACCCTCCGAGTAATTTAGCTTCATTCGTGCTCCACTACTCATGTACGTATCTTGAATCTCGCAAGACCCTACACATTTGATTCCCTTAGCTTACGTCGATTACAACTTAAGAGTTGTTTCATCCTCAGTGAAGACTTTTGATACTTATCTGCCACTAACACAAAACCTATATGATTTCCCTTTAGATATTTTTATCAAGGTTTGGAAATGTGTTTGCAGTGGAACAAGTCTAGTAAACCTCAAGGATCTGGAACGCTTACACTCTTAATAAGAGAAGCCTAGATTACTACCACCTCACAAGAACAAATAAATAAAGTAAGAGTTTATATATCTATCTTGTGGAGTCACAAATTCTGAGATGAAAAAGCCTTTGTGATTTTTATTTATCTTATTCCTGATCTATAGTTCGTGAATTACAATAATTAGTATAACAAGATCCATATTCAAGAACCATCAGGTAGAAAATAACATGACCAGGCATCACAAATTGCTAACTAAGTCTTCAAGGTCGTAACCTAATACAGTATCACCAGAGAAAACCTAGGTTATAGAGGATGACTCTATCTTAGCAAATAGGACACCGCAGTGCCAAGGATTGAGAATTCTAATTGCATTTAGTTCTTTTATTATATAAATAATCAAGGATTATGGTAGCTTTGAAGATTGGTTGGGATTCAAGTTAAATAACTTCTCTAATGAGATGAAATTCTTAGTTAACAATTGATGTAAGGATGTGAGAAGTTTGCCTTGAATCACAAGGAAGAATATGCACTACTAGATTTTATGCCCGTGCTACGCACCGGGTGGACCCAAAAACCACTTCGCCTCGCCTGTGAATGTATAGGATTTTTGATTTGGTGTAGCTCGGCTTTGCCTCGCCCCGTCGCTTAGGATTTTTTATTTGGTATGGCTCGGCTTCGCCTCACCCCGTCGCTTAGGATTTGATCATAACAACCTGCATATTGAAAAATATGACATTTAGTAGATACGAATGGATTCTTTAAAGCTTTTGATAGTTGGATTTTTTATGTTTTAGCCATTAATGATCAAATATGAAAAACCTCAAATGGTATCTACATAATAAAAAAAATTGTTAATGTTGTCCATGAGCAGCAGCTATCACAACAATTAGAAGAGAAATATCAAAAATGAAGACTATTGTACATAATCAGTGGAACAGTTGGATGAATACCCATTAAAATCGATACTGGTAGGTGGTTGATGAAACTGTTTATAGTTTATGTATAATATTTTGATGAATGCCTAAACTTCACAGCAGTTGGTATTATAATCTATAAAAAGGCTGATATCCAAAATAGGATGTAACACCATGAATACCGTTCTTTTCATACCGCCAAAAAAATTTACAATGCAAACGAATTTCAGTAGTCAATAAGGTAAGATTGAAATGTCAAATAATATCCATACACGGATTAGTCATAACCGAGTCTAATGACGTTCATGGGCATACGTCATTATATTCATTAATTCTCTCTAACTCTCTCCGCCTTCTAATTTTCTATCTCTACCCAGCAAGGAAAAAAAAGAAAGAAAAAGAATTTAAGAGACACTATTTGAAGACTCAGAGAACTCCGTAGGACAGAAAGAGCGCATCACTATGACCATTAAACTTTCACTAAATTAAAAAAAAATAAAGTCTTCAAGATTTTCTATATTTCTACTACATTTTCATCATTTAAAAGAAAAAAAAAAGATCCTCATAAATATCAGGTTGATTACCTCATCTACTTATTAATATATTGCCTTTCAAAGGCAGAACACATATGCTTCCAGAAGCCAGCAATGTTTAGTCAATTCTAAAAATATTAAGGGTTCACCTAAATAGCAAAATTTCAGGAATTTGGATTTCAGAGGTTTATAGCAAACACCCACAAACAAAGAGCTGACCTTCGTGATTTCTATAAATATACTCATCTAGACAGAATTCCTCTAATAAATAAGATTGAGTTCCAGCAATAGCCAGAAAGTGGCAAATGAAGAGAATGAACATAAAAGAAATATGAAGTTGTGTTTTGAATGTTGACTTACTTTTAAGAACTTATACTGGGTAAATTTGCAATGGAAACCCTGACATTTCATCGAACAAACTAAAAGCATTAACAACTATATATCGAGAAATCAAACATTGCTTACAGTGGGAATAGTTTTTAAGCTAACGATGAGGAGTGGGTGCTGAGAAATACCATTGTATGCATTAAGATGCTTAAAGGTACAGCATATCCTAACATATAGACATGTTTTCATTCGTAATGGGAATAATGGTACCTTTCGGTACGAATCTATAGGTAACTTGCCTGGAAATAAAAGCTTCATTGATACAATCAGAAATGAATGGATAAAAGTACCGACTTTAACATAAACCCCAAAGTGCACATTTTACGAGGAATGAAAAAAATCACAGAGATCCCAGGTTAACTGCAGTGCTCTCTGCATCACATCCTTCCTAAGTCCACCACCACCAATTATGCATTATGCTCAAGAATGTTAAATTGTGATATAAAAAAAATGAACAGATGATCTCCTACAAACTTTATAAACCAAACTAACAAACAAACTATCATGTTTCAGGCTACAATCCAAGTTGGAGATGTCTTGAGGATTGAAAATTTATTAGTTGTACCAATGTTCCTGATCCCAAGTACATGGAAGTCCTTTATCAAGGATATACTCAAAACAAAAATAACAATAACTAAAGTAGTGAGTAGACATGAACTTAGCATAACTATCAAATGTAAAATAAAACCAAGCCAACAGTTTAAAAAAAAAAAAAAGTTCATTGTAGGTTCACTACCGTGATCATCAGTAACTAAATTCAATTGCCTTAAAATGGTCATAAGGAAATGCAAGACCCCAACACTAAAGTAACCTAAGAACGTCTAAGCCAGAAGATCCAAATGTTAAGCAAGCTCACAAACCATGTCTTTTCGAATTTCATTAATTCAAAGGCCTGTCCTAAGAGATGTCGGGAATATTACCTCAACTTGGTCGCTCAATCTTCTTTATAGTTCAATTTACATCCGCAGTACTTCGATGATCTGAGAACCAATATGAAGATAATACACAAAACTAAAAATACAATCAAATGCATTATAAGTTAAATATGTTGCGAGATTTCAATAATTATTAAAATCCCATTTCTATAACTGTGACCCTTCTCGAAACATATATTATGTCCACTGAAAGAACCATGGAGATGAATTTTATGATTCAGAAATTGTGATCATCTGCAACCATTCCCCAATCTTTGTAAAAAACCTTAACCCACAAAATGAACTTTTGTTGGGACTATATTGATGTACACGTCATCGATTTCAGATTATCACTTTCTTTGCTGTTAAGGAAAACATAAAGATAATAATCAAGGCAGGGGAGGCAAGAGTGCTTGGATCCTTTCGAAAAACCAATACAAAGTTACTAATTACCTCATGAATCCGTACACTTTTCCGTGATAAACTATATCCAATTCCATAATTGAAACTGAAAGTTCGAAAGAAGAAAAAAAAACAATCAAGATGAAACCCTTCCAGCAAATAATACCTTGGATTGTTGAAAACCAATCGAGTAATCATCCTCTTCAAGTTTCAAATGTTGCAAAACAAAATCCAATGAAACCCTTGAACTCAGCTTGGAGATAAAGAGAACACAAACAAATATCAGAAAAAATAAAATTACTAATCTATATACATAATCAATCATTCTGACCCAGGAAAATATGAATGAATTCTTTAAAGCTTTTGATAGTTGGATAAATATGATTAGAACCCTAATTCGAGACCACAAAAAAATAAACAAAATAGATAAAAAGAACAAATCTAGTCCGATATGAAAAAGACTGAAAAAGAGAGCCCGAAATTAGATACAGTTAGGTTGATTAGAAATTCAGTTGAATTGATCCAGTATGAATGAATATCTCCTATCAACTGAATATCTACCTCACATGAAGCCCCCATCATCATATGTAGACGTGCACGGGCACAAAGTAATCTCAACTGTTTGTGTAGATTCTATACCATTATAACAGTAGTTGTGATTGATTCAACAACACTCCACCCAAAAACCATATACTTATTCTTATAAACTAAATCCGATTATGTGTTACGGTTAATACTGCAATGAAAAACAGCAACCTAACTCATGTTTTAAAGCCTCCTCAAAAGTAAACTGGAATCAACAATTCTCACTGCAATGAAAAACAATAGCATAAATTTCATAATGAGCTTCCTAGGACTCAATTATTCCTCTAATACAGTTTGATAACCTTAAAAATAAGAAATATTGAAGATCAATCTAAAATTACTTTTTCTTTTACTCTAATTCTATTGATTGCTGTAAAAATCGATTGTGGGTTTACCTTGGTGTTGAGTGCCAAGAGATGATCACTGTGATTTTTAATGCCATCTGCAGGAGGATTAGATATAGTTCCTCCCTGGGATGGGAGGATGGATTGTCTTAATCATAGTTTGATCTAAAAGTAAAATTAGGGGTTTTTGCTGTTGGATTACCTGTATGTTAACAATTGAACGAAACACACATTTTGATTGCTATCAAACTCTGAAGAAAAAAAAATATCGTACCTACGGGAGGATTAAATATAGTTCATCTTAATCATAGTTTGATCTAAAATTAAAATTAGGGGTTTTGAGTTTGATTGCTATCAAACTCTTTTAAAAAAAAAAATCAAGTAAGAAATCGTACCTGCAAAATAAGAAAAACAGTGAACAATCATAAAAATCATTAATCATTAATCACTAAATCTAAACGAAATTAAACAGTGAATGAAAGAAAGAGAGCAAGATAGCAGAGATGCGGCAGGAGAAAAAAAGGAGGCAACAACAATACCTAAACCCCAAATTGAATCTCATCTTCAAACTTTCCTTCAATCGACGAAACCCTAAACCCTAATAGTATCTCATCTTCAAAAACTGTATCTGCAAAATAAAAACAAACAAACTATAATTACAACAAAAATCTAAGAAGAACATATATGATGAACAAAGAAGAACAGAAGAACAGAAAAACGGAGAAGGACAACAGAAAGACGGAGAAGGAGAACAGAGTTTCATAAGAGAAAAATTGTTCCTGTTTTTTTTTTTGTTCAGGGAAGGACTATTTCATAAGAGAAAAACTTTCCTTCAATCGACGAAACCCTAAACCCTAATAGTATCTCATCTTCAAAAACTGTATCTGCAAAATAAAAACAAACAAACTATAATTACAACAAAAATCTGTGATGAACAAAGAAGAACAGATGAACAGAAAAACGGAGAAGGACAACAGAAAGACGGAGAAGGAGAACATAGTTTCATAAAGAGAAAAACTGTTCCTGTTTTTTTTTTGTTTTTTTTTTGTTCAGGGAAGGACTATTTTTTTGTTTCTTGTTTTTGTTGTTGCGTGAAACTGTTTTTTCAATATAAAACCGGTATTTAGTGTTACATTCATATAATTTGAGGAAAAGTGGAATGGAGAATTTTTAAGGGGGCGGGGACGCTCACCCAAAGGTGGGTATTCTCACCGTGCGACGCATGGCCTCGCATGGCTTAGGAGTTTAAAGGGTTTGATGGTGTGGTTGGTTAGGGAACCATCCACAAAGATGGTTCAACTAGACCAAGTAAGTTCATGAACTTTCAAGCAACAACGGTGTTCAATAACATTCAAGACTAAACAATAATCCACAAGCCCAACAAGAATTTGTGAATAAAGGTATCTAATAAGTGTTTATGATAAATATAATAAAAGTGCAAGGATACCTCAATAATTAGTGTACAAAAGTATAAGGGCTCCTTTGTAAATAGTGTCCTTATTGTAAGCAAAAACTGCACAGAAATATGTCCAAATCGACATGGTATGCAAATAGGGTACACATACCCTTGGACAGTTCATGAACTTTCCCTTTACCCAAGGACAAGGAATACATACTAGGTATGCATACTTTAGGAAGTTTATGTACTTGATCCTTAGAGTAAATATTTCAGAACTACGTCAAATATGACATGATACGCATACTACGTATACAAACTCCAGTTCGTGTACTTCACCTTTGAAAAACAAAGATTGCGAAACTATGCCAAAAATGACATGGTATGTGTATGTGGTATACATACGCTAAACAGTTCATAAACTTTTCACTCTCATATTCAGTTCGGAAATATTCCCAATAGTAAAGGTATACATACAAGGTATACAAACCTAAAAAAGTTCGTGAGCTATTTTTTTGGGGCAACATTTCAAAGATCAATTCCAACAAAAATAGTTTATGAACTATAAGTTGTTCTTGATTAAGATTGTCAAATATCTATGAACTTCCATTGCTTGAATCATATTTCGAGAGTTTAGACAAGATAAGCTTGAACTCAAAATTTTGTATTTCCAATATTAAATCTACTAAAAGTATACGATATATATAGTTTCACAAGACAAAATGGTAAATACGTTGAGCGAATAGGACAAGTAAGTCTCCACATACCTCTTATTGATAAAGTTCTCGCAAATATATTTGTTTTTCCTTTAGTCTTCAATCTTCAAATGTATTCGGTGATATTTGATATCCAACTGCCATACTTTAATCCTAGTCCGAGACTCAACTTTGTTAGACTAGAAATCAAGATATATTTTTGTGCATCTTATAACATTGACAACAAGCTTGAAATAATAAAACTTGTAACTTCGACCGAGCAGTGCTCTAATATATATGCTTTAATTTGTGACGAATTCTTATGCTGATGTTGGTGGTTCGTCTTTTCCGGGTTAGAATCTTACATGGCCGGACTTCCTTTCTACACGGTTGCTTTGGTGAAGTCCAAGTGAGTGCATACTAATGCGATGCATAAGTATTGTGATGATCATTATCGTTGGGTTGAAACTCTTAACAAGTGCGGCGTTAGGATGTGAAGTTTCAGCTGCTCTATTATGATCTAATATGTTATGCTCCGATTTGTTACTCTTTTCTTCAACTCACTCTTTGTTTCTGCATGGATCAACTTTCAAAATGGTCAACATTTTGTATATCGCAAATTATTATAAAATGGAAATGCCTAAATGTCTGATTTTCTTTTATCAGTTTTCGTATTTGTTTTTCTTTGGTAGGGGAGAATTTTGCGGGAAATAATTACTAATAATAGATGATCTAAATTGGTTCTGAAAGTGAAGGGTTATTACGGGACTAAAAATACCGGGGTTGCCACGGAGGATGCAAAATGATTTCACAACCTTGCTTAGAAGACGTACGAAATATGGTATGCACAACATTATTTTTTTGCGTCCCACAAGAATTTTCTCATGATGTAGTCGTCCACCTGAGCTAAAATCGAGATAAGTGAAAGATAATAAATTGGTAGACTGAGTAATGTATTTTTTTGTAAGAGCTAACTTTTCAGCTTGATTTAAGAATTTAGTCTTCCATGCAGCAAGCTTATGCTCCATTCTCGGTGCCAAATTTATTTTGAGAAGTAGTTCTCTTATGCTTGACCATGTATACAGACCGGAAATGGTTGACCCCCCAAAATTCGCCCCATTGACGTGTCAATAAGGTATTGGTTCATGGTATTAAGTCATAGACCAACCAATGGGCCCTATGGATTTCAGGGAGATTTGCTGGTAGTCCAAAAATCCACCTAGTAGTTATCCTAAGGTCCAGTCACAAAAATCGTTTAATGAGAGGTCCAAAAAAAATTAAAAACATGGAAATAACATATATACCTATTAACCAATACGTGTGAAGCAAATACACATTCTCCTCACCACGTTCTCTCGAATACACGGATCCTGGGGAAAAGAAAATTGTTTTCTTCTTAAATCAAAAAATTTTCCAGTTTCTTTTGCTAATTGCAATCCTGATTTCTGCATTCCTTTTTCGGACTCATCTGAATCGGACATCTCACCTCACAGATCTCTTGCATCTAATGAATTAAGTCCTTCGGTAGTTAAAAACTCTTTGGTTTCCGCATCTCAGGAATATCTTAATCTTACTAGTCGTAACTAATATGGTTCCTTTACTGTGAGCACAACGTCATTAGTTGAAGACACACTCTCCATAAATGAAAAAGATTAAGCTTTTACAAATCCAGTCTGCAGAAAAAGGAAAAGAGTAAATCCATGTACGTCTCCTTCTCTCTGATTCATCTGTTAATTGCTTTTTCTGCAAACTTTTCAATTTTCCAATTGCTCTGATTACTAGATACAAATTTCTTTTGGCCTTATCACCCTAGTTAACTTGGTCAACCTTTTAACTCTGCTAAATGTTCTAATCTCAATTTATCCGAGGATTAAACTAGACGCAGGAACATAAAATATCTCAAGCCTGTCTAATAATTTTTTTTGAAAACCATTGTCCGACTACTCAATCAAGCTCTTTAGCAATTTTATTATACTCATGATATGAAAAAGTCTTATGCTGATCTATTTTATTTTCAGCCTTTATTGTGTAATCATGAAAATTCTGGCATGGAACACACAAGGGTGTGGTTAGAAACAAACACAACAACATTTAAACACTCTACTAACTCTTGAAAAACCTGATATTTTATTTTCATCTGAAACTAAGTCTCAAAGTATCTTAATGAGAAACATTCTTAACTACTTCCCAAACACCCACATTGTAGACCCAGATGAACTAGCTGGGGGGCTTGCAATTGCTTGGGTGGATGGATTTCATTTCGAAGTGGCTCAATGGAACATGAATATGATTAACATTATTGTAAAAAATAACATCCATTTAAAGGAATGGTTTTACTTGTTTTTATGGCTCACCAAAACATGAACTGGAACTAGAAATAATAGTGAAAAGACAAGGGTACCCAAATACACCACAATCTTTAAATTATCCACCTATAAGTTCTCTTACCGAAAGTGATTGTCTATGGACAAAGTCGAGACAATACAACAAATCGGTATTCACACTTTTTGTGATCGTCTATGGATACGAGATCGAGACAATACAACAATCAATGAGTGATTACTTGATAATAGGTTCGGACTTAACCAAACTCTATAGGATCACTATCAAGTAATACGGAGTTAACGTTTGTGTAATTATAATAAACAATTATAATTGCGGAAATAGAAAAGTACAAGACACAACAAGATTTTGTTAACGAGGAAACCGCAAATGCAGAAAAACCCCAGGACCTAGTCCAGAATTGAATACTCTCATAATTAAGCCGCTATACAAAATCAAACAAACTTCGTATAGTTGAGACCAAGCAACTAAACCCATATTTCACCTAGTTTCTTCAGTATCCTTGCGCTTCCGACATTCAATAAGTGCACGCACTGGAACAATTCCTTTGGATCGTATTCCAAACTGTAAAGGAACAACAAATCTGTTTGGCAACAACTCTCTTGATTCTTTCAGATGAAGATGTCTCAGGTCATAAGCAAAGGCTCTTCTGTTTAACCAATAAACTCCTTTGCCTGGTTAGATCAATCTATCCAACAACTACCGAAGTAGCAGAGTTTAGATTTGCAATCAATCAATATAGAATCAAACAAGAAACTATAAGGTGATGCCGATCTTACACAAATAATCAATCAAATAAATCTGATTCTAGCTGGATCCCAGCCGATCAAGGTTTATGCACACCCAAAGATATAAAAACCAAATCTGAAATCTTCTTTGTCTTCAAATCTTTATTAATATTCAATAAACACCTGCATAACACCACTTGAATCTCTTGTGATCAATCACGCATAGTACGGAGTCTGTTAACAATGGATTATCACAAGACGTCTTTAGATCTACAAACAGTTCTAAAGATCCCGTCGATACTTCGATCTAGTCTGAGTGAATCTTATATCAGAAAAGAAGATTCTCAAGAATAAACTAACTAGGTGCAATCAAAGTTCAACAACCGTTAGTCAATCAAATCAATCGAAAACTAAAATAAACTGCAATTATCAAGTTTCCAACCAACGGTACTCGTAGATCGCTTCTTGATCCCACAGAAGTCTTTAAACGAGCGGTCGTAAGAGATTTCGCCTAATTAGGGTACTTTCCTCTCCGAATAGACGGCTCCACAAGAAACAACAAAAAGATGAAGTTTGCCTGGCTCTTAGGATTGTTTGCTCGAAATGCAAACTTGGGTATTTATAGACCAAGGATGTTTGGACACCAAGGAATTTCCAAAACCGAATTATTCTTAAGATATGCAATAAATGCCCAAATAGGTTTTCATAATTCCTGGAAATGCTTTGTCCAATATTTCCAAAATCTCACTAGAAAATCTCCAATTAGTAAATGCACATTACCAATTTTTATTTTCTAGAGATATGCATTTAATTACTGGTAATTAAAAGCATATAAAACTTACAATCTTAATTAAAAGATTCTTAATTTATTTCGGTCAGGGATCTCCTTGAGTTATTAAGGAATATCTTTGAACAATAAAAGATAAGAGTTATTGAACATGTTCAAAGTATGTCGACATCTTTTCTTTGTAAATCCTCTTTCATATTTACAATCTTGGAATCGATTATACCACACTTCCAAACAAGTTTAGAATTGGTTCATCCGTATTCCAAGAACAACTATGTGATTGATCAAATATCAAATCACTAATCATGGGTTTACGGTTCTACCAAACACAAGGATCGGTTCTACCTTAATATGGTTACTGGGACCGGTTACATCAGTTACCAGGATCGGTTACGTCAATTACCAGGACCGGTTACCATATTCTCATGGTATTACTTGTGATCGATTACACAAGTCACTAGGATCAGTTACACCAATTACCAGGATCGTTACACCAATTACTAGGACCGGTTACGCCAATTACAAGGATCGATTACACAACTCTTTTGTGATCGGTCACACCAATTACAAATATCGATCATACGATCTTAGGTGATTACTTAGGATAGGTTACACTAATAAAAGTCATACCAATACATAAGTCAGGCACTATGATTAGTTTTACCAAGATACATAACAAGTTATGATCGGTTCTACTAACTCACACATATTGGTAATCCAAAGATATGCAACGAATAACAATACCAATAAGCCTAGCGATTTCCCTTTCGATTCATAAAACAATTTCATGAATGTACTTCCTTTAAACAAATGTAAAAATCGTTTCCTAGGATGAATTATTCACCTTTACCCATACACATAATCACAATAGCATTCATATGATTATGTCGATGTCTTATATACGAAGTTCAAAAGATAAGCGTTATACTTCGTATTCTAATTCCTTAACACTATGATCATGTGATCATGTCTCACTACTAGAGTATAGTCATTCACAGCTTCGCCGTTATGTTTTCAATATAGTATAACTTGAAAGATACGTTAGGAATGAAACAGTTCAAGTCAAAATATTACTAACCTCAAGAGGAAGGATGATGTCGTCGTTGTAGCTTGTTACTTCTTCACATTCTTTGAATCTTCCAGTAATACTTGTATGTCTCATAATCCTTTTTTAATCTAACCTATACGAAGTTGTCTCTAGTACATAATCAAGCGACTCTTTAAATGAGTTTTGATTCACTAAAATATGATAATCAAATTTGACATACCAACGCTTGGTGGGTTCAACCGAGCTATGCTCTAACAATCTCCCCCTTTGTCAATTTTAGTGACAAAACTCTTAATACATATGGATAAACAAATTACAAGAATTCATTACACATACGCTTGATTCTAAGTTTCAACAGCACAATACCCTGCATATATTCAATCCATAAATGCCGTTGTTGACATTTGAATAACATAGCTAATACTCCCCTTAAAGGCAAGATAGGTAGATTTTCAATCCGAACATCTTTGTTATTCCCCTTTTGTAGTCAAGATAACTACAATAGTAACATGATATGTTGCTCCCCCTTAGTCAATGCTTTACTCTTTCGTTAGATAGTGACAAAACTCTTAATACATATGGATAAACAAATTGTCCTTTCCTTAGTGATTCTAAATCACTTGTTTACTCCATATATTTCTCTCCCTTTTTGTCACAAAATGACAAAGGTTCGAGCAAATTAAGGTCAAACCAAAAGGATCTTACAAATCTAAAAGAATTGTACAACCTATAAGAGTTAAGCACGAAGGTTTCACATACCATTTTAGATAACCAATATCAAAACCGAAACTGCAAGTAATTTGGTTTTAATATGTTATCAAGGAAACAATTTCCCGAAGCAATTTTCCCTAATAGTTTAACAAATTGACTAAGAAACTTAGTTCCCTTGCTAAACCGATTGCACAAATACAATCGCTTATTTCGATAAGACCAAAATAAAGATCAGAATTAACTTTATTTTTCTCATCAGGCTCTAATTATTCAGACAATAACTTAGACCTTTCACTTTAAACAAGACAAGTATTAGGTTAGTTAACTAGTATTTCTTGTCAAGGAATTCGATTAGACTTGAATAACCGAATCCTTCACTTTGATAAGTCTAACTAAGATCAGAATTAACTTAGTTTCTCTTATCCGGAATCGAATTGGACTAAACAAATGATCCCGTATTTTGTTAAGCCATAAACAATACATACAAACCAAATAAATTGACTTGCACAATTATTTCTCTTAACCGAAAGCAATTGAAACAAACATAGACATTATAGCACAGCAATTGCACCGAAATTTCGTTAAGCCAAAAACAATTGATACCAAACAATAAAGAAAGATATCAAACTAGTTTTTGTTAACCAGAAATAATTGAATCACACACACACACACACATCCATACACACAATGGAATAAATATCAATTGTACCGAATTTTGTTAAGCAAAAGCAAAATATATGCAATAAAAAAAATCAGGCTTTTCTTAAATTGGAAAATGATTAACTAACAAATTCGTTACCTCAGATTCCGCTTCCTCTTCTCCCCGGAAAGATATATCATTAAGCGCAAGTTCAAGTTAGAACTCTCCCCCATTATGTTGTCATCCTCTCGCAAGAACAAAAGAACAACAACAAAAGCAACCTTTACCAGAGAAAGGTTGAATCGGTTTTTAACTAATGCGTGCCAATAGCAAAAGTTGAAAACCCGAAACACATATGTTTATGCTAAATACAACTCATGTAAACACAAATTGATTTAACACATTGTGACTTTTTACATATGAGTCTCAATCGGAACACCTTATGATCCTTTGATAAAGCCTACCAACATGGGCTAGAACTTAATCCCGCTAAATCAAAAAGCCACACAAACCATAAGGGTTCACATCATATGAGATCGAATATTAAGGTTAAGAAAACCGAAATCAAACATCCCATAAACCCATAGCAATATTATAAATCATTCAAGCACTGGCTATATAATCGGAAAAACTATCACAAGAAAAATTATAAAATAATAATTTTATTCATAAATAATAGATAGTTTTATTCAGCAATAGACCTTATACAATTATTGAAATAATCAAAAACTGATGTTTATTTTCTTTCTAATTGCGGGTCTTGTGAAGATCGCTTTCGAAAACTGGATTCAAATCCTTATGAGCACTTCCTTTTCCAGAGGAAAATATGTTCATCTCACTCAGTTGATAATGAAGATCAGCTAGTAGTTCCTTTGAATCCTTTATCATCAGCTCATGGTGTCTAATGCAACTTCTAACAGTAAGAATCTATTTTCTTATAGAATCTAGAAGATTGTTGAGAAACATCATGAGTTTCAGTTATAACCGATGCATAAAGAGCTAAATCATCAAGAGATGACCCTTCTTTTACCGATTTCTCCATTGATGCAAGATAGTCTTCTTCCAGACAACAAGAGTATATATAAATATAAAGTATGAGAAAATCAAGGGGTGATATAATTTGGTTTATGGAAACCAAATATATTTATCCCAACCGTAAAAGATATCAATTATAAAATTATTGTTACCTAAGGAACAGATTTGCACATTCTGCCCAATTTTATGCCTCCTCACAATCAGAATTTTGGGCAACAGGTGAGGATGCAAATTTCAACACAATCAGTGTGTGTTGAAGTGAGGATTAATCTCACCATAGACAATAAATACATCCTTAGGATGATTTATAAACACAATAGGTTGTGTTTCTTTGTGTTCTTTCTTTCTCTTGTTAATGCAAGAGTCTGCAGCTCCTTTTTGAGATCTTATAAACTCACCAACCTTCAAAATCTTTATGCCCTTGCGAAGTGCTTTGATGAATTTATTTTGTTAGATATTTCCATGGAGGATTGCAGTGTGGTTATTTTTTCCACATAAAGAACTTAACATATTACCAGAAGACTTGCCTTCTGACTCTTTTGGTTTGTCAACCAATTTTTCTTGCTCAGATTTTACCTCTTGTGTTTCATTTGACAGGGTTTTCATAAGGTTTTCAAGTTCTAGACTTAATTTCTGATTTTCCTTAATTCCCCACTCAAGTTTTTCTAAACAGTTTTTCAGGAGTTGATTAGACTCACAAGGTATATCACTGTTAGATTTAGAAAGAAGTGCATTACAGCTAGATATTCCTTCATATGGTTTTTCTTCCGGAATATCATCTAGATTAGAGACGTAATCCTTGTTGCACTTCTGAGCTTTTCTACTGGAACACTGTTTTGCTATATGTCTGAATCTACGGCATTTGAAACATTGTATTTCTTCATTACCCTTTTTATAACAAAAAGATAATATATCAGGATTAGAATTATCTTTCAATAAAGCATCCTTAATCCGTTGTATTAGGAGTACAATTGTTGAGTTAAGCTCATTTTCAACAAGTATTTCATCCTATTGACAACGTTTCTTAGTCTTGTTTATACATACTTCTTTCGAAGATTGACTTGTATTAGCTGAGACATCATATCCAATATTTCGGTTCTTCAACGGAGTTTCTTTGTCAAATATCTTTAACTTTCCTACAAGAGAGCTTCGAGAAAGTATAGACAGATCATTGGCTTCTATTATGGCATGTTTCTTAGACACATATCTGGATGGTAACGATCTGAGAATCTTGCATACTATTTCCTTTTCAGATATATCCTTTCCAAGAGAGAAAGAGGCATTGACAATCTCAAAAAGTTTAGATTTAAACTCCTCGAAGGTATCATTATCATCCATTTTAAGGTATTCCCATTCATAAGAAAGAGAAAGAAGTCGTGCTTCTCTTTCGGAATCATTCCCTTCAAATACAGTCTCAAGAGTATCCCATGCTTCCTTAGAAGTTTCACATGACAGAACATGATGTAGAAGATCATGACTTACTGCATGTATTATGGCATTCAATCCATCAGAAATCTGCTTTGCAAGAGCTCTTTTTTCATAAGTGTAAAACGCTAAGCGTTTAAGCTCGTTTTTCGAATATTCTTCTTTCGGTCGTTGATATCCGTCTTCGATTAATAGCCAAGTATTAATATCTCGGGATTGAAGAAAATTTCTCATAGAATATTTCCAAAAATGGGTAATTTGTCCCATTAAATCTTGGTGGTACGTTAACTGAATCATTCATAGGATTCATTTCTTATAGGTTGGATCGCACCAAACATAGATTGTTAGATCTTTTCGTGTTTGCCCGCTCTGATACCAATTGAAAAGACGAGGGTACCTAAATACACCACAATATTTAAGTCCTCTTACCGAAAGTGATTGTCTATGGACAAAGTCGAGACAATACAACAAACCGGTATTCACACTTTGTGTGATCGTCTATGGATACGAGATCGAGATACAACAATCAAAGAGTGATTACTTGATAATAGGTTCGGACTTAATCAAACTCTATAGGATCACTATCAAGTAATACGGAGTTAATGTTTGTGTAATTATAATAAACAATTATAATTGCAGAAATATAAAAGTAAAAGACACGGCAAGATTTTGTTAACGAGGAAACCGCAAATGCCGAAAAACCCCGGGACCTAGTCCAGAATTGAATACTCTCAGAATTAGGCCGCTATACAAAATAAAACAAACTTCGTATATTTGAGACCAAGCAACTAAACATATAGTTCACCTAGTTTCTTCAGTATCCCTGCGCTTCCGACAGTCAATAAGTGCACGCACTGGAACAATTCCTTTGGATCGTATTCCAAACAGTAAAGGAACAACAAATTTGTTTGGTAAAAACTCTCTTGATTCTTTCAGATAAAGATATCTCAGGTCATAAGCAAAGGATCTTCTGTTTAACCAATAAACTCATTTGTCTGGTTAGATCAATCTATCCAACAACTACCGAAGTAGCAGAGTTTAGATTTGCAATCAATCAATATAGAATCAAACAAGAAACTATAAGGTGATGCCGATCTTACACAAATAATCAATCGAATAAATCCTATTCTAGTGGGATCCCAGCCGATCAAGGTTTGTGCACACCCAAAGATATAAAAACCAAATCAGAAATCTTCTTTGTCTTCAAATCTTCTTTAATCTTCAATAAACACATGCACAACACCACTTGAATCTCTTATGATCAATCACGCACAGTAGGGAATATGTTAACAATGGATTATCACAAGACGTCTTTAGATCTACAAACAGTACTAAAGATCCCGTCGATACTTCGATCTAGTTTGAGTGAATCTTATATTAGAAGAGAAGATTATCAAGAATAAACAAACTAGGTGCAATCAAAGTTCAACAACCGTTAGTCAATCAAATCAATCGAAAACGAAAATAAACTGCAATTATCCAGTTTCCCACCAACGGTACTCGTAGATCGCTTCTTGATCCCACATAAGTCTTTAAACGAGCGGTCGTAAGAGATTTCGCCTAATTAGGGTACTTTCCTCTCTGAATAGACGGCTCTAACAGAAACAACAAAAAGATGAAGTTTGCCTGACTCTTAGGATTATTTGCTCAAAATGCAAACTTGGGTATTTATAAACCAAGGATGTTTGGAGACCAAGGAATTTCCAAAACCGAATTATTCTTAAGATATGCAATAAATGCCCAAATCGGTTTTCATAATTCCTGTAAATGCTTTGTCCAATATTTCCGAAATCTCACTAGAAAATCTCCAATTAGTAAATGCACATTACCAATTTTTATTTCCAGAGATATGCATTTAATTGCTGGTAATTAAAAGCATATAAAACTAACAACCTTAATTAAAAGATTCTTAATTTATTTCGGTCCGGGATCTCCTTGAGTTATTAAGGAATATCTTTGAACAATAAAAGATAAGAGTTACTGAGCATGTTCAAAGTATGTCGACATATTTTCTTTGTAAATCCTCTTTCATATTTACAATCTTGGAATCAATTATACCACACTTCCAAACAAGTTTAGAATTGGTTCATCCGTATTCCAAGAACAACTATGTGATTGATCAAATATCAAATCACTAATCATGGGTTTATGGTTCTACCTTAATATGGTTACTGGGACCGGTTACATCGGTTACCAGGATCAGTTACGTCAATTACCAGGACCGGTTACCATATTCACGTGGTATTACTTGTGATCGATTACACAAGTCACTAGGATCGGCTACACCAATTACCATGATCGGTTACACCAATTACTAGGACCGGTTACGCCAATTACAAGGATCGATTACACAACTCTTTTGTGATCGGTCACACCAATTACAAATATCGATCATACGATCTTAGGTGATTACTTAGGATAGGTTACACTAATAAAAGTCATACCAATACATAAGTCAGACAATGTGATTAGTTTTACCAAGATACATAACAAGTTATGATCGGTTCTACTAACTCACACATATTGGTAATCCAAAGATATGCAATGAATAACAATACCAATAAGCCTAGCGATTTCCCTTTCGATTCATAAAACAAGATCATGAATGTACTTCCTTTAAACAAATGTAAACATTGTTTCCTAGGATGAAATCTTCACCTTTATCCATACACATAATCACAATAGCATTCATACGATTATGTCGATGTCTTATATACGAAGTTCAAAAGATAAGCGTTATACTTCGTATTCTAATTCCTTAACACTATGATCATGTGATCATGTCTCACTACTAGAATATAGTCATTCAAATCTTCGCAGTTATGTTTTCAATATAGCACGACTTGAAAGATACGTTAGGAATGAAACAGTTCAAGTCAAAATATTACTAACCTCAAGAAGAAGGATGATGTCGTCGTTGTAGCTTGTTACTTATTCACATTTTTCAACTATTCAAGTAATACTTGTATGTCTTATAATCCTAATCTTTCTAATCTAACCTATACGAAGTTGTCTCTAGTAAATAATCAAGCGACTCTTTAGAAGAGTTTTGATTCACTAAAATATGACAATCAAATTTGACATACCAACGCTTGGTGGGTTAAACCGAGCTATGCTCTAACAATCTCCCCCTTTGTCAATTTTAGTGACAAAACTCTTAATACATATGGATAAACAAATTACAAGAATTCATTACACATACGCTTAATTCTCAAGAATAAACAAACTAAGTCCAATCAAAGTTCAACAACCGTTAGTCAATCAAATCAATTGAAAACTAAAATAAACTGCAATTATCCAGTTTCCCATGAACGGTACTCGTAGATCACTTCTTGATCCCACAAAAGTATTTAAACGAGCGGTCGTAAGAGATTTCACCTAAACAGGGTACTTTCCTCTCCGAATAGACGACTCCACCAGAAACAACAAAAAGATGAAGTTTGCCTGGCTCTTAGGATAGTTTGCTCGAAATGCAAACTTGGGTATTTATAGACCAAGGATGTTTGGACACCAAGGAATTTCCAAAACCAAATTATTCTTAAGATATGCAATAAATGCCCAAACCGGTTTTCAAAATTCCTGGAAATGCTTTGTCCAACATTTCCGAAATCTCACTAGAAAATCTCCAATTAGTAAATGCACATTACCAATTTTTATTTTCCAGAGATATGCATTTAATTGCTGGTAATTAAAAGCATACAAAACTAACGACCTTAATTAAAAGATTCTTAATTTATTTCGGTCCGGGATCTCCTTGAGTTATTAAGGAATATCTTTGAACAATAAAAAATAAGAGTTACTGAACATGTTCAAAGTATGTCGACATCTTTTCTTTGTAAATCCTCTTTCATATTTACAATCTTGGAATCAATTATACCACACTTCCAAACAAGTTTAGAATTGGTTCATCTGTATTCCAAGAACAACTATGTGATTGATCAAATATCAAATCACTAATTATGGGTTTACGGTTCTACCAAACACAAGGATCGGTTCTACCTAAATATGGTTACTGGGACCGGTTACATCAGTTACCAGGATCGGTTACGTCAATTACCAGGACCGATTACCATATTCTCATGGTATTACTTGTGATCGGTTACACAAGTCGCTAGGATCGGTTACACCAATTACTAGGATCAGTTACACCAATTACTAGGACCGGTTACGCCAATTACAAGGATCGATTACACAACTCTTTTGTGATCAGTCACAACAATTACAAATATCGATCATACTATCTTAGGTGATTACTTAGGATAGGTTACACTAATAAAAGTCAAACCAATACATAAGTCAGACACTGTGATTAGTTTTACCAAGATACATAACAAGTTATGATCGGTTCTACTAACTCACACATATTGGTAACCCAAAGATATGCAATGAATAACAATACCAATAAGCCTAGCGATTTCCCCTTCGATTCATAAAACAAGTTCATGAATGTACTTCCTTTAAACAAATGTAAACATCTTTTCCTATGATGAAATCTTCACCTTTACCCATACACATAATCACAATATCATTCATACGATTATGTCGATGTCTTATATACGAAGTTCAAAAGATAAGCGTTATACTTCGTATTCTAATTCCTTATCACTATGATCATAGTTATGTTTTCAATATAGCACGACTTGAAAGATACGTTAGGAATGAAGCAGTTCAAGTCAAAATATTACTAACCTCAATAGGAAGGATGATATCGTTGTTTTAGCTTGTTACTTCTTCACATTCTTCAAGTCTTCGAGTAATACTTGTATGTATCATAATCCTAACCTTTATAATCTAACCTATACGAAGTTGTCTCTAGTACATAATCAAGCGACTCTTTAAATGAGTTTTGATTCACTAAAATATGACAACCAAACTTGACATACCAACGCTTGGTGGGTTCAACCGAGCTATGCTCTAACAAATGGGATACTTAGAGAATATAGCGCATAGAGTTAACTTAAACTCAATGCCTTGGTTAATAATAGGTAATCTAAACATAATTTTCAATAGTGATGAAAAGGAGTGAGATCTTCCTTTGGATAGGAAGAAAAATTGAATCGGTAATGAACTTAATTCAAAGAACAAGTTTAAAAGATCTAGGATTTAAACGAAACATGTTTACTTTGAGCAACAAGCGAGAAGGGATAGATAATATAAAACAAAGGTTTTATAGAGCCTTAGCAAATGTTGAATGAAATTTAGAATTCCAGGAAGCATCGCTTGAAAATCTTGTGGCAATTGGCTCTGACCATGGGCGAATATGTTTATCCTTAAGTTCTCTGCATATGCATCTAACACCTACTTTCAAGTTTTATGATACTTGGCTTAAGGAACCCACTTGCATTGAGGTTATAAAAATTCTTGGAACTTAAACACGTATAACCCGGTCTTGCATCTTCTTGAGAATATCTCAGTCCTAGGTGATAATCTTAGTACCTGGAAAAAAGACGTGTCTGGAAAACCAAATAAAAAGATTAAAATCCTTTTAAAAAATATAAAAACTTAACAGCCAAACCTACAGGGGTTATAAACACAAATCTAATAAACAACAAGCTCTTAGAACTGGAAGCTTTGTATGATTCTCTGGAATAAATTGCAAAACAACAATCAAGAAATAACATTATAGCCCTAGGGGAATGAAACACAACATTTTTCCATGTTACAACCTTAAAAAGAAGGAAAAGAAACAACAAAGACTGCATCTATCTATATTATAATAAGGGACAATGGTGTTTTCCTACATCGACGGTTATCTATAGTTTGGATATATAAATGACGGTCAAGATGGAGCAACTAATATGTGTTTTAAGATATACAGTTTAGGCACATAAAGGACGGTCACGATCGAAATAATGACGTCTAAAATAAATTTTCTTCTTATTATTAATGATGCCATGGATATATTATATTTTTATATATTATAAGGGACAATGGTGTTTTCCTACATCTACGGTTATCTATAGTTTGGATATATAAATGACGGTCAAGATGGAGCAACTAATAGGTGTTTTAAGATATATAGTTTAGGCACATAAAGGACGGTCACGATCGAAATAATGATGTCTAAAACAAATTTTCTTCTTATTATTAATGATGCTATGGATTTAATATTCAATTTCAATGCTATGGATTTAATTTTCTTCTTATTGATTATGAGAACGGTTACAAATTCAAATTCATTATATTTTGATTCCCACAGTTTGGTATAGAAAACTCACGATAGTTGTTTCACTTCTGATCACATTCGTTTCTCAAATTTCCGATTCACAAGCTAAAAACATACCATACCACTGTTATCTTTGGTGACTACACCTACTACTCTGCCCTATGTCTCTTGCTCGAACACCATGTATTTTTTTCAAGCCCTGCTTTATGCTTATCCCCTTTGTTTGATTCATGTTGTTTTGATTTAACTATGGAAAAACTTGTCTTGATATACAGTCAAGATGGTGTTTTCCCCTTTGGTTATCTATAGTTTTGATATATAAATGACGGTCAAGATGGAGCAACTAATATGTGTTTTAAGATGTACAGTTAGGCACATAAAGGACAGTCACGATCGAAATAATGATGTCTAAAACAAATTTTCTTCTTCTTATTAATGATGCCATGGATATATTATATTTTTTTTATATTATATAAGGGACAATGGTGTTTTCCTACATCGACGGTTATCTATAGTTTGGATATATAAATGACGGTCAAGATGGAGCAACTAATATGTGTTTTAAGATATACAGTTTAGGCACATAAAGGACGGTCACGATCGAAATAATGATGTCTAAAACAAATTTTCTTCTTATTATTAATGATGCCATGGATTTAATATTCAATTTCAATGCTACAACCGTTATAGATTGCCATTGATTATGAGAACGGTTACAAATTCAAATTCATTATATTTTGATTCCCACATTTTGGTATAGAAAACTCACGATAGTTGTTTCACTTCTGATCACATTCGTTTCTCAAATTTCCGATTCACAAGCTAAAAACATACCATACCACTGTTATCTTTGGTTACTACACCTACTACTCTGCCCTATGTCTCTTGCTCGAACACCAGGTATTTTTTTCAAGCCCTGCTTTATGCTTATCCCCTTTGTTTGATTCATGTTGTTTTGATTTAACTATGGAAAAACTATGTCTTGATAATCCTGTTATGTAAGTAGTGCCAATTACATGTTCTGCATAATGACGACTTTGCCAGTCCCTTCCTCCAACTACGGTTATCTATAGTTTGGATATACAAATGACGGTCAAGATGGAGCAACTAATATGTGTTTTAAGATATACAGTTTAGGCACATAAAGGACGGTCACGATCGAAATAATGATGTCTAAAACAAATTTTCTTCTTATTATTAATGATGCCATGGATTTAATATTCAATTTCAACGCTACAACCGTTACAGATTGCCATTGATTATGAGAACGGTTACAAATTCAAATTCATTATATTTTGATTCCCACAGTTTGGTATAGAAAACTCACGATAGTTGTTTCACTTCTGATCACATTCGTTTCTCAAATTTCCGATTCACAAGCTAAAAACATACCATACCACTGTTATCTTTGGTGACTACACCTACTAATCTGCCCTATGTCTCTTGCTCGAACACCAGGTATTTTTTTCAAGCCTTGCTTTATGCTTATCCCCTTTGTTTGATTCATGTTGTTTTGATTTAACTATGGAAAAACTATGTCTTGATAATCCTGTTATGTAAGTAGTGCCAATTACACGTTCTGCATAATGACGACTTTGCCAGTCCCTTCCTCCAACTACTTTATCTAACATTTTTTCTGTCACCGGAAGATCAGTTACATGGGTTTATTCTTAAAAAGCTTATATGGAAATTGGAGCCGCTACAACACGAGGGTGTAACTTATTCACTTGGAAAATGGAATATTGCGGCTGAAAAGAAAATATTCAGCCCTGCTAGAAATGACTCACGATCCTTTTTTAGTGGAATACCGAGGTTAAAGCACTGGGTTCCACCACGGAGAAAATACCACGGCACAAGTTCTCATTTACTGCTTTTGAAGAACTAGATTCATGTGTGCTGCAAACACATATCCTACCCGTAAGCACTCTGAAACATCACCTTCTGCGTAGCATTAGTTATGTTCCTATTTTTTTTTTTATTATTGTTCACTTCTTATTATTGTTCACTTCTAACAAGCCTAATAAAAAAATACAACCTTCTTTTTTCAAAAAAAAAAAAACAAGCCTAATAACTCTACAAGAAATTAAGAGAGCAAATGGACAACTATCCATTATGCGAGAGCGAGACCTAAATCTTCAGAACTTGAGGTACTAGTGTGCTAAAATGTTCATCAAAATATTTCTAACATACAAGATGTTCAATTCAGAACTTTAGAAGGTCGCTGTCTTGAGCTTTTATTTTTTCTATACAACAGTGTAAATGTGAAGATTACACTATGGGGTGACGACAACTGCACTTTTGCTGCGTGACAACATGAAGACAATTTCTGAATTATTGGTGGCCAAATGGTATGCCGGGTGTAGCGTAAATTTCTAGCTGGATTTTTTTTGATCGGTCAAAAAGAATTCTAGCTGGAATTAAACAATCTAATATTAGTTCCCTTATTCAACCACATAGTGTATATGTTTTTAACTTCGGGTTACTGCAGGAACAAAATAAATTTTTGGGATGTGTAACGCTAATCGGAATTTGACCGATGGTGGTTGGTACTACCAGGGATGTAGTAACTGCACAACCATTGTTAACTTATTCGATGATATTGTTAAGTTGTGATTTTTTTCAATCGACTTAGTTGTGTTTTCTTTGCTGCAAACAACCATTAAGAAAAATGGTTGGTATTATTATAGAACTGTATGCAGTCTTAAAAATGTGTCATCCTAGATGCTATGTTATCGAAATTTACACAGTACAATTATAATCATCCTTTTAGATCTAATTTTTTTTCAGCAGCAAGTATATATTTTTTTAATTTTACAAAGCGCCTCTGTTTAATGCATGTTTCATGAAGATGCACCGAAATTGAGGTTCCTCTAAACTGACATACAAGTCAGATGACTCAAAGTTGTGTAACTTTTTCCAAATTTTCTTTAACTTTTCCAGTGAGTTGGGAAGTTTTAGTCCATGAAATTGGTTCAATGGAAGATACACGAAGATAAGTTCAAGTGGTGACTATGGTAATTGTGAAATTGTACCTTAAGTATCGTGTGTATTAAGCACATTAAATTTTGTGGAAATCTCTTACCGCAAAGAAGCGCGCGCCATACCCTTTTCGAGGCGGGTTTTGAGATATATGCACCGTTCCATCTATAAAGGCATGGAATATGTTGGGATACATATCAAATCTATGAAGCCGGTGTTGCTATGCCCTTTGATGCTCCTGGCGAAGATGTTGGGATGGACGGGGATGCCGTCCGAAGTTGAGGAAGATCGGAGGGAGGTGCGAGTCTTTGAGATCTTTGCCGCTCTCAAGGCCTTGCGATAATGATGTTAAATTGTATCGATCGCGCGTTATCAAACTCAACATTTCTCAAGCAGTGACGGTTAGGAGTCCCCAGTTTCCGTTGCTCATGTCTTTCGAGGAATCTTCTTTCTGCGGATGCAAACGTCTTCACGACACTGACGTGGTTGGGCGTGAATATGTCTTGACGCTGTACTTTGGAGAAATATAAGATTTCACACATGTGCTCCATCATAGATTGCACGGTCTTGCGAACGAGTCCGGAAATCACGATAGGCAAAGGGATCTCATGAACACCTTCGTTTCAGTGGAGTTCCCCTGTCTCTACCTTTTCTGAATATTTGTTTCTTGTTGCAATCTTTGGTTGGATGATGGACGAACTGTGGTTGTCACGGGAACTATTTCTTCCTCGGGTCGGAAACAGGGGTAGTTTTACGGCATCATCTTGGATCCACGCTCCAAGAGCTTCACTTCATTCATGGGAAAAGGAAAACCCGTGTCTTTGGCGTTTTGTGCGGGAGTTTTGTCTGTTCCTTTTCGAGACGAAGTCTTGTGTCGAGGATGTTCGCTTGGTTTGTTGTTCCGTTATCGAAGGAAGTGTTGTATGAACAACTCTGGTTCTTTAGTAAATATGTAAATGGGTGCCGAATTTGGTAATTTGGGGTGTGGATGAGAATGAATCTAAACCTTCAACAAATGGCGGTGAGCTTGTAGATTCGAGAGATCAATCAATGCAAGTCCGGCCTAAACCAAGAAATGGCCGTTCCCGGACTTGTTTCCCGGTCCAAAGTGAAGGAGATGGGGGTTGATCTTAGGGAGGGAAGCGAAGAAGGTGTTGAGATTGTGAAGGTGTTGGCTTGCTTATGACTTGTAACGAAAGATGAGCAAGCTTACGGTTGATGCAACGAGTGTTTGAATACGGTTTTTGTATTAACACTTGGTAGAACTTGTGTTGTTGTCGTTTCTTGTTGTTTGAAATAGGGCGGAGAACCTATTTATACAAGTCATTGAGCCTCATTCACGTTTCTCGTGGGAAGTGGAGGTGAGTGGAATGATGGAGTAGTGGAGTTGTGTGTCGGTGATACACGACTAGTCTTGCCCACTTCTCCAGTTCATCTCTAACCGTCCATGACATACGTTCTTGTGATGGCGTGTTGCCTATTGTAAACCGCCAGTTTAGCATCCCCCGGTTGTGACATGATTTTCGTGGATCCACGAAAGAGCATGATCTTTGCTGAATTGAATAATTGCGTTATTCGGAAAGTCGATATGTATCGTGTGTATTTCATGCAGTCTTGCATTGTGGTGTGGTAAGGTGATAGGTAATCTTGCGACCGATTGACTCTACGACTAGGGTTGTATAACCAAAGTTTGGTGAAGTTGGACGGATGAGATGAGCCTTGAGACACTCATGCGGCCGTGCGCAAGCATCGACTTGGTCGAAACCAAGCATGGGAAGGATTTTGGAGAAGGTGCATACGTGTTGCATGATGGTGCGGGTGCTGTGTTCATTCCCTCATTGCAGGCCACTCAAATTCAAGAGGAGCGGTTGCGAAATCTCTTACCGCAAAGAAGCGCGCGCCATACCCTTTTCCGGGTTTCCCAAGACGACCTAGCGGTCTTGGCCGGTTGGTTTGGTGTGTAGACGGTAGGCTGATGTTCACGCCTATGTCTACCGTCTCATGAAACGTGATCTAAGCCACCCATTCGTCTAGGTGAAGTTGAGTGGTCGAGATTCACTTTGAGAAGTGTAGCCACGCATGTTTGAGCGGGCGTTTTGGATTGGCCGGGCATGAACGCCTTGGCCGACCGCATGGAGGGAGTTAGATCGGTGGTCAGTGGTATGACTCGATTTGATCTGTGACCCTCCATTTGTAGGAGAAGATGGGCGCGTGATGACTTGAAACCACAATTTTGGCTTTCAAAGCGCGCGACCCTTAAGAGACAATTCAAGAGAAGGATTTATACCTCTTCCACATTTTGACGCCAACCAAAGCATATTACTTGGAGTTATGCACATGGTCAGCCACAATTGCACGGCATATTATTCTGAACATGGTAGAATTTTTAGGGCCCTAGACCCAACAACAAGAATAAAAACACGTTATCTCCTGATCAATCAAAAAAGAAAAAGAAAAAGAGAATCAACGAGAGAAGACATACATGCTCCAAGTGAGAAGCAATATTCATGACTAGATCAGGATCTACCAAAAACAAGTACAAACTCACTTCAGTTCATGCTGATATCCATCTGTACCGAGTAGTAATAGTACTGTATATTAGTGTTGCAATCTGTACTGTTCTCAACAGACCTCAATTGTGCCAATAACATTAAAATCCGTCTGTTCTATGAAGAAACATTTGATGGTGACAGGCTCACTAATTTAGAAAAGTAGTAATATATTGCACACCTTCTGAAGGCCTTCAATACAATTAACCCTATAATACAGATCATTGTATCAGTTTCATTGGCAAAGTCGTTGCATGTAGCTACGCCCTCACAATACATCATGCGAATGTAAAAGCTAATAAAACCGGGAAGCATAAACGACCTAGATTCCTGCTAATTGTGAGGTAGCAATGTCTTTATCTACATTTTAATCTAATAGGACATACGTCTAAGGAATTGAGAAACTAATATTGCATTTGGCAATAGCGAGAACAAACTCGCCCTTGATCCAGCATCAATCTTTTGACCATTTCGGTTCTGATTTGAATGGCTAAGAAACGAGGGCTCAGGCCTTTGAACCTAAATGTTCTAATTTGCTACGTCTTATTCTATAACTGTAATAAATTTTATAACGTAAAACATATTATCCGTAATTATCAAGAAGTAATTATGACCCTCATATTTGGTTTCCAATAGCGCGCGTCAAACTAAATAACACAAAACCAAGTTTATCACATTGGGTTTCTTCTCATATTTGGTTTCCTAAAATTGGAAGCCAAACCAAATAAATTTTCCATTTATTTATGATACCCACGGTTTGGCCTATACAAAGCTCACAATAGTTTCCCTTATGATCACATTCCTTTCTCAAATTTCCAATTCACATACTAAATGTTTTTTTTTTTGCCACTTATCTTTGGTGACCACACCCTACTGCTTAGACCAAATCGATTAAACTCAATTATTTAAAAACTCTCTTAAAAAATATTTTATCTGGTCTTAAGGTAGGACAACGTGCCAAATTAATAATTCGATAAATAAGAATATACATTTTTTTATTATCAGTTGTAGCCCCTCCAAAACCTTGCTAAAAAGCACCTACAAGAGCTTTAATCAGCTGACAAACATGGCGGAAGGGGAGTCTGGATGACTCCAGTCATGATATCCCGAGCATGGAACAAAGTGGACTTTTTGGCACTGGGACTACTGGAAAACGACAGAGAATGTGAGAAATGCCTAGAAGAGGCGGCGGTGATGAAGACTGGGTAGAAGCTACTGTTACTTTTTAGTATCATACTCACTCAATTAATGTAGCCCAACAAAACCAGAAATTCCTTGGGAAAATTTTGGACTAGAATTTTGAGAGAAATTTTGGTGATTAGGATTATATCTTTCAACTTCATGGACAACTCTTTAATTCCTTGCATGTCAAATACATTTTTTTTTAAATAATTTCTCTTCATGATTTTTTTTTTAAATAGAAAAATATCAAATCTATAAATCGCCTTCTCTTACTGACATAAACGAATTTGTTTCAAAATTTAGATTTGCCTAGGATGGATACGTGAAACCTGACAGCAATAACAGATTAAAGCCCGTGTCGTTACGACACGGGTCATATCCTAGTACAAGATAAGAATGATAAGGTAGTTTCGTCTAGAATATAAATAGAGGATGTCTTGACTTCATATTTCTAGGACCTGTTTACTGAATGTTCTTCTAATTCTGATGATTAAATCTTCTCTCATATCCATCCTTGAATCTCATCAGAAGCCAACATTGCATTAACTGAAATCCCTTCACCTGAAGAGATTTGGGGGTGGTAAAAAACCTAACTGATGAATTCTCAGTTAGTTTCTTAAACATAACTGGGAGATAGTAGGTCCATAATTAGTGGTTGTAATACAAGATTTCTTTTAAAAAAGACAGCTTCATAGTAAGCTGAATAAAACCTTCTTATTCTTAATTCCAAAAATTAAAAATCCTAAATCTCCAGAAGATCATAGACCAATTGGCATGTGCAATACACATTATAAAGTAATAGGTTCAAAAAATCCTAAACGCGCATGGCTAATAGGTTCAAAAAATCTTTTGGAAAAATCATATCACCTCTACATTCAGTTTTTTTTTTATCTTCTAGGCAGATTTCTGACAACATAATTGTTGCTCATGAAACTGTGCACTCCATGAAGAAAAGAAAAAACAAAACTGGAAATATAGGTCTTAAGATTGACATGTCGAAGGCTTTCGATAGGGTCAACTGGAAATTCCTAATCCAAACTCTAAATGCTTTGGGTTCTCTGAGGAACGGTGTGCACTAATTTTTCAATGTATCTCCACCTCATCCATACTGCTCAATGGTAATCCTTGTAAAGACTTTGAACCTTCTAGGGGAATTAGACAAGAGAATCTCTTATCCCCTTACCCTTTTATCCTATGTATGGAAGTCTTTTCGCGTCTGTTAAGTCATCTAGAATCTAAGAAAAAAGTCAAGGGGATTAAACTAGAACCAAATTCAACTCCTATTTTACAAATTTTTTTTTGCTGATAATTTACTTTTGTTTACCAAAGATGAATTAGGAAGTTGTAAAAACTTGCTAGAGGCCATTCAGATATTTAACAAATCATCATGATAAGTAATAAACTTCACAAAATCAGGAGTATTTTTCAGTATAAAAGTTCACAATAAACATCAAGGCATATCTGTAGACTAATAAAGACAAAAAATATCAACATAAAAGATACTCACTTAGGGGTACCTGTGTTCATAGATAGGTCTAAACTAAAAGCTTTTGATAATATTATTGAAAAAATGTAACATAGGATAAAAATCTGGTTAGGAAAGATCCTACCACAACCAAGTGAAATAGTGTTGAACAAATCTATTTTATCAAGTATGCCGATCTTTAACATGGGATGTTTTTTCTTGCCAAAGAAAATTACTAAAAGAATCAATGATAACCAGAGAGACTTTTGGCAGTGAAAGCACACAAACTCAAAAGGAATTTACATAAAATATTTCGATTATTTATGTAGACCAAGAGAACAAGGAGGGTTATGTTTTAAATTAGCTACTAAGGTAAAATAAGTTATGATCAGCAGAATAGCTTGGAGGCTAGTTAATAGCCCAGATGACCTATGGGCACAAATCTTAAAAGGTAAATACTTTAAGAAAACAGGAGCTCTGCATTCTAAGAAGAGTCGAAAGCTTCTTGGATATGGAAATGTATCTTGCAAGGTATTGAGCACATTAAGAAATATAACATTTGGGAAGTCGGTGATGGGGCTTCCATAAACATCTGGGAAGATAGATGGCTACCAACCAGGAAAGAGATTCTGGTAAAATCAGTTCTTTTAATTAAGGTCGTGGTTGGTTTCGAAGGGCGTAAAATCAGTTCTTAGAAGAAACACAACCATAACAAATATGTCAGAGTTAATCAACTCTGATACTAAAAAGTGGAATTTTAGATGTTACAATCCATGTTTGATAACTCTATAGTAAAAGAAATTATGAATATTAGATTATACAATACAAAGGATGAGAATCTGAGAAAAAGAAAAAAAAAGGCAGACTAAGATGAACTCTGACTAAAAATAGAGAATTTTCTGTAAAATCTCTATATGCAAAAATTTTAAACCCATCTACTCTTGTCACTGACAAAATTAAATAGTTTTAGAAAGGTTTATGGAGTATGGATACTTCTCAAAGAATAAAATTGTTTATCTGAAAATGTCTGCAAGATGCATTACCAACAAGACAAAAGTTGGGATCAGTTGTAGAAGTGGACAATAAATGTGTGTTCTGCCAAGATGCTGTGAAATCCACTTACCACTTGTTTTTTAATTGTGATTATGCAAAAGTTGTATGAAACTTACCTCCAATTGCCTCACAGAGAGTACTTTCAAACTCAATCTCTGTTAATAATTCTTTTTAGATAAATATAATGAATGGACATCAGGAGAACTGAATTCCATCTCTATGGCACTTACAACTACCAAGTGTTGGTTTATTTGGAAGGAAAGGTGCCTTAGAATCTTTGAAAACAAATCTAAAACCCCTGAATAGTTAGCCTTAAATATTTGAAGACATTATACTTATTGGTATCTAAGGAATCTGAATAGAATGAATGAAACAAACTGCAGAATTCTAAAACCCAATCCTCACTGGAGTTTCCCAGTTGCTAACACATATAAACTGAACTGTGATGCCTCTTGGTTATTTGCAATTACTGATGTTGGATTTGGATTGATTCTTCACAATTTGACAAGTACATTCCAAGCAGCAAAAATGAGAAGTTTCAGGACCTCCTCAGCTGAAAAAGCAGGAGTTGTAGCTTTGCTACAGGCAACAAAATTGGTCAACACAAACAATATACAAAATCCGGTAATCGAAAGAGACAATCAGGCTACTATCCAGTATCTACAAGGCAGAGAATCATCTATCCAATGACAATGCATAAACCTACTAGAAGAAGTCAAAAATCAAGCAGCACAACTAGTTTCTTTTTTGGGTTTCCAATATGCAGATAGAAAAGCAAACAAGGTGACAGACTTACTGGCAAAGAAGGAAAGACATTCTTTTACTATAGTTTATTGGAATGATTAGGCACCTATATTTTTAATTCCTAGTGTCAAAAGCTTATGATATATGCAATTTTATGTAATACCAACTCTGTTTCAGTTACAGTTGATGTTAATCCAAATGATTCTGTCATCGTTAATAGTGAAGCTGCCATTTTAAAAAAACAAACAACTTCTTGTAAATAGAGAAGATATAGAAAGAGACACAAAATAGAGGGGAAGAAGAGAGAGAGAAATTCTATTAATTAGTCTAATATACAAACATTTGAGCCTATATTTATATGGCTAGACACAAGGGCATCCCAGTAATAAACGAGATTTACCCTAGATATTCTTAACATAATTACACGTTTATAACACTCCCCCTGATGACATTGTGTCTAAGCTAATTGCCTCGTTAAAACCTTGTTAGGAAATTCCAAAAGGATAAAACCTGATCGAAGGGAAAAGAGTACAATTGAGAAAACTTAGAAAAAATTTGGACACGCAAATGTTGCCTCATTAAAACCTCGACAAGGAAAACCCAGTGGGAAAAACCTTGATGAAGGAAAAAGAGTACAACGTGATAGTCCAGCAAAATACCTTCTAATTTGATACTCCCCCTGATAAGTACTTCAGTTAAATCTTGGCTTGCAAATCTACGAGTCGGGCTAATTTCGATAAACGAATTTCTTGAATGCAGATGATTGTTGTGCCTTCATGAATATATCAGATAGTTGATGAAGTTTTCTTTTGTGTTGCACAAGCAGTATTGTCTTCGATTAATACTTTTGCAGAGTCTATATTCTTCTTCAACATATTGAGAACTTGTGTCGTGGATTGCTAGCTTTCCGAGATGATTTGCAGAAGTTGTTGATGTAATTTCTTTAACATAGAGCCAAGATGTAGATAAATTACCATAAGTGAACAAAACTGAATTTGTGGTCATACCTTATGTGGATCGGAATGACATCCAAATTAATAAGGTCTTGTTATGTTGATTTGGCCTAACAAAATGACCTAGTTAATGGTGGGAATCCACCAAATAACCAAAATTATACAACTCCCCCTTGGATGACCACCATGTTGAATTAGATTGCCTCACTAAAAAACTTGCCAGTAAAACCCAATGGGGGGAAAAACAAATTGGACGAAGGAAAAAGAGCGCAAATATCAACATTTTAAATAACATAAAATAATTAACAAGATGTTGCCTCGTTAAAACCTTGTCAGGAAAACCACGTGGGACAAAACCTGAAACGAAGGAAAAAGAGTACAACTTTTGACGATTTATGGATGCTAACTCAACTATATGAGTATTACTGAAAACGAGCATCAAAATCATAACTCTAGTCCATCTCAAAGACGAGTTTAAGCTAGCATAATTCTAACTGCAGATTTAAGAAAGAAAAATAATAGAATTTATGCTTCCAAAGCGTGGATTTTAGTGTTTTTAAGGACTCCTCAAGATACCTATAATGTTGAAATCATCAACTAATTAATCCGGATTTTTGGTTGTGTACCAAATTTCTAAAAACACATAAAGGATTGTTAAACCTTATGTAAGCAAATAAGGTGGCTGCCTGAATAAAATTTGAATCCTCAAAAGATTACAAATTCAATATGTTCTTCGACCACATTTCTTGTGTCAATGCAATATGAGTCCGTCAAAGACTACCACGCCAAGTGCATTGTAAAGAGAACAATTAATGAATCAATCCTAGGGTATGAGCAAAAATTAAACCCTTAAATCGTTTTTACAACGAAAAATTTCTCGTATAACGCATTATGACTACACTAGCCTGTAATTTATAGGCTTGGAATTTTTAAAGTGTTAAGTTTTGGATCCAAAAATTGTGTTAATTGAGAAATTAATCCAACTTAATTTGGATTGTATGCCAACCAATCACATATGTCGATATTTCTCTGCAGAGGGGTTCACAACCACCATCATTTATTTCAGTAGCTACTTTAAATGAATATTCGACAATAATTTAGTTTATTATGACCCAACACAATTCTCTGGTGTATACACACTTTGAAAAATTCAATTTTTACTGGTACCAGTTCCCGCGAGCATTATAATCTCCTCCTCGTCAAATGAGGAGATATTAATTTTGAGAATGTGAATCATATTATGATAGACTCTATCAGAGCACTATCTATAGCATGTAGCAAAACGCTACATTTTTGCTAGAAGTGATTGGATTTGCCTTTTCAAACGACATTAGCTTATGGAAAAGCTAAATGAGATAATTTCACGCCTATTATTTAATGGCAGCATTTATCGATTTGATTTAATGGGAGAGAAATTGATATAACTTTAGTTAATTAACACCAGCTTTGATAGTGTATATAGTCTCCCCCTGATTATGGCGGAAATAATTGTATCTCATATACGAAATCAAGTTTCGTAAAGTATTATCCGATTAATTCGAGGACATATACTTAGAATAATTTCTAGTTTTTAACAATACCTGGTTGGACAGTAGATACTGAATCCAGGAATCACTAAAAATTATCCAAAAAATGTAATCCACTTGATATACAAATTGAACAAAGCATGGATTTTATTGGTTACAACCCAAAAGATATAAAATATGCAAATAAATCTCCAAATAATTCCATGATCTCAACGACATGAGATTGTGGACACTTTATTTTTCAAAAAAATAAATAAATTCAAGATTAATATAGTCACTACAAGGACTAATAATATTGGCTAACAAGCCGGGTGCGCACCCTTTGATCTTTAGTGTCCAATTCCAACTACAAGAACTATTTCAAATTTTGGAGATTTACCATGAGGGGAAAAAATGCTCAATATCCCTTAAAAATGCAACAATTCCTCTTGGTGTTTGCAATTGTTAATATCATAATAACGATTTTTTATATATCCCTTTAGGATCAATAGGGAAAAACCAAATCAATTGGCTTATATGATTCTTTTTAAGAAGATAAAGAGATCATTTTCGTTGTTAAGGAATCCATGGTTTCCCGTAAGAAATGGAAAATAATGGTTTATTAATAAAACCATGATTGAGAAAGGTTTGTTTAGACGATTATCCTCAAATTGGCTAAAATTTCTTAGAATGCCAATTTAACATCTCCTTCGCTGAATTGATGGAGAAAACCAATATCGGTTAGTATATACGATACACCAAAATTGCATCGACAAAAGAAAAAGAAATGTCGACTTAGTCATCGCATAGGGAAAATCCACTTCGTGGTTGATAGATGGTGTCTTTAAAAAAAATAGAAACCGATTATAAAAATCACATGATCTTCATCAAATAGACGAAGATACCAAAATTAATTGGCCGTAGGTTTTTCAACCATGCATATAATTAACTACCGTAAAGGTAACTAAATCGCGATGACACCAATTTTTGGTGATTACAATTTCATTAGAGGGATAGAAACTGTAAACCATCTTTCGATGGATTTTCTTTTTCTTTCTCTATGAAAAAAAAAATAAGAGAAGAAAAATAAATCAAACTTGTATTGATAAGAGGATACTGATTGTCTTCTAGTCACGGTACATATATTCATAGGAATAAAAAAAAATAAAAATAATCAAGTAACTTTATGAATGGAATGCAAGACTCACCATATTTGGACGCCGACGGATACAAATACACGGCTGAAAAGAATTGATTGTTATTCCTATACCTATGTCACATCGTGTGTAACAGGATCATCTCTCGGTTTAATTTCTAACGCACTTTCGTGATACAAGTGAAGCAACAAACGTTTAGGGCTTTTCCTTTGAACCAAAAGCAAAAGACTAGCACAACTGCATGTGAGTTTTCTTCTCTTTTGGTGAGTAAGATGATGTCAAACAGGACAAAAACAATACTAGGTGGTTGCGGACATGCATCTGGATGCCAAAAAGACACGAGCCTCTTTCTTATACCAACTATTTTCGATTTGAGCGAGAACATTAGTATAGTACTGCCTGACTTTCACGGATTCCAAAAAGAAAAAAAATAGGTTTAGATAAACGAAAAGCAGCATGTATTATATACACCCAACGTCTTCCGAACTCGTGAAAGCATAGGTATATATTATACTGATTGGCATAGAGGTAGGAAAAAAAAAATCTCTTCGTGAAACCGAAGTGGAAATAAAGAATATCAAACCTACTGATTACAAAAAAAAAAAGTATAATGGATCGTATACTTCTCAAATCTTCCTGTTCGGTAGGGAAAAAGAAAAAGAAATAAAAAAAAAAAAAAAAACTTAAACCCTAAATATCGCTCAGTAAAGAGCTACGTGCATGATAACGTCTTGTAAATAGAGAAGATATAGAAAGAGACACAAAATAGAGGGGAAGAAGAGAGAGAGAAATTCTATTAATCAGTCTAATATACAAACATTAGAGCCTATATTTATAGGAAAATTTGCTGGTTGGTCCAAAGCCCATTAAGTTAGTTATATTAGGGTCCAACCGGATTTTAGACTTATCACTAGGTCCATAATTATTTGAAACAAGCAAAATGACCACATTACCCCAGCAAACTCACGTGTGAACTCGACCACCTTATTACGGTTTCTCCAAATTTAATTAAAACATATAAAGGACCACAATTTTGAGTACATATCTGCTACAATGTTTACAAATTCGAGTACATATCTGCTACACTGTTTATAAATTTGAGTACATATCTGCCACACTGCTTACAAATTTGAGTACATATCTGCTACACTGCTTACAAATCCGAGTACATAACTGCTACACTACTTACAAATCTGAGTATATATCTGCCGCACTGCTTACATATAGAGTATGTATCCGTTGGACATATTGAACCTGTAAATGTGACCATAATATAACAATATTAAAACACAACAACAAAACTAGCATCTATTTCAGATTTCGCATACGTACTCATGGATCAAACCAAAATAAAGTGGCAAAACTATGAATAAAGCCGAATCAAAAAAAGTTTTTATCAGTAGTTCAGTAGAAGAAGAAGTTTATGGCAAAACTCTGAATAAAAAGAATCAGAAGAAGTTTCAACCAGTACGACATATTTGTACTGCTAAATTCATGAACTAAAACCCAACTGCATATCAAGAAGAAGTGATGAATCCGTAAAATCTAACCAAATCAAAGCACATATTTCAGTATTCCACATATGTACTCCAGGATCAAACCAAAAAAATAAGAGAAAACCTATAGATTCATAGTAAATACAAAAAGAAAATAGTACGTCATATATGTACTGATGGTTAATACACAAGAGAAAATTTAAATAAAAAACCATAAAAATATCAGATCTACTAAAGAAATAAACATAAAACATGATTTTTATTTAGATTTGAACTTGTTTCATCAAAATCCATCAGTATATCATATACGTACCGATGATTAATACACAAAAGCAACTCAAAAGCATATCAAAAACAACCAAAATGAAACTAAAATCAGCTGCATGTGAAAACCAAGTAATGAATCTATAAAAAAAACAGAATCAAAACACTTTTTTTTTTTAGTATTCCATATATATACTTCTAGATCGAAGAAGCAAAATATCCAAAACTACAAAAATAACAAAATTAAAGCATAATTTTTCAGTACACCATATATGTACTGCTGATTCATAATCTAAAATTCAGCTGCATGTGGAAAACAAGTAACGAATCTATGAAAAAATAGAATCAAAACACTTTTATTTGAGTATTCCATATATGTACTTCTGGATCAAACAAGAAAAATCTCCAAAACTATAAAAAACAACAAAATTAGAGCAATATATTTCAGTATACCAAATATGTACTGTTGATTCATAGCCTAAAAATCAGCAAAACGTGAAAAACAAGCGACGCATCATGAGATCGAACTACCAAAACCGCAAAAAGAAATTGAAAACATCATGAAATCGATCGATTTGTCATATACTAGGAGTTGCTATTCAAAGAGGTGTTGGAGCCCAGCTTGTTGCTAGGTTACCAAACCAGTAGCATTATTATTGTAATGTCGTTTTTGTTCAGAGTTGAATATGGGATTTGTCATGATTCAGTTGAGAAAAAAAAAAAAAAAAAGAACTAGAGAAAAGATTACATAACATACCTGTAAAACCACAAAACATCTTCACAAACCCTAGGTCTAAACTTCATAAGCGGCATCAGCAGAGAAGAGGAGAGGGAGAGAGAGAAGGAGAGAGAAAACGGATCTGAGAAGAAAAGGAAAATTGAGAAAAATAGCTTTTATTTCTGTTATATATAGTGAAGGCTATTTTAGGAAATTTTAAAACACACGTAATAGGTTACACACGTGTACAAGACCTGGGATTAAAAAATTGGGTCCTTTTTTATGTTTTCTTTTTATTATGGACCTCTAGTTACTGGGCTTTAGTGGGTGGACCTGCCACTAACTAGTATCACTAAACTAGTACCTATAGGTAATTCCTACATATTTATATGGCTAGACACAAGGGCATCCCAGTAATAAACGAAATTTACCCTAGATATTCTTAACATAATTACACGTTTATAACACAACTGATTTTAATTAAAGGTCGTGGTTGGTTTCGAAGGGCCTTTTTACCATCTTTTATCATCACCCGAAGGCTTATGACGTGGATTAAGTAGTTGTCCTATAAATGTTTATCTCGGAATTTAGCTCAGGAATGGAGCCCATGGTTGACTACACTTGGCTTTAGCCTCCCTTAAACTCATAAAACCACCCAAAAACCGGTACATTTATTTTAGATTTTGCATTTAGCCCACCTAAAACTTTACATTTAATCCACTGAAGTTCAAATATACGTATTTTTAGCCCCCAACTCTAATCTCTGATTCCGCCACAGATTTAGCTAGTACATGATCCACAAATTCACATTACATAACGTGTCATACAATTACAAACAAGTTATAAATTGTTCACAAAATTGGTCAAAAACACCAAAACAGAAAATTCTTGGGTAAAATAGATTCTTAGCTTTAGATACTGTTTATATAGCCAAAAAACAGAAAAATACTGTTCATTTAGCCAAAATGGATATTTGACCCAGAATATTTTTTAATAATTAATTTGAATAGACCAATATGTCCCTATCTTCTTCAAATGTTTACTGGGTTGGAGAAGAACAAAGTAATCTGCAAAAAAACAGAGTACAGCAAAAAAACAGAGTACATCAGAAGAAAAAAAAAACAGAATTAATTGCTCTATTTTACGAATTAATTGCAAGCAAAACAGAGTACCAAAAACAGAGTACCTAAAACAGAGTACCTAAAACAGAGTACCTAAAACAGAGTACCTAAAACAGAGCAAAAAAAAAAAAAAAAAAAAAAACAGAATTTTTTGCCAAACTCAGCTGCAACTATTCAATCTCAGTTCACAATCACTGCGCAACACCTGTATCTTCTTTGTCCTGTATCATGAACCTACAACTTGAGCATTCAACCATTGTAACTGCAAAATCCTTCCAGGCATAAACACACAGAAACTCCCCCCTCCCCCCATGTTGCTGTATAGATGTTAAAAATTACAAGGTTACCAATCGAGTTTGTGAAGCATCAGGCATAAATCCATACAGTGTCATACAGGTCTAAAGTGCCATCATCTTCTGAGAAATCAGTATTACCCTATCCTTCATCATAAGATGGTCATAAGCAAATATTGGATCAAACTAGCTCAGTAGGAATGTGTACCTGAGAAACATTGTTATTGTCCATGCAGAGTGACTTTAAGCAGTTGAGGATGCAAATAGACAACGGCAGATGTTTAATAGAATTGTCTGCAACAATACAATAGAAAAACTGAAACTTCAGAAAAAAACAAGTATAAAAAAATTTAATTTTTTTCCAAAAGATCACAACTAAGTGAAAATAGTTAAGGCCGTTGCATAAATAGAAGTACAGAAGCATGGCAAAGCAGTAAATTAGGACGAAAAGTCCATGGACGACCAGAGATCCCTCATTATTTATGATATGATGTTTACTCTAGAGTGCATTTGTTCACTGTAATCTAGCCACTGAATTTGTTGCAATTAACCATTTCATCTCTAAGATGGATACAACGCGGTGCTTCAGTATTAGAATATTGAAAAAGATACCATATCAAAGTCCTCCATTGATAGTATCATGAAGAATGTAGCCAAAACAGAGAAATAGAAATGAAAAATGCATGACTTAAAATAGAAGAAACAGAGAAGAATTTTTTTTGAACCATTTGCTTGTAATTCTTCCAATGAGAAGCAACCCCCAATTGAATCTGGTAGAGACTCTAACTTGTTATGTGATATATTTAACAACTTCAACTGCGTCATCAAACAATCATCGTTAAGTACAGCAAGTGTTAATAAATTATGAGCCAAAACACAGTAATCCACTGATCCTATAGAAGTTTAACTTATTTGAAAGGAACTCCAAAAACAACAACCTAATCAGGAACGTAAATAGTAGAGTCTAACTGTATGATTCCAATTTAGTTACTTCCACTCGAATTGATATAAACCAATTATATGGTAAGTAACACATATTATGAGCATCGACAATATGGAAGTGTAAGTTTATCCAGATGTATGCTATATTTACCTCTAGGTGACTCACACTGGAAAACAATATAAGTAGATGGGCAGGATTTGAAAGTGGGCCAAAAATTAAACCTAAATAGAACTGATATCATCCTAGTTTGTACTATACTAAACCTGGATGAAACTGGTTTTCATCCTATTTTAAACATCTTTGAAATAATATACAAAGACAAATTAAATCTAAATGAAACTGGTTTCATCCTAGTTTATATTATATTAAACTTGGATGAAACTGGTTTTCATCCTAGTTTAAAACAGGATGATACTGGTTTCATCACAGACTATAACTAGATGAAACCAGTTTCATCCTAGTATAACATGGATGAAAATAATTTCAGGTTAATTTGAAATAGGATGATATTGGTTTCATCACAGACTATAACTAGATGAAACTAGTTTCATCCTAGTATAACATTGATGAAAATAATTTTCAAGTCAATTTAAAACAGGATGATAATGGTTTTCATCCTAGTATAACATGGATAAAATCAACTTCAGGTCAATCCAGAACAGATGAAACCAATTTCATGTTACTATCAAACATTGATGAAATCAATTTCAAAACAAACTAATTCGCTAATTTCATCATCACCATCATTTTTTGAATGAACTTAATGCAATTATAGACAACTAGATGTATACCTGTGTAGCTTGAAAGTGTTGGGACCGTAACGATGAGTTGTGTCCTTATCCAAATCCTTATGAAAGTTGATAATCTGAATAGCTTCAAATGGACATTTCTATTCCAACATCAAAACAAACAAAACACACCCCAATTAGACAACTGAATAAGAAAGGAAGAAACAGAATAAAAAAAAAGGGGCAAAAAAGGTGGTACCTTGACATAGATACCACATCCAATACACAACTCCTCAGATATGTAAGCAATCTTTCCAGCTACAGTAACCTCAATACACAGTTTCTCTGTTGAAGACCCATAAACAAAACCCAAGTTAGGAAATTGAAAAACAAAACCCTAAATTACAAAGATTTAATAATTCAGAATAAGCCTCAAATCCGATTGAAGACAAAGACTTAAAATTCAATTCACCAAATGGATTCTGATCACTAGGTTGTTCAATTAGGTTTAGCAGAAGATGGAGAAACCCTGATAGTGTTGATTTTCACTGTTGATGGTGAGAGACGTTGATGGTGGGTGTGAGAAGATAGAGAAACCGATTTGAGAAGACCCTAAATTCTTACGTTGATGGTCAGAGACGTTGACTGTGGATAGTTATGGAAATGGTGGAGAATGGGATCTACTGATTTTCTCTGGATGTAAATGGAAATGGTTGAGAAAGTGGAGACGATGGTTACGAAGTAGTTTCTGTCGGTTTTCAAACTGAAAATATGGATAAGAAGAAAGGGTAATTTAGTCTCTCTCCATTAAAAGATTCCTTTGGACATTTGATCCACGACTAATTCCTACCAGTCCATATGTCCCAGAAAAAATGTCTTTTTTGGCTATATAGCCCATTTTATGTAAATTGTTTTGGAAGCATGGAAATTGGAATATTCACCGAGCAAAAGCATGGAAACAAGTTATAAATGGGATGATGGACCATACTCCTTTTGTTTCAAGCTGATGCACTTAGGCTTAGATAGGTGCAGAGAAAGTGGGTCCCGACAAAGACATGTGCTTTCGGATCCTAGAATTCTTTAATGAATGCGAAAATCCGAATCAAAGGCAGATGCCGCAGATCAACATCCTGACATGAGTGGGGAAACAGTCACCAAAAACAATTCACACAATATGTTAAAATACAAAATCAAAAAAGAAGATCACTGTTTGCACATATATTTTATGACAACTTCTTTCTCGTGCGTGTCTTTCATTTGGTAGCCAGCCTGCTAGAATAAAATCCAGATTCTATGGAAGGTGGATTATTTATGGGTCGGCATTTTGACCCCAAAACAAATCAAGAGAAGCTTATAAGTCCTTATAGTCGTACTAGACAGTTTCGGGTTTCACCAACTGAACGTTCGAACCTGTAAGGTTTGCGCAAAAACTCGGTCAGTACTTGAAACCTAAAACTATCTAGCATCGACGTAGCAATTGCAGTCGGTTTTACCTAAATACCACCCACACTTTTCCTATATGCCACTTACACTATGGAAACACAATTATTGTCGACCTAATCTAAAGTGAGTGAAAAGAACGCACCTTCTTCTCTAACAATCACCGAACACCATTGTAGCTGCTGCCATTGTCGCCATTACCGCCACCGTCAATGGATCTCAAACGTATCAATGTTAATTTTAATCTTAAGGAATTAAGATCATAATCTTGTTAACATTAATTTTGATTTTAGTTTCAGAGATTAAATGAGGTCTTTATTTGATGTTCTATAGATCGATTGGGTTTCAATTTTTAGTAGAGACAAATTCAGTTCCGACGATAATAATTTCGTAAAACTATTATCTATATCTGTTCAAATCCATGATAAGATCCAATTTGAAGTTGTACAGTATCGAAAATTTATAGGGTTAAGTGGCAAAATGCCCCAAAATGGACCCTTAGGTTGTGAAAATGCCCCAGACGTTAGGGAAAAGATTAAAATCCCCCATTCCGTTACTTTTACCTATAATAGTCAAAATGGGGCATTTTGACAGATTTTGACTGGTCAACTGTGTTATGAATGGTCTCTTTTGCCCTTCGACATAAATAGCGCCCGACATGATGTCACACGTGTGCTAATAAATTCATAACACGTGGGCACTGTAAACAAATGACACGCGTGCAATGTAAACTGTTGACACGTGGACTTGACTGACACCTGTACCACACGTGCGGTTCGTACGAGTACATCAATTCTTATCTTCAACCTTGGTCGTGTTTGAGCCAAAGAAATATCAAAATACCAGACCGATAAAGAGACATAGAGAGATCGAGAGACGGGGAGAACAGTGAAATTGCAGATCGAGAAGAGAAGATAGATGAGACGGAGAAGTTAAGAATCACGTTTCTTAACCCAGTGAAGAACATGTAACTTTTAACCCTAATTTTGTTTTACGATTTAGGGTTTTCGAAGCCCAACCTTGTGAAACTGGTATCTGCGATTAGGGTTTCAGAGAGTAGAAATGAAATTAGGGTTTCAGAAGCTGTCGAATGGGTTTCACCACAGTTGTAAGTAGGGTTTCAGGGAAACAAAATTAGTGTTTCAATAACTCTAATTAGGGTTTGAATAAAACAAAATTAGGGATTATAATTTTGGGTTTTTGAATTTTTAGCAGATGAAAATGTCTATATGATTTATTGTTTGGTTTATATGATTTAGGGTTTCAGAGAGTAGAAACGAAATTAGGGATTATTACCAATCCTGTAGCACAACATTTTCTTGGGTCAGCTATGAATGGAATGTGTCTCCCATGTATACTCAATTGAGATATTTCTCTATTCGTCTTTAGTTTTGGAATGTCAATAAAATATGCTAATACTAACTGATTTCATTATCTTTCAGTGTTGAAGTCTCATGATCTATAGGCTATGGTGTGTTGTTTAATTGAATTAATTCTCATGCAAGGTAGAGCTCATTTTGTCTTGTTAGTGTGTTCCTTCAGAAACTTAGCATAGGTGGGTATTTGTCTAATTGCTTCGAGAAATGGAATGTTTATGTTGACTCTTTTGAACATTTCCAAAATCTCATTGTATTGGTTACCCCCCTTCTGTTGCACCAACCGTTGTGGGAATGGAGCAACAGGTAAATGACTTGGCAAAGGAACATCTATGTTGGTAGGACTCTTGGTTTTATCAATGGGTTCAGATTCTTTCTCTACAGTAGATGTTTTCTGCGGTGTTGTGTGTACTGGTGAGTCTGATGTAGACTCGCTTGACGGTGGTACACCTACATGGTTCTCAACAATTCTACCACTACGGAGAGTGGTGATAGCATTCGCTTGACTATGTGAAGTTTCATTGCAGGTAGAGGAGCCTGCTTGAAACACATTCTTTGGATTTTGTAGGGGTTGACTAGGAAATTTTCCTTTTTCTCTCTCATTCAATGCATCACAGATTTGTCCCATCTTAAGTTCTAGACTTGTGAAACGTTGGTCGGTAGTTTTGTTGAGTTGTGTGAGATTTTGGGTTAACAGACCGACTACGTCTTCCAAGCTAGGCTTTTTCTCTGTGGTACCGAGGATGTGGTTGTACTTGGGGGTTTCTAGGATATGAGTATCCTTGGTTGTTATTTGTTGGTCCCCTTGTACAGTCCCTTGGACCAAGAGAAGTTAGGGTGGTTCCTCCACCCTGGGTTGTAGGTTTGAGAATAAGGGTTGTTCTCTTGCCTATGGTACAATGCATTGGCTTGCTCGGATTTGGACTCTTGAAATGCATGTAAACTGGAAAGCTGTCCACTAAGTGGTCGAACTATGGCATGCAAAGACAAGTGGCCATATCAATTTGGTCACGGAGAGTAGGGGCATTAGATTTTACATTCTTCTCGCAACTCAAGCACTTCTATTCTCCGGGCCAAAGATGCCATTTTTGCATTTCCCTCAAAGTCAGACTCGATTCTATGAACATTTTGTACAGGGGTAGTCCGTTTCGGTTCTCGGATGGACTCCCACTGTTGAGTCTTTTCAGCGACTTCGACTAAGAAAGTCCAAGCTTCATCGGCACTCTTGTCAATAAATGCACCATTGCACATTGACTCTCCTCGTGGTACGGGTTCTAACATCTAGACCCTCATACAAGATTTGCACGTGTCTCCATTTTTCAAAACCATGGTGGGGACATTGGAGTAATAATTCATTGAATCTCTCCAAATATTTTGCTAGAGTTTCGTCTTCTAATTGCACAAAACCATCAGGACTTTGGCGAATTGTCGCCGTCTTATGGTTTGGGAAAAACTTTTTGAAAAACTCCTTTGTGAGGTCATCCCAGGTTCTAATGGACTGTGGTTGTAGAGCATGTAGCCAAGACTTGGCTTTGTCTTTCAGAGAAAAAGGAAACAATCTCAATTTGAGGGACTCTTCTGGCATTTGGTTAAAACGCAGAGTCCCACAAATATCCTCAAAGTCTCTCACGTGATGGTAGGGGTTCTCAAAGATCGACCCCTCTAAACACGGGTAGCATATGAATGGTGCTTGCTTTCGCTTCAAACCGACCAAAGATCTACGGGCAGAATGATGCAAGAGGGCTGGCTTGCCCTAGTTGGGTACATGTAGTCCTTGAGACTACGGGGTTGGTTTTGTTCATCACCCATGGTTTCTGATTCGGATGGGCTTTCTGAGGGAATTGGGCTTTCTGTTGAAGAACTGGGTATGCTTACGATTTCGTCCGGGCGGATTCTAACTAGTCGATTTGTTTGGTCTCTAAAAGACACAATCATAGCCTCGCACGCGCCTCTAGCATGTTAACACACAAACAAGTTCAACACGGAAAAACAAAAACTCAAAAATAACCCACTAACACAAGACTCAAGCCCAAGGAATTGGTTATTGATGTTGTAGAGTTTGAAAAGGTGTATTTCAGCCCAAGAGGTGTGGTGTTTGGGTTGTTTGCATGTGATGTGGGCTTCCCTGTTAAGGGTTCAAGCCCAGGTTAGGTGAGAATGTATAGCCAGGTCGTTTGTAAAGCTTAGTGGGTTCTAGATTAATGGACAGCCCAATTGAAGTGAAAAATTAAGAACTCAGCTTAGGTGGGCTTCAGACTTGGAGATTGAGTTGCAATGGTTTTACCGTGGTGCTTGTGAATGCACAACCCATTTTTGAGGCTTCGGTTGTGCAGTCTGGTGGGTGAGAGTAGTGAGGCTCGGGTTATGCAAGAATTGGGTAGGATGTGTAGGGTGGCTTATGCAACAAGACAAAGACAAGTCAATCACAACTCACACTTAATGGCTCCGATTTCTCAAAACTTATCACATAGAAATGCTTGAATTTCTGGTAGAGATCACAACACAATTTCGAGGGATAATCAAGGATGGGAGGATTCTTATGCTTGTGAACAAAGTCTCTAATTTTATAGATAAAGTTTCCAGCTTTTTTACAAGAGGAATTTTACAAGCGACAAAGGACTATCTTCGAAGAGACAATCAAGGAAGATATGGATAATTCTAATGTGCATATGGTTAGTGATGAATATTTGATTGATGCTAATGTTGAAAAAGGCCAATCTGGGCACTTTCGTGGATAATTGTGTAGTTAACTTGAACAATCTTATTTGACTATGATAGTCGGTGATTATGAACATTATAACCCACTAACACAAGACTCAAGCCCAAGGAATTGGTTATTGATGTTGTAGAGCCCAGGGTTCAGCGCTAAGTGGGAAGCTGACCACGGTTTTGTATTTCTTATCCTTTTTGCATTTTATTTTTGTTTCGTTTATTTATTTTTACTGTTAGGTGAGAATGTATAGCCCAGAAAATTTCAGTCGTTTGTAAAGCTTAGTGGGTGAACAACTTTTGAAATGGAGTTTCCAAATTCCTTACCAATTTGCACAATGGACAGCATTGAGGACCATTTATATGTTTGTAAGAACTCATTAGTGGATGGAACCACCGGGAGTTAGGTGGGCTTCCATATCTCGGAATATCAGCAGATGCACAACCCATTTTTGCAGACACTTGGGGCGAGTATTCAGGCCATCGCCTAAACAAGCGTGGAAGCAGAGCAGATCTAATCGGCTCGAAATTATTAGTTATGCAAAGAATTGGGTAGGATGTGTAGGGTGGCTTATGCACAAAGACAAAGACAAGTCAATCACAACTCACACTTAATGGCTCCCGATTTCTCAAAACTTATCACATAGAAATGCTTGAATTTCGGGTAGAGATCACAACACAAAGACAGGGTAATGCTAAAATCAATCACAACTTGGCTTGCACTTGAATTTGGTAGAGACAGACAAAGACAGTCAACACAAAGATCGGCCTGTTGGCGGGTGTGCAAAAGAGACTCAAAAATTTTGTGATGTGCACGGGGTTATGGATGTGCTCACTCAAGGTGAAGCATGTGCGGTGGTTGTGTTGTTTGAAAAACAATCTAAATGCTAATGCACTCTGCTACTTACCAACACATTCAAGTACTTGAGGTGCACACAATGTAACAGCAAATGTACAAGCCCAATATATTTGCAATGTAAACAAACTTCACAAATGGTTCAATTAAATCAGCAAATAATCAGTATTGGCACTTCACAAAGATGCACAGAGGATTGCATGTAATGGCTTAGCAAGGTGTGGATTTAGACTTCATAGATTTAGCAAGTCGCAAACAACCAATGCTAGCACTGGCCAGCAAGCTCAGTGGGGTCAACTGAGCTCAAACTCAGAGATCATGCACCAGTTTCAGCAATTGCAGGGCATACAGGGGTCTGTCAACACTTGGTTTTCCAAGGGGTATCTCCACACTTGCAGCTTCAGGGGGCTAGCAAGGTCAGTGGGGTCAAATGGGTGAACAAGTAAGCAGATTATATTCTTTATTCATTCACTCATGTAGGTAAGGTTGAGAAGATGATACCACCAGTATAAACTGGGTTTAGGCACTCCACAGATTGCTTTGCTGCTCCTTCTCCTTTTCCTTAGGTTGCACAGCAGATGTTGCAGGTACCTGTAACTCAACAGCAAGCCTCAGTGCTCAATACTGCACAATCAAGACAAGGAAGCACTACTTTGCAAAGTATGAAAAAGCGACCCACCGCACTTGGTTATCTGTTCGGGAGACCAAGTTACATGGATGATACTTATCACGAGGGGATGTACAAGTTATGATGCAAATCAGCTAAGTAAACTGCAGGCCTAGAGTAAATGAGAAATTACAAGATGAGATGGAAATGCAGAGTTTAACAACACTACAACTAAAGCTAACCAGATGTGAAGGATGATACAAGCGTAGTTGATACACTAAGCTAACAACATGGGATGACAAAATAAGGTGCAGTTATGCAATTAAACTGAAAAAAACTTAACTTAAGATGCTTACACTAATACAAAGATGATAACAACAATATACAAATAACTAAGTATACTAATAACAGATGGTAAACAGGGGAGGTTTAAACACATATATACAAAGAAGAACTGAAAATCAGTAAAGCAAGTGAAAGATCAACAGGGCACACTACCAAATCCCCGGCAGCGGCGCCAAAAACTTGGTAGGATTTGAAAGATGCTTTATCCTACGTCTAATCTGCAAGTGCACAGGCCTATTGGAGGCGTGGCAAGCACAGGTCGATCCCACAGAGAAGTGGTGTGTGCTATGAAGCTAATCCAATGCTTACTATTGATTTTCAGGTGATAATGTAGCACAAATGGGTTTTTGTCGAAACGACTAGTTTGAAATGGTGACTGTGACTCTAAACCTAGGTAATGATAAGCACAATGTGTTGAAACTGAGGATGTTGTGACACTAGGGTGATTAACTCCACCCTCTGATCTTATACTAATGCAATATGAATTTTCACTTTGTTCTACTGCCTTCCTTGAAGACCTTAATTGGATAAATGATGACCTAATTCACCTTAACTACCCCTAGTATCACCTGGTCTTATTACAAATACCGGTGATCACAGGCAGATTCAGCTCAATAAATCACTACTTTCCTAAACAATAAATACATTAAGAACAACTTGATAATTTACTTGCTTCATATAAAATCAAAGGGTTTCATTACACCCTAGTTTAATTACTTAGAACATGATGTAAGAGTAAAAACAAAATCAAATTAAAGTTGCAGAATTCAAAACCCTAAAACATGCTACTTTCTCTCATAACATAAACTTCTATTTTATACCTCACAAGTGCTGAAATTAGCATTTAATGGAGTACCAGACCTGTCTCTTCTGTTCCCTCGGCTCTGGGTTCGCATGCAAGAGTAAACCCTAATTCCATTTATCTCTAACATAGCCTCTTGGGAAGAGAAGCTACATGAGAGATAACTAGAAATAGGGGTGTCGGAAGAGATGACCGTGTGTGCTTGTTAGCGTTGGGAGTTGAGGCTCTGTACGGGTGGTGGGAGAAACGAAGGAGGAGATGGCTCGCCATTTTTGGTCTGGGGAGAAAAGGGGTGATGGGTGTGATGGTTTTTCTCTGGATCTGTCGGGTGAGAAGGAGAAGAATGAGATTAGGTTTTGGGTGTTGAGGGTTTATATACGGGCTGTGCTGTGAGGCGGGTGCATCAGGAGTTGAAGAGGAAGGCGGAGCGAGCATTGGATCTTGGGGGACAGATCTGAACGGCTGAGGAAGTGTTAGGGTGTTTTGGTGTTGAGCGGAGACATCAAGGGTCGATGCGCGTGGAAGCAGTGAGCGTTGGATGTGGAAGATAGAAATCTCAACGGCTTGGAGTGGACGGGCTCGGATCCGGGTCGCGGGTCAGGTCTAGCTCAAGCCCATGTCTTGTAGATGAGTTGCTACTTGTTGGGTTGCAACTGTTGCGCGCGCGGGCTTTGGCTTTCTGCTCCATAGATGCTTGACTCCAATTCTTCGCTCTTTGGCTCCTCAGTTTCTCCGAGCTTTATTTATTACCTAAAAACACAAAATTAATTAGTACAAATATTTATTCTTGAAAACAAAGAAAACTCAGAATCTGGGATAATATCTGATTCTTGAGCACAAAAGATGAGTAAAATGCCAATAAAAAGGTGTATAATTATGCAATATTTGGCACTCATCAAATACCCCCAAACCTGAATTTTACTTGTCCTCAAGTGAAACAGAAATGAAGAAATCCTAACTATACCCCTGTCGCAGGTCTCTCGAATGCATTTAGCATATGCACTAAGCCTTTAAACCCCTAGGTGTCCCTAGTGGACGAGTTGTAGTCTCGTGAGGGTTTACCAGAGGTGTACCCACAAAACCTTCTCCAATTTCAGAGTGTAAAAGAGTCTCAAGCATCCAAGGAGCTATGAGTATATAGAGTTTCTGCATGCTAGTAACAAGAAGTTAGAACTATCAACGAACGCATTCTCATCCTTAAGAGTTGAGCGAGAAGTAACCATACCATATGAAAGAATTCAGATTCGATTTTGATCATAAGCCTCGACTTCTGCCTCACTATTAGGGTTTTATGATAATTGCACTCAAAAAGATCGCTTTTTTAGTCTCTCATGTGTGCAGGCAAGAATAAAGAGAGAAATCCTGCACACGTTGTAGGTAAGAAGGATAACCTTCCGAAATAATTTCTGGAGACTCCACAGAAGTGTGGACAAAAAGAATCTTTTTCTGATGATCTCTAAGAAGGGAAATCAACCATTAGCAAGGATGGGAGTACTCACTTACCTTCTCACCCGATCGGCAATTAACATCATGCTCTCATAGAAACCATAGAAACGTCTTCAATCTTCGGTCTTCAACTGTTGATGACGAACTTCTGAACTTTACAATTTTTTATTTATTTATTTTTTTTTTTTTTAAAACACTTGGACAACCATAAAACAATAAAACTCACTTTTTCACAAACTTCATTAATTCTCATCATATTTTCTTTTCTTTTCTTTGTTGCTTGTAACCTTGGACTATCTCAACTTTTCTTCAAATATTCTGATGTTGCTTCGCTTGCTGACGATGATGTGTTTCTATGGATCTGTTGATTGAGAGAGAGAGTGATGCTAACTGCAAATCGATATTTAGAAGGAGTTTTCATCTTTAGACGTCACCCTCATGATTGACGGAATTAGCACTCAAGAGATCAAAAGTAGTCTTTGAAAGTGGTGCGAAGTTGGGTAGCTCACCATTCCTACCCGGAATTGACGTACGGTGACACACACTCTAATGACTTTTCTAGAAAGTCACAAAGAGTGAAGGTCGGTACCTCGCTTGATGTAAAATGGGTAGTCTCCACTATGGGTGATCACAATTCTACTACCGAATATCTAAACAAAGACCTAATTCGCCCTCCCAGTATGGTTAAATCCAACTTTAACGCTCTAATCAACTAAGGAACCCGATTGCGTTCTCCAAGACTTCCAAGTTCTGTTATTTCGGTCGACTCTCTATGTAAACATAGCTAGAAGCATGCTAGTGACTCTAAAATCTCTAAAAGTTGGAGGTTTTTATGCAAATTTTTGAGTTTTTTCGATTTTTTCGATTTTTTTTTTTTTTTTATAAAAGAAGTAAAACAAAAAGACTAAAAAAAACTCTAAATGCAAATCACACCCCCAAACCTAGATCAAACATTGTCCTCAATGTGGCAACAGAAAGGAAAAATTTAAACAGTTACATACCATGAGAACTACGATGAGTAGAGTAAAGGAAAGAGATTACCGGATGCAAGAGGGTGTTGCTAAACCATAGAAAGATGAATGCTTTGAAATCAAACAATCACGAGCGCAAGACAAAAAGATTGGTTAGCACACATCCAAAATTATGCAAAAAGAAAAAGAAAAGGGAAAGATGATGGATTTTTAGTCCATAAGTATGTACACAAGTGAACTAGATCAGTCCACATAGATGGGGTCTTCCAAGTCAACGGTCTCAACCACGGTGGAAGATGTTCAGAAATGGTTTCAATCTCTCGACCATTGACTTTGAAGATGTTCTTGTTTCCGGGTTTTCAACTTCTGACTCCATGGGGAAAGACAGTGACGTACCACGAATGGTCCCGACCATCTAGAACGTAGCTTTCACGGAAATAAATGCAACCTAGTGTTGTACAATAAAACTTTTCTGACTGGGGTGAAAGACTTGCGCAGAATGCGCTTGTCGTGAAACACCTTCATCCTATGTTTGTACGTTTTGGCACTATCATATGCATCGTTTCTCAATTCTTCTAACTCATTGAGTTGAAGTTTCCTACGGGTACCAGCCTTATCAAGATCAAAATTCAACTTTTTCACAGCCCAGTATGCACGGTGTTCTAACTCAACAGGTAAATGACATGCTTTTCCGTACACAAGTATGTAAGGAGACATCCCAATGGGAGTCTTGTATGCAGTCCTATAGGCCCATAAAGCATCGTTTAAGCGCAAAGACCAATCTTTCCTAGAAGGATTGACGGTCTTCTCAAGGATATGCTTAATTTCCCTATTAGAGACTTCTACTTGGCCTTTGGTTTGAGGATGGTAAGGTGTTGCGACCTTATGAGTGATTCCATACTTGCGCACTAGTGATTCAAAGGGTCTATTGCAAAAATGACTACCGCCATCACTGATTATTGCCCTAGGGGTTCCAAAACGGGAGAAAATGTTCTCCTTAAGAAAAGAAAGAACAACTTTATGGTCGTTGGTTTTGGATGCAATGGCCTCTACCCACTTAGAGACATAATCGACAACAACAAGAATGTATGACTTACCTTCAAAATTCGGAAATGGACCCATGAAATCAATGCCCCAAACATCAAACAGCTCAACAATCAATATGGGTTGTAAGGGCATCATGTTTCTCCTAGATATACTTCCTAGTTTCTGTCATCGGTCACAAGCAACACAGAATGCATGGCAATCCTTAAACAGTGTTGGCCAATAGAAACCGCTTTGCAAGATCTTTTGCAGTTTTCTTGGCACTAAAGTGGCCTCCACATGCATGGTCATGCGAGAAAGAGATGACGTCCCTTTGTTCAGAATTGGGGACACATCTCCTAATGATTTGGTCTTGGCAGTACTTAAACAAATATGGGTCATCCCAAAGGAAATGTTTAACTTCAGCCAAGAACTTAGAACGGTCTTGTTTAGACCAATGCAAGGGCATTCTACCTGTAGCAAGGTAGTTCACAATATCAGCAAACCAAGGCATTTCAGACACAAGCATCAATTGCTCATCAGGGAATGACTCCCTAATCAACACAAACTCATCAGAAGATTCAACATTCAACCTAGACAAGTGATCAGCAACAACATTTTCTGACCCTTTCTTATCTCGAATTTCGAGGTTAAACTCTTGTAGCAAGAGTATCCATCGAATTAGACGAGCCTTAGCATCTTTCTTAGACAGAAGATATCTCAATGCAGCATGATCAGAATAAATGATGACCTTAGACCCTATCAAATAAGATCTAAACTTGTCTAATGCAAACACAACATCTAGCAACTCCTTCTCAGTAGTGGAATAATTCAATTGAGCATCGTTAAGTGTTTTACTAGCATAGTAGATCACATAAGGGAGTTTGTCTACTCGTTGGCCCAAAACAGCTCCTACAAAGATAGTCGGACGCATCACACATAATCTCAAATGGTAATGACCAATCGTGGGGTCTGACTATAGGGGCAGATGTAAGGAGAGCCTTCAGTTGCTCCCATGCTTCCTTACAAGCATCATCAAAGACAAATGCAACATCTTTTGCAAGAAGATTGCACAAAGGTCGTGAAATTTTACTAAAGTCTTTGATGAATCTACGGTAAAAACCCACATGGCCTAGAAATGATCGATGTCCCTCGCGTAACGAGGTTGAGGCAACTGTTGAATGAGATCTACCTTGGCTTTGTCTACTTCTATGCCTTTTCCGAGATGATATGCCCTAGAACAATGCCTGAATTAACCATGAAATGGCATTTTTCCCAATTTAAGACCAAACTCTTCTCCTTACACCTAATTAGCACACATGTGAGGTGATGCAAACACTCATCAAATGAAGATCCAAACACAGAAAAATCATCCATAAAAATCTCAAGAAATTTATCTACCATGTCGGAAAATATGCTCATCATGCAACGTTGAAAAGTAGCGGGTGCATTGCACAGACCCAAAAGGCATACGACGATAAGCAAAAGTTCCATAAGGACATGTAAATGTGGTCTTTTGTTGGTCTTCGGGTGCTATGTGAATTTGGTTGTAGCAGAATAGCCATCTAAGAAGCAGTAGTAACTATGTTTGGCTAACCTTTCCAGCATTTGGTCAATGAAGGGAAGGGGAAAATGGTCTTTCTTGGTTACTGTGTTCAGTTTTCTATAATCAATACATACTCGCCACCCAGTGGTCACACGGGTGGGAATGAGCTCATTCATCTCGTTTTGAACAACAGTAATGCCAGACTTCTTGGGTACTACCTGAATGGGGCTGACCCACTGGCTATCAGGGACGGGGTAAATGATACCCGCATCAAGCAGTTTCAGAATCTCACCCTTGACAACATCTCTCATGTTGGGGTTAAGTCTCCTTTGCATTTCCCTAGATGGTTTAGTGTTCTCCTCAAGGTTTATGTGATGCATGCAAATTGTGGGACTTATACCCTTAAGATCGGAGATGGTCCAACCTAAGGCTCCTTTATGTTCTTGAAGTACTTCTAAGAGTCTACTTTCCTGTTCCGTGTCTAAACATGATGCAATAATCACAGGTAAAGTGTCAGAAGGACCTAAGAATGCATACTTCAAAGTATCAGGTAATGGTTTCAAATCAAGCTTAGGTGGTGTGTCAAGAGGTGGGGCAGATTTGGTATCAGAGAGTGGAAGTGGTTCCACTGCATTCTGCCACTTAGCAATATCCATGTGTGGGACAGATTCAAGCAACGAGTGAATTTCACCAATGTACTTAGACTCGAAGAGATCTAAGTCAAAGTTATCTAAACATGCTTGCAAAGGGTCCACTGACAAAATGTCGGGCAGAGAGTCTTGGATCAGACTCTCGATCATGTTAATCTCATGCAAATCAGTATCATCACAATCAATGGGTTGTTGACTAGTGTTAAAAACATTCAGCTCTACGGTCATGTTACCAAAAGACAATTTCAACACACCATTACGACAGTTGATGATGGCATTGGACGTCGCCAGGAAAGGACGTCCTAAGATCACAGGAATGTGATTACTTGGGTTTTGCACGGGTTGAGTGTCTAAGACAATGAAGTCTACAGGAAAGAAAAATTTATCAACCTTGATTAACACATCTTCAATAATACCACGGGGGATTCTCACGGATCTGTCCGCTAACTGTAGCGTAACAGGTGTGGGCTTCATCTCCCCAAGGCCCAATTGCACATACACAGAGTATGGCAATAGATTCACACTGGCTCCTAAGTCTAGTAACGCCTTTTCGACCGTATGGTCGCCTATGTTGCATGTAATCGTTGGACTACCTGGGTCTCTAAACTTAGTGGGAATCTTGTTTTGGATTATGGAGCTCACTTGCTCAGTGAGAAAGGCACGCTTATGCACTTGAAGCTTACACTTTTGTGTGCACAGGTCCTTCAGAAACTTAGCATAGGTGGGTATTTGTCTAATTGCTTCGAGAAATGGAATGTTTATGTTGACTCTTTTGAACATTTCCAAAATCTCATTGTATTGGTTACCCTCCTTCTGTTGCACCAACCGTTGTGGGAATGGAGCAACAGGTAAATGACTTGGCAAAGGAACATCTATGTTGGTAGGACTCTTGGTTTTATCAATGGGTTGATTCTTTCTCTACAAAGTAGATGTTTTCTGCGGTGTTGTGTGTACTGGTGAGTCTGATGTAGACTCGCTTGACGGTGGTACACCTACATGGTTCTCAACAATTCTACCACTACGGAGAGTGGTGATAGCATTCGCTTGACTATGTGAAGTTTCATTGCAGGTAGAGGAGCCTGCTTGAAACACATTCTTTGGATTTTGTAGGGGTTGACTAGGAAATTTTCCTTTTTCTCTCTCATTCAATGCATCACAGATTTGTCCCATCTTAAGTTCTAGACTTGTGAAACGTTGGTCGGTAGTTTTGTTGAGTTGTGTGAGATTTTGGGTTAACAGACCGACACAGTCTTCCAAGCTAGGCTTTTTCTCTACAGGGTACTGAGGATGTGGTTGTACTTGGGGGTTTCTGGGATATGAGTATCCTTGGTTGTTATTTGTTGGTCCCCCTTGTACAGGTCCCTTGGACCAAGAGAAGTTAGGGTGGTTCCTCCACCTTGGGTTGTAGGTTTGAGAATAAGGGTTGTTCTCTTGCCTATGGTACAATGCATTGGCTTGCTCGGATTTGGACTCTTGAAATGCATGTAAATCTGGACAGCTGTCCACTAAGTGGTCAGAACTATGGCATGCGGCACAAGTGGCCATATCAATTTGGTCACGGAGAGTAGGGGCATTAGATTTTACATTCTTCTGCAACTCAAGCACTTCTATTCTCCGGGCCAAAGATGCCATTTTTGCATTTCCCTCAAAGTCAGACTCGATTCTATGAACATTTTGTACAGGGGTAGTCCGTTTCGGTTCTCGGATGGACTCCCACTGTTGAGTCTTTTCAGCGACTTCGACTAAGAAAGTCCAAGCTTCATCGGCACTCTTGTCAATAAATGCACCATTGCACATTGACTCTATTGTGGTACGGGTTCTAACATCTAGACCCTCATACAAGATTTGCACGAGTCTCCATTTTTCAAAACCATGGTGGGGACATTGGAGTAATAATTCATTGAATCTCTCCAAATATTTTGCTAGAGTTTCGTCCTCTAATTGCACAAAACCATTTAGACTTTGGCGAATTGTCGCCGTCTTATGGTTTGGGAAAAACTTTTTGAAAAACTCCTTTGTGAGGTCATCCCAGGTTCTAATGGACTGTGGTTGTAGAGCATGTAGCCAAGACTTGGCTTTGTCTTTCAGAGAAAAAGGAAACAATCTCAATTTGAGGGACTCTTCGGCATTTGGTTAAAACGCAGAGTCCCACAAATATCCTCAAAGTCTCTCACGTGATGGTAGGGGTTCTCAAGATCGACCCCTCTAAACACGGGTAGCATATGAATGGTGCTTGCTTTCGGTTCAAACCGACCAAAGATCGGCTGGCGAGAATGATGCAAGAGGGCTGGCTTGCCCTAGTTGGGTACATGTAGTCCTTGAGACTACGGGGTTGGTTTTGTTCATCACCCATGGTTTCGATTCGGATGGGCTTTACGAGGAATTGGGCTTTGTTGAAGAACTGGGTATGCTTACGATTTCGTCCGGGCGGATTCTAACTAGTCGATTTGTTTGGTCTCTAAAAGACACAATCATAGCCTAGCACGCGCCTCTAGCATGTTAACACACAAACAAGTTCAACACAGAAAAACAAAAAACTCAAAAATAACCCACTAACACAAGACTCAAGCCCAAGGAATTGGTTATTGATGTTGTAGAGCCCAGCTGAAAAGGTGTATTTCAGCCCAAGAGGTGTGGTGTTTGGGTTGTTTGCACGGCCCAGATGATTGGGCTCAGCTGATGTGGGCTTCACTGTTAAGGGTTCAGCCCAGGTTAGGTGAGAATGTATAGCCCAGGTCGTTTGTAAAGCTTAGTGGGTTCAGTTAATGGACAGCCCAGCAACTCAGCTTAGGTGGGCTTCAGGCAGATGCACAACCCAGTTTTGCAGGCTTCAGTTTGTGCAGAGCCAGCAGCTCAGGTTATGCAGCAATTGGGTAGGATGTGTAGGGTGGCTTATGCAACAACACAGCACAAATCAATCACAACTCACACTTAATGGCTCCTGATTTCTCAAAACTTAGCACATAGAAATGCTTGAATTTCTGGTAGAGATCACAACACAGCACAGGGTAATCTTTGGCTTGCACAAAGACAACACAGTCAACACAAAGATCGGCTTTGTTGGCAGGTGCAAAAGAGACTCAAAAATTTTGTGATGTGCACAGGGTTATGGATGTGCTCACTCAAGGTGAAGCATGTGCAGGGTTGTGTTGTTTGAAAAACAATCTAAATGCTAATGCACTCTGCTACTTACCAACACATTCAAGTACTTGAGGTGCACACAATGTAACAGCAAATGTACAAGCCCAATATATTTGCAATGTAAACAAACTTCACAAATGGTTCAATTAAATCAGCAAATAATCAGTATTGGCACTTCACAGCATGCACAGGGATTGCAGGTAATGGCTTAGCAAGGTGTGGATTTAGACTTCATAGATTTAACAAGTCAGCAAACAACCAATGCTAGCACTGGCCAGCAAGCTCAGTGGGGTCAATTGAGCTCAAACTCAGAGATCATGCACCAGTTTCAGCAATTGCAGGGCATACAGGGGTCTGTCAACACTTGGTTTTCCAAGGGGTAGCTCCACACTTGCAGCTTCAGGGGGCTAGCAAGGTCAGTGGGGTCAAATGGGTGAACAAGTAAGCAGATTATATTCTTTATTCATTCACTCATGTAGGTAAGGTTGAGAAGATGATACCACCAGTATAAACTGGGTTTAGGCACTCCACAGATTGCTTTGCTGCTCCTTCTCCTTTTCCTTAGGTTGCACAGCAGATGTTGCAGGTACCTGTAACTCAACAGCAAGCCTCAGTGCTCAATATTGCACAATCAAGACAAGGAAGCACTACTTTGCAGTATGAAAAGCAGCCACTGCACTTGGTTATCTGTTCAGGGCAGACCAAGTTACAGGGATGTAATACTTATCACAGGGATGTACAAGTTATGATGCAAATCAGCTAAGTAAACTGCAGGCCTAGAGTAAATGAGAAATTACAAGATGAGATGGAAATGCAGAGTTTAACAACACTACAACTAAAGCTAACCAGATGTGAAGGATGATACAAGCGTAGTTGATACACTAAGCTAACAACATGGGATGACAAAATAAGGTGCAGTTATGCAATTAAACTGAAAAAAACTTAACTTAAGATGCTTACACTAATACAAAGATGATAACAACAATATACAAATAACTAAGTATACTAATAACAGATGGTAAACAGGGGAGGTTTAAACACATATATACAAAGAAGAACTGAAAATCAGTAAAGCAAGTGAAAGATCAACAGGGCACACTACCAAATCCCCGGCAGCGGCGCCAAAAACTTGGTCGGATTTGAAAGATGCTTTATCCTACGTCTAATCTGCAAGTGCACAGGCCTATTGGAGGCGTGGCAAGCACAGGTCGATCCCACAGAGAAGTGGTGTGTGCTATGAAGCTAATCCAATGCTTACTATTGATTTTCAGGTGATAATGTAGCACAAATGGGTTTTTGTCGAAACGACTAGTTTGAAATGGTGACTGTGACTCTAAACCTAGGTAATGATAAGCACAATGTGTTGAAACTGAGGATGTTGTGACACTAGGGTGATTAACTCCACCCTCTGATCTTATACTAATGCAATATGAATTTTCACTTTGTTCTACTGCCTTCCTTGAAGACCTTAATTGGATAAATGATGACCTAATTCACCTTAACTACCCCTAGTATCACTGGTCTTATTACAGTACCAGTGATCACAGGCAGATTCAGCTCAATAAATCACTACTTTCCTAAACAATAAATACATTAAGAACAACTTGATAATTTACTTGCTTCATATAAAATCAAAGGGTTTCATTACACCCTAGTTTAATTACTTAGAACATGATGTAAGAGTAAAAACAAAATCAAATTAAAGTTGCAGAATTCAAAACCCTAAAACATGCTACTTTCTCTCATAACATAAACTTCTATTTTATACCTCACAAGTGCTGAAATTAGCATTTAATGGAGTACCCAGACCTGTCTCTTCTGTTCCCTCGGCTCTGGTTCGCATGCAAGAGTAAACCCTAATTCCATTTATCTCTAACATAGCCTCTTGGGAAGAGAAGCTACATGAGAGATAACTAGAAATAGGGGTGTCGGAAGAGATGACTGTGGTGCTGTTGGCGTTGGGAGTTGAGGCTGGTACGGGTGGTGGGAGAAACGAAGGAGGAGATGGCTCTGCCATTTTTGGTCGGGGGAGAAAAGGGGTGATGGGTGTGATGGTTTTCTCTGTGACTGTCGGGTGAGAAGGAGAAGAATGAGATTAGGTTTTGGGTGTTGAGGGTTTATATACGGGCTGTGCTGTGAGGCGGGTGCATCAGGAGTTGAAGAGGAAGGCGGAGCGAGCGTTGGATCTTGGGGGACAGATCTGAACGGCTGAGGAAGTGTTAGGGTGTTTTGGTGTTGAGCGGAGACATCAAGGGTCAATGCGCGTGGAAGCAGTGAGCGTTGGATGTGGAAGATAGAAATCTCAACGGCTTGGAGTGGACGGGCTCGGATCGGGTCGCGGGTCAGGTCTAGCTCAAGCCCATGTCTTGTAGATGAGTTGCTACTTGTTGGGTTGCAAGCATTGCGCGTATGTGGGCTTTGGCTTTCTGCTCCATAGATGCTTGACTCCAATTCTTCGCTCTTTGGCTCCTCAGTTTCTCCGAGCTTTATTTATTACCTAAAAACACAAAATTAATTAGTACAAATATTTATTCTTGAAAACAAAGAAAACTCAGAATCTGGGATAATATCTGATTCTTGAGCACAAAAGATGAGTAAAATGCCAATAAAAAGGTGTATAATTATGCAATATTTGGCACTCATCAGTAACAAAACCCACAAATAATCCTTGTTTATGACATAAATATTTTCTCTTTAGTCAAAAGACTGGACCATACAATGAATTCCAGTATGGACTTGTCAGTGTGCATACCTCTGGTTTCGGTATGCCCTCCCAATTGTGCATAGTGTTTTATAATTTTGGGTATGCATTCTGAAATATATATAGTAGATAGTTTGGTCCTCTTTCCTAAATAAAATATGTGTTCCAAAAACTATGGGTTGGGTATTTTATGCTCCTTTAGCCTAGCTTTCTGTTATTCATTTTGATTACTGATTTATAACCTCTGCTTATTATGCTGAAACATATGCTGGTGCAATTTGAAATTCAGTTGCATTTGAAATCTGTTGCATTTCATATGCTTATTGCATTTCATTGGATTTTTGTTAAGTGTGAGGGATGCCATTTGCTTTACTTTCTTCAGTATTGTCTCTCATTGCCCTTGTCGTGTGGCTTCTTGGGTAAGTAACTGGTAGCTAAATTTCGTACATGACTGCCTATTATTTTTAAGTTCTTTATTAGTGATTTGGCATGAGTTTCAGGACCAGAATACAAACTCTTCTGGCCACACAAAAAGTATTGTCAATCTTCTTCATAATGGGAGCTAATTATTATGTACACTATGGTGCTGTTTCAGGTCAATTGTGAGTTGCATATGCCCATGTTGTGAGTGTTGCGCAAGATTATTGAATTTGACGATGACTATTGCCAAACTCCCCGTTGAAGTGATTAGATGGTTTATAAGTAGAATTCCTTTGTGATGATATTGTCACTTCTTGTACTTCTGTAATTTTCCATGCTTTTTTTTATTTTTATCACCCGCCTATACAAGAGGTGTTGATTTTTAGTGTAAACTTTTTTTTCCCCGTGATATGAAATCAAAAATGTAAATTTGACAGAATGACGGTACATAATAGAAACGCGTAGCCCTAGTGAAAATGGGGACATTTTTCTACCGAGCAAAATCCAATTGCATTCATATGATTAATAGGACACGCTGGTCATTTGTAAAAAATACCCTAATCCGCGACCGTCCATTTTTTAATCTTTGCCACGTGTCACCTGTTTAGTACACGATGTGTAAATGCCCCAGAAGCCAAAACAGTCACCCTTATGCCGGCTTATTTGTCATAAGGGTATAAATGTCATCTTATCACACGTGCGGATCACATGCTTCTGAATTTGACCACTTAACCATCTCTAACGGCAAAAATAACGGATTGGGGCATTTTGATAAGATTTTGGGGCATTTCAATCTTTTCCCTAATATCCGGGGCATTTTCACAACCTTGGGGTCCATTTTGGGGCATTTTGCCACTTAACCCAAATTTATAACTAAGATCCATGCGAATTTATATGCAGTATTAGAGTGAGGGGTGGTGATGGTGCGGTGGTGATGGTGCGGCTGTTTTTAATTTCTAATTTTTTCTACTTCTTTTTTTTGTTCTGTTGCTTAATGATTATATGACTCTTTAGAATTCAACGATAATTCATCATCTCTGTTTAACGCGAATGTTAATTCATTTTTGGATCAAGTTTCCCCACATTGATTCACCAATTAGTATTTACGATAATGATGTGTATTTCTGTATTAGGGGTATCAAAGAAGAAGAAGGTAAGTTACCTTTACCTACTCTTGATTAGGTTTATAATTATCAAGATTTTTGACTATGGGTGGTATTTAGGTAAAACCTTGCAGTCTCGGGCCTTGGAAAATGCATTTGTCCACTATGTAGATTGCGGAGAATTCGAGAGTTCGGACCCACGAAAAGAGCCAGTTTAAGTATGCAATTCTTATTCCATTTGATATCCCATCCATTCGAGTAACAACAACCCATCGTGAATATTCACAAAAATCTCGTATCATTTTGAAGTTTGATGAAATCAAGTGGATTCGTATTTGTCTCCTTATTTTGTATTTGTACTACTGTATATAGGTCATGCCCGGTGGTTGGTTAATCTCTGGAAGGTATTGAAATTACAATTGTTGGCCAAACCAATTAAAGTTAATTGTTTGTATGTAAATTTGTACACTGGTCCGTCAATCTCTCCAATGCAAATTAACATCCATCATATTTTCTAATTGCTTTTTTCACTTTCCAATAAAATGGTTGATTGTTATCCTTATGCATGAGTATCTAAAATAACAAAACTGAGATAATTCACAAATAAAACCCATCTAATATAAGGACTCACAAGATAGCTAAATATTGCATGTCAAATATTGTAAATGCATCAAATAAATGCATGTCAAATTACTATTATGACAAGATAGCTAAATATTGTAAATATCACAAGATAGCTAAATATTGTAAATGCATGTCAAATTACTATTATGACAATACAATTATTTATTATGTAAAGTGGGAATATTAAATATAGGAGAATAAAAAGAAAAACCATTAACATGGTTATTTTCGTATTATCTCATCATTTTCGCATTAATTTCTATAATCCAAGTGACAGCGAATTCAAAACTAATATTTTAGGGACATGCTCCTTTTACAAATCTTTGTACTTATACAAAAAATTAGTGTATTTCCGAGATACCAAACCCGACCATCTATGAATTTTAATTTCGACTATTAATTATAACGTGGTGGAGGTTGGAATTATATATCTTGGATTGTGCTCATTTTCGAAGGAAATATGAAGCACTATAAGAGAAATGTATCACCAAAGAATTAGTTTAGAATTCGTTATTGTTCGGGTTTTATAAAAAAAATTCGGCCGAAATTATGAGATAGCGTGAGAATAACCATGTCAACGGATTTATTTTCCACTTTATGATTCGTGCATATCATAAAGTATAACCTGGGATTGTTTGTGTGTGCGTGATGTATAACCTAGGATTGTTTCGTAAAATTACATATGTTTGCATAATTTATTTATTTTATGGAAAGGGTAAAAGTATTAACTAGCAATATAGTATAATAAGTTTACAATTACATTTTTATCAAAAATGTTTGATAGAATGTTCGGTTTTCGAACTTTTTTCTGCAATTGTATTGACATATGTTGTAAACTTTTGATCCTTGCTTCCTTTGCTATGGAATCCACTGTTGTATTATGGTTTCTGCTTATATGTCTAACCCGAGCTTGAGGTATTTTTCTCATAACTGTCTAAATTTCTAAAACTGTGTTTTTTGCTTTCCAAAGGAATGTACGCACTTTTCTTATTACTTATATCTGCTAGAGATTTGCAGTCTATTTCTATAGATACACTTTACAGAATATTTTTACTTAACCAGGTACTTGCCTTTAATAATGATTTTACTTCTGTAAGACTTGCTAGTGAAGCGCAGTCCAACCATGTTGAAATAAACGCCTCTTGATCCAATGAATAAAGAATGAACGCATAGCCCATAGATAAATATTTTTTAGTAAGAAAAACATCGATAAAAACTATCTAGTCTGAATTTAGAGAAGCCCAATTAGGTTCATTAATTTTTCCTCTCTAAAGAGTAGCCACCTTATGGATATCTCTAGAAGGAGTAGAGATTTGGAGTCTGTTTGCACAATTGCATACTAAAAAGAAAACCCAATTGTCACATAAGTTTACACATATTTTGGTATAGAGATCGTAAAATAGTTACAAAGGCCAGCATTTTAACAAATGAACAATGGAATATCGTCCATCGAAAGGGAGAAAAAACAGGGGGTCTTTTTCCAATAATTTTTTTCGTCTCTGACTTGGCCGCGGTATTTTGACCTTTGGTGAAAACACTTTGATCTCACATGTATGGTGATTCTTTCACTCAACTGCTTCTGGTTTATTCTTAGTATTTCGTCTGATTTTTTTTGATCTCACCCTTGTGAGGACCCTTCCCTTTCACTTATAGCTTAAGTTTAATTGCAGGTTTCCATGTAATCACATTTGTCTTTATGTTTATTTACTGTCCTTTCAACTTCCTTCAACTTCCTTCCTCTCTCATCTTAATCATGGCGTCTGCTTCATCAGATCCACATGAGTTTGATAACATCATTAATATAATGTGAAATCTTATGGAGAATAATAAAGACTTATATTACGAAGATGAAAATACTTTTGATGAAACCTTACCAGAGTGGAAAAGATGCTTACTATTCAAACTTGTAACAGGGAGAGGTTATGTTTTTTTTCATCCTGAAAGAGATGCTAACAAAAGCATGGAGAACAATTGGTGAGTTTTCCATTACAGATCTGGAGAATAACATCTATAAAGCAAGATTTGAAAACTTTTGTGACATGGAAGCTATACTCAGAAGCACATCGTGGGCTCTAAATAATGAGTTAATGATTATAGAAAGATGATAGAGATATTCTCCCAAGAGAGTATGAATTTAAATATGTCTGGTTCAGGATCCAGATCCATGGGTTGCCTATTAGTATGCTTAACAGTTAAATAAAAAAACTAGTATGACAAAGAAGTTTGGCACTCATCAAAATATACCAGAAGCAGATGCAACCAAATGAAGGAAATATGCAAGAATTCGAGTAAAAATTGATATCACTAATTCGTTACCAAAGGAGATGAAGGTCACTCTTGCATCTAAGAAAATTCGTTGGGCTAAATTCAGATATGAGAAACTACTCAGGTTATGCTATTACTATGGATTATTTGGTCATGCCAAGAAACAATGCCCTGTGCTATCAGAAATCTTGGAGACTTTGAAGTTATCTCCAAAATAATTCAGTGAAAATATGGAAGATCCAATTCTAGCAAACTATACTTGAGAGATCAGAGTTGATTTTAAAGGCAAAGATAAAACAACGGTTTCTCCAATAGTTATTCCGACAAAGATGTGTAAGCCGGCTGCCCAGAATCACGAAACCTAATTGCAAACAGATAATCTACAGGAAAGGGAGACATGGAGGAAAACAAAATGCTAATACGACTCAATACGGTGGTGCATAATGTTAGTGTTGCAACCCATCAACTGTTAGAGCACTGCTCGGTCAAACTCGCAAGCGTTGCTATCTCAAGCTTGTTTGTCAAGTTTGTTAATCAAAACTATAAGTCTTGATTTCTAGTCTACTTATAGCTATGTATCGGATTAGGAAAGAATGTGTACTTGAGCTTTAGACTTCACGGCGTTCATCAATTGAAGACGAAGAACTACTAAGGGGAGCTTGTGGAACTTCATCAACAAAAGGTATGTGGAGAATGAAACTCATCTATCACTCAGAAGTCTATTTCTACTCCATCTCCTATTTGAGACAAAAGTCGTATAGCTATATAGACTTCATTTTATACACATTTGATATTCCAAGCTGAGTTTAACTCGCTTATATTTCTCGAAATATGTGTTGGTAAGCTTTCGCTTTAACCAAGTTCATCTTATATTCTTGACGGAAGTCAAAAGATGATCATGTAAAAATCGCCTGGTGACGTCTTACATGATTTGTGTGACACAATCATTTGATGTAGACTCAGAATGTTTCGTATTGATCATTCGATCAAGTGAAAATTGCTTTGAAGCTAATAGTTTGTGTGAGACAACTATTGTCGTCTTCCAAGAATGTTTCAATGTTTGAAATGGGAGTTTAGAACACTTAACCATGATTGGATTATAAGCACAGTATGCGTACATGCATATGTGTTGATCCAAGACCGGAACTTAGTATGCATACCTGTATGCGTACTGGTTGGTCATGTAAAGTCCGGGAGCTAGAGTATGCGTACTTGTACGCGTACTGGCGAAGTCCGTGTACTATAGTATGCATACATGTATGCGTACTAGTTTCAACTGAAGTTTGGAAGTGTACGACAATATGCGTACCCATTTGCATATTGGCGAACACAGTCCAAGTCCGGCTACTTAGGTATGCGTACACGTTTGCATACTTGAGTGGGTTATGTCCAAGAATCGGTTGTGTCATGAACTAATACATTTATATAATTGTTGATGGTGGATTTTCGACAAAGGCTAAAATCGTAAACCCATAATTATAAGTATTCCTGATCCAGCAATTAGACGAATATTGAGGCTCATGTCTCTTATCGAAAGCATGAAAGCTCATGCCACAAGAATCTCTGACTGAAAATACCGTCTCTCAGAGTATATATGGATATGTAGTCTCTCAGCTGAGGTAACGGCATATCTCATGAATACTGAGCAATTTCAGTAACTACTTCTACATAGAATCGAAAGATTAGACGGCTCCTAAACAGCTTGCCTGCTAGTATAGAGCAATAACGTCTTCAGGATGTAACAATGTTTTCCCTGACTATATGAAAGAAATATGACGCTTCAACAAGCTCATAACACTAGATTCCTGAATAATTAATGCTCCTAGACGATCATACTAGTATAGAGCCATTAATTAATTATTCTCAAAATCAATAGATTCATTAACTGAATCCCTGGAAAATATTCAATATTTTCATAATATTTCGTTACTTCAATTTATGGTTCTTCCCAGCAGAATTCCATGGGTTAATAATAAATATTCAATACACTGGCATCTAAGCTACCTTTGAGTAAGCCCCGATCAAAACGGTGCAAGTGTATTTAGCAATAATGCACTAACGAGCACCTGAACACACGAATGAGTATTTCAGAATACGACGAGACGATGAACCTATGCAAAATAAGGAGAAAATAATAAAATATTAATCAAGGCGCAATGGGACTGGGCTCACCAGGTGCCGAGTCATGCCGTGACCAGTCCCACGCCCAAATTCTATATTTTATCATATTTTTATTATTTTCCTTGATCTCATGAAAATCCTTTCATTTGAACAAATATCCTTTGTTTTAAGGAAACTCCTCAGTTTCATGGTGTTTCCTTCAAATCATGAAATAATATAAAATTGGGAAAGGTGTCATGGGACTGCTAGCTGGCCGGCTATGCCCTAGTCATGGCCGGTCCCACACCTCATGAATCCTCAATATTTTATTATTATTTCCCTAATTTCATGAAAACTCCTTAATCTCATGATATTTCCTTGATCCCATGAAAAATAATATAAAATTAGGGAAACCTGTGGGACCAGGCCATAGTCGGCCGGTCATGCCCTAGCTGGCCCCACATGTCTTATTTTATTATTAAAATATATTTTTCATGTTTCCTTAATCCCATGAAATTCCTTGATTTCATGATGGTTCCTTCAAATTATGAAAATTCCAAATCATGAAATAATACATAAAATTAGGGAAAACTCACGGGACCGGGCCCTAGCCGGCCAACCATGCCCAAGCCGGTCCCACATGTCCCTTATTTTATTATTATTATTTTTTATGTTTTCCTCATCTCATGGAAACTCCTTGATTTCAACAAAACTCCTTGGTTTTATGATATTTCCATAAAATCATGAAAACATAATAAAATTAGGAAAAATACCATGGGACCGGCCCCTTGGCCGGCCGGCCATGCCTTGGCCATAGCCGGTCCCACACTTTATGATTCCTTTATTATTTTATTATTTTTCCTTCATCTCATGAAGTCTTCACGGTCTCAGCAAAATTCCCTAATTTCTTCATATTTTCTCAAAATGTTGCTCAAACGCACACCAAAAAATATCAAAATTCTCATAACTGAGATACGAATACTTTGGTGACGTGAGCATGTTACCTTGACCGACCAGGGTTGGCTCTTTGGCTTGCAAGAGGCCGGTCCCATGTATTTTGGCAATTTTGACCTAATCTGCGCAATTGCACGTATTAGGTCCAAAACTCTTCCAAACAACTTGGAACTTCATAAGACGATCAATATTCGATCCCGTGACTACCCAGGGCCGGTTTCATGACCCCTTGGTCGGTCCCTCATATCTTCATAATTAATTAGGTTTTATTACCTAAGGTTCAGACGAGCATTATTTTAATAAATGATTAAACTAGCATTTAATCATCCTTTCATCAAATCAACTGGTCTTCAGGAGACCTTGATATTTGCTCACGAGAGCATCTGGGCGCTACATGGTTGATCCATAATCCCATGTAGCCGGTCCCTCCTTCGCTCCGTGGTTAATTTTCAATAAACCATCAATTAATCATCAATTGATCAAATTAGGGTTTTGAGTCCAAGGTTCATAATTCCAGATTCAAACGCTAATAATTTTTACGTTGATCCCATGATCAACATTTTATTTATCATACTCGGTTCAATTGCCAGTATCTTATTTGGTCATGCTACCAATAATTCATCGAATGAGCAACATTTGCTCAATTGAGCAATATTTGCTCAAACCAAGGAATACTGGTTCAACTATCAGTATTCAACAATTCATCGAATGAGCAATATTTGCTCATGTTAGCTTATTCACGCATCATACCTCTGTCTCAGCATACACGTTCAATTCACGAACCTCAGAACATTTTCAAAACACGTTCGACTCAACAAAACAAGGACTCATCGTCTCATGAAGTCAAGCAATCGACTAACTAAATACACGTCGCCTTTTGAGACTCCACAATCACACGAGACATCAATCGTGTTACATGGGGGATATTAACTAGGGTTTTGGTCTGGCGGTCTACGGCACGTGTGTTCATACACATGATGAGAATGTGAGCAAGTCGTGCAATCAGTTGAAGCAGTTAACAAAGTAGTGGATGGAAAATAAACCAAGTCTCCGCACGTTGAGCAACTGGTTTTAACACGATTTCCACTTCCCCATTCTTTGATTCCATCAACTGTCACACTTTATGAGATCATGGTGTTTACTATTCCAGCAATATAAATAAATCTCTGAATCATGATTGAAACAAGGAGAATCTCACGTCGGACAAACAACAAGAGATTAACAAAAATTACTCTCAACAGAGCAAATTCAATCATTCAGAACTTATCTTATTTTTAGAATACACAACACACCTACAATCTTCGATCACCATTGATCTCACACATTTCTCAGCTTCCCTCCTACAGATCGACCCATCCTCTCTTGTGACCGAATTTACTCTGGAACGACCATTGTCTTGGTTTAGGCCGGAGTACTACAGATTGATCTCTCGAATTCAAAGCACTCCCTTCTTGCAGTGCATCTGTGTGAGGTTTGACAGTTCGCTCGGTTCAAGGAGTCTCCTCCGCACGGTCGTCTCCTCAATTCTGTAAAAATCGGCAACTCGTTTTGCCCCATCTACAGATTGGCGACCACAGTGGGAGATCATTCTCTCGGTTAAAATCTCACTTCTCACAAAGATGGTCGGTCTTAGGTCTGGCTTAGTTACCAATACGGGTTCAACACCCCACTTTAATATTGCAAGCTCTAGTGGTACTGCCAACACCACTCCTCCGATGCAACCTGCCACTACCAATCCTCCGGTGCAACCTGCCACTACTACTCCTTCGGCGCAACCTGCCACTACCACTCCTCCGGTGCAACCTGCCACTACTACTCCTTCGGCGCAACCTATCACTACTGCTCCTCCAAGTGCTCCGGTGATCACCCCTGCAAGTGACGGTACTGGCACCATCAACAATCCACTCTTTGGTCGGTCTCCTGAAGAAATCAGAGAAAATCCACCTACCATTGGTGATCTCATGAAGGTGCAAGAGACTCTTGCCAAAAATCAGACTGACATGGCTGCTACTCAGAAGGAACTATCAACTATCTCAAGACTCTTACAGATAAGATGTCAGAGAAAACTCAGGAGAAAGGCAAATCTAAAGAAACGTCTTCAAACGCTGACCCCGAGGTCATTCCGATCCATGTTGTAGATGATGAAGAAGTCCGCAAAGCTGCAGACGATCCACTAGCAAATGAACTTGCAAGTTTCATCTCTCGAGAGGACCTGAAGCGTTTTTTAGAAGATCTAGGAAAAGACAAGACATCATCTGTCCACGGTCACCAACCTCCATATCCTGCTACTACACAAAGGATTCCTCTTCCAAAGGGCTATACTCCTCGAACGTTCACACTTTACAACGGAACGGGCAACGCTCGAGAACATGTTTATCATTTCCTAGAATCATTGGACGAGCATGAACACAATCATGTCGTCCGTATGAAGGAATTTTCAAAGTCTCTGACAGACAGAGCATATACCTGGTACAACAACATCACGCCAGGAAGTATCAAAAATTGAGGAGAAATGGTTAATGCTTTCTACAGAAAGTATTTCTTCGTTTCAGAACAAATCACCCTCTCTGATCTCGGAAGGATGTTTCAAAAGAGCAACGAACATCCTAACGACTATGTGAAAAGGTTCAGAGTTCAAGCCTTGGATTGCCATGATCCGAACGTCACAGAACAACAACTCGTGGACTTGTGCATCAATGGAATGATTCCAGTCTACAGAGCTTTATTGGAAAATCTCAGGTTCCAGACTTTCTCAGAACTTCATGAAGCGGCCAAGAGATCAGCAGCTACTGCACCTGCTTTATTGGAAAGAGCTAAGACTACAAAAGCTGAAGAACCACGAGAAACTCGAGGAAGCAGACGTTTAATTAACAAACAATACAACCTCCAACCTTCCACAAATATTGTTGCAGAAGGAAGCAAACGGAAAGCCAAACTGCCGCGCAAGCATACCTCAGCTCCTTAAAAAGCACAAAGCAAGGATAAGCAAGATGCACAAGCCTCTGACCAACGCACAAGAGTTCTTGATCAAGAAGCACCTGACTTTCCTTTTTCCATTGAAGAGATGATCGAAATCCTGGATGTCTGGGTCCAAGATGGTGCAATCAAGTTTCCATATGTCAAGAAAAAATCAACTGAAGAAGACATGGAAAGTCCTCGTTACTGCCGCTTCCACAGGTTCGTCAATCATCCCACAAGCAACTGCGCAATTTTGAAGCACATTTTCAAAGAGAAGGTTGATCCACAATAGCTTCAACTGGGGACTGAAGGAGTACACATGAATTCTCTCCCAGTCAGAACCTTTACACTCTTTGAACAACCTACCAAAAGGGAGGTTCAATCCTTGGTCGAACGTGAATTGCTCTATCTGTCGAAGGCATAAAGGATAGACATGTTCACAACACTGAACCACATTGTGTCAAGAAGTCCATTCCGGAAATAATTCTTGAGCCTCCATACACAGACCAAGAGATGTACGATTGGGGACTGCTTACCACAGTCAGAAGAAACGAATTTGGAAGAACGTTGATCGATGTTGGCACCGCCATCAACAACATTCCACTGAAAACCATCGGATCCACATGCATCACTCGACAAGAAACTACTCATGCTCCCATCTCAATCAGAGACCTTGAAGGAGCGCTCGGAAATACTTATGGCTACATCACTCTCAAAGTGAACATAAGTTTAACCTGGACAAAAACCAAGTTTCACATAATCGGGAAGATCCAGGATATGACATGTCCTTGGGGACGAGCGTGGATCCACGCTGAAAAGATGGGTACTTACAAAGAGCCTTTTGTTACACATCTCTCCAACGAAGAAAGTTCTGATCCAGAAGATTTGACGGATATTCCATCATCAGAGTACTTTGAGGAATTTCAAACTTTAACGAGGTTGAAGCAAGAACCTGCAAAAGATGCATAGACATTCATCAAGAGGTTCCGCACTCAGGCAAGTCTCATTCCATGTCTACATCATTTATTTCCCCACATGCTATCCTAGCATGGGGACTTAATTATGCTAGCGACTCTACAAGACGTTATGAATGGTAGCTTCACCGCATTAGTATTTTACCAAGTGGTTGAATCTGACGTTTCTCCGAATCAAGCAATGAAACATTTATTACTGATGCCCAAACATGGCAAAGAACACTTTGGGCGTTTCTCCTGCAAGTCCATGTGTTCCACAAAATCAGAAAGCTCTGATGTCTGCACAAGTGTCGAATCCCACTACCGCAACGAAAGGGATGCTGAATCAACAGAAGATACTCCAGGGCCAAGATGATCAAACCCCTAAAACATTCGATGCTTAAGGAATATACTCTTCAACGCTCAAGCATCTAAGAATCCATCAAATTGTACTCCCAATCAAAGAGTACAACACAAATATCTCGACGATGACACATTGATTCAACACCAAACACGATCAAAGTGTAACTAAAATACAATCGATAAGTCTTCATTATCCCATGATAAGACTTCTGAAGCATATGCAACATCATTCATACATGGATGGCACTAACTCCTTCAACATACATTGGGCAACCTGAGGTGATTCCATGAAACTTCATCAACGGGATTTCTCTACATCACAAGCCCCTGCATGATTGAGGAACTTTCTCTCTTCACCAATCACATCCAGTATGAAAAATGTTGATGTTATCTACCACAACAACATCGACTCACTGACAAAGCCAGTTCCTGGCTCACTGGATGAAGGAGCAAAGATTATATCTATAATCATGGTTCTAGCCTTTTCGGTCTTTGGAGCAACTTCAACCATGGTATCAGCATCAACAATAATCTCTAGAGGAACACCATCCATGATTTCAGCATCGACAAGGATCTCTGGAGCGTAATCATTCATGGTCTCAGCACCAACAACGGTCTCAAGAGCAACATCCTCAAGGCTTCATCAACTAATCATTCTCTGAAGTGTTACACATGAAGCGGACTTTTCTAAGAACCGATGATTCATATCAAGATGTGTAGACCTGATAACATGCTCACATGAAAGTCTTCCCAAAGTTGGCACGAGTGGTGGGCATAATCCAAAGTCTTCTACAAGATGTTCTCATCACCTCTACAAATGAGATACAACACACTTCAGGCCATGAGTTTGCAAAAACGTACCAATAGGTGAGGAATGGGACAACGCTTCCTCAACAAAAGATGTTCGTCTATGTCTCCTCTACAACATACCCAAAGGGCGCATTAATCAGACATACGAGCTGAAAGATATGGCCTTTACAACCAGGTCTATGAAGTCTGAAAATTCTGTACGGGATTACAAATCACGAATGTGCACGCTTCGTTGGCTGACCTCTACAACTCCGAATTGAGTGATTCTTTTCTCATGTGACAACTCAGTCTCTTAGCTTCAAAAATTGGGGTCAAGCATCAGATTCCGACGTCGTATGAGGTTCCTACAGCTTCCTGAGCATACAACGTGCAAGCAGCAATTCTTAAACGGGATTCATAACTTCCACAGTCGATCGGTGTCCACCAGGTTTTTTCGCTAAGTCCTTCATCAAGGTACCTCCAACTTGGACCACCTGGGTCTTTACATCAATTTTTCTACCCGGATCTTCTATCTAGGTCCTGCCAGAAGAAGGGAAAATGAAAGAGAGAGATTCAACAAAATATTGGGGACTGACGGTCCACTGATCATGACGATCAATTTCACAGTCCAACACTCGTGGTTCCGGGCTCTCCAGTGCTAGTCAATTATCGGAAAAGGAATGCTACCACCGAGACATGCCACCATGGTCATTACATCATCCTCTCTTGAGAGCAACCTCAGTTATGGTCCCATGACCAGGGTTTCAGAAGTGATGTTTCTACGACTGACAGAAACAAGATGGCACTGCAAGCACCATGCTCATGTATCAATCAAAGGGTCCTGATCTCGAATGAATCAATGATATTAAATCCTTCAACAACCGTTCAAGACACAAGCGAATGATCTAAAAGCACAACATGAGTGTTTTGACAAAGCAAAATGCGAGATGATTTTACACCATCATCTGTACAAACCGACGAGCTGGGAGAAATTGGTGAAGAATCTAGGGATGGGTCATATACCATTCTCTTCGTATGATTGTCCTCTACAACATATCCGAAATTAAAAGCAATTGAAGGAATGATCAAGAAGATGTGGCCGAAACATTGGACAACATACAATCTGAAAAAGTTCTGAATGTCTTCTGGAAGTTTACTGTTTCGCCTTTTTCAGGCCCTAAACATGCTCAAAACTCAAAAAGCAGTTATATTAAAGCTTGGAAATTTTCTGGGCTTGAAGATACATATGCAGATCGCGAAAATCCGACTTCGAACGAAGATTCTACGGTGTTTTTGCTAAAAGGTTGAAGTCTGAAATTTTCTGGTGACGTATTTCAGCAAAATTACTCGTATACTCACATGGATTCTCATTCATTCATTCATAAATCAGCAATTTCATACTTCTATGAAGATATTACAGGAGATATACTTACTAGGGGAGTCTCTAAATCATTTGAAGGCTCGGCAATGCCGGAATCTCCATTGGCAACGCCGCTATCTCCATTCGGTTCGGGATTTCGGGAATTCTCCATATTCCCATATCCCAAAGAAGAGCACGCTTCATCAACATGATGCTTATCTACAATGATTTCTTCCTGGATTCATCAACAACAATTATTATTATTTCATTCAAGGAGATGCCAAGATCACCTACACGAAAAAGATACTTACATCGACTTCTTCATCAGTGTTGGATTCATAAATTGTTTGCCCGGGAACAAGCTGAAGACCGTCAAGCGATGGAGAAAAAGTCTGAAAAGAAATAACAAACCTTGGTCTCGTGATCCTAATTGCACGGGCAAAGTCATGATACAAGGAGCGCTAACAACTCACCAAAGAAACGGCTGGGGACTGCACGTCATTTGCTAACATCCTGTAGTCCTTACTTTTGGGTTCTCCGCTCCCGTAGACTTTCTTCCATTTCCGTGGAGTCTACATTGATCCGGGATCTCACTACACGATCATCCTATGGTAAAGCTAATGAAATAACCAGGAGTACAACTCAGTATGAAGGATCTCTCACCATCACCCAGAGGTTCCAGAAGTACCATTTTTTAAAGTTTCGTCCGTAGAGATGTTATCTCTGGAAACACCATCTTTGGAAGTATCATCATGGGAGTCAATCATTCTCGCAAAGTGTCTACTTCAGCACATCGTTCATACAAAGCGCAGGCTTCGATAGAACAATGAATCATGGAATAAATGTGCTCACAACAGAGTCTACAAAAATGGTAACCATCCAACTCTTACCTATTTACAATTTCACTAGCTGTAGTGATTACAATCTCGAGAATTCATTCGCTCCTTCAAACCTGCAAAGACGAACAAAATTCATTATTCAAAATCATGACTTGATTTTCATAAAACCGTGAACAACCCACGTAAATTTTTACTATGTGAACATTCACTGGTTTTCAAAATTGGACAGACGTCCATTCTACAATTGTGAAAACTCACATACAGACATTATTTCACCATGTATGATTGTCTACTTTCAATGAGGTTGTTCAAAATCAAAACATTGATTTTACTAAATATATATATTTAACGTGAAACTCACGTAAATTCGAAAAATATATCTATATATTTTTTGCTCCCTCGCACGAGCATCTGTCTTTGAAGCGAGAGTATATTTTCAAAGATTTCCGAAAGCTCGAAGGTAAAAATTTTCATGAAAGCTCATAAACAAAATTTTATTACTAACAGACGCACGTCTGTTCAAAAAAAAAGAATTTCTCTCGTACGAGCATCCACCTTTGAAACGAGAGTTTATTCCACTTTGTGAACTCTCACGTATTTAAAAAATAAAATTTCGTTTTCGTGAAAGCTCATAGACAAAATTTTTATCATTAGACTCAGGTCTATTTTGTTTGTTCCTTAAACTAACGAAAGAACGAGCGTCTATTCCTAAAACAAGGATTTCTTTTCGGGCCCGGCCCTTGAATCCTAAACCGACCAAGGTTCCACCATCGAATCAGCGGTTCTACACCAATTTATGCTCACTGGATGATGCTCTATTATGCCACTGGGGTTTCCGCTCAAACCATGGTTTGCTCATTCAGTCGAAATCCGGTAAGGTCTTATCTAATGACTAAGTTCAATTGCTTATATTGTTTGTGACCGGAAAATCACCATTCAGTGCTGACTGAGGAACATGAATGTCCCTCACTAAGCAGGGGACTTAATGTAGATGGTGGATTTTCGAAAAAGGCTAAAATCGTAAACCCATAATTATAAGTATTCCTGATCCAGCAATCGGACGAATATTGAGGCTCATGTCTCTTATCGAAAGCATGAAAGCTCATGCCACAAGAATCTCTCGATTGAAAATACTTGTCTCTCGGAGTATATATGGATATGTAGTCTCTCGGTGAGGCAACGGCATATCTCATGAATACTTGAGCAATTTCGAGAACTACTTCTACACAGAATCGAAAGATTAGACGGCTCCTAGACAGCTTGCCTGCTAGCATAGAGCAATAACATCTTCAGGATGTAACAATGTTTTCCCCGACTATATGAAAGAAATATGACGCTTTAACAAGCTCATAACACTAGATTCCTGAATAATTAGTGCTCCTAGACGATCGTACTAGTATAGAGCCATTAATTAATTATTCTCAAAATCAATAGATTCATTAACTGAATCCCTAGAAAATATTCAATATTTTCATAATATTTCGTTACTTCAATTTATGGTTCTTCCCTTGCCAGAATTCCATGGGTTAGTAATAAATATTCAATACACGAGCATCTGAGCTACCTTTGAGTAAGCCCCGATCAAAACGGTGCAAGTGTATTTAACAATAATGCACTAACGAGCACCTGAACACACGAATGAGTATTTTAGAATACGACGAGACGATGAACCTATGCAAAATAGGAAGAAAATAATAAATAATAAAATATTAATCAAGGCGCTAGGGGACTGGGCTCACCAGCTGGCCAGTCATGCCGTGACCAGTCCCACGCCCAATTTCTATTTTTTATCATATTTTTATTATTTTCCTTGATCTCATGAAAATCCTTTCATTTGAACAAATATCCTTTGTTTTAAGGAAACTCCTCAGTTTCATGGTGTTTCCTTCAAATCATGAAATAATATAAAATTGGGAAAGGTGTCACGGATCTTGCTGGGGCTGCCATGGCTATGCCCTAGTCATGGCCGGTTCCACACCTCATGAATCCTCAATATTTTATTATTATTTCCCTAATTTCATGAAAACTCCTTAATCTCATGATATTTCCTTGATCCCATGAAAAATAATATAAAATTAGGAAAACTGTGTGGGACCGGGCCATAGCCCACGGTCATGCCCTAGCTGGCCCCACACGTCTTATTTTATTATTATTATATTTTTCATGTTTCCTTAATCCCATGAAATTCCTTGATTTCATGATGTTTCCTTCAAATTATGAAAATTCCTTCAAATCATGAAATAATACATAAAATTAGGGAAAACTCACGGGACCAGGGCCCTAGCCTAGCCAACCATGCCCAAGCCGGTCCCACATGTCCCTTATTTTATTATGTTTTCCTCATCTCATGGAAACTCCTTGATTTCAACAAAACTCCTTGGTTTTAACAAACTCCTTGGTTTTATGATATTTCCCTAAAATCATGAAAACATAATAAAATTAGGAAAAATACCATGGGATCGGCCCCTAAGCCGGCCGACCATGCCTTGGCCATAGCCGGTCCCACACTTTATGATTCCTTCATTATTTTATTATTTTTCCTTCATCTCATGAAGTCTTCACGGTCTCAGCAAAAATCCCTAATTTCTTCATATTTTCTCAAAATGTTGCTCAAACGCACACCAAAAAATATCAAAATTCTCATAACTGAGATACAAATACTTTGGTGACGTGAGCATGTTACCTTGACCGACCAGGGTTGGATCTTTGGCTTGCAAGAGGCCGGTCCCATGTATTTTGGCAATTTTGACCTAATCTGCGCAATTGCACGTATTAGGTCCAAAACTCTTCCAAACAACTTGGAACTTCATAAGACGATCAATATTCGATCCCGTGACTACCCAGGGCCGGTTTCATGACCCCTTGGTCGGTCCCTCACATCTTCATAATTAATTAGGTTTTATTACCTAAGGTTCAGATGAGCATTATTTTAATAAATGATTAAACCAGCATTTAATCATCCTTTCATCAAATCAACTGGTCTTCAGGAGACCTTGATATTTGCTCACGAGAGCATCTGGGCGCTACATGGTTGATCCATAATCCCATGTAGCCGGTCCCTCCTTTGCTCCGTGGTTAATTTTCAATAAACCATCAGTTAATCATCAATTGATCAAATTAGGGTTTTGAGTCCAAGGTTCATAATTCCAGATTCAAACGCTAATAATTTTTACGTTGATCCCATGATCAACATTTTATTTATCATACTCGGTTCAATTGCCAGTATCTTATTTGGTCATGCTACCAATAATTCATCGAATGAGCAACATTTGCTCAATTGAGCAATATTTGCTTAAACCAAGGAATACTGGTTCAAATATCAGTATTCAACAATTCATCGAATGAGCAATATTTGCTCATGTTAGCTTATTCACGCATCATACCTCTGTCTTAGCATACACGTTCAATTCACGAACTTCAGAACATTTTCAAAACACGTTCGACTCAACAAAACAAGGACTCATCGTCCCATGAAGTCATGAAGTCAGCAACTGACTAACTAAATATACGTCTGCCTTGCAGACTCCACAATCACACGAGACATCAATCGTGTTACATGGGGGGATATTAACTAGGGTTTTGGTCTGGCGGTCTACGGCACGTGTGTTCATACACATGATGAGAATGTGAGCAAGTCGTGCAATCAGTTGAAGGAGTTAACAAAGTAGTGGATGGAAAATCAACCAAGTCTTCGCACGTTGAGCAACTGGTTTTAACACGATTTCCACTTCCCCATTCTTTGTTTCCATCAACTGTCACACTTCATGAGATCATGGTGTTTTCAATTCCAGCAATATAAATAAATCTCTGAATCATGATTGAAACAAGGAGAATCTCACGTCAGACAGACAACAAGAGATTAACAAAAATTACTCTCAACAGAGCAAATTCAATCATTCAGAACTTATCTTATTTTTAGAATGCACAACACACCTACAATCTTCGATCACCATTGATCTCACACATTTCTCAGCTTCCCTCCTACAGATCGACCCATCCTCTCTTGTGGCCGAATTTACTCTGGAACGACCATTGTTTTGGTTTAGGTCGGAGTACTACAGATTGATCTATCGAATTCAAAGCACTCCCCTTTTTGCAGTGCATCTGTGTGAGGTTTGACAGTTCGCTCGGTTTAAGGAGTCTCCTCCGCACGGTCGTCTCCTCAATTCCATAAAAACCAGCAACTCGTTTTGCCCCATCTACAATAATAAGTAATGCAATCTTTTGCAAACCGTGGCTATAATGTTCATAAATTGATTCGAGTGAATCAAACCGATTTTGCTTCAATTGTTGTCTTGTATACTTCTATGAGAATATAAACAATTGAACAACTCTATAACTAGTTTCATTTGAGTCATTTGAACTAGTTTTGGTTAAGATGAATAAGGTTGATATGAAAGTGTTCATATGGCTAAATTCGGTTAACTATTGTTGAGCCAACTTGGTGTATAAGTTTATGTGCGGTTACTCATATCTAAATGAAGGTACATTTTATTTGTGTGTGACAGGCTAAGTTCGATCTAACGGTTGAAAAATATTAGTTTGAATCTAATCAGGTATTCATCTAACAATGAATATTGATTGCTTTGTTCCAAAGCTATCAAACTCTGATTTGAAGACTATATAAGGGAGAACTCTAGCAACTGGGAAACCTAATACCCACATCTTATGTGTGATACTAGTTGTGACTAGAGTCAATTATCCTTTAACCTAGGTTTTTCCTAAAACCCTCATAGGTTAACGACTTGAATACTTCATTGGGATTGTGAATCCAGACCCAACTATTTTCTCTGTAGTTGCGTGTTCTGATCTTACTTTATACTATCGTGATTGAGTACTATCTTCTCTAAGATTTGCTCGAGATTTATATCCGATAGGTAAGATAAAAAGAAGTCACAAACATCTTCGTATCATCGTTTGTGATTCCAGAATATCTTGTTTCGCTTCCATACGATTAAGATTATTGTGAGGTGATTGATATTACTAGGTTGTTCTTCGGGAATATAAGTCCGGTATATCAATTGGTTCCTGTGCACCTTGATTTATCAAAATACGGACTAAAACTCATAGGTATTTCTGTGGGAGACAGGTTTATCTATTTCAATAGACTTTTGTGTGTGAGACAGATTTGTTTATCAAGTCTTCGACTTTGGGTCGTAGCAACTCTTAGTTGTGGGTGAGATCATCTAGGGGAATCAAGTGCGTAGAGTCCTGCTGGGATTCAGAGACGTAAGGAGCGCAACTGTACCTTGATCAGTGTGAGATTGGTTACGGCTCAACTACATTCCATTCTGAAGTTAACTTGTAGTAGGCTAGTGTCTGTAGTGGCTTAATACAGTGTGGTGTTCAAAGCTGGCTAGGTCCCATGGGTTTTCTGCATTTGCTGTTTCCCCATTAACAAAATTCTGGTGTCTTTGTTATTTCTTTTCCGCGTTATATTTTCTATATAATTGAAATATCACAGGTTGTGCGTAAGTTCAATCAGTTCTTGAATCCGGCCTTTGGGTTCTTGATTGAATTGATTGACACTTGGATATTGGTTTTTGATACCGTCCAAGTTATTTCTCTTATTCAATTGGGCTCGCAAATTTTTATTTGTTTGATTGCGGATTGAATTGAGAAATAGAGATATAACTCTTTGATATACTTTTCTAAAGATTGAGTCTGACTATCTAGTTGATTCTCTTGAAAGTATATTGGAGTTAGTCCATATAGATTACCGAAATGAAATATTGGGTGTGGTTGTTAGACCCCCGGTTTTTCAATTAGTATCAGAGCATACAAACGCTATAAACCTAATAAGTTTGTGTTTGACTGATCCTTAAAGTTTGTCCTTATGGGAAATTACTTTAGGAAACTTGTATTGGGCATCTGTAACGCACGCCAGAGTTCCTTAAAGATTGTTCAGAGATTATTGTCTTCAAGACCACTGGTCCCTCAAGATAATCTCTCTTTATTTAAGACATTGGAAATCTTAAATGATGAAAAACAGTCTAAAAGAAGAAATAAAAGTCCTTCTAAGAGAAATCGCTCGAGGAAACGAGGTCAAAGCTCAAAGGTATGGAAACTCACTAGATTAATTCTTAATCTGTTTGAGGAATACTATCATGATAGATCTATTGACAAAGATCTATTTAAAGCTTTTGAAGGCGTTTTCAAATTCTTAGAAAGACTCAATTTGATTGAGGAAAAGAAACATTCTGATAAAAGTTCTGTATATGTCAAATCAAGTATTCATGATGTACGAAGTAAACATGCTGCCAATTCATGTGAATCCAATAAAAAGGGTTCTTGCGAGGTTGGTGCAGGTTCAAAATGTCAGAAAATCTTTTTTCTTGATCATAAGAAAAAGGAGTTAGAAAGCTCTAGAAACCCTGAGTATCATCATTACTATGATTATACTTCTGGTATTCACAAATATCAACCGGAGACGTTTCATGAGGTGCACTCTTCATATCTAGCCTATTGGTAACAAGTTTGGCTCTACCCCATTTGTATATAACTTGAGATGGGGCAAGTAACAGTTTGATTTTTTTTGTGAATGGGTTTATTTGCTTTTATTCTTTTTAGAAAAACTCCTTGACAGATTCTTTTTCTGTCTTCCTGAGGTTAAATAAAGTGATGCAGTTCTACTACTATCCTTTTATTGCACTATGGTGACCTTTTCACAGTGTGCGAACCTTTGTGAAACTCTTTTAGAAATCCTGCTTTCATTTTGTGGGTCGCGGTTCATAAACGGGTCCAATCACATCAATGGGTTTATAAGAATTGTGGTATGCGTACCCTTCTTCTTCCTTCCCTTGTCCGCATTCGTGAACTATTCTAGGGTTCATGTGTCATCTCCATTAAAAACATCTTTGGAGGTCCAAAGGAGGCTAAGGTTGTTCTTTATCCTCAAGAAGCATATCAAGTAATTTTTTCCTTCTCTTAGTTCTCTCAATTTCTAGATCTCATGAGAAATTTCAAGGTTTCAAAGAAGGGTTCAAAAAACTTGGAATCATCATCTTCTAGCATGAGCATACCTATAGACCAAGCCTCTATTAGAACTATATTTGTCACTGATTCTAGTGGTAAGATTTTTGAAAGGATTTCTTCTAATGCGTTTATTTTAGAAAAGAAATTGGATTTGATTAGTGGTCATAAAGAAGATTTGGTGTGTTTTGAAAAGTTTAATCTTGGAAACATCTTTGATGGTCTTGGTGAAGGTTTTGACACTCTTACAAGAATCTTCTATGCTAACATCCATGATGTTGATCCTGATGACATGAAATTCAAGACCATGATAAATAGAGAAAGGATTCTTGTTAATAGAGAGTTGATTTCAAGGATTACTAAAATTCCCTTGGGCAGTTTTCGCCTTCCTAGACCAAGTAGAGAAAGACCATCCTATGAAACCATTTCTAATGGTATTTGTGGTAAGAGTGTTGATTGGATTGAAGGAAAATTTCATACTAATTATCTTAGTCTTGCCTTGATATATTTTGGAAAACTTGGTATATCTAATCTTTGTCCCTATACAATTGAGAATTCTCGGTGGAGTCGTGAGTTTGCAGAGTTGGTCTATTTCCTTGAATTGGGTACTCCAAGTCTCGACATTTGTGAATTTATCATTCTTCAAATGGTTTCGATGACGTCTTCCAACAAGAAGTTAGGCTTTCCTTGTTTGATTGAGCAAATTTGTCGCACTTACTCCATTGCTCCTATTGGAAACTCAATTGGAACCCAAGCTTGTTTGTCCTTGCACCTTCAAACGTATGAAGGAGAATGCTTGCAAGAGACAAAGATGTGATACCCTTGACGGTTCTTGTGATACTACTACCGTGAGTCTTTTTAATCAAATTCACAAGGGTGTGGGTAAGATTAATTCCAAGGTAAAATGTGTGCAAAAACAATTACTTGTGATTGCTACTAAGTTTCCCGAAATCAAGGAAGATATGGATATTATTCAAGGCTCTTTGATGGATTCCGGAGAGGAAGATGATGATTAAAAACTTTATTCCATATTATTAATTTGTGTCTAGGAAACTTCTTATGAGAAATTATTCTTGTGTTTTAAGAAGGATAACTAGGGTTTGGAATAGCAATTATTGTGATTACACATAGCTATCGCCAACGGTTTTCATCTTGCAATGTTTTTAGATTTATTTATTTAAATTCTAAGTTATTTGGAAGATGATTTTGCAATAGTAATCTTTATTGGTTTCATATATTGCAAAACTTGTTATGGGATATGTGTGTTTACGTCCGTGAACTATGTTTGTCCCATATATGTTCAAAAGTTAAGTCTATCGTATGTCTTTATGCAAATATTGATGAAAAATAGAATGAACTTTTGACAACAAAGATTAAGTCTATTATATGTCATTATGCAAATATTGATGAAAAATAGAATGAATCTTTGTATATTCCGCAGTATTGGTCTTTCCCTGCTCCACATCTTTATGAAAGTACTGTGTGGCTCCGTAAGTTTTCTTATGTAGAGCACTTCCGATTAAATTAATCATTTCCTTTGTGGTTAATTTAATTGAGATTTTTGGATACAAATTCATGTCTCATGCGATTTGTTAATGTCCAAAGAAATCCTTCTTTTCTTGTAAAAATAAGGTCGCTCTTGTTGTTCTTTCGGGAATGACATTTTATGGGGGAGAGTTCTTAATTGAACTTGTGCTTGATTGACAAATCTTTGTGGTGAGTGCGGCTGTGGAATATTGTAGGAGTTTTCTTGTATCTTATAAACTCCTTGATGAATACACTAAGTTTCAATTATATCAAATCATCGAAACAAATTTGATATGTTCTATTTTGGTCATGATCGATATTTGTAATTGGTGTGACCGGTCCTAGCAATTGGTGTGACCGATCACAAAGAATTGTGTAATCGATCCTTGTAATTGGTGTAACCGGTCCTAGTAATTGGTGTAACCGATCCTAGTGACTTGTGTAACCGATCACAAGCAATACCATGAGTATATGGTAACCGGTCCTGGTAATTGACGTAACCAATCCTGGTAACTAACGTAACCAATCCTGGTAACTTGTGTGTACGATTACAGGTAATCCATATTAAGGTATAACCGACCCTAGTGATTGGTAGAACCGATTGAACCCATGATTGTGATTTGATACTTGATCAATCACATAGTTGTCTTGGAATACAGATGAACCAATTCTAAACTTGTTTGGAAGTGTGGTATAATCGATTCCAAGATTGTAAATATAAAAGATGATTTACAAAGAAAAGATGTCAACATACTTTGAACACGAACAATAACTATTATCTTTTATTGTTCAAAGTTATTCCTTAATTACTCAAGGAGATCCCGGTCCGAAATAAATTAAGAATCTTTTAATTAAGCTTGTTAGTTTTATATGCTTTAATTACCAGTAATTAAATGCATATCTCTAGAGAATAAAAATAGTAATGTGCATTTACTAATTGGAGATTTTCTATTGAGAGATTTCAGAAAATATTGGACAAAGCATTTCCAGGAATTATGAAAACCGATTTGGGCATTTATTGCATATCTTGAGAATAATTTCGGTTTTGGAAATTCCTTGGTGTCCAAACATCCTTGGTCTATAAATACCTAAGTTTGCATTTCTAGCAATCTACCCTAAGAGCCAGGCAAACTTTATCTTTGTGTTGTTTCTGGTGGAGCCGTCTATCCGGAGAGGAAAGTACCATAATTAGTCGAAATCTCTTATGACCGCTCGTTTGAAGACTTCTGTGGGATCAAGAAGCTCTAAGAGTACCTTTGGTGGGAAACTAGATAATTGCAATTTATTAGTTTTCGATTGATTTGATTGACTAATGGTTGTTGAACTTTGATTGCACCTAGTTTGTTTATTCTTGACAATCTTCTCTTCTGATATAAGATTCACTCAAACTAGATCGAAGTGTCGACGGGATCTTTAGAACCGTATGTATATCTAAAGACATCTTGTGATAATCCATTGTTAACAGACTCCGTTCTGCGCGTGATTGATCACAAGAGATTCAAGTGGTGTTGTGCAGGTTTAATTGAAGATTAAAGAAGATTTGAAGACAAAGAAGATTTCTTATTGGTTTCTCATATCTTTGTGTAGCACAAACCTTGATCGTCTGGGATCCAACTAGAATCGAATTTATTCGATTGATTAGTTGTGCGAGATCGGTAACACCTAATAGTTCTCTTGAGTTATATTTTGATTGTTACAAATCCTAATTTTATTACTTAGGTAATAGAGATTGGATTGATCTAACCAAGCAAAGGAGTTTATTAGTTTAAACGGAAGAGCCTTTGCATATGACTTGAGATATATTTATCTGGAAAGAATCAATAGAGTTGTTACCAAATAGATTTGTTATTCCTTTATTGTTTGGAATACAATCCAAAGGAATTGTTCCAGTGCGTGCACTTATTGAATGTCGGAAGCGTAGGGATACTGAAGAAACTAAGTGAACTAGGTTTAGTTGCTTGGTCTCAACTATACGAAGTTGGTTTAGATTTTGTATAGCGGATTAATTATGAGAGTATTCAATTATGGACTTGGTCCCGGGGTTTTTCTGCATTTGCGGTTTCCTCGTTAACAAAATCTTGTTGCGTCATTTACTTTTCTTTTCTACAATTATAATTGTTATTATTATAATTTAAAATAAATCACACAAACGTTAACTCTGTATTACTTGATAGTGATCCTATAGAGTTTGGTTAAGTCCGAACCTATTATCAAGTAATCACACTTTGATTGTTGTATTGTCTCGATCTCGTATCCATAGACGATCACACAAAGTGTGAATACCGATTTGTCGTATTGTCTCGACTTTTTCCATAGACAATCACTTTCGGTCAGAGGACTTATAGGTGGATAAATTAAAGATTGTGGCGTATTTGGGTACCCTCGTCTTTTCATCGTCACCTAAAATCCTTCCTGAAGGCGTGTAATCCAAGCATTGCCTTTTTGTCTGAAACTAAATTGGCTAATGGTAAAGTTAGTAATCTCATAGCGCAGTTAAATTTTAGTAATCACTTTATAGTGCCATCTGTGGGGAGTAAGGGTGGTCTGATTATTTTATGGCATGACTCGGTTAAAGTTAACATCAACCAGATTCTGATACCGAACTGGGAGCTGTTATGTGTTTATGGGCCTCCTGCAAGAAGTGACAGAATTTTTTTTTGGTAATCATTCTCCAATTATATTGACAACTTAAGTAATTCTTATAGCTTAATTGGTAACCTCAATTCCATCAAGTCTACGAAACAGAAGAGTGGTGGTAGATTAGACAACAACAACCACAATAGGGAGTTTTACAAAATGATACAGGTTAAAGGTTTAATCGATATGGAATATTGTTTTCCAGCTTTCACTTGGAGCAACAATGCATCTATGGCTACACTAATTTACGTTAGACTTGATAGAGTGTTGTGCTCAGCTAACCGGTGGATGAACTTTCTGGATACTACAGTGTTTCATTTGCCGAGGATTGGTAGCGATCACTCTCCAATTTATCTAAATACTCATAGAATATGTAAAAAAAGGAACCCAGGTTACAGATTTGAATACCGCTGGACAGACCATAAATATTTTCAAGAAGGGGTGTAAAAGGCATGAAATAAAGTCGTAGACAGTACAATGGACAAGATAAAAAAGGCGGGTAAAAGTCTCGTTGATTGGGGCAAGAAAACATTTGGTAATGTTACAAAAGTTGTTGAGGATGCCATGAAAGAGTTTCTTGAATTGCAAAAATCATCTCACACTAGGGACATTAGAAATGAGGAAGCTACTTTGAAAGCGAAGATTGAAGACCTTATATAAGTGGATAGAAAATTCTGGCAACAATGATATATGAATACGTGAATTTCCAATGTAGATAGAAATACCCAAATCTGCCACATGGATGTGAGACAAAGAAGAAGGAAGAATGCGATACAATCTCTCAATGATAATAACAAGAGATGGGTGTCTGGTCATGGGAACTTATCCAAACTGCTTGTTCATCACTTTTCCAGCAATTTCAAGAATGACCCTCAGGAAAACCAATGTGATGTCAATTTCACCTCGGATATCCAGCTTACTGAATTCGAGAGCTAATCCATAGCTGCCATACCATCTCAGAAGGAAGTCTGGAATGTTCTCAAGAGAATGTGGTCTCTCAAATCACTGGGACAAATTCTAATTATGAATAATTAGAGTTACACCGATAGATTTATACATGTTAACCGGAATTCCATGCCAAGGGAACTTAATTCCATTTAATAGACTAAAGGGTATCGGAAGATAGATGGAAAGAAAGCATGCCCCCAATTTTCTACAAGAAATGTTGGGACAAAGTGGGATCCAAGGTAAGTTCTCTTATAAAACACCGTTTTGGTTCGTTGAGTCTACCCAATGGTCTTATTCTTACAAATAATGCTTATACCTAAAGTGAAAAATCCGCCGAGGCTTATTGAATTTAGACCCATAGCTTCTTATAACATATTGTACAAAATAGTGGTTAATTGCACAAGACTGAAGCCCATGTTGGATAATTTGGTGGACAAGGCGCAATATTCGTTTGTCCCGGGTAGGCTTGTTCTAGACATTGTCCTCACTAGCGATAGAGGCACACAAAGACAAATGGGGTCCTTAGACCCCACTTATTTTTCCATCTCAGTGCTAAATGGCATGGTTTTTCAGAAATTTAGTCTCTTGTGGGGGATAAAACTATGGTATTACTGGTATTTTCCCTTGTCATAGGGTTAAATAAGTGAACTTTTGAAAGAGACTTTTATTTGACCCCATCAAAGAGACGTCTTGGCTCCGTCACTGGTCCTCACTGCGAAGGAGTTAAGCCACTCCACGAACCAATCTTCTTAGTCCTAGGAGCTTTTGCTCTTAAAATATACATAAATAAAACTAAAACTTACGACGGTCTTGGAGGTTTTTAGGTCAATGCCTAAGAGCTTATGGTATTCGTGGGGATACTTATAATCTAACTATGAGCTATGTCACTTCGGATACTTTCTCTATTTTTCTTGTCAATGGTACCCTTAAAGAGCAACTTTTGCGAGTAGGAGAGGGCTGCGATAAGGATGCCCTCTCTCACCTTACTTTTTTATTCTTTGTGCTCAGAGTCTATCATGGATGATACAGAAAATGGAATCATGCTCTCTTTATAATGGATATAGTGTCAACAAATGGCCTCATCCATATCCCATCTAATGTTCGCTGATGACTTATTCTTCTTCGGCACGCTGGACGATAAAATCATTCAAAGTCTGAAAGATATCCTCTCTGTGTACTCAAGGTGGTCAGGTCACCAAGCCAACTTGGAAAAATCAGCCATTCTGTTTAGTATTGGTATTTGTGCTAATAGAAAAAAGTATGTTCCTGATGGTTTGGGTGTTAAAAAAATGGAAACGGATGATAAATATTTGGGCTTCCAACTGTTGAAACCATCGTATAAAATTGATTCTTTTGACTTCTTATTTGAGAAACTCATAAACAAACTTGTTGGATGGAAGAGGATTTTTCTCACTCATACGGGGAAGATGATGCTGATCAAATATGTCCTTGGATTGATTCCACCATACTATATGGCTACATATTTACTTCTCAAGGCTATACTCGCCAAGCTTGATAAGATTATTCGAAAATTTTGGTAGGGGCACAGTCACACCACCAAAAAGACTCACTTCATAAATTGGAACATATTTTTAGAACATAAAGAGAATGGTGGGCATGGAATTAGATTTCTAACTCAACTGAACAGAGCTCAAATTGCAAAATTGGTTTGAAACTTCTTGAAGATCGGAACTATGTCTAGGGAAAATTCATGAAAGCAAAGTATTTTAAAGACAAATCTCTTTGGGAAGCTACGGCCAACTCTAGAAGCTCTTCAACTTCAAAAGCCGTTATGGAATGCGAGAGGATTTGAAGAATGGATGTATTGGAGTGTGGGAAATGGCGAAAGAATTCAGTTGATTAAAGATCCTTGGCTCAACAATCATAGTAATTGCAGACCTGAGTTGAATAAGAAAACATCTTAGTGGGGAATGTCAATAACGTCTCAGATCTTATACTGCAAGGCTTTACCAGATGGAATAGAGCTGATTAATCAATTTTTTCAAGACCAACCAGCCCCTTAAATCATGAATATTTATCTACCAGATACAGGGGATGACATCGATGATCAACTTAACTGGAAACCACATCCTGATAGTAAGTTTTTTTTTTTTGTAAATCTTACATAAAAACCTTAAAAGATAATCTAAATCTTACATAAAAACCTTAAAAGATAATCAACCGAGCACTTCTACCAGATCCAGCGATGCTTTCCTTTGGATATATTTTTTTTTTATAAGATTAAAGACCTTGCACCCAAAATTCTTATATTTATCTGGAAAATATTATACGATGGATTAGGTATCTTTAAAACTCTTGGTAAATTTGTAGCTAGCAGCAATAATGATTGTCGACTTTGTAATTCTGCTGTTAAAGATCTGGAGCACTTATTTTTCCACTGCCTGGTTGCGCTCACCACTTTTTTTTTTGTCTCCACTTGGATGCAGAACTGAATTTTACCAGGGGCTGAGTTGTAAACAAGTTATAGTTGGTTGGCTAAAAAGGAAATTATGAGGCTTTAAAGATGGGTAGTTGTGTGCTTTGCGCATTATGGAAAACAGAAACGATAAAGTGTTTAACAACAAGAACAACACTATCCCAATCATAAACATAGAGGTTATTTACTGGTTTAACTACTCTATGCCACTATAACCGGAGGAAAATTTGCAAATACAAGTGATCTGAACCAAGATATTGGTAGCTAAATGGAGTCCCCCTGAAGCTAATTAGACTAAACTTAATGTGGACGCTGCTTTTGATGACTATAAGGCAAGATGGCTATGGCGGCGAGAGACTTTGGAATCGATTTCAAAGGGTGTGGAACTAAGTCACATGATATTCTTGGTCCTCTCGAGACTGAAACTAGATTTGTGCTTCTTGCTGCTGAATTTGCTGTGGTGAATGGTATGCAAAGAGTTATCATCTAAAGTGATGCTAAAAAGGTTGTATCTATGCTGACAAATGAAAAAGCTCATATTCCCTGAAGACTGCATCAAATTATTATCCAGGTCAGAAGTCAGACGAGAAAGTTCTCTTCAGTCAGTTTCATGTTTATTAAAAGAGATGGGAACTCTGTTTCTAATACTCTGGCTAAGTATGCTCTTACCCACCAATTTTGTGGTGTTTTTTTTTCCAACCCCTATTGTTGTATCTCGTCGTGTCTTCAGACCGACAATATTGTCTCTTATGGTAGGTTTGGATGCAGATTTCTAAAGGTCGAATTCATGGGTCCAGGGAATTTGGTGGAATTACGATTCCCTTAATACATTTGGTTGCCCAAATTCCTTGGATTCACGTTTCCCTTAGGTTTTATAATTCCAACAAATTCCCCATTTTGAATACCACCGCCCCCTAAGATTTGCGGAGAAACTTAGGAGGGATTTATGGACCCACTTTTTCAACCTTAAAAGTCATATTTTCTCCTTTAAACAGTCTCTAAATAGTACATGGGATTTAAAACAAAAAAAGATGCTAATAATTCTAGGTATTTTCATTTAGCTACCAAACACATGAAGAATTTTCATGATTCCCAATATTTGTAATCCTATGGAATTATATATCCTCGGAATTGTGAATTCTACAACCAAACACACCATTAGATTTTTCTCTTTTCTGTGTAACAAAAAAACAAAGGGAGAAAAAACAAGATTTATCTTACAAAATGGAAGCAATATCAGCTTCGGCTTCTAGTGAGGCGAAAGAGAATCAAGGAGACAAACCATTTTCAATAAAACGGCAAAAGGTCATCCATTAATATATACTACTATTTTTTTATGCGCAGATCCGTCTTACACGGTTAGGGTGCCCTAGCGAACTAAAATTTTGGGGCTTTTTTATGAGTTACCTAATCAGAACGAAAACTAAAATTTTAAATTTAAGAAGATAAATGTATATTCTTAATTGCTAACTTTGAAAAGCTTGTGCGGCTGAAATGAAGGCCTCAAAAAAATAAAATAAAACAACATTTTATCGTTAGATTTTGGGTTCCAAGCTTCAAAATGTTAAAAATTTAGTGACATTATAGCTGTTCCAAATATTTAGTAACTTCTAAAACTGTAACGACCGTCTATAATTAGGCCGACCGAGCGAAGCGAGGGAGGACTCTATATATGGTGACTTTGTGTCAATGTGAAGCGTGACATTTTTTTCAATTACACAAAAAAGATTGAATTTTGGTACGGACACCTGGAAAAGACTAAGATGTCCCTCTAAATCAAATTTTACCTTTTTTCCTTTAGACATTTTCGTAAATAAACCAAAGAGGAAGGGGAATAAGGTATTAGACATTTTCGTAAATAAACCAAAAACAAAGGGCACAACAGTAAATGCATTTTTTATATATTTAAAAACCTCGTATATTTCAAATTACAAGTCGTATTTTTATAAATTTTATATATTTGGAAAGCCCTTTAAATTAGCTACGCAATGAGCACAAACAATGATATCAAATTTTTGTTTTTCAATTTTTTTATTATTCTCCAAATTTTGTATCTTTTCTCCTTAAAAATTAGGCAATTTTTTAAAATTAGACATATCTTAAAAAAAATTGAAAAAAACTACAAGAAAAATAAAATGATTGACTAAGTATAAAAAACAACTAATTTTAAAATGAAAAGCGCAACATATGGCGTTGAATCACCACCAAATTATTTGCAAAGTAAAAATATACCATGGCCTACCTGTCTGGAAAAATGATACTTTCGCGTCGTGTTTAGAAAAATTATACCTTCGTGTCGTCTCAAGAAAAATAATATTTTCACCCTACGGCGGAACTAAATTGTGAACAAAAAATTTAGTTTTACGTCAATTTTTTCGGTCGGCCATCCCACCGTGGTAGCGGTCATCTAGTTTAAATAAATGTGCTAAAACACTTTAGTAACACTTATACATGTCACAAGCCAACTGCAATAAAAATAATAAAATTGGACCCTAATAATTTGGAGCCCTAGACGGCCTAATCTGCCTTGCCCATACGAGGGCACCAAAGCCGTAGAATCATGCCAAGAGAAAAACCGCCTTCAATTTAGAACGTGAGCTAATGAAGTGATATGCGTAATCACACTTGCATTCCAAATCCAAAATGTATTATTACACAACAATTGATATTGGAGGGGAGAAGATAGGAAAAAAGTTTGGGCAAAGAAAGACAATGACGGAATGGATTGATGGCATGGAACATGGACCCCAAAATTGATGATCTCGGTATCCCACTAAAGAAGAAAAAAACACAAAGGGAAAAGTAAGATCATCGTCGTGACATTTGTTTTTTTCATAAAAGAGGCAAGCCTCGTACATTCATTAAACGGACCAATTCAAGGTCAGAGTCATTACAGAAATCATTGCAGTACATATCACTATAAGAGCCATTACAATTCCTATCAATTAACAAAGCATCAAAGATCAAAGTACCAACATTGTCACAAGAATTGCTCCACAAATACTGATCATAAGAATCAACCTTTACTACCAACTCTACCATTCCAAGAACCCAAGAGCAAAGTAACAGGTTAAATGACCTTACTTGTTTTGTATGAAACAAAATCCAACTACACAAAGCTGCAAATTGCAGAAGCGTAGGGATCATCAAATGATCCAACCATTTCTCAAGGTTTTTAATCCAGAGGTAAATAACTTAACTAATCAATCTAAAGTAACGTAGCCATCTCTTTCTTACTCTCTAATATAGAGATAGGGCTGTTAACGGATCTTGTTCCTCCCGAGTATTTACAGATCTAAAACCGTACCTGATTAAAAGAGAAGGAACCGGGTCCTAACGATTATGGGTCCGGGTCTAAATTTATTGAATCCATAACCGAACATGATAAAAGATAAACGCTGGTCGGAGAGCCAGTTAGGTCTTTAAAAATCAATTATTATGCTTGCTAAAAGAAATTTCTTTTACGATTTAAAAGAGTGGTGAATTAAATGACATACTAACAAAATGAAATACTCGAAATAGTGCACAATGTTGATATAATAATTTTGAGTATACATGTCATCTTTTATCATGTATTTTTGATGAAGGGAGATTTATGGAAACTAAACCTGTTATTATTTCTGTTTTATTAATGATAATGATAATAATTTTAGTAGAAAAACAATTAATTTTTGGATTTATTAATTAGAATATTTTTAGGATTGTCTAGAAGTTTATTTAGGGTTTTAATATGTTAGGAAAGTTGCCTAAAGGCAGTAGATACCTTGGCAAATAAGTTTTTGATGTTTTTTGTTAAGTTTAGGGCTTGTTTAGGAGGAGTTATCTATATAAGGAGCTCCGAAAACGAAAATTATTAGACTCTTTTGATTAATTAAATTTTGTTTTCTGTGTTAAACCTTGTTAATTTTATTTTCATTTTTATTTATAATCGGATTCATCCTGAGGTCTAAATAATCATCATATCCATAGTTGTGATTCTTCGGAGTTGCGAGATCTGGATCATTCGTTCATAGTCTTTACGCCCAGAATGATTCGAGGTCTGAACAAATCTATCGGTTATTTTATATTTCATTCCGCTGCGATAATTTCATCTTTTAAACGCTCCTGATTAGCATCAATTTTAAACAATTGCAGTTTGTGTTCACAGTATAAAAAAAACAAAAAAAAATAATAATCATATTTTCAATTATTTTTGTTGCAAGTTGATTTATAATGCCTCTCCAACGTTTGAATTCTGACTCTACCACTGAATATATGCACGTTTTTTTTGGAAACCCTATTTTTATTTTTATTTTCTAAGTAAATATAAAATAAAATCGATAATGGCATAAACTACTCGAATAACGGATAAAATGAAACCTCAATTATTAGTATTATTTATTCATATTGATATAATTAATGAGAATGCAAACAAGAGAAAAAGTCGCACGAAGTGAATGCAACTCTTTTTTTTTTTGGTGGGGTTTTTTCTTATTGTCTCTTTTGACGAGTTCAGATTATTCAATTTCCTTTGCATTAGGATATCGAATGGAACGATGTAACAAACTTTAGAACCTTTATTTCTTCCTATCTGTTATATTAATGAAAGTATAACTTTAAATTGGTACTTTCTTTTTAGATTTGATTATCCACAAAAAAAAATTGTTTGGTCATTATCTAATTATGTTGAGTGAAGCATATTTAAAAGATGTTACTTAGGTGGTCTTGAAGCAACTATAACGTGGGAATATTCTCAACGCTCCCATAAAGTTGTATATTTTACGGGGGTTTACTCAATAAATACTTTTAGTGATTCTTAAAGACTTTAACGAAATTCTAAAGTATTGTGTTGTTGGTCGTATACTTCTAAAATCTCTTTTAAAGTTTATGTTACTGGTTATAGATTGTTAAAAGGTCATCTAAAGTTTGTGTTACTTGTTGTAAACTTGAAAATTCAAAGACTTTGTGTACTTGCCTATTTTCAAGACTTTGAATGACTTTTGTGTATAAGTTTGCCTTGATGAAAGTCTTGCAAAATATGTAAGATTTTGGAAGACTTCCCAAAAAAACTAAAAATATTTCTTATTCTTTTTTATTTTGTCTCATAAATATACAATCTATAAAACCCATATCGTAGATGCATATATGCCTGAAAAATAAATCATAGATCCATATAAATTATATTATATGATTAAATACTTTTTTTACTTTATTTATTTGGTACAAATGTGTAATAATAATAATTTTTATTATTACTATTACTATTTATTGCATTTTATCGAACGAAAGAAAGATGTTATCTATATAATAATTTTTTATATTTTATTGAAGTTAGTATAATAAATACGGTATGATTAAATTAATATCAATACTTTTAGTTTTCATATAATTCGTTTGATTTATGCAACTTTTTATATAAAGTTTGTTTTTACAACTCTACGGAACTCTACAAATCTCTATAAGACATTATATAACTCTTCATAACTCTGCAAGAGTTTACCCAATTCTATACAACTCTCAGAAAGTTAATAATTTTCGTGACTCTTTTAAAATCTCTATAAATATGTAAAAGTATTTATTGAGTAAACCCTTGTAAGGTCTAACACGCGGATAACTGATCGGATAATATGGATTGTGTGTATGATATCCAAGTTTATTGCGGTCATTTATTGACCATTTTAACTATATTTAATTTTTGTTGAAGTATATATACCAGCTAATGTTGTTTAGGTTAATTAAGGAATAATTAAACTCTTTTTTAAATACTTTTAAAGATCTTTTTGTTCATTTGGAATTGGAAATACATACGTCATGTAAAGTCTAAAATACGGTTGATATTAAGTTATTTAATTTTGAAATGTTATGGATAAATAACGTTGCAAAGAAGTTTGAATCAATTTTGCTAATTTTATTAAAAATCTCTCAACGATTTATTAAAAGTTTGAACTACTTTTCTTCATTTTATCGAAAAATATCTTAACAATTTATTGAATAAGTTTTAGATAAAACCGTGAAATGTTATATTTTAGAAGAAGTATCAAAAGTGAACCATTACACGACAACTGTAGCACGGTAATTATTGTATTGCACCACATGTTATGTCACGTGCAAAAGGAACACACTACAAAAAGATACATATGATTTTCATACACGACATGTGACATCGTACGACAAATTATGTACTCTCAGATGGGTAGCTTGCTTTTATTTTGTTGATGGTTTGGAATATTGGTCTTGAGCTACATCCTTAACTCTTTATAAGGAGTTATTTCCGGCAATTACGGGGTTCAAACCCCTATCTCCACAGTGGGAGGGAGCATGCTGACACATACACCTTTAAAGAGTGGAGTTCAATTCATTTTCTGGGTGATATTAGAATTTGTTGATTGGCTTAGAGAAAATGTTTCAAATTTTCCAAATGCACGCTTAACTTGTGATGTTAACTGATTCATCAAATCTTTCCCAAAGTTGTATTTGACAATATGCAACGTGCTATCTCAAGTAATATTTGATTCATTTTCTCTTCCACTTCATTTTTCCATGGTGCATAAATATCACTATGAAGTACCTATTGATAAATTTTTCGTCCGAAAACTTCCTCAATGGATCTTCGATATGCTCATCAACATTCTCGAAACACACTCGTGTAATCACACAACCAAGTTATTTTTCTACCATGGTTTTCTATTTCTTAAAAAATACAACTCTTATTTAAAATCATTCTCAATAGTTCGTATGGTCCAAACACACATTCTTGGTGAGTTTTAACAATATTATCATAGTTGTAACTAAACTGAACTATGTCGAATTTCAACTTAAGTATGTGTTGCCCAATATAGATCTTCAAAACAAATATTTATATACATGTTTTCTAACATTGTAGCTTTATCACTCTTCTTTTTCTTGATAAAGAAATTTTTGAACTATTACTTTTAATAATCAAGAATTCTACCGGTAAAGAATAACCGGAAAATACGTCCCAAGGAAATGGGAAATTTTAGGTGTTGTACTGCAACTCCATTAGAAACTACCCGATAACTTTTCACAACATATAAAAGTTTTTTTCTTCTATATTATTAAAGAGTTGGCGCACAAAGTAAGTGACTAGTCATATTTACCCATTAACAATATCAAAAAGAAAGAAAATAAATAACCAACTAATTAGTACACCAAATTCCTTTGTTCATTGACTTAGTCATTCGATTAGGGACACAAAATACAAACGCCCAACATGGTATACCTCCAACCTTTGATCTTTTTCCAATTAAAATCTATCATAATTACAAATGCCACTTAAGCAAATGTGGAAATCTAAGATTTACCAATTGGTTCTTTATTGGTAACCATAAATATTAATATGTGGGATTGATTTTCAGAATAAAAAAAAAATCACGTGCGCATACAATTTATTGAAGGGAAAATTGCTGAAATATGTTGTCAATTTTCTTAGAGAGCAGTGCCCAATCCACTACGTATATTTTGGATGGCATGAAATTTTCTTTAGACATCATTTGTCACAAGACCTTGAAGTATTTTTTGTATTTTAGCATGCTTTAACTAACGGCTTTATTATGTGAATTTTAGGGATACAATTTAGATGTTTATTATTTAACATAAACCACTTACAAAATTATTCTAAATTGTAGGATTTGGTTCGCTGACTTATATTCATTTGGATAAAGCTAAGTTAGGTGTTAGAGATAAGAAAGTAATTTTCTTTAGTATCAAGAAGGTGTGAGGTGGTATCGTTAACGGTGACCGGAATTGAAGAATTTCTGATTAATTATGATGTGGGATTCAATGAAAGGTTATGTTTGATCCAAACAAGTCTACATATTGGGACTCTCAAATTGAATGTTAGAGTAGTAATAGTGTCGAAGATGATTCGATGCAGGTAAAACAAAACGAGGATAGTTCTTCCATTGGAAGTTTCATGATCGAACTTTTATATATCTCCTACCTTATATGGATGACATGCTTATGACTGCAAAGACCGGATGTGAAAATGATGTTTTGAAGAAACATTTGCGTTTGAAGTTTGAGTTGAAGTATTCGGGTTTAGCTACGAAAATAATTGAGGTTACTCGACATACTCGAAGGGGAAGTTATTTATTACGCAGAAAGCATATCTTGAGAAAATAATCCATCGCTTTGAAATGGAAAATTCTAAAGCTATTATTGTTACATTATACTTCCAACTGTTAAGTTATCAAGTTAGTGTCATATATTATTAGTGAGGAGATGGAGTTAATGTCAAAGATCCCTTATAATACTGCAGTAAGTTATTTGATGTATGTTATGGCTTGTACTTGTCCAGATTTCGCTCAAGCAGTTGGCGTAGTTATTCATTACATGGTTAGCCCTGGTAGAGCACATCAGTATGCGGTTAAGGGAATTTTGTGATATTTTCAAGGAAGATTGGAGGTTGGTTTAGTGTATGAATATGAACAAAATTTTGTGGATGAAAAGAATTATAGTTTTTTGGATGAACATAAATATAATTTTATGCATCAAAGGAGCAGAGTTTGAAGGTCAGTGGATTTGTTGATTTAGGTTATGCAGGTGAAAATAACTCTTGCCTCTGTTTTCTTCCCACACGTCTCTGTTTAGTTGTCACACTCCAACAAAGATAGAATTAAATCTTCAGAATATCTTCTCTCCCATTCTATCCACGTAACTGCCAATAATAAGCATAAAAAGAAACCCGGGAAACTCGAGTATTTTTCATTCCTGTTTTAAAAAGGAAAGAAAATCTTCCCTTATTTCACGTAACAAAGCCATTACCATCCCTGTCTTAGTCAAACAGGCCCAAATATATCCAAATCCATGGAAGAATCCACATAAAATCTCTTCAGATCACTACCAAAAGTCTTCGCAGGACTGAAATTTCAAACCAATTTTTCTCCCGCCAAAAACAGTTCAAAGGTGGAAGAAGATGGAGTCCCCTTAACCGGACATGGGGTGTAAATAGCAAATGGGGCACCCTTTATCAACCGAGGTTTCCCTTATCCGAAAGGGGTGCAATTAGAAGGTGCATCCGGGTGCCTTTAACAACTTTTAAAGTCGATTTTTCCGAAAATGTTTATTGCCCAAAAATACCAACAAACACATAAAACACCATAATAAATACAACATCACGCACCATTGGTATATACAATTGAGATCAAATGAGACACAAAAATGTGTCTATCAGTACAATCAAACAAATAAAATTTTAGTATTGAATATCTTATCCATATTGTTGATCATGCTACCATCTCATTGGGGATAAGGTTTAAGCAATACAGGGTATACGAAAATACTTTTGGAGTGCTCAGATAGTAAAACTTGAATTCGATGGATGGTAATTGCTTGGAAGCCTATTGAACTCATCTTGAAACCTTTTTAAGCATGAAACGTGTTATGATCTCGATGCATATGATTTACTTGCTGAATTGAAAATTATTAATGAGATTTTTCTCACACACACAAGTGTTATTGTCTAAATTTCTTAAAAAGACATGATTTTTTTTCGATTTCTTGTATTGACTAAAGAATATTATTAACTATGTTTACTATAGTGATATTGGAGGAAATAAGTTTTTCGAAACTTAAATTGTTGAAGTCATATTTGAGATCAACCATGTCACAAAGATAAAGTTAAACGGATTAGCTTTGCAGCTACTGAGAGTTAGTTTTTAGACCTAATTGATCTTCAAAAGCTGATTGATGAGTTTCCTAATAAAAATGCAAGGAAACCGACAAAACCCCTCTTGTTTCATTATGTTAGAATAAATAGCAACTCAGTCACAAACTTCCCGGGAACGAACCTAGCTTTCTACTGTACTCGTTATTCTATAAATTTTAGAAATATTTTGCTAGTTGAACAACCATCAATTATGCAAAGGAGTGTCGTTGTGAACTTTAATAATCAAAGTACTACCATCTAGCAAAAAACCAAGGTTTACATGCATACATCAATATATTGACGTCCATTATCATAAAGTTCAAGAAATGGCGGTAATGGTGAAGTTATTTTTTTGAATGCTGGTACTGAAGATAATCCCGAGGATATATGAACAAAGGTTATTCCGAAGGTCAACTTTGAGAGGTGTCACAGCTTAAACAACCCTACTTGTTATTGTAGACATAGAGAGTTACAGATAGTTTGTCTGAAGATCGGCTCAATTTTATGGAATCATCGATAAGGTCAAGTATTGTTGATATTGTCGAACTTTGAAGAAAAAAGGATAGTTTCAATTTTCAAACTAGGAGAGCTTGTTTAAGTTTCTTCTTTATAAGAAAGATAGTTAGAAGACAAGTTCGTGATCTTTTTAAACACCCATTAGAGTCGTGAAGAAATCAAATCTTAGAATTGTGTATAAGTCCAAAATTTAATTGTAGAAAAGATAAAATATTTCTCTTAAGGAGAGCTATTGTGAATGTTTATGATCAACACCATATTGTTCATTTTTTCTGTTGACTGATTAGTCAATCTTTGAATTGTAATTCTCCATGAGAACTTCCACAATAAAGAGTTTGTCACAGCCGCTTGCGATCATATGTAATTTATTCACCAATTTAAAGCTTGCGCTCTTGTCTTATCGTTGGTTCTTTTAGTACGCATCTTCTTTGATTGTAGTACTTATACGTTGATCCAAAAAACTATTGTCTTGCAGTTTTTCTGATATCCATAAAGTACCGATTAGGTGCTCTAGAAAAACCAGAATTAATCCCTCTAAGGCTTGGTGGGGAGCAATATCATCCAAGTGCCTTACATGCGGTCGCAATCTAGAGTAATGACAATCAGCAACGGACAAAAAATACTATGGGGCTACATGTTAAATATTTGAAATGGTAGGTATTTCGGTGGTTATGGATTTTTTTTTTTTTTTTTTTTTTTGAGGAGGGAGGCTACAACCAAGGTTGGTCAACCCCTGACTCCGCGGCTGAGTAACACCTACCTAAAGGAAAAGGTACGTGTAGAAAACAACAAACAAGGCCAATAACTATAGTCCAAGTCATTGCATAAGCTTCTAAGGAATTTAATGATTAATTGAATTCATTTTTACGTTTGACCTATCATTTTCCGAAAAGATTTTTAGTTCCCAAGCTAAGAGGTCTGTGGGAGGGCGATGGTGTTTGCGCTGTGAATCCTGGCTACGTAAAAAATAAAATAATTATAATTCATTGAAAAAATAGTCTATACTTTTAAGCCAGTTGAAGTGAATAGTCAACTCGTCTATTGGATAAGTGAATTTGCTTTCTTAATGATGATCATTTGGTCCTATCCAACAAGAGTACTATTTAAAAGGATTGGTTGACATAGCTATTCTTCTAGTATTTCGCAATTTTTCCACCATTTTTTTTTTGTAAAATCTAAATAACGGCGAATATGAAACTAATTTTTAGGTGAGATGTTCTTATTACAAAATAATAAACTCAATCCAAAAGGTAGAACATCATTTGCTCCTTAACAATACAATCAATCCTTAAAAGTTTACAGTTAAAATTAAATGAGTAGATGGTGAGGTTTTGTATCTACGCCAATATTTTAGTGATTGTTGAGAATTAAAGGAGAAATATTACTAAAAGAAAAATTAGATTAAATTTTTTTACTGATGGGTGAAAATCACTAGGATTCACTTCGGTAGCTGGAACGTGGGATCGCTATTTGGGAAGCTGACCGAGCTAGACGTTGTGGAACGTAAGCGGTGCGTGGATATCCTGTGCCTGCAGGAAACCAAGCGGCCGGGAGCGAAAGTTCGAGAAGTAGACGGCACCGGCTCCAGACTTTACTTCTCGGGCGAAACTCGAAAGAAAAACGGGGTAGGAATCCTAATTCGTAAGGAATTGGCGGAGAAAGTTGTCGAAGTGCGACGGAAAGGAGACAGGGTCATCCTCGTGAGACTCTTTTTAGGCTAAGTGGCAATCAACGTTATCAGTGCGTATGCGCCCCATGAATGTACTGATAAGGATGAAAAGAAGAGCTTCTGGGAGTCACTAGACGGTATGGTAAATGGAGTCCCACTAAACGAAAAGTTGTACATTGGAGGAGACTTCAATGGACACGTTCGCGCAAGCGGTAGGGGATTCGAAAGGGTCCATGGTGGATTTGGGTTCGGCACCTTGAACCGGGGGGGGGTGAGTATTTCCTGAATTTTGCAGGGGCATACGATCTCTTCATCGCAAACATTATCTTCCCGAAGAGAAATTCGCATTTGATCACTTATAAAAGCCGTCTTCACGAGACTCAAATTGACTTTATCCTAGCTAGGAAGGATGATTGGCCGGAATGCTTTGATTGCAAGGTTTTACTGGAAGGTGACGACGTTGTTTCCAAGACCTGCTTCCAGCGGAAGAGAACTGCTAACCCACCAAGAACTAAGTGGTGAAACCTTAAGGAAGATGCAGCGCGAACCTTCAAAGAAAAAGCGCTCTCGGAAGGTGTGCTCTGTGAGGACGGTGAACCTGACCAGATGTGGAAAGAAACTGCTGGCCGGATTCGACAGCTAGCAGTGGAAGTGTTGGGACAGGCGAGAGAAAGCGGAAAGCGGGACCCGAAAGAATCCTGGTGGTGGTCAGAGGAAGTGCAGCAAGCAATCAGACACAAGAAAGATTGCTTCCGAAAACTCCAAGCACTTGAAAGCGATGAAAACCACCGGATTTACAAGATGGCAAAAAGTCGGGCAAAACGAGTTGTAAGTGTGGCAAAAGGTCGGGCTTATGAGGATTTTTACCGTAAACTAGACATTAGAGAAGGTAAACAAGACATATACAGGATTGCACGACTGCGTGAACGGAAGACCCGTGACCTGGTCCAGGTCAAATGTTGTTTGTACCCCTAATATTCTACACAAATAAATGGGCTAACCTAGGCCTACAAAGCTCCTACTACTAGCAAAGGAGGGTTCATTGGGCTTAAGGTGCTTCCCTTGTTTACCCAAGTATGGCTAACTAGGCCTACAAACACCCCATGTACAAGCCCATGTGCAAAAAGCTAAGCTAGGCCTCACTAACAATCACCCCATGTACAAGCCTATGGGCTAAAAAGTTTCACACAAGCGCTCCACGTTACCATTGTAAAGTCATTAGAGGCGCCACGTCATCACATGTGCCATGTCAGCAAAGTGGGTGACACGTCAACATTGTACAGAGTTCCACAGTGTCATGTCGGAAGAAGTGATGACGTGGCAGATGACGTGTCAGCAAAACAGGTGCCACCCCAGCACAGGTGATGAAGTGGCAGGTGCCACGTCAACGCAACAAAGACTCCCGCAGTGCCATGTCAGCAAAGTGATGACATGGCAGCCACCACGTCAGCAAATCGAGGGCCACGTCAGCAGGCAAGATTACGTGGCAGGTACCACGTCAGCAGATCGAGGGCCACATCAGCAGTCAAGATGACGTGGCAGGTACCACGTCACCAGATCGAATGCCACATCAGCGGGCGAGATGACGTGGAAAGTGCCACGTCAGCAATGTGAGTGCCACGTCAGAGGCAGCCGATGACGTGGCAACCGGCGGCCCAAGCGAGCGGCAATCGGCGGCGATTAATCGCCGAGTAATTGGAAATCGGCAATTAATCGGCAAATAATCGGCAGCAGGAGAAGTTTCGGTGTACGTCGATGCAACTTAAATATGTAGTCCCGATTCGGTGTGGCACGACGCAGCTTAATTCTGCGGCCCTTGGATGATTACACCCACTTCTCTAACACCTCTGGTTATCCACACCCCATTGTAATTCCTTAACCATAATGGAAGTTTCTGGAATATTATGGGAGCCATGCAGGGGATTAATGCCAGACCCATGCAGTCATGCAGTCATACAGGAGAATAATGGCAGGGAGGCATGCAGGGCCAGTTACTACAAGAGGCATGCAAGGGCCAGTTATAACGATTGGCATGCGGGACCATTTCTGCCAATTCATGCCTGCATCTAGAACGGAAATTGATAACCTATAAATGGATGGTTTGACAACCAAAAAGGTAAGCAACCTTCCCCACTAAAACTCCTGTGAAAAATCTCTTGCTAACTTAGGCATCGGAGGTTTTTTTTGCAGGTACCCCCCCTACTCTGTTCAATTGAAGATTGAAGCAGTGATCGATTTCCAGCAAAAACATCATACAAATTCGTGTTTGGGGTAGAAGAAATTTTATCATACAAACAGTGGCGCCGACCAAGGTTTTCGAGAAAAGATAATCGTGTTTTACCAAATCAAGTTATGGCGTGAATCAGACAGAGGACGCACGAAGGGCCGATTCTGATAGCGATTCCCAACAGCACGGGAGAAGCAATGCTGAAAGGCACGAAATCGAGGTTCAATCAGCTCCAGCAGTACCCACTACTGGCAGGGTCAAAATCGTTCGCATGACAGAACCCCGGATCATGATCGAGATCAAGAACATGCTCATAACAGATCACTGGATCGAAGACGAGATCGAGATCGTTTCCGTGACAGAACTACTGATCTAAATTGGAGAAGAGAAAAAAAACCAGTGATCGATAAAGAAGGAATAGATGTTGATGGGGATAACCCACAAGTTCGAGGAAACAGAGGGCGTGTGTTTGGCAGCCCGTCTAGGAGGAAGAACGATGGACTGGACCTGCGAGATGGACGTACCGCGACTCCTAGTACTGAGGAAGAATCGTTGCGCAATCGGTTGGACGAGTTAGAGAAGGAGATCGCACTCCTGAGACTGGAACGTGAGAACCAATCTCGACCTGAGAAGGGTAATCTGAACAAACGAAAAGGTCGTTCGGTATGGCAGCGGCTTGGAAGTCGCATTGTCCCTCAGGCTGCAAACCCAAACAGAGAGGTGATCGATCTCGATCGACCAGAGAGAAATCTACTGCCCACTGGAGATTTACCTAAACGAAGGCCTCTACGACCCGGTCGAGCAGGGACCCGGCCAGCTGCAACTCTGCAGAGTGCGGCCAGAACTACCTCCCGTTCAAAATGCCTCAGGAATGACGAAGATGAGGCTCGAGATTGTCACGATGATGAAGAATTTTCACATGATTACAATGCTCGTTCGGAGCAAGGTAGAGCTGGAACAGAACCTACTGGACCGTAGAGGAAAAGAATGAGATCTAAAACTCATATTCCAGAGGACCAAGATTATGAGCAGGGAGACAGTTCCTCGGAAGGCGATGTGGGCGCAATAACAGAAGCTCGCCTTTGCAAGATGATCGAGAAAGTGATGTCGAAAAAGCAATCCAGAGAAGAAAAGATAGACCGGTTGCATCGATTTGCTGGATGATGAGTGCCAAATATTGCATATTTCTACATCTATTTATTGGCATTTATCTCATCTTTTGTACTCAGAAATCAGATATTATCCCAGATTCTGTATTTTCTTTGTTTTCAAGAATAAATATTTGTACTAATTAATTTTGTGTTTTTAGGTAATAAATAAAGTTCGGAGAAACTGAGGAGCCAAAAGAGCAAAGAATTGGAGACAAGCGTCTATAGAGCAGAAAGCCAAAGCCCGCGCGCGCAACAGTTGCAACCCAACAAGGAGCAACCCATCTACAAGACATGGGCCCAAGCTATCCAAGACCCGACCCACGACCCGGATCCGATCCCGTCCTTTCCGAGCCGTTAGATTTGATCTCTTCTTCATCCAACGCTCGCTCCTTTTTGCACATCGTCCCTTGATGCATTCGCTCAACACCAAAACAGCCTGATTCTCCCTGAGCCGTTCAGATCTCGCCCATCCGCATCCAATGCTCGCTCCGTCCTTCCCATCAACACTCGATGTGCCTGCTTCACAACAAATCCACCTACACCTATACCCTATCGAGAAAACCATTTTCTCCTCCATCTTCTCTTTCTTCCTCTCCCGTCCAAATCAGAGCTCCATCCCTCTCTTCTTCTTCCCCATACCTGTTGCAGGGCCATCACTACCACCTCCACCTCCATCTCCATCCCTCTCTTCTTCTTCCCCAAAAACTTGGTAGGCTTTTAAAAGAGTTTTCCTACGTGTTAAACCGCAAGTGCACGGTGTCTACAATGTAAACAGGGCAAATACGGGTCGATCCCACAGGGAAATGGAGGTGCTGTAAAATTGATCTAAGGCTTACTCTAACTGATTTCAAGGAAGTGTAACACAATTATGAACTGATGTTGGTGTCGATACGACTGAGTTGAAAGTTACAAAACTAAAGGCAAGATGAAATACAAATATTGAGATTGCAGGTACTAGGATCGTCAAATCCACCACTAGTTCAGGTTATGTGATTCAACTAATTTGAGTGTTCTTGTTCCTATGACAGATAAGGATAATGTGTCAAGTTTACCGCTTATCTAAGGAGTTTCACCAAGTGAGACTTCAATTATCGACTAAAGATACTACTTGAGCATTAGTTGTCTAGTTAAGCACAACTAATCAAAGAGTTAGCAATAAAGGTTAAAGCATGAGCTGAAACACACCCAACATAGTGTTATCCTAACTACAATGGATACATGGCATTCATTGTGAGAGCAAAGCATTGAGGTGTTAGAATTGAACTTCTCTTATACCTTAAGCATGCAAAAACAATTCAGATAAAGTTGAACAACAGAACACAAAACTAGAGTTTCATTTTAATCCTATCAAATTAATTTAGAACATCATAAGAAACAATAAAACACAAATTAACTCTAAATTGGTGCTCTGGCTAGCCCAGGCATACCCATTCACATACACAGTTCACCTCTATTTATACCTCCAAACCCTAATTCTCTCTAACTCTCCAATTCGACAATAAATGTAAACCCACTCACCATAACCGCTGAATCAGTGGTTCCCTCTGTAAAATTGGCTCTGCAACTCTATCAATTGATGTTCCCCTCACTGATGCTGAAACCCTAACCCTAGTTCTTCCTATCTCAGACTTAGCTTCTAGGGAAGAAGCTATGAGTGAGATAGAGAGCAAGTAGGGGGTGAAGGTGGTGGGCATTTGTCTTTGTTGGTGGCTGTGGTGTCGGGTGAGGATGAAGGTGGCGCCGCAACGGGGGTTTGGTCGGAGAAGAAGAGAAGGGGATGGCTTCTCTGAGTTTGTCGGGGGAGGAGAGAAAAGAAAGAGAAAAGAAATGGGGATGTGGGAGGTTTGGTCGATGGTTAGGGTATAGGCGGTTTTGTTGTGAAGCAGGTACATCGAGTGTTGATGGGAAGGACGGAGCGAGCATTGGATGCGGATGGGCGAGATCTGAACGGCTCAGGGAGAATCGGGCTGTTTTGGTGTTGAGCGAATGCATCAAGGGACGATGTGCAAAAAGGAGCGAGCCGTTAGATTTGATCTCTTCTTCATCCAACGCTCGCTCCTTTTTGCACATCGTCCCTTGATGCATTCACTCAACACCAAAACAGCCTGATTCTCCCTGAGCCGTTCAGATCTCGCCCATCCGCATCCAATGCTCGCTCCGTCCTTCCCATCAACACTCGATGTGCCTGCTTCACAACAAATCCACCTACACCTATACCCTATCGAGAAAACCATTTTCTCCTCCATCTTCTCTTTCTTCCTCTCCCTTCCAAATCAGAGCTCCATCCCTCTCTTCTTCTTCCCCATACCTGTTGCAGAGCCATCACTACCACCTCCATCTCCGACAAAGCATCAACAACTCCATCGACCACCTTCTCCGCCACCCTAGGTTCACCCATCTCCATCTTTAGCTTCTCCCATAACCTAGAAGCTAGGGTTGAGATGGTTGAAATTAGGGTTTTCTCGAACAACCCCCGCATTGTCAATTCAGAGATGAAGTAAGGCAGGAAAGAGGTTTGGGTTTGCGTCTTTGGTGAGTTTGAGTGTTTGTGAGAGGTATAAATTGATGTTCTGGATGTGAGAGAAAACAGTCAATTTTTAGGGTTAATTTGTATTTCAATTTTAAAGTCTGTTTATCATGTTTAGTATGTTCTAATTCCATTTGCTAGGATTTACATGAAGCCCTAATTCTTTGTTCTGTTGTTCAACTGTGTTTGAGATTGTTCTTGAATGCTTAAATCATAAGATAATTTCAATTCTTGCACTTCAATACTTTACTTTCACAATGAATGCCATGTATCCATTGTAGCTAGGATAAAACTGTGTTGACTGTGCTCAGCTCAAGCCTTAGAGATAGTTGCCAATCCCTTGACTAGTTGTGCTTAATTAGACAATTAGTGCTCTGGCTTGGTACTCTAGCTGTTAATTGAATTATCATATTGGTGAAACTCCTTAGATAAGTGATAGTCTTGACACATTGTCCTTATCTCATCACGGGGAACAAGAACACTCAAACTAGTTGAAGCACATAACTGATTTAGTGGTGGATTTGACAATCCTAGTACCCTTCATACTCTCTACTTGTAGTTCACTTTGTGATTTTATTGTTATAACCTACAACTTGTCGTAAAGACATTAAACAATCCTATATTTGTGACACTCCTTGCAGATTTCAGTTAAGAAGCATTTTGATCATTCACACACACTCCATTTCTCTGTGGTTCGACCTGTGCTTGCCACTGCCTCCAAAGGCACTGTGCACTTGCAGTTTAACACGTAGGAAAACCATCTTTAGATGCGCTATTTTTGAGTTTTTGCTTTTCTGTGTTGAACTTGATTGTATGTTAACATGCTAGATGCGCTAGCTAGGCTATGATTGTGTCTTTTAGAGACCAAACAAATCGACTAGTTAGAATCCGCCGGACGAAATCGTCAAACATACCCAGCTCTTCCACAGTAAAGCCCAAATCCATCGAAAGCCCAAGCCCATCGAAACCATGGGTGAGGAACAAAACCAACCCCGTAGTCTCAAGGACTACATGTACCCAACTAGGGCAAGCCAGCCCTCTTGCATCATTCTTCCAGCTGATGCTTGTCAGTTTGAACTAAAAGCAAGCACCATTCACATGCTACCCGTGTTTAGAGGATCGATCTTTGAAAACCCCTACCATCACGTGAGAGATTTTTAGGATATTTGTGGGACTCTGCGTTTTAACCAAATGCCAGAGGAGTCCCTCAAATTGAGATTGTTTCCTTTTTCTCTGAAAGACAAAGCCAAGTCTTGGCTTCATGCTCTACAACCACAATCCATTAGAACGTGGGATGACCTTACAAAAGAGTTTTTCAAAAAGTTTTTCCCAAACCATAAGACGGCGACAATTCGCCAAAGTCTAAATGGTTTTGTGCAATTAGAAGACGAAACTCTAGCAAAGTACTTGGAGAGATTCAATGAATTATTACTCCAATGTCCCCACCATGGTTTTGAAAAATGGAGACTCGTCCAAATTTTGTATGAGGGTCTAGATGTTAGAACCCGAACCACAGTCGAGTCAATGTGCAATGGTGCATTTATTGACAAGAGTGCTAATGAGGCTTGGACTTTCTTAATCGAAGTCGCTGAAAAGACTCAACAGTGGGAGTCCATCCGTGAACCGAAAAGGACTACCCCTGCAGATAATGTTCATAGAATTGAGTCTGACTTTGAGGGAAATGCAAAAATGGCATCTTTGGCCCGGAGAATAGAAATGCTTGAATTGCAGAAAAATGTAAAACCTAATGCCCCTACTCTCCGTGACCAAATTGAAATGGCCACTTGTGCCGCATGCCATAGCTCTGACCACTTAGTGGACAACTGTCCTGACTTACATGCATTTCAAGAGTCCAAAACCGAGCAAGCCAATGCATTATACCATAGGCAAGAGAACAACCCTTATTCTCAAACCTATAACCCAGGGTGGAGGAATCACCCTAACTTCTCATGGTCTAAAGGACCTGTACAAGGGGGACCAACAAATAACAACCAAGGATACTCATATCCTAGAAATCCCCAAGTACAACCCCATACTCAGTACCCTGTAGAGAAAAAGCCTAGCTTTGAAGACTGTGTCGTTATGTTAACCCAAAATCTTTCAAAACTTGAGAAAACAACCGACCAAAGTTTCACAAATCTAGAACTCAAAATGGGTCAAATCTGTGATGCATTGAATGAGAGAGAGAAAGGCAAACTTCCTAGTCAACCCCAACAAAATCCAAAGAATGTGTTTCAGGCAGGCTCCTCTACCTGCAATGAAACTTCACATAGTCATGCGAATGCTGTAACCACTCTCCGTAGTTTTAGAATTGTTGAGAACCATGTATGTGTACCACCGTCAAGCGAGTCTAAATCAGACTCACCAGTACACACAACACTGCAGAAAACATCTAATGTAGAGAAAGAATCTGAGCCTGTGGATAAGACCAAGAGTCCTACTGATATAGATGTTTCTTTGCCAAGTCATGCACCTGTTGCTCCATTCCCACAGCGGTTGGTGCAACAGAAGGGGGGTACCCAATACAACGAGATTTTGGAAATGTTCAAAAGAGTTAACATAAACATCCCATTTCTCGAAGCAATCAGGCAAATACCCGCCTATGCTAAGTTTTTGAAGGACATGTGCACACAAAAGCGAAAGCTTCATGTGCATAAGCGTGCCTTTCTCACCGAGCAAGTAAGTTCAATTATTCAAAACAAAACCCCACCTAAGTTTAAAGACCCAGGTAGCCCAACTATCTCTTGTACTATAGGTGATCACACAATCGAAAAGCTTTATTGGACTTAGGAGCTAGTGTGAATTTCTTGCCATATTCGTGTATGTGCGGTTAGGTCTTGGGAAATTGCAACCCACCCCTGTCACGCTACAATTAGCGGACAGATCTCGTGAAAGTCCCTCGGGAATCGTTGAAGATGTGCTAATCAAGGTTGATAAATTTTATTTCCCTGTGGACTTCATTGTGTTAGATACTCAACTTTGTGCAAAATCACGAAAATCATATTCCCGTTATCTTAGGACGTCCCTTCTTGGCAACGTCAAACGCTATCATAAATTGTCGTAGCGGGATATTGAATTTGTCTTTTGGCAACATGACCGTGGAACTGAATGTCTTTCGTGTGAATCAACAACCCATAGAGTGTGATGATGATGAATTGCACGAGGTTAACATGATAGAGAGTCTGATTCAAGACTCATTGTCTGACATCTTATCCGTGGACCCTGTGCAAGCATGTTTAGATAACTTTGACTTAGATCTCTTTGAGTCTGAGTACATTAGTGAAGTCCACTCTTTGCTAGAGTCTGTGCCACCCATGGATATTGCTAAATGGCAGAATGCAGTGGAACCCCTTCCACTCTCTGATACCAAATCTGCCCCACCTCTTGACACACCACCTAAGCTTGATTTGAAACCATTACCTGATACCTTGAAGTATGCTTTCTTAGGTCCTTCTGATACTTTACCTGTGATTATTGCATCATGTTTAGACACGGAACAGGAAAGTCAACTTTTAGAAGTACTTAAAGAACATAAAGGAGCCTTAGGTTGGACCATCTCAGATCTTAAGGGTATAAGTCCCACAATTTGCATGAATCACATAAACCTTGAAGAGAACACTAAACCATCTAGGGAAATGCAAAGGAGACTCAACCCCAACATGAGAGATATTGTCAAGGGTGAGATTCTGAAACTGCTTGATGCGGGTATCATTTACCCGGTCCACGATAGCCAGTGGGTCAGTCCCATTCAGGTAGTACCCAAAAAGTCTGGCATTACTGTAGTTCAAAATGAGATGAATGAACTTGTCCCCACCCGTGTGACCACAGGGTGGCGAGTTTGCATTGATTATAGGAAACTGAACACAGTAACCAAGAAAGACCATTTTCCCCTTCCCTTCATTGACCAAATTCTGGAAAGGTTAGCAAAACATAGTCACTATTGTTTCTTAGATGGCTATTCTGGCTACAACCAAATTCACATAGCACCCGAAGACCAACAAAAGACCACATTTACATGTCCTTATGGAACATTCGCTTATCGTCGTATGCCTTTTGGGCTGTGCAATGCACCCGCTACTTTTCAACGTTGCATGATGAGCATATTTTCCGACATGGTAGATAAGTTTCTTGAGATTTTTATGGATGATTTTTCGGTGTTTGGTTCTTCTTTTGATGAGTGTTTGCATCACCTCACTTGTGTCTTTGATTAGGTGTAAGGAAAAGAGTTTGGTTTTGAATTGGGAAAAATGTCATTTCATGGTTAACTCAGGCATAGTCCTAGGGCATATCATCTCGGAAAAAGGCATAGAAGTAGACAAAGCCAAGGTAGATCTCATTCAACACTTGCCTCAACCTCGTTACGTGAGGGACATCGGATCGTTTCTAGGCCATGCGGGTTTTTACCGCCGATTCATCAAAGACTTTAGTAAAATTTCACGACCTTTGTGCAATCTTCTTGCAAAAGATGTTGCATTTGTCTTTGATGATGCTTGTAAGGAAGCATGGGAGCAACTGAAGGCTCTCCTTACATCTGCCCCTATAGTCAGACCACCTGACTGGTCATTACCATTTGAGATTATGTGTGATGCGTCTGACTATGCTGTAGGAGCTGTTTTGGGCCAGCGAGTAGACAAACTTCCTTATGTGATCTACTATGCTAGTAAAACACTTAATGATGCTCAATCTGAATTATTCCACAACCGAGAAAGAGTTGCTAGTTTGTTGTGTTTGCATTAGATAAGTTTAGATCTTATTTGATAGGGTCTAAGGTCATCATTTATTCCGATCATGCTTTGCATTGAGATATCTTTTGTCTAAAAAGATGCTAAGGCTCGTCTAATTCGATGGATACTCTTGTTACAAGAGTTTAACCTCGAAATTCGAGATAAGAAAGGGTCGAGAGAATGTTGTTCTTGATCACTTGTCTAGGTTGAATGTTGAATCTGTGATGAATCTGTGTTGATTAGGGAATCATTCCACGATGAGCAATTGATGCTTGTGTCGAAATGCCTTGGTTTCTTGATATTGTGAACTACCTTGCTACGGGTAGAATGCCCTTGCATTGGTCTAAACAAGACCGTTCTAAGTTCTTGGTGAAGTTAAACATTTCCTTTGGGATGACCCATATCTGTTTAAGTCTTGCCAAGACCAAATCATTAGGAGATGTGTCCCCAATTCGAACAAAGGGACGTCATCTCTTTCTGTCATGACCATGCATGTGGAGGCCACTTTAGTGCCAAGAAAACTATTTGCAAAAATCTTGCAAAGCGGTTTCTATTGGCCAACACTTGTTTAAGGATTGCCATGCTTTTTGTGTTGCTTGTGACCGATGCCAGAAATTAGGAAGTATCACTAAGAGAAACATGATGCCCTTACAACCCATTTTGATTGTTGAGCTGTTTGATGTTTAGGGTATTGATTTCATGGGACCATTTCCTAACTCTGAAGGTAAGTTGTACATTCTTGTTGCTGTTGATTATGTCTCTATGTGGGTAGAGGCCATTGCATCCAAAACCAACGACCATAAAGTTGTTCTTTCTTTTCTTAAGGAAAACATTTTCTCTCGTTTTGGAACCCCTAAAGCAATAATCAGTGATGGAGGTAGTCATTTTTGCAATAGACCCTTTGAATCACTAGTGCGCAAGTATGGAATCACCCATAAGGTAGCAACACCTTACCATCCTCAAACCAGTGGCCAAGTAGAAGTTTCTAATAGGGAAATTAAGCATATCCTTGAGAAGACTGTCAATCCTTCTAGGAAAGATTGGTCTTTGCGCTTAAACGATGCTTTATGGGCCTACAGAACCGCATACAAGACTCCCATTGGGATTCTCCTTACAGACTTGTGTACGGTAAAGCATGTCATCTACCTGTTGAGTTAGAACACCGTGCATATTGGGCTGTGAAGAAGTTGAATTTTGATCTTGATAAAGCTGGTACCCATAGGAAACTTCAACTCAATGAGTTAGAAGAGTTGAGAAATGATGCATATGATAGTGCTAAAACGTACAAACAAAGAATGAAAGTGTTTCACGACAAGCGCATTCTGCGCAAGTCTTTCACACCTGGTCAGAAAGTTTTATTGTACAACACTCGTTTGCACTTGTTTCCAGGAAAGCCACGTTCTCGATGGTCAGGACCATTCTTAGTACGTACTGTTTTTTCCCATGGAGCTGTAGAAGTTGAAAACCCAAAGCAACCAAGAACATCTTCAAAGTCAATGGTCGAGATGAAACCATTTCGGAGCATCTTCCACCAGAAGTTGAGACCGTCGACTTGGAAGACCCAATCTACGTGGACTGATCTAGTTCACTTGTGTACATACATATGGACTAAAAATCCATTTTCTTTCCTTTTTCTTTTTTTTCTTTTTGCATAATTTTTAGATATGTGCTAACCAAACTTTTTGTCTTGCCCTTTGGTTGTTTGCTTTCAAAGCATTCATCCTCCTTTGGTTTAGCAACATCATTGTACATCCGGTAATCTCTTCCCTTTTCTTTACTCAACATAGTTCTCTTGGTATGTGACTTTTTGAATTTTTAGTATCTGTTGACACATTGAGGACAATGTTTGATCTAGGTTTGGGGGTGTGATTTACATATAGAGTTTTTAGTCTTTTTGTTTTACTTCTTAGTAAAAAAAAAAAAAAAAACTCTTTGTAAATATGTACATAAAAACCTCCAACTTTTAGAGATCTTAGAGTCACTAGCATGCTTCTAGCTATGTTTACATAGAGAGTCTGACCGAAATAATAGAACTTGGAAGTACTGGAGAACACAATCAGGTTTCTTAGTTGATTAGAGCGTTAAAGTTGGATTTAACCATACGGGAGGGCGAATTAGGTCTTTGTTTAGATATTCGGTAGTAGAATTGTGATCACCCATAGTGGAGACTACCCATTTTACATCAAGCGAGGTACCGACCTTCACTCTTTGTGACTTTCTAGAAAAGTTGTTAGAGTGTGTGTCACCGTACGTCAATTCCGGGTAGGAATGGTGAGCTACCCAACTTCGCACCACTTTCAAAGACTATTTTTGATCTCTTGAGTGCTAATTCCGTCAATCATGAGGGTGACGTTTAAAGATGAAAACTTCTTCTAAATACCGATTTGCGGTTAGCATCACTCTCTCCCTCTCAACAACATCAACAGATTCATAGAAACACATCATCGTCAGCAAGCGGAGCACCATCAGAATATTTGAAGAAAAGTTGACATAGTCCAAGGTTTATGTGCAACAAAGAAAAGAAAAATAGGATGAGAATTAATGAAGTTTGTGAAATCAAGACAATACAAGTTGTGAAAAAAAAAAAAAAAATGAGTTTTATTGTTTTATTGTTATTTTCATTTCATGTATTAAGTTAAAAAAAAAAAAAAAAAATTGTCAAGTTTTTGTGAAGTTCAGAAGTTCGTCATCAACAATTGAAGACCGAAGATTGAAGACGTTTCTATGAATGCTGAGAGAGTGATATTAATTGCCGATCGGGTGAGAAGGTAAGTGAGTAATCCCATCCTTGCTAATGGTTGATTTCCTTTCTTAGAGATCATCAGAAAAAGATTCTTTTTGTCCACAACTCTGTGGAGTCTCCAGAAATTATTTCGGAAGGTTATCCTTCTCACCTACAACGTGTGCATGATTTCTCTCTTTATTCCTGCCTGCACACATGAGAGACTAAAAAAGCGATATTTTTGAGTGCAATTATCATAAAACCCTATTAGTGAGGCAGAAGTCGAGGCTTATGATCACAATCGAATCCGAATTCTTTCATATGGTATGGTTATTTCTCGCTCAGCACTTAAGGATGAGAATGCGTTCTTTGGTAGTTCTAACTTCGTGTTACTAGCATGTAGAAACTCTATGTCCTCATAGCTCCTTGGATGCTTGAGACTCTTTTACACTCTGAAGTTGGAGAAGGTTTTGTGGGTACACCTCTGGTAAACCCTCACGAGACTACAACTCGTCCACTAGGGACACCTAGGGTTTTAAAGGCTCAGTGCATACGCTAAATGCATTCGAGAGACCCGCGACAGTGGTATAGTTAGGATTTCTCAATTTCTGTTTCACTTGAGGACAAGTAAAATTCAGGTTTGGGGGTATTTGATGAGTGCCAAATATTGCATATTTCTACATCTATTTATTGGCATTTAACTCATCTTTTGTACTCGAAATCGAGATATTATCCCCATTCTCGTATTTTCTTTGTTTTCAAGAATAAATATTTGTACTAATTAATTTTGTGTTTTTAGGTAATAAATAAAGTTCGGAGAAACCGAGGAGCCAAAAGAGCAAAGAATTGGAGTCAAGCGTCTATAGAGCAAAGCCAAAGCCCGCGCGCGCATCAGTTGCAACCCAACAAGGAGCAACCCATCTACAAGACATGGGCCCAAGCTATCCAAGACCCGACCCACGACCCGGATCCGAGCCCGTCCTTTCCGAGCCGTTAGATTTGATCTCTTCTTCATCCAACGCTCTCCTTTTTGCACATCGTCCCTTGATGCATTCGCTCAACACCAAAACAGCCCGATTTTCCCTGAGCCGTTCAGATCTCGCCCATCCGCATCCAATGCTCGCTCCGTCCTTCCCATCAACACTCGATGTGCCTGCTTCACAACAAATCCACCTACACCTATACCCTATCGAGAAAACCATTTTCTCCTCAATCTTCTCTTTCTTCCTCTCCCGTCCAAATCAGAGCTCCATCCCTCTCTTATTCTTCCCCATACCTATTGCAGAGCCATCACTACCACCTCCATCTCCTGACATCATCAACAACTCCATCAGCCACCTTCTCCGCCACCCTAGGTTCACCCATCTCCATCTTTAGCTTCTCCCATAACCTAGAAGCTAGGGTTGAGATGGTTGAAATTAGGGTTTTCTCGAACAACCCCTGCATGGTCAATTCAGAGATGAAGTAAGGCAGGAAAGAGGTTTGGGTTTGCGTCTTTGGTGAGTTTGAGTGTTTGTGAGAGGTATAAATTGATGTTCTGGATGTGAGAGAAAACAATCAATTTTTAGGGTTAATTTGTATTTCAATTTTAAAGTCTGTTTATCATGTTTAGTATGTTGTAATTCCATTTGCTAGGATTTACATGAAGCCCTAATTCTTTGTTCTGTTGTTCAACTGTGTTTGAGATTGTTCTTGAATGCTTAAATCATAAGATAATTTCAATTCTTGCACTTCAATACTTTACTTTCACAATGAATGCCATGTATCCATTGTAGCTAGGATAAACCGTGTGTTGACCGTGCTCAGCTCAAGCCTTAGAGATAGTTGCCAATCCCTTGACTAGTTGTGCTTAATTAGACAATTAGTGCTCTGGCTTGGTACTCTAGCTGTTAATTGAATTATCATATTGGTGAAACTCCTTAGATAAGTGATAGTCTTGACACATTGTCCTTATCTGTCACAGGAACAAGAACACTCAAACTAGTTGAAGCACATAACTTTGATTTAGTGGTGGATTTGACAATCCTAGTACCCTTCATACTCTCTACTTGTAGTTCACTGTGATTTTATTGTTATAACCTACAACTTGTCGTAAAGACATTAAACAATCCCATATTTGTGACACTCCTTGCAGAAATCAGTTAAGAAGCCTTTTGATCATTCACACACACTCCATTTCTCTGTGGTTCGACCTGTGCTTGCCACTGCCTCCAAAGGCACTGTGCACTTGCACTTTAACACGTAGGAAAACCATCTTTAGAATCCTACCACTGGAGCCCCTTTTAAGCTGAATATCATAGAATTCCGACCGCCAATGAATTTTCAAATTCCGAAACTGCCAGAGTTCGACGAGAATATAGGTGACCCAGATCAGCATGTTTTGCACTATGAAACTGCCATGACTCTGTGGCAGCACAGTGATGAGTTGATGTGCAAAATGTTTCCACAGTCACTGGCTGGAGGATCAATAAAGTGGTTCGATAAACTCCCGGCACGGTCGATCGGTACTTACCAAGAATTGGTTGGAGAATTCTGCTCCCACTACAAGTACAACAGACATGATCAGAAGGGATGCCACGATTTGTTCCTTCTAGGAATTCGGAAGGAGGAAAGCATCAGACAGTTTACTCGACGCTTCAAGCAAGAGTTAGCAGATGTAGATGGTGCCAACGATCAAACCGCCATCGAAGCTTACAAGCAGGCGTACCAACATGATCAAAGAGGTGTGTACGGTTCCTTAGTCAAGAGACAACAAAGACTCTGGAAGGACTGTATGATCGAGTTGAAGAATATGCTCGAGTGGAGGATGATTCCAAAGCTCGAGAGACAAGATATGTTAGGAAATCATCCAATCATCCAAATGATGGGAGGAAGGACAAGTCGAAGAACCGTTCCAGCGGCTGATCGAATTTTAGATAGTGGTAAGTAGAGTTGTCGTTCACTCGGACTTGTTGAAATCGATTCTAGGATTTAATAAAGAAAAATAATAAAAATAGAGAAAATATACAATTTATGTCACAAGACGAAGAGAGTTACTGGGACTCGGGATTCCACCAATTCTCACATTCATGCGGTTCTTCTATTAATTCTTGACAATTAAAGCTCATAAAATAACAAACATCGACTCTAATTCTTTGCGAAGGTAGATTTTATAAAGAATTATATGTAACTCACAAGCATGACGCATCTAAAGTACCTAAGACTAAGCATGCGACATCTAACGAATTCACAAATAATCAAGAAAAATCATAAATCAATTATAATAGTGCAAATAGTCATAAAGGAATTAAATAGAATTACCACATGGGTGCAAAACAGCTTCCTCCATCGTCCCAGTGATGGGATCTAGCTCATCATGTTGGAAACACGCTCAAAAGTTGATTTCATTGCTCAAAAATGGTTCACAAATGATGAAATGGGAGAAAATAATTAAAACCGGGTGTTTGCAACGCTTATAATTGTTGCAAACACTGTTACATAGAACGATAAGGATAAACTGTGGTTGTTGCTGTCGCTCTGCGACCCACGATTGGCAGTCGTTGTCACTGTTGAAGAACGACGGTCTTTGGATGTCTGTTCTTCGTGTTCATCGTCTTCCACAGGAGCAGCAATGGCAGTTCCCTGTAACTTGATTTTCTCGATCTGTTGAAGCTCTGTACCTCTCCCTAACTCTCCATCTCCCTCTCTATGACTCACAACACCTATTTATATACTTCACAGGGTCAAGAATAATCTCCAATAACTCCCCAAATCTTCTTCCTTTATGCTTTTCAATATAAGAAATATATTTCCTCTATGCATGCTTCTGTCATCTGTCGACATGCTCCAATATACGATCAGAAGGAGTCAAACTCTCCTCATACACACGCAGAACTCCAAAAATATCTCGGAGAATCCCGAGAATACCTCATGTACGTGTGTATACCCTGTTCTTTCAAACTTGCGTGAACTCTTCTCCTTTTTCCTATTCCAGCACGAGTATGACTCCTGTTTTAGCTTAACAAGATATTCCCAACCATAATTCGAGAGAAAATCTCGCCAGAATCCTTCCATATTTAGCCAAAAATCCCGTGTCACTCTGTTTTCTTCAATCCCGAATTTCCAGCCAATTTGGATCATTCCAGCAATCATACCACGCCTGTTAAGACTAATTAAGCCATCCCAACAAATTTCAGCCATTGAATCTCACTGAATCGCGCCAACAATCCAACCATAATTCTGCCAGAAAAAGAACTCTTTTCCCGCCAAAATTCATTTTCAAACGAAGGGGATGAGGTTGCCCCTTATCCAGCTGCTTGGGTGCGAATATCCTGTGGGTGCCCCTTAGTAATTGAGGTGCCCCTTATCCTACATTGAGAGTCCGAATAACAAATGTCCTCCGGGGGTGTTCCGAGCAACTTTTCCAACAATCTTTATTTCCAAAAAATACCTACAAACACACAAAACACCATAATAAGGAAAAAAACGAGTACTAACAATACGAAACATTGAGGACAAATTAGACACATAAATGCGTCTATCAAATACCCCCAAACTTATTATTTGCTAGTCATCGAGCAAAACTATTAAAAAAAAATAAAATTCTAACTCACTAGGTGGCCTCAGTGACCGAGTTAATCTCTGGAGGGTTTACCAGAGGTGTACCCACAAAACCTTTACTCCAGACCCTAGATATCTACGCACCTTGGAAGTCACTAAAGAATCTCCTTGGTTGGCATACAATATAGACTATAGGAGGAAGTACCCTGATGCGAAATTCCAATTGTTGTACACGAGTTTGCACTCAAGCATACTAAAATTCATATAAAGTGACAGAGCTCTACTCAGATAGTTTCTGGACATCATAAACCGGAGTCAACCAATCACATGGATAGATTAAGAAAATGGATGTAGAGAAAAACGTGGATGATGTTGACTAAGGTGAACCTATCCTAATGGGTGAGATATCGATTCGGACTAATATCAACACACTTTGGCATAGACAAGGGGACCAGTGGTCGATAATCCTAACTCTAGGTCAACTCAGCTGGCATATACAAGGGTACCAGTGGTCGACTTTATTGTATTTATTCCGGTTGGTCTAGTGGTCTGGTCTCAATTTTTTTTTTAATTAATTTATTATTATTATTATTTTTTTTTTTGGTATCTCAGTCACTCTATTTCACCCTAGCAATGGTAAAAAGAAAAAGAAAAAGAAGTGATCAGGATTCTTTCGATGTTTCCATCACGAGGATATGGCGAAACTACCATGTTTTCTTTTCTAACACCCGAGCTCATGTTTGCTTTTTTTTATGAATAGACTCTTTAGATGTTTCCATCTAATCAGATTGGTTCCTCAACTCCTATAACCAAAATGTTTCCATCCACTTAGATTAGTTAGTGCCAACCTTAATAAGCATAAATTTCTAGTCTTTGGAGTTTATTTATTAATACTGCAACTAAAAGGTTTCTCCCATACCCCCAAACTTAATAAACATTGTCCTCAATGTTCTAAAGATGAAATTAAAAGCATGAACAATGAGAAACTGTTACCACTTGAAGAAAAGAGTTAAGGAAAAATATTACCGTGTTGCAAGAGCATGGGTTACCTCCCAAGAAGTGCTAAGTTTAAAGTCTTGACCGGACATTGGAAAGGATTAGTCACCTCGAAGAATCATATATGTGATCGGAATAACTGCTGGTCATCTGGATCAAACAGTGCTAACCACAAGAAGAGGAAACGCAACAGACCAGGAAGATATCCAACACACCCTTATCTATTTTTTTGTTTAAGACAACTACATCTAGTTGTGGTTCGGGTTCAGGCTCTATAAAAGGGTCTAGATAAAAAGTTTTCATCGGCTGGATTTCCTCAAAGGCAGTATCCTGAAGATCAGGTTCTAGAGTCTGGAAATACTCAATTAAGAACTTAGAAGCACATAACAATAACCTGAATAACTGGGGATCCTCTAGTCAATCAGACTTGACTCACAAAGTTGACCACAATAGTGGTCATTCTTAAGCAAATGTGTCGACCCTAATTTTCTAAAGTAATTAGGTTTAGTCTCAAAACTTAATAATTGACACATCTGAAACTTATACGTTCCCACAATTGGTTGAAAAATATTTGGTGGGAAAACAAAATCAATCGTGGTATCATAGCCTGGGTTAACCACATCAACCAGAGGATGGGTTCTTAACATCCTGAACTTCTTTATGGACACAACTAGGTTCAGGAAAAAGTGTATGAAGATAATCTTTTAAAATGGTTGAGGCACATATGTCAAGTCCCAAGTTAGGGACCTTTCTAAGAGTTAAGGCACATGGAGAATGATAATCACCCCCAAACTTAGAGTTTTCAGTGTCTCTAAAAAGACTAGTCACAACTTCCCTAATTTCAAGGTCATCAGATTCTTGAAAATGGTTAATTGATTCTTCTAAGTCGGGTTCATCCTCACTCATCTCTACGAGTTCATTTTCTTTTTCTAAGTCTAATTTTTCTAAATCGCTAGACTCTAAAACAATATTCTCAGAATAAACTCGTTCCTCGAAACTATCGTCGGCTTCGTGAAAAGGAAATACTACATCGTCTAAAACGGGGGTATTTCTAGTCAAATCCTTATCCTTTTGAATAGGTGAATAATTATTAAAATTATTTGGATTTAAACCAGAAATATCATTATAAAGCTCAATTGGAGTAACAAATTCCTGATCACTACGCCTAAAAACTTCAGATTCTTCATCAACACTATCATCATCATCATAGTAATACGAAGATGGTCGAACCTTATCTAAAGTATTGCTTTCAATTCTAACCTCGTCATCTTGATTATGCAAATAGAAATTTTCCTCATTTTCAAGGGTGATTTTTTGAAGCAATGTATTGGCAATTCAAAGTAATTCGAGCAATTCTTTCTTCCGTTTCTAACTCTAACCTATGTGTTGACTCAGCAAACTCACGTGTTGACTCTGTTAACTTACGCGTTGACTCAAGTATCTTACGCGCCTTATCTAGAGAGGAGGAATTTTGCTCGTATGACCAGTATTCATGTGAATAGTAATTGGGCTCACCATGGTATGAGCCATAATCTTCAAAAGGTTGGCGTTCCCAACCACTATTCACACTCTGGTCATAAAAAGAGTGATGTCCATATTGTTCAGTTGGATATTCATATTCATTGTGATGGCTATTATAATACCAGTTTGACATCCTAACTGCAAGGGAATTCTACACAAGCACAAACAAGGCTGACTCGACCACAACAAACCTACTGATTTCTAACAAACAAAAAGCATGATGGCTCCACTTAGATTGTTTCTAGACCAGCTTCTAATCCTTCAAAAGGGAATTCGTTACAATATGAGCAAACCCCTCTGGAATCAATCCGAGTTTAAGTAAGTTGAATATAGGCGAGGGAAGCTGCGTGGAGCTTTGATACCCAAGGCCTCACCGCATTACAAGGCGGCGCAGTCACGCATTCAACTCACAGAAACCATCATGAACTTCGAAGTATGCTTAAAAGAGTAACCAATATTTTTCGAATGACTTTCCTATTAAGCTCGTTACCCTATCGGTCTCGTTCTGGTCCAAATTTTAAGGCTTAGGTTCGCGTAGGTTACATGTTCCTAAGGCGGGCAAGAAGAGAACGGTGATGAAATCCGAACCCTTATCTTATATGGCCAGGCCTTGCCCTTTACTAGAAAATTAAATCCGATTTCAGGTCCTCAACATATATGCATACAAAATCATCCAAGAAACCCGCCTGACGGGGATTCACGGGTGTTTAGAATTCTTACCTCCCGTTCCGGACGGGGATGAACCGTTGAGGTCGACTCGGGCCACAACTCCTATGTCATGTACGAACCCGAGGTGCCGAGACAGTGTCGTAACTGTCGTCCTTCCATGTGCAGTTTATATTTAAACCAACCCTTCTTTAGGGTTTTTAAAATAAAGTCCAATGTTCAATGTCCCAAAGAAAAAAAATGTCCAAAAATAAAATATTACAAAAATAAAAACCTTAATTACAGTTTCTAAAAAAATAAAATAAAATAATATACAAAATCTTCTTCTTCACTCCTTTTGGATTCCTCTTTTCTTTCCTTCTTTGGCTTCGCTTTTGTTTTCAGCGCTTTCTCCCTTTTTCTTTAGCTTGGTTCCAAATCTGAAAACAAACAAGAAATACCAAAAGGCGTAAAAAAGAACAAAAATTATAAAAATAAAAATAAAACCTAAAAACAAATCTATACACAAGTCCGCGTCGGCGGCGCCAAAAATTGATCGAATTTTAGATAGTGGTAAGTAGAGTTGTCGTTCACTCGGACTTGTTGAAATCGATTCTAAGATTTAATAAAGAAAAATAATAAAAATAGAGAAAATATACAATTTATGTCACAAGACGAAGAGAGTTACTGGGACTCGGGATTCCACCAATTCTCACATTCATGCGGTTCTTCTATTAATTCCGGACAATTAAAGCTCATAAAATAACAAACATCAACTCTAATTCTTTGTGAAGGTAGATTTTATAAAGAATTATATGTAACTCACAAGCATGACGCATCTAAAGTACCTAAGACTAAGCATGCGACATCTAACGAATTCACAAATAATCAAGAAAAATCATAAATCAATTATAATAGTGCAAATAGTCATAAAGGAATTAAATAGAATTACCACATGGGTGCAAAACAGCTTCCTCCGTCGTCCCAGTGATGGGATCTAGCTCATCATGTTGGAAACACGCTCAAAAGTTGATTTCATTGCTCAAAAATGGTTCACAAATGATGAAATGGGAGAAAATAATTAAAACCGGGTGTTTGCAACGCTTATAATTGTTGCAAACACTGTTACATAGAACGATAAGGATGAACTGTGGCTGTTGATGTCGCTCTGCGACCCACGATTGGCAGTCGTTGTCACTGTTGAAGAACGACGGTCTTTGGCTGTCTGTTCTTCGTGTTCTTCGTCTTCCACAGGAGCAGCAATGGCAGTTCCATGTAACTTGATTTTCTCGATCTGTTGAAGCTCTGTACCTCTCCCTAACTCTCCATCTCCCTCTATATGACTCACAACACCTATTTATACACTTCACAGGGTCAAGAATAATCTCCAATAACTCCCCAAATCTTCTTCCTTTATGCTTTGAAATATACGAAATATATTTCCTCTCTGCATGCTTCTGTCATCTGTCGACATGCTCCAATATACGATCAGAAGGAGTCAAACTCTCCCCATACACACGCAGAACTCCAAAAATGTCTCGGAGAATCCCGAGAATACCTCATGTACGTGTGTATACCCTGTTCTTTCAAACTTGCGTGAACTCTTCTCCTTTTTCCTATTCCAGCACGAGTATGACTCCTGTTTTAGCTTAACAGGATATTCCGAACCATAATCCGAGAGATAATCTCGCCAGAATCCTTCCATATTTAGCCAAAAATCCCGTGTCACTTTGTTTTCTTCAATCCCGAATTTCCAGCCAATTTGGATCATTCCAGCAATCATACCACGCCTGTTAAGACTAATCAAGCCATCCCAACAAATTTCAGCCATTGAATCTCACTGAATCTCGCCAACAATCCAACCATAATTCTGCCGGAAAAAGAACTCTTTTCCCGCCAAAATTCATTTTCAAACGAAGGGGATGAGGTTGCCCCTTATCCAGCTGCTTGGGTGCGAATATCCTGTGGGTGCCCCTTAGTAATTGAGGTGCCCCTTATCCTACATTGAGAGTCCGAATAACAAATGTCCTCCGGGGGTGTTCCGAGCAACTTTTCGAGCCGAATTTTTCCAACAATATTTATTTCCAAAAAATACCTACAAACACACAAAACACCATAATAAGGACAAAAACGAGTACTAACAATACGAAACATTGAGGACAAATTAGACACATAAATGCGTCTATCAGCGGCCAACACAATGATCAAGGTGAAGTCCGAGAGAAGATCCAAAGTGAACAAATGGAAACTGGATATCAGAAATTTCATGATATGAAGCTGACGCAATTGAACATACAGCTTGCAGAGTTGTATGAGAAAATCAGCAAGGATTTGAGCCCCCCTCGTCCTTTGCCAGCAGAGACACGTGATAAACGTGACAGGAGAAAATACTACAAGTTCCATAAAAACCATGGCCACAAGACCAACAATTGCCGCTCCTTACAGATCGAGGTCCAGCGAATGATCGACGCTGGAAAGCTGCAAGAGTACGTGAAAAGGGACTTTGGGAAGGGTCCTGGACAGTTTGGCACAGCACATGTGATTAACGCTCATGTAATTAACATCAGTCACGCCAGGATCCATTCAATGACCAGGCGGGCATCGGAAGATGAGACCAGGAGAAAGCTCAGACAGTTGAAAGAATGGTACTTGACAAACCACATCGATTTTGTCAGCGGTATTGGAGCAGAAACTAGGGAGCTGGGATGCACAAAGATCGAGTTTTCTGAAGCAGACATGATAGGTGTATATGCTCCACACAATGATGTTATCGTTATAACTGCTTGGATTGGCATGTTTCGTGTACACCGGATTCTAGTGGATACATGAAGATCAGTGAGCATGCTTTTTTCAGGAGCTTATTCCTCTATGAATCTCCCACACGACTTGATCGAGGAGGATGAAAATCCAATTATCGGGTTCATCGACAAAGTTACAAATGCGATTGGAAAGGTGAAGATACCTATAACAGTGGCTGACAAGTCCATTTTGGGCACCTTCTTGTTGCTGGATTTCCGAGCACCCTACAATGCGATTGTAGGACGAGACTGGCTGCATGAGATTGGTGCAGTCACATCATCTAATCATCAATGCCTGAAGTTTATTACCCCAGAAGGAGTCGTGAAAGTTAGAGGCGACCAGATGGCCGCCCACAAGTTTCACGAGAGTGCAATGGATGAGTACAAGAAGTCAGAAGTCAGCGGGAACCAGATCATGCGAGTCGAGTAGAAATAGCAATTACAGAATCCTTTCCCTCCATAATCGTATAGGGGAGAGGACGCAGCTGAACCCCCAACGATCGAGAAACTGATCGAGGTCCAGATTGGAGATGAGGAGCACAAAACAACGTTCGTAGGGGAATATCTGCCTGCACATGAACGGAATGGTTTGATTACATTGCTAAGGGCAAATGCCGACGTTTTCGCATGGAGTTTTGCTGAGATGCCTGGGATATATCCGAATATAGCCTGTCACAGTCTCGATGAGAAGTTCCATCCTGTTCGACAGAAAATCAGGAATATGGCGCAAAGCAAAAAAGATGGAGTTACTGCAGAAGTCGAAAAGCTATTGGAAGCAGGCTTTATTCGAATGGGTGCAATATCCACATTTGGTTGTCAAATGTCGTACCCGTTACGAAGAAGAATGGTAAAATTCGTGTCTGTATCGATTTTACTGATTTGAATAAAGCATGTCCGAGTGATCCGTACCCGCTGCCACGGGTAAGAGATTTGGTGGATGAAACCGCAGGGTATGGGAGACTGTCATTCATGGATGATTTTTCTGGGTATAACCAAATACCTTTGTTCGAGGACGATCAAGAGCATACTGCGTTCGTGACTGAAAGAGGAGTTCTTGTTATCTTTGTGATGCCGTTTCGGGCTAAAGAACGCAGGGCGACCTACCAAGACTTGGTGGACCATATGTTCAAGGATCTAATTGGGAAGTCGATGAAAGTATATATCGATGATATGGTAGTGAAATCTGAGCAAAAGGAATCACATTTTCTTGATCTGCAGAAGACGTTCGATATCTTAAGACAATATCGTATGAAGCTCAATCCGGCAAAATGTTCATTCGGGCTGTCATCGGGAAAGTTCCTTGGATACTTGATGACGCACAGGGGAATCGAGGCGAATCCGGAACAAATCAGAGCCATCAGAGAAATGCCATCCCCAAGGACGAAGAAGGAGGTCCAGAAGCTAGTGGGACGATTAGAAGCTCTAAACCGTTTCATTTCACGCTCGTCGGATCGATTCAAGCCATTCTTTGACGTTTTGAAGAAAGCCGTGAATTTTGGTTGGACGGATGAGTGCGAAAAGGCTTTTGATGAGATCAAGCAGTTGTTTATGGGTGAAAACTATTTCTGTCGGTTTTGGTAATTTGAGGTGTGTGGATGAGAAATGAGTCTAAACCTTAAACAAATACACTACACGGGAGTGCTTGTAGATTCGAGAAATCAATCTGTGCAAATCCGGCCTAAACAAAGAAATGGACGTTCCAGACTTGTTTCGGTCACAAAGTGAAGGAGATGGGGTTGATCTTAGGGAGGGAAGCGAAGAAGGTGTTGAGATTGTGAAGGTGTTGGCTATGTATGACTTGTATCAGGAAGCTGTACTGGCTTACAGGATGTAAGCTATCAGTTCCGGTGTTTGAATACGATGGTATCAACACTTGCTTCTGTTGTCTGGACTTGTTCTGTTATTTTTGTAAATAGGGAGGAGAACCTATTTATACAAGTCATTTGAGCCTTATTCACGTCTCTCGTGGGAAGTGGAGGAAGTGGAGTAATGGAGTAGTGGAGTTGTGTGTTGGTGTTACACGACCAGTCTTGCCCACTTCTCATGTCATCTCTAACCGTCCATGACTTCCTGACACGTTCTTGTGATGGCGCGTTGCACGCTGCACGCTGTAAACTTCCAGACCAATACCCCAGTATGTATCCCCCAGTTTGTGACATGATCGATGTCTCGAGTGTGTGGATTGTGGGACCCACAGAAAGTAGCATGTAATGCTCGATTAAATAACTAAGTTATTTAGGGAGTCGATACCTGTGAAGTACCGTGTGTATTCTATGCAGGTACTGCATCATGATGTGGTAGAGTGACGGGTGGTGATCACCATGACGCCTCGCTGACCAATTAACTCCTGACCAGGGTTGTATAACCAAGCCGCTGAAGTTGGACGGACAAGATGATCTTTGAGACACTCATCTGCGACCGTTGATGGAATTAGGGTTTTTGAAGAGGTGCGCAAGCATCACTCTTCAGCTTGGTCGAATCCAAGCTTGGGATGCAATTTTGAAAGGGCCGATCGTGCATGTGTGTAGACGACATGACGGTGTAGGCGCCCATACCTCATTGTCTCGTGAAAGTGTGATGGGCCACTCAATTTGTCCCAGGCGAAGTTGAGTGGTCGAGATCAATTTGCAACAAAAATGGTGCGCGCAAAGCCGCACCATGCCCACTTCGGGGCGCGCGTTTCAAGACGACCAAGCTTGGTCGGTCTTGTTCGATTAGTCCGGTATACGGCAGGGTATACACGTCCATATCTCAATATCCCATAGAAACGTGATCTAAGCCACTCAATTTGTCCGGCAAAGTTGAGTGGTCGAGATTAGTTTGCAATCGGGAGGTGCGACCATGCCTAGTTCGGGCGTGCGAATCGAGGCAACCGGGCATGATATGCCTTGGCCGATCGGGTGTGGAGATAGATGGGCCCACGGTGGTCATGTTGATGCGTACCGGACCTGCTTAGTCGAATCCTGGACCCTTCATTCGTGCAGGAGAAGATGGACGCTCGTGATCGCGACACAACCCTAATTAAGTTTTGCAGGCCGTATGTCATACCCAGTTTGGGGCGCACGAATCAAGACGACCAACTATAGTTGGTCTTGACCGATCAGTTGGGTATGTAGGCGGGCCCACGATGTTTGTGTTGACATGCTCTGGGCCTTTTGAATCTACATCTACACCCTCCAGCTATGCCTGCGAAGATGGATGGTTGAGACTGTTTTGTGATACATGTAATGCCGCAAACCCTAATTTAGGGTTTTTCGTCCATACTGCTTTGGCTTGGACGGTTTGGCAAGCTATGCCACCCCTTGGGGAGGCCGACCATGCAGGGTCCCCGTTGGGTCGGTGGTGCATATTCCAATACCTGCTTGGGGTCATGGATTCAATCTAAGCTATCCAATCATCTTTGGTGGAGTTGGATGGTCATGATCGTTTCTGAGACTGATATGGTCAGTTCAGGTTCAAATATGCTCAATCGGGCTAGTATAAACACCGAGAGTTGTAGCTTTGTATGGGTATTTCGTACATGTTTTATTATTAATGCTTGGAGATTCGTGTTGCTCTGCTGAGAACAACACTCGGTCGTCATGCCACACCGTAATGAGTACGGGAAATACAAAATTTGGTCATGCATTAATTAATAATGCTATAAATTCACGGGGTATATGGGATTGTTGCTACATGCTCCAACCTGGATGAATTTTGTGTATTTAATTCACGAGAATCTTTGGGATTGTTGCCACATGCTCTATTCTAGGTGAATTAGTAAAGTGAAGAAGTATTCATCACTTATCAATGGCTTTATCTTTTGCAAGATGTTAGCGTATAATTTTGGCTTTTACAATTTTAGCCTAAAATGAAAATCCACCATCAACATCAGTATTTGTCAACTCCCCCAGTTTTGGTGAGTCCATAAACTGGACAACCTGTCGGAGTTTATCTGGCTGCAATGGAGAACGCTGTGAATGCAGTGCTATTTGTTACGGACCCACATGAAAAACCTGTTTACTTCGTGATGGAAATCCTTGATGGGGCGGAAACACGGTATAAGAAAATTGAGAAGATAGCACTTGCACTTTTCCACGCATCTCGTCGCCTCAAGCCTTATTTCCAAGGGAGGCAGATCGTAGTCCACTCAGAATACCCACTGAAGAGAATCCTGGAACGTGCTGATGATTCCAGTCGACTAGCCATATGGTCAAATTTTCTGGGGGCATATGAGATCAAGTACGAAACCAGAACTGCAGAGAAGGGACACGCCCTGGCTGCACTGCTAGAAGATTTTCCTGTGGACGATATAGAAACGGTTGCGGGCGAAGAAGAGGAGTTGTTAAAACCCATAGAGCTAGTCACTGATCAGACTGGGGGCGAGTCCGCAATGGAGATCGATACACCAGAACCATTATGGACCGTATTTACTGATGGATCCTCAAACGTCGGTGGTGCTGGAGTTGGATGCGTCATCCTTACTCCTGAAGGTTCGAGGATCGAGAAAGCGACCAGGCTGGGTTTCCAAGCATCAAACAATGAAGCTGAATATGAAGCTGCAATTATCGGTTTAAAAGCTGTCAAACAGTTAGATGCGAAGAACGTGAAGCTGGTGACTGATTCCATGCTAGTAGTTAACCAATTTTTGGGGACCTACAGAGCCAAGGAAGAGAGAATGGCCCTGTATTTAGATCATATGAGAGAGCTGGAAAATGAGTTCGACCGATTTTCTATTGGGCAGCGACCGCGGTTGGAAAACATGCACTCAGATGCTTTAGCATATCTTTCTTCCGCAGTCGAAACTGATACCACCCGTTTCGTTGTAGTGGATTTCCAAGAGTTACCTAGCATCTCCGACAGCCACTTTGTTCTGGCTCTCGAACACACTAGTGGGGGAGAGAGGGCAACTACGTCAGCACGTGGAGATACTGAGAACATCGACAGCAATATGGTTGTTGATAGTCCAGTGACAGATAATTCAGGCAATCATGTCGAAAACATTGCTGACTGGCGTCAACCTTACATCAAGTATATGAAAACCGGCGAACTACCAGAAGATGAGAAACTAGCTGCAAAGGTGAAAAAGAATTCATGGAGATACTCGATGATCGAAGGGATGTTATACCGCAAACCGTAGCTTTGGAGCCATTTTTGCGATGCATATCAGCTGTGCAGTTAAGGGGAGAGGAAGGACAACAAATCGCGAAATTGGGAGAAGAGGCTCATGAAGGAATTTGTGGCAACCATTCTTGTGGGCGTTAAATATCTCGCGCACAAGATCGACCCATGGATACTTGGCCATACATGCGATTTCTTAAATAAAGTTGCTAAAGAATACGCGCGAAAATGCGTTACGTACCATGCCAAGAGCACGCTCAATTCCAAAAAGGCCCGCCAACGAATTGCATCCAGTTTTTAGTCATTGGCCATTCTCTATGTGGGGACTAGACATCGTCGGACCACTTCCCAAAGCTCCTGGGCGTTAGATTCGTACTAGCCGCCTCGATTATTTCACCAAATGGGTCGGGGCGGGTGAATTTCCAACTAATGGACTTTGAAAGACAAAACCTAGTTTTGGAAGGAGAAAAAGACTGCACCGTACACGTTACCGGACATGATGTGAAAAGGTTCATATGGGAGAATATCGTCACCATGATTCGATTTTAGTCCTTGGCCATTCTCTGTGTGGGGACTAGACATCGTCGGACCACTTAATACACGTTACCAGACATGATGTGAAAAGGTTCATATGGGAGAATATCGTCTGCAGATTCGGAATCCCAGACGCAATAATATCAGAAAATGGGAAGCAGTTCGATTCAGGAGTGATCAAAGATTTTTGCAAGGGCCTGAATATTCGCCACAATTTCACATCTCCTTACTATGCTCAGAGCAACGGGCAGGCAGAAGCGACCAATCGCGTTATTATGGACAATCTCAAGAAACGGCTGGAGAAGGCGAAGGGAAAGTGGACTGAAGAATTCGCTGGAGTCTTGTGGTCCTATCGAACAAACCCAAAAAGATCCACTGGATTTTCACCATTTACACTGGCTTATGGGACAGAAGCAGTCATACCCACCGAGATACATCTCAAGACAACCAAAACTCGTGCTGTCAAATGGGAAAACGACAACATGCGGCTTTAGACAAAGAGTTCTTTGGAAGAACAAAGAGAAACTTGACCTTGCAAAGATTAGTCCGATACCAACAGGCAATCAAGCTAAGATATGATCGTAAAGTCAGAGAACGGTCATTCAAGCCAGGGGAATATGTCTTGAAGAAAACCCGAGCAGCCACAATGGAACCAAACTGTGGGAAGCTCGGAGCAAACTGGGAAGGTCCATACATAGTCGATAGGCCAGCATCTCGTGGATCCTATTACTTAAGGAACCTCGATGGAACTGAGGATTCAAAGCCATGGAAACCGTGGAATTCGTTCCACTTGAAGAAGTTCTATCATTAGAAGTAGTTTCAAATCGCTGTGTCTTGCACTCTTTTCCTTTATGATGGTTTTATCCCATTGGGTTTTCCACGTAAAGGTTTTAATGAGGCAGCTGTTGTCGAAGCAGTAGGTATTTATCTTGTTATTTCTATTCAGAAATTTAATTCATCATTACTTTGGTATTCCATACTTTATCAAAATTGTTCGTGTTAATTATATCTTTGCTGCGGATGATCAAATCTGCGATCGGTGTCAACAAACAAGATACGGCTCGGGTCTGCTTTGTCGGCCAACGTCTCTGACACCTCGCAGATAGGGTGAGTGCACAGTTCGAGCATTTTTACCCTATCTCAATTGTATCCCCATCATACGAGCAACAACAAATGTGGCGAACATTTTTTATCTGTCCAGGCACGTGAAAATATACAAATCACAAACTTTGCGCGTATCTTGAATAGCAGTTTGGCCCCCTGCGCGAATTCAAGATAGCAGAAAAACTCAACTTTTCATTCCATGCGCGAGCAAAGTGCAGCAGGGAGGTGCACCCCTGCGCGAGCATTGAGAAGCATGACACAAAACATACTGGGGGCGAGTTATATGTCACCTCAACCATTTGGGGGCGAGACATATAACACTCCCGCACAATCAACACATCCCTGGGGGCGAGTTGCATAACACTCCGAACAACATGTTCGGGGGCGGGTTATGTAACACTCCAGAAAAATGCAAATTCAGAGGGAAACCCGAACTTCTTAACCCATAACAGGTTATGGGTTAAGAGGGGGCGATGTTTGTACCCCTAATATTCTACACAAATAAATGGGCTAACCTATGCCTACAAAGCTCTTACTACTAGCAAAGGAGGGTTCATTGGGCTTAAGGTGCTTCCCTTGTTTACCCAAGTATGGCTAACTAGGCCTAACAAACACCCCATGTGCAAAAAGCTAAGCTAGGCCTCACTAACAAACACCCCATGTACAAGCCCATGGGCTAAAAAGTTTCACACAAGCGCTCCACGTTACCATTGTAAAGTCATTAGAGGCGCCACGTCATCACATGCGCCACGTCAGCAAAGTGGGTGACACGTCAACATTGTACAGAGTTCCACAGTGACATGTCAGAAGAAGTGATGACGTGGCAGATGGCGTGTCAGCAAAATAGGTGCCACATCATCACATGTGATGATGTGGCAGGTACCACGTCAGCGCAACACAGACTCCCGTAGTGCCACATCAGCAAAGTGATGACGTGACAGCCACCACGTCAGCAAATCGAGGGCCACATCAGCAGGTAAGATGACGTGGCATGTACCACGTCAGCAGTCAAGATGACGTGGCAGGTACCACGTCAGCAGATCGAATGCCACATCAGCGGGCGAGATGACGTGGCAGACGATGACGTGGCAGCTGGCGGACCGAGCCGGCGGCCCAAGCGAGCGGCAATCGGCGGCGATTAATCGGCGAGTAATTGGAAATCGGTGATTAATCGGCAAATAATTGGCAGCAGGAGAAGTTTCGGTGTACGTCGATGCAACTTAAATCTGTAGTCCCGATTTGGTGTGGCACGACACAACTTAATTCCGCGTCCCTTGGATGATTACACCCACTTCTCTAACACCTCTGGTTATCCACACCCTATTGTAATTCCTTAACCATAATGGAAGTTTCTGGAATATTCTGGGAGCCATGCAGGGGATCAATGCCAGAGCCATGCAACCATGCAGTCATGCAGGAGAATAATGGCAGGGAGGCATGCAGGGCCAGTTACTACAAGAGGCATGCAAGGTCCAGTTATAACAGTTGGCATGCAGGACCATTTACTGCAATTCATGCCTGCATCTAGAACGGAAATTGATAACCTATAAATGGATGGTTTGACAACCAAAAAGGTAAGCAACCTTCCCCACTAAAACTCCTGTGAAAAATCTCTTGCTAACTTAGGCATCAGAGGGTTTTTTTGCAGGTACCCCCCCTACTCTGTTCAATTGAAGATTGAAGCAGTGATCGATTTCCAGCAAAAACATCATACAAATTCGTGTTTGGGGTAGAAGAAATTTTACCATACAAACAAATGTATTAAGGACTCAGACGACCGCGTACTGGTGGAGGACGTAGAAATTAAAGCTCGTTGGAAGGATTACTTCAACAACCTTTTCAATGGAGAAAGCGATATCCCATCCAGCACCCTTGAGGGCGTTGCTGAGCGTGTGGATGCGTTTGAGGACGTCATGGTCTGTAGCATTCACGAGAGCGAAGTAAAGGAGGCCTTGAAAGGAACCAAAAGAGGAAATGCCTTGGGTCCGGATGCCATACCGACTGAGGTGTGGAAATGCCTGGGAGATGATGGGATAACTTGGCTGACCAAGTTATTCAATAACATCTTCCGGTCAAACCGAATGCCGGACGAGTGGCGTCGAAGCGTGATCGTCCCAATCTTGAAAAACAAAGAAGACATTCAGAACTGCTCTAACTATAGGGGAATCAAACTGATGAGACATACACTCAAGCTGTGGGAACGCGTCATCGAACGGCGGTTACGTAGACAAACAAACGTCTCACCAAACCAATTTGGATTTATGCCGGGAAGATCGACCACGGAGGCGATTTTCCTGGTTAGACAACTTATGGAAATATACAGGGAGCAAAAGCGGGACCTGCACATGGTCTTTATTGATCTGGAGAAGGCCTACGATAAAATACCGCGTGAAGTAATATGGTGGGCTCTGGAGCAGAAAAAGGTATTAGCGAAGTACATAAACTTAATCAAGGATATGTACGAGGACGCAATTACCGGTGTCCGGACGAGCGGCGGAGTCTCAGCCGATTTCTCGATTAAGATAGGGTTTCACCAGGGATCAGTGATAGGTGTAGAATACACCGTATTTACTATCTAGTAGTTACGCTTTCTTTGCTATTTTTCTTGTGAATTATGTACTTTACGTGTGTTTTTGAGTTATTAGGTACTCTGGAGTCGCACAGAGGAAAGGAAGAAGAAATTATCCAATTTGGAGCGAAAAAGGCAAAAAGGTCAACTCGCAGACGATATTTGGCGCATGCTAGGTTGCACAAGAGGAGTTACGCTGGAAATTAAGCTGTCAGTCTCCTGTAGGCGACGGTTCAAATCAACAAGAGATTATTGAGGTGGCCCATATCCATCAGTCGGGCGCCTAAATACGGTTGTACTACAACCTTATCAACTAAGTCGAGAAGAAGAAAATCATTTTCTTCCCCAAATTCAGTCTGTTACTTCCATGAGAGACTCGAGAGCAGATTCACGTAGAGATTGAAGCCAAAAGAACAATGGATAGAAGTGAATCTGTGATATGAGTTTGTACAATCAGTCCAGAGAGAGAATCAAAGAAAATAATGGAGTTGCGATTGGTGGACTGATTGATTAATGAATCTGTGATGTTCTAGGTTTACAGGTTAGGGTTCAGAGAAGTAGATGAGAGCAATTGGTTTACATGGGTTCGTGGTTGCTATTGAGAATCAAGAAGAATAGAAGAATTGAAGACAGGGTTTCTGAAATTGGGGATCTAATGTTGTTGATGTTGGGAATTTCAGCAAGAACAATGGAGGAGAAATTCAAGGTGGTTTGAGAAATTCTGAAGCTGAGAAGAACACACAAAGGGATTTAGGAGATGGGTTTCCTGTTAAGAACAAGTGTGCTGCGGAATCAGAAATTGGTGATGGCTCTGTGTGTTGTGCTGTGAATCTGGATGTGCTTACCATGAGTTGAATGGAATTTGGAGTTACTCATGAGCCGAGGCAATGAAGCAATCGATGGTATTGAATTGAGAATGGAGTTGGTGGTGCTCTTACTGGTGTGTGTACTCTGGGATTTCTATGGGCTGAATAAGGAATTGCAGTTGTTGGTGGTCCTCAGGTGGAGCTACAATGTTTCTGAGTTGCATTGCAGGATTGAAGTGCACTAGATTGGAGGCTGAGTGCTTGAGAATGAGCATAGAGGATCTGTGTTGCTCATGGAAGTGTCATGGCAGATTGCAGAAAGTTGCTATTGTCACAGGGTGTTGCAGAGCTGGTTTAGTGAGCTGTTGGTGCAGCTGGTGAGTACCTGAGATAGAATGAGGCTGTGCGATTGCAGCTGCGATAAAGGTTGTCTTTGTTAAGTTTGAAATATTTGAGCCGGAGTCAGTAAAGCTAAAGCATTGCGAGCGGTGGAGATTGCGAGGAATTGGCGAGTCTGGGTGTGATGGTGGATACGAAGTTGCGGTGAGCAAGAAAATTATCTTTGTGTTGCAATGGAGCCGTAAGTGTGATGCAAGTGTGGGTTGAACTAAACGAAGTTGGTGGCTAAAATGGCAGAGGAGAAGATGTTATTGCAGTCTCAGATGGGAAGAATGGTGGTTCATGGCTGGAATGAAGGCTTGTGTGCTATGGATTGAATGTGAATGTATGTTTGCAGGGAAGAGGCGGAATTTGTGCAGGCACGGATGAAAGGCTACAGTTCTGGTGGTTTTGTTTGGATATTGACGCTGCGAAATGGTAGTGGATGCTGATGTTGCTATTGATGAGGGAATGGAATTGTGAGTTTGTGTCGCAGGAATGGGTTCAGACTGGTGGTGGCAGTGAGAAGGAAATGCTGGCTTGAGAGTATGCAGTGCAGCTGAACTGGTGATGCTGTGAAGTTGCAAGTGCAAGTACAGTTTGGTATTGGAATGCTATGTTCGAGCTTGGCAGGATGACGCTGTAATGATTCAGGCCGATGAGCTTTGTGTTGGTAGTGGCAATGAAATGCTGTGACGGCAGTATGGGTTGTTCGAGATGACAGGGAAGGTATACTGGAACTTGACAGTGGATACAAGCTTGAGATAGAGCTACAGAGAACGAGAATTGGTATTGCTGTTTGAGGCATGAGCTGAAATGCACATGGCGCAGGTGGAGATGCGAGAGCAAGGATTGAATGGTTAGTGGGATTCTTTGGATAGAATTGTAAGTGGTTTTGAAGTCGCAACACAGTGAGAATATGGCAGAGCAAGTTTGAGAAGGAATTGAGTGGTGAAGCACGATGATTGGGCATCACAGATCGGCCAATGCAATCAGCTCGAGCCAAGGTCACTCGGCTCACCGAGTCGACTTGGGTCTAACTCGGACTGGACCGGTTCCGGGCGGCACACCCTGACTCGGTTTGACTCGGCCCGACCGAGCTGACCCGTTGAACCCGACCGAGTTGACTCACCGAACCGGTGACCAAGGCGGACTTTGCGGTCCACCGAACCGCTTTTCCGGCGACCTTCCGGTCGATTTCCCGGCCACAATACCAGATTTCCGGCGACCACTTTTGGGTCATATTTTCTACATGGGTTTCTCCTTCTTATGGGCTTGGTGGATTTTCATCTAATGGACTTTGAAGACTAGACCTAATTTTAGAAGTTGGAGAAAAGCTATAAAGGGAAGGTCTTCTACAACTTATAGAATATCTTATTCTTGGAATTTTGGAGAGCCGTTTTGTTTACGCTTCTAGGGTTTGCTTTTGTTCTTCTTCTTCATTATTTTTTATTGAATATTGATTATGATGAACTCCATAGCTATGAGTAGCTAAACATATTATTGGTTATGGGATAAAAGTTGATTTCTCAACATGTTTTTGAATCTATGAATTAGTTTTGTCTCGGTAATTTATTGTTTGTGATTCACAATTAATAGTGTTATAAGATTTGAAAACTTGTTAGGTTGAGTCCGGAATCAATCCGATTTGTGTTCATCTCTAGAGCTATATTAGGGTTTTCAATACGAAAAAGTTGTTTATCACTGATTCTAAGTAGCATAATTGTGGGTAGTGCTTGTAGTGATATATCCTACTAGTCACAAGTGAATCATAACTTTTGTTAAAACGTTTAGTGCTTTTACACATTCGTTTGCATTGATGAGTCTTATTCCATAAAACTTAATGCTTGTAGGGAGTTAAACTTAATTGTGCTTTTACACTTTAGGTTGCTTTCTAGGAAGAATTCACATATGCATCTTTTAATGTGGTTGTGATGAAAACAGGGAATTAATGGGTTATACTTGCGATCAAGGTATCCTAGGACTTTAAATAAATACGAGATTAAAATACCAATTCTAATCATTGATGATAATACATGTTTGTGAATGATACTATCCCGTGACCAATATCTTCTCCTTATTGATTTCTCAAATTATTTACTTTGCTTTCAATTACTTTTATTTGCTTAGATACAACAAACATTCCCCGTGGTTACTTAGAAACTGAAATTTTATAACAACGAAAGCCTCTCTGTGGATACAAACTCTTTCTTATCGCATACTATATTTATATCTAGTTGATTGAGAAAGTGAAATTATATTTGACGGATTGACAACCGATCAATCAGCCTTAAGCCCATATATTTTCGATTTAGTGCTAGATCAAGTTACGAGAGAAATTCAGGGTGAGATCCCCTGGTGCATGCTCTTTGCAGATGATGTGGCGCTTATCGGCAACTCAAAAGAAGATGTAGAGGAAAAACTGGAATTGTGGCGCCAGACTCTAGAATCGAAGGGCTTCAAACTTAGTAGAACAAAAACCGAGTATCTGAAGTGCGATCTCAGCGATTCCGGGAGAGTTGAAGGGGACATTATGCTGGATGGACAACCTGTACCAAGGAAAGAATCGTTTCGCTACCTAGGATCGATACTCCAAAGTAATGGGTGAATCGAGGAGGATATTCGCCATCGAACTCAATCTGGTTGGGGGAAATGGAGTCTGGCTTCTGGCGTCCTTTGTGACCGCAAAGTACCGCTAAAGTTTAAAGGTGAGTTTTACAAAGCAGCGATCAGGCCTGCCATGCTATACGGTGTGGAATGTTGGGCGATAAACAGCCGAGACACTTTGAGACTGAAGAGTACCGAGATGCGGATGCTGAGGTGGGCATGCGGACATACGAGGCATGACCGTATCAGGAATGAGTACGTACGTAAGAAACTTATGGTAGCGTCAATCAAGGAGATGCTCGCACAGCATCGGCTGCGCTGGTTTGGGCATCTCCAGCGAAGACCGCCTGATGCCCCAGTGCGAGTAGGTCGCATCAGGCGCGCTGAAGGAAGAATGCAACGCAGAGGCCAACCGAAGCTAACTTGGGACGAGTGCGTAAAGAACGACTTGAGCGACCGAAATCTTACATCGAGCAAAGGCGTTGGATGACAGGACATGGAGGGCGGCGATACGCGTGGAAGAGGTGGGTTTCAGGTATGTAGACTAACAACTCCCTTCTTTATTTCCTATTAATTTCTTTACCACTCAATCACCGGACACGTAAAGGCAACCCTGCAGTTTGTGAAAGGGGGGAATCCCCCTGTAGCGCTGCAGTTGGCAGGATTGTGAAGGGGAAACACCCCGTAGCTTCTGCAACCTGGACACGGTGATTACTTTCCATCTGGTCCAAAAACAAAAACAATCGCGACGCGGGTAGTGTCAAGTATTTTTGCTTGTCGTAGTGCTAGTTGTGCGAGGCTCGGACAGGCCGGCGTAAAACCTATGTTCAACTCTTAGGAGATGTTCTCTAGTCGACCCGGTACTTGCTACTGGAAAAGACTTTGGATTTGGATTTGGATTTGGACGTGGGTGAAAATCCTCCCTCATCCCTCCATTAGATATTGTAATTATTACTAATCACGCTTCTTTTTCTTGGATTAAGAAAACGGTCCGTTCAGTTCATGTAACACTCATTCATTCTGATTCAGTTACTACCAATTTTCAGTTATTATTCCCCAGCACGTTCAACACTCTCTCTCTCTAAAAACTTAAGTCGGAGAATAAAAGAAGAGGCACATCAGTAGTATCGCAACTTCAGTTCTGCCATTCTTTTACAGAAAAAACTCCAAACAAGCAGTACAACTTCTTCTCCAATATAATCTCATCAAACCAAAACAAAACCAGTGTTAGATAGATCATTTTAGTACCCACCACCAACTAGAAAACAAAATCTCTCTCTCCCCCTCTCAACACACAAAGACACACGCATAGTATTCTAATCAATCTTTCTTTGTGTGGTACTTATTCCAACTAATCCCTCCACGTCTAAACCATTTCTTCTTTATTTTTATATTCCTTTGGTGGAGTTTTCGTGTTTAGTTCCCTTCCCTCTTCTGTACTGAGATATACTATAGTCTCATATCATATCACCATTAATGGTTGCTCAACTGTTTCTTTGAAAAAAGAAACCAAAGCAACTTCTTTTGATTACTTATTATACTGAAAATAACTCATTTCTGGTTGTGGGGTTTGTTTCTTTGTGTTAAATTCGAAGTAAAAATGAGTTTTTGAGATTGGCCCAGACATGGATCTGGAAGTTGCTGAGAATTACAAAAGTAGTACTATCAAGGTAAGTTTGGGTTTTCAAGTTTCATTTTGTGATTTAGATTGTGAGTTGGAGCTTCCTGATCAGTAATGGGTGTTTTGAATTTTGATTTTACAGAAGAAGGAATCATGGAGAACTGTATTAACTTTAGCTTTTCAAAGTCTAGGTGTTGTTTATGGAGATTTAAGTACATCACCATTGTATGTATACAAAAGTACTTTTGCTGAAGATATTCATCATTCAGAAACAAATGAAGAAATTTATGGAGTTTTATCATTTATATTCTGGACTCTTACATTAATTCCATTACTTAAATATGTATTTATAGTACTTAGAGCTGATGATAATGGTGAAGGAGGAACATTTGCTTTGTATTCATTACTATGTCGTCATACAAAAATGAGTTTTTTGCCTAATTGCCAAGTAGCTGATGAAGAATTATCAGCTTATAAGAAGAAAGATTCGGTTGGTCCTCCGGTCATAAATATTGGGTTCAGAATGAAATCAATGTTAGAGAAACATAAAGTTTTGCAGAAGATGTTGCTTCTTTTAGCTTTAATTGGGACTTGTATGGTTATTGGTGACGGGGTCCTAACTCCGGCAATATCAGGTAACTTTGGTTGTTTGTATTCACTTAAATTTATATTTTCTTGATGTATTTTACTCATTGGATTATTGGTGTTTTTTTTTTTTTTTTTCATACAGTTTTTTTCTGCGGTTTCTGGTCTCGAGCTATCGATGTCAAAGGAACATCACAAATGTGAGATTTCTCTTTTTATGCTATTATACTTGTTCATTTACCTTTAGTGGGTATTTAGTTTATGTGGTAAGAATCAATTTAACTGATGATGACACTTTCTCTTGTTGACATATGTGGCTTATTGTGTTGTTTGTGGAAAGATGACAACTTCTTTTGTATGTTTCTTTTGGTAGTATAGGGCCATTGGGGATCTAATCTTTGAGTTAGGAATCCATCAATTTAGTGAAGGGTTTTTTTTTTTTTTTTTTTTTTTGGAATCTTACCAACAACACTCATGATTCATATAAAAGATATTTTTTTACGCGTGAAAATGACTGTTGAAAGAAAAAAAGTTAGGGGATTTCGGAATCTTCTCTTGTGTGATTTTGGTCGAGGGATATCAAGAACATGTTGTTTATCTACACTCAACAATGTGAAATACTAGTTGCACAAGACATGCTGTAATTTTTCGGGCAAGGGTTAATATAGATTTGATGTAGATCGGATAGAATTAGGAGGTTAAAGCTAATGAAGGCATATTTCGATCTGATACTGCCAATTGTGTAATTTCTCTGCACTAATTAAAGATGTGCTGATTGAACCTCACCATAAACTTCAACTGTGCCACAAATTTCCGGGTTAGTAGTTAAAAAGAGTGAAGTTAGAATTGGAGTACTGTTGATGGGTTAGCAAGGTGTAACTTGTATAATGCTGAATTTACTTGGATCATTTCAAGGACGAATTGGCATCCACATGTTTGCTAGTTATAAAGTTAAGCACGGCTGTATACGTCTTGCATATAATTTCTTCTCACCTAAAGTTAATGTTCCTTCTGAAGTTCTGAACAGAGGATAGAGTTACTACATCTCTATTTCAATAGATGAATTAACCTTACCTAGTTGTCAAAGAGCAAAGTTGTTATGGTTTGAACCTGTCGCTTCCTTACTTCCATGTTTCTTGTTGGTAATCATCCCATTGAAACCTGCCATGAACAGCCACATGTGACTCTACCAGGTGGTCTTACACATGTGTACTGTTCTATATTGTCTGTGTATGTATGGAATGTATCATTAACTTACATTTTAGTTGTCTGTAGATGCTCACACTTCTTTCTTTTAGTAGTCTGAAATGATATCTGATTCCCATACTGCAAACCAAAATTGGACCTAGATTGAATAAATTTAGCTTAGGAAACATCCAAATTACAAACATATCCAGCTCCATGATACATGTAAGTCCTGGAGATAAGTTTGTCCATATGCGTGACCACTTGACTGGTCGCAAATGCAGAACTTTTCGGTCCTATGCCATAATTTAATTTCACTATTGCTGTATCTTTTAGATTACACCATTGATTATTTCAAACACCCACTCATGTGAAATGTACCTGAACTAGAGTTGTGTTAATTGTACATTCTACTACGAGCATTCAAAAATATGGCTCCTCATATTCAAACTCTTTGCAGATGTTGAGGTTCCAGTAGCATGTTTTGTCTTGGTATGCTTGTTTGCGCTCCAACACTATGGCACCCATCGAGTAGGATTCTTGTTTGCACCCATTACCATAACATGGCTTTTCTGCATCAGTGCGATTGGTGTGTACAATATAATCCATTGGAATCCGCATGTGTATCAAGCTTTATCCCCGTATTATATGTACAAATTTTTGAAGAAGACTCGACTACAAGGTTGGATGTCATTAGGTGGAATACTATTGTGCATAACAGGTATGTGAGTTCTATAGCATTTGGTTGTTAAGTGTAGCATTTTGTGCTATCCTTATTAAGCACCTCTTTTGTCTTCTTTGTTTGCAGGTTCAGAAGCTATGTTTGCTGATCTAGGACATTTCTCGCAGCTATCAATCAAGGTATGGTGTTTTTGGTTTATGGATTTCTGTATGCTTCACTGTATGTTTAAATTTGATCAGTATGATTTCGTTCCAAATAAGCATGGTAAACCCTACCTTTATCTGTTAGTGAGAACAGTTATGACATCATTAATTGTGCTCATCTCACAAATACAAAAAAGAATAATCACCTCTCTGCAGATTGCCTTCACCTCTGTTGTGTATCCATCTTTGATTCTCGCATATATGGGACAAGCTGCTTACTTATCTAAGCATCACATCATCGAGAGTGAATACAAAATTGGTTTCTATGTATCTGTTCCAGGTAATTCTTTCTCTATATCAGTTCCCCTTTACGATAATAGAGTTGCTGCATTTAGCTGAAATATGAGTCATTTCTCAACAAGACAGAGAGAATAAGATGGCCAGTACTTGCAATAGCTATACTTGCAGCAGTGGTGGGAAGCCAAGCCATTATAACAGGAACCTTCTCAATTATCAAACAGTGCTCTGCTTTGGGTTGTTTCCCAAGAGTCAAAATAGTCCACACATCGTCAAAGATACATGGTCAAATTTACATACCAGAGATCAACTGGACTTTAATGTTACTATGCTTGGCTGTTACAATCGGTTTCAGAGACACAAAACGTATGGGTAACGCAGCAGGTATGAGCACAACCAGAAAGAAAAAGAATTCCTAGATTTTTTATTTATTTGATATTCAAGTGTTTTAGCTTTTGCCAATTTGGTTTACAAACCGATCAAATAATATACTAATCCGTGACTTATGCTTTATTTATTCTGAAATAGGATTGGCAGTTATAACCGTCATGCTGGTCACAACCTGCTTGATGGCCCTTGTCATGGTCATATGCTGGAACCAGAGTATTTTCCTAGCCATTGGTTTCATATTATTGTTTGGTTTTATTGAGGCACTCTATTTCTCAGCCTCCCTCATCAAGTTCCTTGAAGGGGCATGGGTTCCGATTGCCCTTGCTTTCACTTTCATGGTCGTCATGTATGTTTGGCACTACGGTACAGTCAAGAAATACGAGTTTGATGTCCAAAATAAGGTCTCCATCAATTGGCTGCTTAGCCTTGGCCCAAGTCTAGGCATCGTTCGTGTTCGAGGAATTGGTCTAATTCACACAGAACTTGTCTCAGGTATCCCTGCAATCTTCTCTCACTTTGTCACCAACCTTCCGGCATTCCACCAAGTTTTAGTCTTCCTATGCATCAAATCTGTCCCTGTCCCATACGTTCAGCCTGAAGAACGGTTCCTTGTAGGTAGAATTGGGCCAAAAGAGTACCGTCTTTATAGGTGTATTGTAAGATATGGCTACCACGATGTCCATAAGGATGACATGGAGTTCGAAAGGGATCTAGTTTGTAGTATAGCTGAATTTATTCGTTCAGGAAATTCGGACTATAATGGAGGTGGAATGGAAGAGTTTGAGAAAGAAGATGAAAAAATGGCTGTCATAGGGACCTCTTCAAGCTTCAATGAAGGGATACGGATGTGTGACAATGATGATGATGACGACCCAGTTGAAACTGCAGGGACATCAGAACTGAGAGAGATTCGATCTCCAATGGTTCTGAGGAAAAGAGTAAGGTTTGTACTGCCAGAAAGCCCGAAGATCGATAGGGATGCAAGGGAAGAGTTGCAGGATTTAATGGAAGCAAGGGAAGCCGGGATGGCATTCATACTAGGACATTCTTACGTAAGAGCGAAACGTGGTTCGAGTTTTATGAAGAAACTTGTTATAAACTATGGGTATGATTTCTTGAGAAGGAACTGTAGAGGACCTAGTTATGCATGGAGTGTTCCACATGCATCTACACTTGAGGTTGGTATGGTCTACCATGTTTAATAGTGTTATTGCTATGTAGTTAGAAATGATTTACTATATACGGTATAAAAATTGTGTCCAGTATGTATAGTTTGTATGTGAATTATCAAACTTCATCACACACATTCTGATTGAACCTACAGAAGTTCGGGAACTAGAAACTCCTAATTTTGAACCGAAGAAAATTTACAGCAAAAGCATTTTAAAACCAGACAGTTCCAAAAATGGTAAATACATACTGATTAACATGATTTTTGAAAGGATGATGTACAGTATGGTCTTTATAACTCTTTACTCTCAGCATACCAATCACCATAAGAAATGGCTACCTTAATACAAGTAAAAATCATGTACTCCCTCCATTCTTAAATAATAGGTTGGTTTCTATAAATAAATGTTTCAAAAAAATAGGCTGGTTTCCTAATTGGGTAAGTCAAATGTTAGTTTAGTTTTCTGGGACCATTTTTCTCTTAACTTCTTTTGATGACAAGTGTCATGGAGACCATTTCATTTTACTTCTTTTGCTGACAAGTGTCATGGGGACCATACGGTAAAGACCATACTATACATCATCCTTATCAAACTAAGAGCAAATCAAAGGGTAACCCCACAAATCATATATCACCATTATGAAGATAATATACATGTATTATTGTTAATAATACTGGCAGTATTTGGTATGCTGAACCTTGGACACCGATTCTGAACGTTGGACACCAATACAACCACCATTTTTAGGAATCAGGACGAAGATAAAGTGAAAAAGATTTTTAGTTCGGAATAGTAGCAAGCATTTAAAAATCTTATGTTCAACTCTATCTTACTGGGCCGAGATAGGGTCATATATTATGTCTGTTACTTGTTAGTGCTGATTCTCGTCTAGCTCGATTTAACAGTGATGGAAATTCACTGCAGCCAATGTGGCAATATGAAAAATTCATGTACAGTGATGGAGTATTATCTCTTAAATCACTTGTGATCGTCCCAGAACGGTTTGTAGGATGATAAGCATAAACATCTATGTAGTTAGGCCAAGCACTATGGTGAAGGATTTCCCCTAGCTATCCCTTATTTGGCGGTATTTTATCCTTTGGTCGTGTTAGTGTCGCACGGATACCCGTTTAGGTTGATGCGTTGACTTGACCAAAACAGGTACTCAGTTTCCATTTTTGGAGTATAAACTTCCAGTAAACACTCGGATCAACCCTCTCCTTCTTCACTCCTATCTTTTTTTTTTTCTCTCTAAACCCTCTCAATCCTTTTTTTAACCCCTTTCGATTCAAGGATTAATCGGGGGATATTTTTACTGTAGCTGCCGTCATGGTTTTTCATTGAAATCGGCATGGTCGATGGAATGCCGGGATTGAAAAACCATGCCGGCAGCTACAATAAAAATATCCCCCAATTAATTGTTCTTTCGATTTCATGGTGATTTTGTATGATTTCTTGGTGGAAACTTAAAGGGTTTGATCCGTACTCAAAGGTTGCAAGCTTCAATTTCGAATTTCATCCACAAAATCAACAAAGGTAAGTCATTTTAATGTTAGGGTTTGAAATTAAATTATTTTTTGACAATCATGAAACTATTGATATTAGGTTGATTAGGTATGTTGTATGTAAGTCAATAACAACATTAAGACATAGACGTAGTGAAAAATCCTTGATTACCTTGTTTTGTGACGTTTCTCTTGATTTATGTTCAATGAAATCATTAAAAACTATTTTATTGATGTTTAATGTTGATCGACTTGTATTTAATGTATGGTATAGAGAAATTGAAACTATAATTATCGTTTGCGAGGGTACAATATGAGTCTACTGCATGCTTATGTGAGACTTAAACACGGAATCTATTTGGATACTTCAAGTGATGAAGAAGAAAAAACTCTGCTAATGTTTACACAATTGTGTTAGGAAGAACATCTGCATATTATTCGACAACCGGTGCCTAGAGAGGTGCAGACACGGAGTGTAATTACCCGAGATCGAGTGTGGCATGATGCGAAAATGATGAGTGATTATTTCACACTTAGAATTGGTTATACCTCAAGACAATTCAAACAAAGTCTAGGCATGAAGAAAGATTTATCCGATAAATTGTTAGGAAAATTACTTAAAGTGAACGTCCGAATGCAACTAGCGTTATTGGGTACTCTCCACATATGAAATTAGTTGTCCTGATGAAATGTTTATGCAAAAGTACAACAGTTGATAGTGTCGATGACTACACTCGTATGGGGGCGACAACAATATACCATTATCTAAAACGATTTTGCCACATAATTTGCATGACTTTTCAAGAAATATACTTGTGCCAACCTACTCCTAAAGATGTTCATAGGTTGCTAGGTGAAAATGTCGAACGAGGATTGAATGCTATGTAGTATTGATTGCATGCAGTGTCCATGGAAGAATTTTCCGGGAACTTGGAAAGGAACTTATCGAGGTAAAGATAAACATAGTTGTATGGTGTTAGAGGCGGTGGCATCATATGATTCATAGTTTAGGCACGCTTTTTGTGGAATGCATGGGTCAAATAGTTTGAATGTGTTGGCACACTCAACCCTTTTCGATAACATGCTAAAGGGTGTAGTACCTCCATGCAATTATCATCAACGGTCACCAATACAAGATGCGTTATATCTTAATCGATGGTATCTATCCAAAGTTGACTACGATTGTACAAGCTTTCAGTCAGACATTGGAGGTTCCAGACTTGGTAAGATTCAACAAGTATCAAATGGATAAAATAAAGGATGTTGAGCGTGCTTTTGGAGTGCTTCAAGGTAAATTTAGAACAATCGGATCACCATGTAAGTATTGGCAACAATCTGACTTGAACCTAATAATGAAATGTTATCTGATTTTACACAACATGATTATTGAGCTTGAACGTCGAGTTAGGGATTGAGGTAGAATTTTTCCTGTTCTGATTCCAGAGCCAACAAATAATGGTCGTATTTTTGTCAAGTCTAAAAAACCTTGAACTGCACCTTCAACTAAGAACTGATCTTATTGCGCACATTAGAGTTAGAGCACGTCCTCGTAGAGGAAAACAAGCACAACCAGGAGTGCAGGCAGTAGACTCGTCTAGTTTTGAGGGTTCAAATATGGAATACATGGTACAAGCATCATCAGATGGAGAATATGATGATACAAACTTAGATGAAGAAGTTGTTCCTTGTCAAAACGAGAATGGTGCATCTGATTATTATGAAGAATACAATGACCAAATTCCGGATGACTTTCAGCATGCAGGTGAACATGGTTATGAAGATGTATATGTAAAGGAAGAATATAAACATGATGGAGATGAGGATGATGATGAGGACAAGGATGGGGAGGATGAATGATAGTCTTCACTATAATCATTGCACTAGGTAGAAGTTTGAATGAGTTTCAGTTATTTTTCGGTTTCTTTAGCTTTGATAATGAATGTGTTTAATTTGATGGGCATGTGGTTTACAGTTATGGTATGTTAGTTACTTATTTCAGCCTAATTACATAGTAGTTGCAGTCGTATGGTCACTTCTCTTTGTTTTTTTTTTTGGTAAATCCAAATTGTATTAATAGATAACAAATATACAAAAGGATATAACAAAATTTGTAAGAAAATAGATAAAAGAAACCCCAAAAACTTACAAACTAATTAAAACAACAATACAAAACATTTGGGTACTTCAATGAAATAAGAAAATCTGGTCTTCCTTCATAATTAATTCCCTCTCCATTCTCAAGAAGACACCTTCTCTTCGTCATTTTGTTCGCTACAAAGTTAACTTCTCGATAATTGTGTTCAAACCTTATGGTTGTGTATCTTGACTGAATGTTTCTCCACCGTTGTTTAGAAAAGCACAGAATTGAATCACTTAGGAATAATTGGACTGCAGCATAAGAATCCGAGTAAATACAAACATTTTCCATCTCCCATTTTATTGCCCATTCAAGACCGACTATGATTCCATAAATCTCTGCCAAATAATTAGAAGTTATACCCAACCCGATACTTATTGCCCCCAAAACGTTAGTCTCACTATCACGAGCAACTACACCAGCTCCAGCACGCCCTGGATTACCCCGCGAAGCTCCGACATAACAAAGTAAAAGCTCTTGAACAAATGGAGCTTTCCAAACGCACTCCACCGGATCACTCCCCTTCACCCTCATGTGCGCAACTTTAAAGAAAGAAAAGACATGAAGATCACAAACAATGTTATGCATGAACCCTTTCAACCTCCTAGAATATTCGTGAACCTGATTAAACACCTTCTTTTGGAAGAAATTCCAACTAACTTGCTTGTTAATTAGACCGAATAATTTCTTGCCATCCATAATTCTAATATGATCACCAAAGTTGACAACAGCCATAAATCCTTTATGTTAGAGCATGGCTCGGTTGAACCCACCAGGCGTTGGTATGTCAAGTTTGGTTGTCATATTTTAGTGAATCAAAACTCATGTTAAGAGTCGCTTGATTATGTACTAGAGTTAAACTTCGTATAGGTTAGCTTGAAAGTATTAGGATATGAGACATTACAAGTATTACGAAGACTTGAAGATGTGAAGAAGCAAGGAGCTACAACGACAACAATCATTCTTCCACTTGAGGTTAGTGATATTCGACTTGAACTGTTTCATTCCCTAACGTATCTTTCAAGTCGTGCATATTGAAAACATAACTACGAAGCATATTTGAACTCTAGATAGACATAGTATTAAGGAATACAATACGAGGTTAATTGCTTAACCATTAAACTTTGTAGATAAGACATCGCCATAATCATTTGAATGCTATTGTGATTATGTATGGGTATGAGGTGAGGATTTCATCCTAGGGAACAATGTTTACATGTGTTCCAAGGAAGTAAGTTCATAAACTTGTTTGTGAACCGAAAAGGAAATTGCCAGGTGTTATTGGTTTTGTTAATCATTGCATATCTTATGAACAACCAATATGTGTGATAGAGTATAACCGCTCACAACTTGTTGTGTTCTTGGTAGAACTGTTCACAAAGGCCTCACTTATGTATTGGTATAACTTTTATTAGTAAAACCGATCTTAAGTAATCACCTGTGGTATGATCGGATTTTGTATGTCTGACCTTGTAAGGGAAAGGGAACCGATCCTTGTAAGGGAAAGGGAACCGATCCTAGTAAGGGGTGCAGTACATCAAAGGGAACCGATCCTTGTATGGGGTGCACCAAGGTTTATAGCAGAAAGGGGAACCGATCCTATGGACATGTGCAACACATATAAGTTAGATACCATATATATGTGTGGAACATATCCTAGTACCTAGTCAACCGAACTTTTGGGAAGCTAGTGTGACTATGCACAATACCCACATGGAGGTAGAACCGAAACTTGTTTTGGTAGAACCGTAAACCCATGATTGTGATTGAATGTTGGTTTGATCAATCACATAGTTCTTGAAAGTCAGATGAACCAATTCTAAACTTGTTTGGAAGTGTGGCTGTAGATGGTGGATTTTCGACAAAGGCTAAAATCGTAAACCCATACTTATATGTATTCCTGATCCAGCAATCAGATGAATATTGAGGCTCATGTTTCTTATCGAAAGCATGAAAGATCATGCTATGAGAATCTCTGACTGAGAATATTGTCTCTCAAAGTATATATAGATATGTAGTCTCTCACCGAGGCAACGGCATATCTCATGAATACCGAGCAATTTCGTAATTACTTCTATATAGAATCGAAAGATTAGGCGGCTCCTAGACAACGGCTTGCCCGCTAGTATAGAGCAATAACGTCTTCGAGGATGTAACAATGTTTTCCCCGACTATATGAAAGAAGTATGACGATTCAACAAGCTCATATCACTCAATTCCTGAATAATTAACGCTCCTAGACGATCGTACTAGTATAGAGCCATTAATTAATTATTTTCAAAAATCAATAGATTCAAATCCCTGGAAAATATTCGATATTTTCATAATATTTCGTTACTTCAATTTATGGTTCTTCCCGGCAGAATTCCATGGGTTAGTAATAAATATTCAACACACGGGCATATGAGTTACCTTCCAGTAAGCCCCAACCAAATGGTGTAAATGTATTCGACAAATAATGCATTAACAAACACCTGGATGAACATACAAGTATTTCAAAATACGACGAGACGATGAACCTATGCAAATAGGAAAGAAAATAATAAAATAATAGTCAAGGCGCTAGGGGACTGGCTTACCGACCGGCCAGTCATGCCGTGATCAGTACCACTCCCAAATTCTATATTTTATTATTTTCCTTGATCTCATGAAAATCCTTTCATTTGAACAAATATCCTTCGTTTTGAGGAAACTCCTCAGTTTCATGGTTTTCCTTCACACTGGGAAAATAATATAAAATTAGGGAAAATATTGTGGGGTCGTGCCATGCCTTGATCCCGGCCGGCCCCACACCTCATGGTTCCTCATTATTTTATTATTATTTCCCTAATCTTATGAAAACTCCTTAATCTCATGATATTTCCTTGATCCCATGAAAAATAATATAAAATTAGGGAAACCCCTGGCACCGGGCCATAGCCGGCCGATCATGCCCTAGCTAGCCCCACACTCCCTATTTTATTATTATTATATTTTCATGTTTCCTTAATCCCATGAAATTCCTTGATTTCATGATGTTTCCTTCAAATTATGAAATTCCTTCAAATTATGGGAAAATACACAAAAATACATAAAATTAAGGAAACTTGTGGGACCGGGCCAAGATGGCCGGTCATGCCCTAGCCGGTCCCACAAACCCCTTATTCTATTATTATTATTTTTATTTCCTTGATTTTATGATATTCCTTGATTTCATAATATTTCCTTCAAATTATGAAAATTCTTTCAAATTATGAAAACTCCTTCAAATCATGAAATAATACATAAAATAAGGGAAAACTCACGGGACCGGGCCCTAGCCGGCCAACCATGCTCAAGCCGGTCCCACACGCCCTTATTTTATTATTATTAATATTTTTGTTTCCTTAATCTCATGGAAACTCCTTGATTTCAACAAAAACTCCTTGGTTTTAACAAATTCCTTGGTTTTATCATATTTCCCTAAAATCATGAAAATATTATGAAAATTGGGAAAACGTGTGGGACCAAGCTCCTTGGTCGGCCAGTCATGCCTTGGCCATGGCCGGTCCCACACTTCATGATTCCCTCACTTTTTATTATTTTTCCTTCATCTCATGAAGTTTTGATGATTTCGTCAAAAAAACCCTGTTTTCTTCATATTTTCTCAAATGATTGCTCAAATGCACATCAGAAAATATCAAAATTTTCAGAATTAACATACGGACACTTTGGTGACGTGAGCATGTTACCTTGACCGACCAAGGTTGGCTCTTTGGCTTGCAAGAAGCCGGTCCCACGTATTCTCATGATTTGACCTAATTTGCACAATTGCACGTATTAGGTCCAAAACTCTTCCAAACAACTTGGAACTTTATGGAACGATCATCAATTGATCCCGTGAACACCCAGGGCCGGTTTCATGGTCCCTTGGTCGGTCCCTCATCTCTTCATAATTAATTAGGTTTTATCATCTAAGGCTCGGACGAGCATTTTTCGAATAAATGATTAAACCAGCATTTAATCATCCTTTCATCAACAAATTAACTGGTCTGCAGAGATCTTAATATTTGCTCACGTGAGCATCTGGGCACTACATGGTAGACTCATAATCCCATGTAGCCGGTCACTCCTTTTCTGTAGTTGATTCTCAATAAACCATCAATAAATCATCAATTGATCAAATTAGGGTTTTGAGTCCAAGGTTTATGATTCCAGATTCAAACGCTAATAATTTTACATTGATCCCGTGATCAACATTTTATTTATCTTACTCGGTTCAATTGCCAGTATTCTGATTTAATATTTTATTTGGTCACGCTACCATAATTCATCAAATATTGCTCAGATGAGCAATACTTGCTCAAATCAAAGAATATTGGTTCAATTATCAATATTCAACAATTCATCAAATGAGCAATATTTGCTCACGTTAACTTATTCACACATCATATCTCTGTCTCAACGGACATGTTCAATTCATGAGTCTCAGAACATTTCCAAACCACGTTCGACTCAACAATACAAGGACTCATCGTCCCATGAAGTCATGAAGTCGGCCAGAATCGACTAACTAAATACACGTCGCCTTGCAGATTCCACAATCACACGAGACATCAATCGTGTCACATGGGGGATATTAACTAGGGTTTTGGTCTGGCGGTCTACGGCACGTGTGTTCATACACACGATGAGAATGTGAGCAAGTCGTGCAATCAGTTGAAGAACTTAACAAAGTAGTGGATGGAAAATCAACCAAGTCTCCGCACGTTGAGCAACTGGTTTTAACACGATTTCCACTTCCCCATTTCTTTGATTCCATTAACTGTCACACTTCATGAGATCATGGTGTTTTCAATTCCAACAATATAAATAAGTCTCTGAATCATGATTGAAACAAGGATAATCTCAGTTCAAACAGACAACACGAGATTAACAATCCAACTCTCAACAGAGCAAATTCAATCATTCAGAATTTATCTTATTTTCAGAATACGCAACACACCTACAATCTACGATCACCATTGATCTCACACATTTCTCGGCTTCCCTCCTACCTACGACCGACCCATCCTCTCTTGTGACCGAATTTACTCTGGAACGGCCATTGTCTTGGTTTAGGCCGGAGTACTACAGATTGATCTCTCGAATTCAAAGCACTCCCTTCTTGCAGTGCATCTGTGTGAGGCTGAACATTCCGCTCGGTTCAAGGAGTCTCCTCCGTACGGTCGTCTCCTCAATTCCGTAAAAACCAACAAATCGTTTCGCCCCATCTACAGATTGGCGACCACAGTGGGAGATCATTCTCTCGGTTGCAAATTCACTTATCACAAAGATGGTAGGTCTTAGGTCCGGTTCAGTTACCAACCCGGATTCAACACCCGGTTCTAATATTGCAAGATCTAGCGGTACTGCTAACACCGCTCCTCCGGTGCAGCCTGCCACTACCACTCCTCCGGTACAACCTGCCACTACTACTCCTCCAAACATTGGTGCTCCAGTGATCACCCCTGCAAGCGACAACGCCGCCGCCATCAATAATCCACTCTTCGTTCGGTCTCCCGAAGAAGTCAGAGAAAATCCACCTACCATAGGTGATCTCATGAAGGAACAAGAAACTCTTGCCAAAAATCAGACTGACATGGCTGCTACTCAGAAGGAACTATTCAACTATCTCAAGACTCTTACAGACAAGATGTTAGAGAAAACTCAAGAGAAAGGAAAATCTAAAGAAAAACCTTCAGACGCTGATCCCGAAGTCACTCCAATCCATGTAGTAGATGATGAGGAAGTTCCCAAAGCTACATATGATTTACCAGCGAAAGAACCATCCAGTTTCATCACTCGTGAGGACCTGGAGTGCCTCTTGGAGGATCATGGAAAAGATAAAACGCCTTCTGAGCATCGTCACCAACCTCCATACCCTGCTACTATGCAGAGAATTCCTCTACCAAAAGGTTACACCTCTCCAACCTTCACGGTTTATGATGGAACAGGCAACGCTCGAGAACATGTTTCTCGATTTTTGGAAGCACTGGGTGAACATGAGCACAACCATACTGTCCGTCTGAAGGAATTTTCAAAATCTCTGAAGGGTAGAGCATATACCTAGTACAACAACATCGCACCTGGAAGTATCAAAAGTTGGGGAGAAATGGTTAATGCTTTCTACAGGAAATACTTCTTCGTTTCAGAACAAATCACCCTCTCTGATCTCGGAAGGATGTTTCAAAGGAGCAACGAACACCTTAACGATTATGTGAAAAGGTTCAGGGTTAAGGCCTTGGATTGCCATGATCCGAATGTCACAGAGCAAAAACTCGTGGACTTGTGCATCAACGGAATAATCCCAGTCTATAGAGCTTTATTGGAAAATCTCAAGTTCCAGACTTTCTCAGAACTCCATGAAGCAGCCAAGAGATCAGCAACTACTGCACCTGCTCTATTGGAGAGAGCTAAGACCACAAAAGCTGAAGAGCCACGGGAGACCCGGGGTAGCAGACGTTTAATCAACAAACAATACAACCTCCAACCTTCCACAAATGCTGTTGCAGAAGGGAGTAAACGAAAAGCCGAGCCACGGCGCAAACATACTTCCTCAACCCCTTCAAAGGCGCAAAGGAAGGATGATATGCAAGTCCCTGCTCAACACACGAAAGCTGATCCAGAGGAACCTGACTTCCCATGTTCCATTGAGGAAGTTATTGAACTTCTAGACGCCTGGTTTCAAGACGGCGCGATCAAGCTCCTATATGTCAAGAAGGAACCAACTGAAGAAGCCATGGAAAATCCTCGTTACTGCCGCTTTCATAGGTTTGTCAACCATCCCACAAGTGATTGCAGAACTTTGAAGCGCATATTCAAAGAAAAGGTCGAATCAGGAGAACTCAACCTGGGGACTGAAGGGGTACATAGAGATCCTCTCCCTATCAGAACCTTCACTCCTTCTGAACCACCTGTCAAAGAAGCAGTTCAATCCTTAATTGAACATATCTGCGAATTGCTATACTTATCAAAAGCCCAGAGGGGAGACATGTTCGCTGCACTGAACCACATTGTGTAAGGAAAGCGTTTGTTGATTCAAGAAGCATTTCCTGAGCCGCCCTCAACAACAGATGAAGAAATGTACGACTGGGGACTCCTCACCACGGTCCATCTCAAGGGAAACGAGTTCAACGAGCATTGATTGATATCGGCACCGCTGTTAATATTATCCCTCTGAGAACTCTCAGAGCTGCTGGTATCACACGACAAGAAGCCATTCATGCTCCAGTAACAATCACAGATCATGAAGGAACACCCAGAGATGCTTATAGCCACATCACCCTCAAGATGAACATAAACTCAGCCTGGACAGAAACGAAATTCTTCATAATTCGAGAAGATCCAGGATATGATATGATTCTTGGACGAACATGGATTCACACTGGAAAGGTAACACCAGCACCTTCAGTTGCACATCTCTCTATTGAAGAAACCTCCGATTCGGAAGAAGAAGATACTTCACCATTCAAGTATTTGAAGGAGGTCAGAACCCTAGCAGAGCTAACACAAAAACCTGAAGAAGATGCAAATGCTTTCATCAAAAGGTTTCGCACTCAGGCAAGTCTTATTCCTCCTCATGTGTCTATATCATCAGTTTTCAAATATGCTTATTTGGTCCGAAGACTTTACTCCACCAACAACTTAGCAATTGCAAAATGCTATGAATGGATAACCTCGCCCCAACAATATTTCACCAAATGGTCAAGTTCAGAGCTTCTTCAAACTGAGCATATCATCAAAAAGTTTATTGTTGAAGACATAGCCAAGCATGATAAACAGTACCTCAAATATTCTCCTCTGCATGAGTGTCCATACATACCACAGCCGTGGAACTCCACTACACGAAGAATTCCAAACCAGCAGAAAATATTCAGGGCACGAATGATCAATCCTAACAAATTCCAGGAAGGAGATTTGGTTCTCAAAGCAACTAAGCGTCACTCTCATTCTGCAAAGAATTCGAACTGGGAAGGACCCTACATGGTCTCTAAGTCCGTCGCTGGTGGATACTACTAGCTGATCAACATGGATAACAAGGAAAGCGTGGCCGTGATACATGAGAATTGGCTCAAGGCCTTTGATGTCTAAGGTTTTGGATATTCGAGGTATTGGATGTTCATGGCACGAACACCTAAAATATTTGGCATTTAGAGTTTTCTTTCATTGTATTTCAATTCCTCCAAAATGTTTGCAATACTTGCATTCAGTAATTTAAATCCAGAAATTTATCAAAATTCAGTTTGCTTAAAGAAAATCTCTATCAAAACCCAAAGAAAATCCTCAATCATTTACCGATCCAAAACCAATCAAAACCGAAAAAAAATAAATAAAACCTCACATCTCTCAGAAGTTCAGAAATTAAAGATATTATGAAAAGAAATCAAAGGAAGTCAGCAAAGAAAGATTTTTGCTCCTCTGCATCCTTCAAGACCTGCAAAGCCGCCTTCTCCATGTTCAGCTCTTCAGTCAGTCTGGCAATTTTGTCTTCCTTTTCCATCACAACATCATTGGGAAAGGGTATGTTATTCTCACATGAGTCCTTAATAGCATTCATCTTCTTACGGATCCATTTCACATTGAAGCCAAGTCTCTCAGAATTCTCCAAGTTGAACTCCCAATCAAAGAGTACATCTGGAGTCACAGTACTTCTAGCTCTAGTGCATATATCGCTTACAACACGCAAGATAACACTTACTTGCATGGTTAAGGAATAAGCACGCTTTGGGTCTCTAGTAACGACGATGTGACCAAATTTCTTCCATATTTTCTCGTACAAGTTGGCATATCCAATGGGAACGCCGAATCCACCAACTAGTTCGTGGTATGGGAGTGATGCATCAAACGTAGGATCAAAAGCAACTCCTGCACTTGGGTATTCATGCACCACTATACGGTTTTCAATCACCGGAACAATCTCTACAACAACAGTTTCTTCAGTCTCTCTTACTTGCGGCTCAGTTTCTTTCATCACTGAAGCAACAACAATCGAGGTCTCGACCCCCTTAATTGCTTCAGCAACAACATTCTCATGGCCGTGAAGTGCAGGGATAGTTACTTCTTTATCAATAACCCCAGGGTTGCTCGTTTCATCATTATTGATTCCTTCATTCTCAACTTCGGTATTTTGTACCTAAAACGAAGATTACATGAGATTAGGATCATCCAAGCATGAAACCAAACGAAATCGTAAACTACATCATATAAGTGGTCTAGCATCATCAAGGTTCTTCATTCTACATGTTAGGGGTCAGCAAATAACATAAAAGTCGTGAAAATACGTTTTACGGTAATCTCGTCTGAAAAACTGTACTCTACTATGCACTAAAAGACGAACTGGAAGTAACCTACAAGTAATCTGATGATAGGTCATATACCATCCTCTTCGTATGGATGTACTCTACCACATGTCAAAATTTCATGGCAATCCGATGAACGAGCAAAGAGATTTGGTCGAAACATCGGGCAACATGCAATCTGAAAAAATTCTGGAAGTCTCCTGGAAGTTTATTGTTTCGCCTTTTTCAGGTCCTAAACGTGCTCAAAATTCAAAAATCTTTTTTCCTAAAGCTTGGAAATTCTCTGGGCTTGAAGATACATATGCAGATCATGGAAATTCGACTTCAGATGAAGGTTTTACGGAGTTTTTGCTAAAAGTTGAAATCTGAAATTTTCTGACGACGTGTTTCGCCAAAATTACTTGTACACTCACATAGATTCTCATTCATTCACTCAAAAATCAGCAATTTCATACTTCTATGAAGAGGTTACAAGATATGTGCTTACTTGGGGGGGTCTCCGAAGTGTTCAAAGAGTTGAGATTGCCCGTGTCAACATCAAGAGGTTCATCATTTTCATTCGGTTCCGAATATTTGGAACTTCCTTCGCCTCTATTCTCGGGAGACGACCGAGTATCAACACTCTCTACTTCCATGGAAACATCCTCCTAGACACATTCTCAAATAATTAGCATTTTCACGTGAGGCATTTATGATTGGCTATAAAGGAGGGTACTCACAATATTTTCTTCTTCAACGCTCAAATCAGAGATTGTCTGCCCAGCAGCAGAGAATTGAAGACCATCAATACTAGACGGAGCAAAGTTCTGTAATCAAATAAAAAATATTGGTTTCATGATCCTGGAAATACGGATGAAAGAAGTTACAGCAGAAAAGTGTTGGCAACTCACCAAAGAAATAACCGGGGACTTTATAGTATTAGGCAACAACTTATAATTCTTGTTCCTGCCTTCTCCGCCATGAATAGTCGCTTCAGCTTCTGAGAGGTCTACATTCGTGGTCTTATATTGCGACCGCCCTATGGAAAAGAAAATTTTGATGCGATAATCAAAATACAATCATCATAATCTTATGAAGACTTTGTAAAATACTTACTTGTAAACATCTTGGAGATGTTTTCCGTTTGTCACTACCAGGGAAATGCTTCAATCTTGGTCGAGTAGCAATCATATCAGGAGAAGGGGGCTCCTTAACTAAAGGCTGATTAACTCTTACAAAATCAGATAAGCGCTTGAGTTGTTGGTCCCAAAAGTCTATGTAACCCGGAGTTACATATGAAACTCTTTCAGAGCTGGGGAACCAGAATTTGCTTCCTTCCACATGTGTGCGGTCCAGACGGGTCATAAGCTGATCAACTGAGGGTTTTCTTCTTCGGAAAGTTGGAACACACTGATCCATACCCATTTGCCGAGCCGCCCTATCAATATTGTATTCTTCCACTGAGAATTCGCCATGCATTACGGATATTAGATAACCGGGAGTACAACTTAGCATAAAAGCTCTCTCGCCGTCATCCAGGTCAGTGCCAGATTCCAAAGTCATGCTCTCTTCATCATTAAAAGTTCTCAACTGAGAGATATAAAGGGGAACTGATACCCATGGGCAGAAGTTGAATTCAGATTCACAATCCAGAACATCAACAAAGCGAATCTTCAGTCGAGGTTGCTTTGTAGACCAGCGCATGATCCTGGCATTAACTTTCTCAGAGAAAACATGACGAGCATCAGTATTCAATCCTTGCAAAATGGTACGTGGAATAGGTGCATAATTCTTGAAACGCTCCCACATCAAGGCTTGAAGAAATATTGTATTGGCGTAACATTCAATCTTCATAAAACTGTTCGAGACACTAGAGTCCATGATCAAGGAGTCCAAGTTAGAATACAAAGAACCCAGGAACAAGCTACCTATTGGGAGTTGCTCGCCTTGAGCCATCTTAATCGCAAAAGGAATCACGAACGGCTTCAACAAGTTTCCAGCATCTTCAAATATGTCTCCGGACAGCCATAAACACAAGAAAGCAGCAATAGATAACGTACCGTCAACAGGCCACTCCAAAGGAGAATCTCTTGGCCACCAGTGTATTAACCAATGAGCATAACAACCTTTGCTGCCAGATGCTTTATTAATCTCCTCCATCGTGGTTGTCAAGATATTAGAGATTGCAACTTCCTCTGGTGAAGAAAGATTTTCAGGAAAATTGCTCGTGATTGGAAGATGCAACAAAGCAACTACATCTTCTAAAGTAATGGTAAACTCTCCCCATCTGCATATGAAAGAGTGAGTTGGAATACACCATCGAGCAAGTAAAGCTACAATACCTCGCGCATCATGAAAAATGAATAAATCTCCAGAAGCTTGAATAGCTCGTATTACTCGTGCGTCATGCAACTTAGCTCGAACGCGAGGAAAACCCAGCATGTACCTCGCCCATCCAGATTTTTTTTCCAAGGGTCGTCGAGAAAGCTTGAATTCGATGATTGATGCAGAAAAATATCCTCGTTCAAGACAAAACCGAATAGCTGCCTGAGGAGTCACCAATTTTTTCTGAGTAACCTCTCTGGGATTTATCAGAAGACGAAATACTGGAGTATTGAGACGCTTTTCAGGCCTTTGAACCATGAAGAATGCATCCTCTATGTTCGGAATGTTCTTGATTCCCGGAGTTTCATCTTCGCCAATGGAAGTCTCATCCATGCATGAATCATCCCTGGAGGCGTCATTATCTATATGTGAGTCTTCCATGGAAGCATCATTGTCCACACATATATCATCTCTGGAAGCATCATTGACTTGAGAATCAGACATCCTTGCAAAGTAGCTGTAATGTGCACGCAATATTTTGCTTCAGTATACCATTCATACAAGATGCAAACGTCTACAAAATGGTAATTCTCAACTCTTACCTTTTACGATTCCACTAACAATAGTGATAGTAATGCAAGAGTTAACACTTCAAAACTTGCTCGCTTCTTCAAACCTACAAAAGACGAGCATAAACTTAGATTTTCATAAAATCATGAATGATTCTGCTGCGTAAGCATTAACCATGGAATTATGAAAACTAAAACATTATTTCATCATAAATAATTGTTTATTTCTAAGTAATATTACACAAAACTCAAGTTCTGACTTTAAAGAAAATAATATATATTTACATTTATATATATATATATATAATAAAAACGTGATTCAATCACGTAAATAATATATATATATATTGACGTGAGCAAGGCTCACGAAAATAATTTTGTGGACACTTCACGGTTTTATAAAAAAAAAACTTTTCCTTCGTATTGTCATACGTCTTTAAAACGAAGGTTTATTTCAATTTTGTGAAAACTCACACATTATAAGATAAAGTTTTGATTTACATGAAATCTCATAAACAAAATTTTATCACTGGACACAAGTTCACATAAAAAAAAAAATATTTTCCTTCGTATTGTCATACGTCTTTGAAACGAAGGTTTATTTCAATTTTGTGAAAACTCACACATTATAAGATAAAGTTTTGATTTACATGAAAGCTCGTAAACAAAATTTTATCACTGGACACAAGTTCACATAAAAAAAAAAAAAACTCTCTCCTTCGTATCGTCGTCATTCTTTAAAACGAGGGTTTATTTCGGTTTTGCGAAAATTCACCTTTTCATGATAAAACTTTGGTTCACATGAAAGCTCATAAACTTAGTTTTATCACTGGACCTAAATCTTCATATATAAAGAAAAATCCCTCCTAAATCAGGGATTATTATTAGTTTTCGAAACTAACGATCAAACGAACATACATTTTCAAAAAACAAGGGTTTTTCGACAAAAATCCTACTCGTACACAAATATATGATTTCAACATGATCACTTCATGAAACTCATGTAAACATCAGCAAACAAAAAAAAAGGGATTAATTCCTTTTATATCAAACTTTATTTCCAAAACCTAATTTTCTAAGGATTTCCTTATTGGGCCCGGCCCGTGAATCCTAAACGACCAAGGTCCCGTCGTCCAAATCAGCGGTTCAACACCAATTTATGTCCACCAAACGACACTCTATCATGCCACTGGGATCTTCATTCAAGCCATGGTATGCTCGTACTATCGAAATCCGGTAACATCTTAACTTACGACTAAGTTCAATTACTTATATTGTTTATGACCGGAAAATCACCATTCAATGCTGACTGAGGAACACGGCTTTCCTCACTAAGCAGGGGACTTAATGTAGATTGTGGATTTTCGACAAAGGCTAAAATCGTAAACCCATACTTATATGTATTCCTGATCCAACAATCAGATGAATATTGAGGCTCGTGTCTCTTATCGAAAGCATGAAAGATCATGCTATGAGAATCTCTGACTGAGAATCTTGTCTCTCAGAGTATATATAGATATGTAGTCTCTCATCTGAGGCAACAGCATATCTCATGAATACTGAGCAATTTCAGTAATTACTTCTATATAGAATGGAAAGATTAGGCGGCTCCTAGACAGCTTGCCTGCTATAGAGCAATAACGTCTTCAGGTTGTAACAATGTTTTCCCTGACTATATGAAAGAAGTATGACGCTTCAACAAGCTCATATCACTCAATTCCTGAATAATTAACGCTCCTAGACGATCTTACTAGTATAAAGCCATTAATTAATTATTTTCAAAAATCAATAGATTCAAATCCCTGGAAAATATTCGATATTTTCATAATATTTCGTTACTTCAATTTATGGTTCTTCCCAGCAGAATTCCATGGGTTAGTAATAAATATTCAACACACGGGCATCTGAGTTACCTTCGAGTAAGCCCCAACCAAATGGTGTAAATGTATTCGACAAATAATGCATTAACAAACAACTGGACGAACAGACAAGTATTTCAAACTACGACGAGACGATGAACCTATGCAAATAGGAAAGAAAATAATAAAATAATAGTCAAGGCGCTAGGGGACCGGCTTACCGACCGGCCAGTCATGCCGTGATCAGTCCCACGCCCAAATTCTATATTTTATCATATTTTATTATTTTCCTTGATCTCATGAAAATCCTTTCATTTGAACAAATATCCTTCGTTTCGAGGAAACTCCTCAGTTTCATGGTTTTCCTTCACACTGGGAAAATAATATAAAATTAGGGAAAATATTATGGGGCCGTGATTATTGGCCAACCGGCCATGCCTTGATCCCGGCCGGCCCCACACCTCATGGTTCCTCATTATTTTATTATTATTTTCCTAATCTTATGAAAACTCCTTAATCTCATGATATTTCCTTGATCCCATGAAAAATAATATAAAATTAGGGAAACCCCTGGTACCGGGCCATAGCCGGCCGATCATGCCCTAGCTAGCCCCACACTCCCTATTTTATTATTATTATATTTTCATGTTTCCTTAATCCCATGAAATTCCTTGATTTCATGATGTTTCCTTCAAATTATGGGAAAATACACAAAAATACATAAAATTAAGGAAACTTGTGGGACCGGGCCAAGATGGCCGGTCATGCCCTAGCCGGTCCCACAAACCCCTTATTCTATTATTATTATTTTTATTTCCTTGATTTTATGAAATTCCTTGATTTCATAATATTTCCTTCAAATTATGAAAATTCTTTCAAATTATGAAAACTCCTTCAAATCATGAAATAATACATAAAATAAGGGAAAACTCACGGGACCGGGCCCTAGCCGGCCAACCATGCTCAAGCCGGTCCCACACGCCCTTTAATTATTATTATTAATATTTTTGTTTCCTTCATCTCATGGAAACTCCTTGATTTCAACAAAAACTCCTTGGTTTTAACAAATTCCTTGGTTTTATCATATTTCCCTAAAATCATGAAAATATTATGAAAATTGGGAAAAACGTGTGGGACCAAGCTCCTTGGCCATGGCCGGTCCCACACTTCATGATTCCCTCACTTTTTATCATTTTTCCTTCATCTCATGAAGTTTTGATGATTTCGTCATAAAAACCCTGTTTTCTTCATATTTTCTCAAATGATTGCTCAAATGCACATCAGAAAATATCAAAATTTTTAGAATTAACATACGGACACTTTGGTGACGTGAGCATGTTACCTTGACCGACCAAGGTTGGCTCTTTGGCTTGCAAGAAGCCGGTCCCACGTATTCTCATGATTTGACCTAATTTGCACAATTGCACGTATTAGGTCCAAAACTCTTCCAAACAACTTGGAACTTGATGGAACGATCATCAATTGATCCCGTGAACACCCAGGGGTGGTTTCATGGTCCCTTGGTCGGTCCCTCATCTCTTCATAATTAATTAGGTTTTATCATCTAAGGCTCGGACGAGCATTTTCGAATAAATGATTAAACCAGCATTTAATCATCCTTTCATCAACAAATTAACTGGTCTGCAGAGATCTTAATATTTGCTCACGTGAGCATATGGGCACTACATGGTCGACTCATAATCCCATGTAGCCGGTCCCTCCTTTTCTGTGGTTGATTCTCAATAAACCATCAATAAATCATCAATTGATCAAATTAGGGTTTTGAGTCCAAGGTTAATGATTCCAGATTCAAACGCTAATAATTTTACATTGATCCCGTGATCAACATTTTATTTATCATACTCGGTTCAATTGCCAGTATTCTGATTTAATATTTTATTTGGTCACGCTACCATAATTCATCAAATATTGCTCAGATGAGCAATACTTTTTCAAATCAAAGAATATTGGTTAAATTATCAATATTCAACAATTAATCAAATGAGCAATATTTGCTCACGTTAACTTATTCACACATCATATCTCTGTCTCAACGGACATGTTCAATTCATGAGTCTCAGAGCATTTCCAAACCACGTTCGACTCAACAATACAAGGACTCATCGTCCCATGAAGTCAGCAACTGACTAACTAAATACACGTCTACCTTGCAGATTCCACAAACACATGAGACATCAATCGTGTCACATGGGGGATATTAACTAGGGTTTTGGTCTGGTGGTCTACGTCACCTGTGTTCATACACACGATGAGAATGTGAGCAAGTCGTGCAATCAGTTGAAGGAGTTAACAAAGTAGTGGATGGAAAATGGGTACATTATTTATATGTCCCTACTTTTATAACCCAACAAATATATCCTTTCCCAAAATAATTATATCCCTACCAATTTTAGGAATTAAAATCCGGAATTATTAGATTACTAAACTGTCCCCAATATAAATTTCACGTTACACCAAAACCGACACATTAAAACTCATTTGGTTACGTCTTCTCTCTCTCTCTCTCTCTCGTTTACAACAGTTGCATTTAGTTCAGCAATTTTCGAAATCGGACAATTATCTTCTACACAGAAAACTGAAAATCAACAAGATAATCAATCGACTAGCCGTTACAGAGAATTAATCCACTAGCCGTTGCCGTTGAAAGTGAAAATCAAACAGATAATTTCATTTCTTCTCTCTTTGGTAACAACCACGATCTGAAAAAACTGAAAAATAAACTGAAAAATAAACTGAATATCAAACATATAAATTAGGTTTCATCATAAAACCTAATCGAGTTTCACTTTCGTTTCATCATCAGAAACCTATTTGAACGATTGGAAGATTGCAAAAATCGAACAGGTAAAACCTAATTTTGATGTCAGATTTAATTGATGCATGTATCTTTTAGTCTTGATTTTGATAATGTAATAGTTATATGTTTGTATTTGGTTGATTTTCACACTGCAATTTACTGATTAGGTTTGATTTTGGTCTTGTTTAGTTATTTTTTAGTTTTGGTTAGTGTTCTTGGGATATTTGTGTCAGGAAATGATATCTCGTCAAATCTGTGTAGGTTATATATACTAATCATGTTGAAAATTGATATTTCTATTCAAACTTTAAGTATTGTTTTGCTTAGATGCAAATTCGATCTACTGTTGATAAGTATTGATGGGTGAAAATGTGATTCTGAAGGAGTTTTAGATATTTTTGTATAAACAATTGTACTTGATCCAAACAAAAATTGGATAAACAAATAGCAGTTGATCCAATTTAGGGGATAAACAATAGCAGTTGATCCAGATAAAAAAAAAGGATAAACAATACAAGTTGATCCATTGTATGAAAATTTGTTCTACTGTTAATGGGTGAAAATGTGTTTCTGAAGGATTTTTAAATATTTTTTGTATCAACAGCAGTAGTTTATCCAAAAAAAAAATGGATCAACAGTAGAAGTTGATCCAATGTAGGGGATAAACAACAACAGTTGATCCAAGTAAAAAATAGGATAAATAATAAAAGTTGATCCATTGTATGCAAAGTTGTTCAAATGTTATGTGTTTCTGAAGGAATTTTAGATATCTTTGAAAATGAAAGGGATCAACAGTAGAAGTTGATCCAATGCAGGGGATAAACAACAACAGTTGATCCAAATAAAAAAGGATAAACAAGAGTAATTGATCCATAAAAAAAGATTTTTTTGATGGTTATGTACATTTCTACTATGAAAATATGAATGCTAACTATAATAAGTGTTGAACTCAGGTTGAGAAGACATAATGCATAGAAGATCACCAAGGATAAAGAAGAAGCAAGATGAAAAGGGCACGCAAGAGATTGAGAAAGCTACAGAACCAAAAAGAAATGCGAAGAACAATAAGATAATTGAAGAAGAGGCAACAAGAAAGAGGAAGAACAAGAGTGCAAATGAAGAAACACAAAGAAAGGTGAAACACAAGAAAATAGTTCATGAAGAACCAGAAAAGTCGGAATCAGAATCCGAAGAAGAATCAGATGATGATGATGAAGAGTTGGAAGAAGAGGAAAAAGAAGCTAAAAAGGGCAAACAAATAAAAGTCATCAAAGGAAATGCAAAGAACAAGAAAGAGACAACAAGAAAGAGGAAGATAGCATTTGAGAATAAAGAAGCACAACAAAAGTTAAAGGTGAAACTCAGGAAGATAGCTGAGGAAAAATCTGAATCAGAATCCGAAGAAGAAGCGCAAGGAGAATCAGATGAAGATGACAAAGAGTCGGAAGAAGTGGAAAAACAAGCAAAAAAGAGCAAACCGAAGAAAGTCCTCAAAGGTAAAAACATAAATTGTGATATTTGTGATGGTATTTTTACTACGTTACTTAAAACAAAATGAAAATGACTGAGTTTCATGTATGCAGGAAGGTCAAAGGCGAAAGAAATCAAACTCAAAGAAGAACAACAACAAAAGCTGAAACAAAAGAAGAAAATTGAGGAAGAACCAGAAAAATCAGAATCCGAAGAAGAAGGGCAAGAAGAATCAGATGAAGATGATCGAGAATCGGAAGAAGAGAAACAAATTGTAATATATGAAAAAGAAGCAGAAAAGGGCAAACCGAAGAAAGTCGTCAAAGGTAAAAACATAGATTGTAATATTGTTTACACATATAACTATATTGTTTGAAAATATTGAAAACAAAATGAAAATGATTGAGCTTCACGTATGCAGTCGGGTCAAGGGAGAAATCAAAACCACAACAAAAGGAGAAAAACAAGAAGGTAGTTGAGGAAGAATAAGAAGAATCGGAATCAGAGTCCGATGAAGAGGAGCAAGAAGAATCAGATGAAGAAGAAGTAGCAAAAGAGGGCAACACAGAGCCATAGCGCAAAGGTAAAAATATTGACTCTTTAATGAAAATATTATGTGTAAGAAATCATAGGTTTGGATCAACAGTCACAGTTGATCCAATATTTGAAGTTTTGGATCAACAGTCACAGTTGATCCAACAAATTTGTGTAAACAACCACAGTTGATCCAACATCACATTATGTGTAAAAAATGTGTAAAATATCACATTTGATCCAATAAGAGGTAGTTAAAGCATGAACAGTGATTACACATATTTATACATCGCACCTCACTCGGGGGCTACGCCCCCTCGTGAAAATATATTATGGGTAGAATGCAAGAAAACAAAAGATTATTGTCAAAAATGAAAAGGAAAATGATTTGAGTTTCATGTATGCAGCCAAGTCGAGAGCAAAGGAACAGAGAATCAAAGGAGGTCTACAACCATTGGCTGAAATGGGGAATTTTCTATGCAAAAAGTTTGAAGTGGACGATGCAAATAACAAGAAGAAACCGAAGCTTGCAAAAGCACTGAAGGAATCTCCATATTGGGAATTAATCAGCCCATTTTATGTAACAGACATGAGTATGAGTGGTAAATGGATGAACAAGATTAATCTTGCAATGCAGCTGTTGATGAGTGCATTTGATAAAAAAACCAGAAAGTTCAAATTTGGAGAAAACGAAGAGTGCTCTCTGGAAGCAAGAGATTTCGCTTTGATATTCAAGATGAGACGACTGATAGAGAGTGAAGAATTGAAGCAGCAACTGCAACCGAAGAAAGGACTCGACTACAGCGAATTCTTAAATAAAAAGTTCAGACCAGAAAAACCAAAAGATTGTCCCGAACCAATATTGAAGGCAGAAGTTGTATACAAACTGAAAAATGCAGCAGAAGATGAGTCTGATCCAGAGCATTTTGTAAGACTTTTCGGTATGTGGTTATGCACGGTTTTCTTATTCCCAAATGCTGGTATGACATCGTTCCCAAAGAAATGGTTGCCTCATATCTTACTAATGGACAAAGTGTCATGGCCGGATCATGTGGTGGAATGTTTGATTTCGAACCTGGCAAACAAGAAGAATAACCAATTAGCTATCGGTGGCTGCACAACTCTCCTAGTGGTAAGAAAAAACGTTAATTTTGTAAAACTAAAATGTTTATTGTTGTAGAGAGGGAAATGCATACTATTGGATAAAACTAACATTGTTGTTTATATTATGCAGTGTTGGTTCTGCGAACATACCGATAAGTACATAACGAAAAGGGAGGGATTTCAAAATTCAACTCCAAGATTCCTACGATGGAACCAGCATGCATTGTGCAAGCAGCTTGCAAGTGACTTTGGCAACAAATTGAATAAGAAGGCAATTGATATGACTTGGTTCGACAAGACGGTAATTTTTTTTACTATATTTATCTTTACTATTACAAAGGTACCATTTTTTTTAGTGAATGGGGTCAACGGCCAATGTTGATCCAGTTTTAGTGTCAGTTTTTTGTGGATCAACAGTGGAAGTTGATCCATGTGAATGGGATCAACAACCAATGTTGATCCAGTTTTAGTGTGTACACTATTTCCAGCTCCTCCAATTCTAAGTTTTTTATGGATCAACATTGGAAGTTGATCCATGTGAATGGGATCAACAACCAGTGTTGATCCAGTTTTAGTGTGTACACTATTTCGGCTCCTCCAATTCTAAGTTTTTTGTGGATCAACAGTGGCAGTTGATCCATGTGAATGGGATAAACATCCAATGTTGATCCACTTTTACTATCAGTTCTTTGTGGATAAATAATGGAAGTTGATCCATGTGAATGGGATCAACAACAAATGTTGATCCAGTTATACTAGCTACACTATTTTGACTTGTGTTGATCATGCTTCGCAGTTTCATCAAGACTTTGTTGATCTAGTGTCTGCTGAGGAGAAATATTTAATTGACCTATCGACACCTGCAAGAGAGCTGGAACAAGAGAGGACAAGGATAAAGGAGCTAGAGGAAGAAAACATCTTTCTTGACTGTGACAAACATGAGATTCATTACATGGACAAGGCTGAAATTAAAAAGTTTGTCCAGAGCACGTTATTCTTGAGAGAGTTGTATCGAGAGGAACAAGGACAAACTAGAGTTGCAAGTCGGAGAACAGAGCGACTTGCCGACATTGACAAGAACATAGAGAAATGGCAGGGAGAGGAAATAATTTATCAGAATCACTAAATAGAAAAAACCAGGCGTATACGGGAAGGAATTTGAAGGTTTGGAATTTGAAGAATTGTTCACACAGAAGCAACAACAAGGAGAATCATCTGGGCAAGGAAATCATAATGAAATGAACTCTGCGGCGAATGATCAACCAACAGATGGGAATGAAACTAGAGTAAACATGGAAGTCGAAGATTCAGTGGCTGTGAACAATGAAGACACTCAAGAAATGAACGATTCCGTGGGAACTCAGACTACTTTGGTAACTCAAGATACCTTGGACACTCAAGAGAAGAGTTGGCGGAATGGTTTTGAAACTGGAATGAAGTTGTCGGAGGAAGAACCGAAAAGTGACAAATCTTTGGAGAATTGGAAGGAAGACTTTCATGCAGGAAGAAAACTAAGGCAAGCTGATGATTTAGAGCTCAATACTGTTGTTGAAAACAATGCAGAGTTTGATTCGCTGGTTGAAAACATTGCAAAATGTGCTGGAATAGTAGAAGAGAAAGATGGCATACCAATGGAAGAGAAGAGCCCGTCCGTTGAGAAGAAGAATGATGACATACAAATGGAAATGGTTGTGCTTGACACTCCTCCACTTTCAGCAATAAACCAGACAAATTTGGGTATGTGCATCCAGGTGGCATCCCGAGTTTCGGTGCAATAATGGAGGAGGTACATAGCATAACACAAGAAACAAAAGAAACAGAAGAGGTTGAAGAGCAAAGTGAAGAGGATGACAATACATTAAGAGCTGAAATACGCGCAGGGTTGAAGAAATTGTTTAATTTGGAAACAGTTTGAGGAGCAAACCGAAGAGGAAACCGAATCGAGGAAAAATACGATGATCCAAAAGCATCGAAAAACAAAGCAGGTCGGGTTCTCTTGTTAAACGGGTGAAGAAGGGAGAAAGGCCAAAGAGAAAGCCGTATAAACTTCAAGTCGAAGTCAAACACCTACTTGCTAAGCGTAGAAGGAGACAAAGGAAAGGTGGAAAAGGAAAAAGAAGCAAGAGGAGAAGGAAAGACAAATAATTGACCTCGACACTTTCGATAAGTCAAATTGACAACACACCTTCGGAAGCCAAAAAACTGTTGAAGCCAAAAAAACTAAAATTGTGGAAGAAAATCAATGACAGCGAAAAAGAAGTCATCGAGCCATTCTTTGAGAATGCAAATGAATGGTATGTAATAACATATTCGAAGTCAAACACCTCATTAAACATAGTTTTTTTTTGGGTTATGCTAGCTCTTTTAATAACATATTCATTTGTTGCTTATTTTGCAAATGACAAAGCTTACGATTTTTATTTCGCAATCAAGATTTCAAGTAGTTATCATTGGGAAGTACATACGGTGTCTATTGAATAATCAAAACATTCACGCTCGAGATTGTTGATTACTACACCAACATGCTGAAATCAAATATGGATTCGCCGGATAAACCAGATTACAAGAACCACGTCATTCTCTCAACAAATGATTATGTAAGTAACCGATAAATCTTGGTTTGTTTTGTATGTCAACAACAATTGTTGATCCAAATAAGTTGGATCAACATCCATTGTTGATCCAGATAGGTTGGATCAACAACAATTATTGATCCAAATAAGTTAGTCTGATTATGAATGAATATTACTGGTATGTATAGCTTGAGGAGTTTAATTGCAAATACGATATGTTGTTCTCTGGTTACGATATCACAGTTTCATTTTATTTTTGTTGACAAATGTAGATTTTGCTTATACTGTAGATGATCCATAATATTGCAAACTAATATATTTGAAAAAATATTGATACAGCCGATATTGGGGATCGCATTAGCCACAAAAAAAATGGAAAAGGTAGAGAGATGTGGGATTCCTGAAAAGGCCGAGGAACAAGTTACACATGGAATGTTGAAGACACATACCTCATTGTACCAATGTGCTTGACTGACAAGGACGGTGTTGGATACCATTGGGTGGTGCTAGCGTTGGTAAAAGGAAAATGGATAGTGTACAACTCTGCAAGGCGAAACGCGGCTTACAATTGGCAATATATGGTGATGATAGTACCACTGACTCAATGGCTGAATGAAATGGGCCACAAAGATCCAGAGACAGGTGGTGAAATACAGACAAGCTTTTCACATTGCACTGTACCAGCACAAGACGGATGCGACTGTGCATTGCACACTTGCATGTACATGAAGAATTTGGTGAAGCGTGGAAACTGTGAACACCTAAATGAAATCGCTAACTTAGATGAGAAGTTGAACAAGAAGCGAGTGAAGATTGCAAAAAGAATCTTGTCGGAATTGGGTTCATGGAAAAACCGAACAACTTCCCGATTCGACATCGACTCTATTCAAGAAAAATCCAATTGCAAGACTCGGTTGAACCAAGTAGTTGATCCAAAGTAGTTGAACCAAAGAATTGAACCATTAGAGTGAGCTTGATCTCATAGTCTTTCATGGTCTCAGTAAAGAAAATCTAATGTAGTTTTAAACATACTTATCTTAGTAAGTAAATCTTAATGATGTAGGTCTGATTATGAATGAATTATTATGAATGAATTATCATGAATTATTATAAATGTCTTAAATTTATATAAGTCTGATTATGAATGAATGTTACAGGAATGTATAGCTTGAGGAGTTTGCTAGTAAATACAGATAGAACCATGCAATTTTTTTGTTTGTTTTGTGTGTAAACAACCAATGTTGATCCAAATAAGTTGGATCAACAACCATTGTTGATCCAGCTTAAGTTGGATAAACAAACACTGTTGATCCAAATAAGTTGGTCTGATTATGAATGAATGTTACATGTATGCATAGCTTGGGGAGTTTACTAGAAAATACAAATAGGACCATGCAAATTTTCTGTTTGTTTTGTGTGTCAACAGTCATTGTTGATCCAAATAAGTTGGAACCAAGGAACAATGTTTCCACACTATAGTGTAAACAACCATTGTTGATCCATTTTAGTTGGATCAACAATGGAAGTTGATACCATTTGTATAAGTATGTTTTCTGTAAAATAAATAAAGATGTAACCTGAAAACTGACATATACTTGAGAAACAAAAGAATAAAATTCATAACAACAAACTAAGAGTGTATATCATTTAAAAAAATAACAATTGCAAACCAGAAAAGCATAAAAAAAGAAAAAGAAAACAACCAACTACTAAGAAACCTAAAACAAGTTGTTCGTAATATGAATAAAACCAAAAACTTCAGAACAACATCATCTTCAAGAACTTGATCATCCTGGAATGAGACTCCTTGCGAAACGTTGGTGCACGAGGAGCCAAAGGAGCTCTGCGACAAGTTCGACGGTTTTGAAAGGTGAGCATCCCACATTGGCCACACTTCCTCTTCTTGCGCACCTTTTCACGACTACCCCTATACCTAACACCTTTAGGCCTTCCAGCTTGTTCTCTACCGCCATTGGGAGGCAAAACATACCCCTTTTTATTAATTCCAGGAGGCTTCTCAGAGTCCGGAATAGGATATATGGGTCGAGAGTACAACCTTCTATAGTAGTCAGAAGTATAGTAAGGGCTAATGTATTTGTATGGTTCATCATTTCCAATCCGCAACATGGCTTTCATTGCATGAGTGCAAGGAAAGCTATGTTTTTGCCACCATTTGCAGCTGCAGGTCCTGGAATCCAAGTCGACAAGTATGCTTTCTGTTGGAGAAATGATCTCAAATACTTTCTCACTTGATCTCCGAAACTTGTATGAACGGCAGTCGTTTATCCTCTTGTTAAACCTTGCTTGCATACGAGGAGTAAGCCTTGTAGTCCACTTGTTAGAATCCAATAACCTCTTGTAATTCTGCTCCATTACCTTAGCACGAATACCATCGAGAAGCTCAATTGCTGGAAGCGGCTTATCATGCTTAATAACATTGTTAAAACTCTCAGCAATATTAGATGTGTTCTCACCCCACCTTTCTCCTAGAAATGCATGAGCAGCCCAATTCTCAAGTGGAATCTTCATCATCCAAGAAACCACTGAATCCAACTTTAGATTACTCATACTCTTAGCAGATTTTAAAGATAAAAATTTTTCCTTTGTTAATGCAACAGTGTAGCACTCTTCGAATAACTTGACTGCAGTTTGTCTCGCTCTTACCCTTTGGAACCGGAATATTTCCTTTCATATGGTACAAACAGTAGGAATGGAAAGCATTTGGGAAGACTTTAGGCACATGCTTCAAAAGGCCGATTCCACGATCTGATATGATGGTCAGTGGACGATCTTCACGAATAATACCCTTCAAATTGATTAAGAACCATTCCCAACTCTCACAATTTTCACAAGGAACAATTCCAAATGCAACTGGATAGATTTCTACAAAAACCAAAAAAAAAAAAAAAAAAATAAGTGACCAGGAACTAGTATCAACAAACAAAGTTGACCCATTTCAGTTGGATCAAAAGTCATAGTTGATCCATTTCAGTTGGATCAACAGTATAAGTTGATTCAAAACAAAATATAGTTTTTGGATCAAAAGTCACATTTGATCAAATAAATCTGTGTAAGCAATGATGGTTTTGGATCAAAAGTCACAGTTGATCCATTTCAGTTGGATCAACAGTAGAAGTTGATTCAAAACAAAATATAGTTTTTGGATAAACAATCACAGTTGATCCAATAAATCTGTGTAAAACAATCATAGTTCTGGATCAATAGTCATAGTTAATCAACAATCACAGTTGATCCATGCTTGAACAATCACAGTTGATTTAATAAAGTTGGATCAACAATCACAATTGATCCAATAAGAGGTAGTTAAAGCATGAATTTCAATGCAAACCAAAGAGAAAGCAGTATAAATTAACCAAAGCTACATATAGTATAATGTTAAATACAATGTAGAATGTGAGAAACCTATAATAAAAGCTACATTTTTTTTTTCTGGTTTTCAGTTTCAGTAATATCATGATGGATCAAGAGTAAAAAATTAAAAAAAAACATGGATACAAAATGAAAAATAGTAAAAGGTTAAAATTCATACGTTGATTACCAGTTTTGCCGCAAGCAACCATAAGACCACCCTTGAACTTCCCAGTGAGAAAGGTACAATCGATAAATAGCATCGAACGGCAAAGAATTGTTGAAACCAGTTATGGAAGCTTCAAAAGCAACAAAAACCTTTTGAACCGACGCGTCACACTATCATACTCAAAATTCACAACACTTCTAGGATTGTACTTGTTCAATTGCATCTTTATACCAAACTAAGTCGAATAGGACTTGACGTCATCACCCCAAAGAAATGTCTTGGTGAATTGTAAACCGTGATATGCCCGACTATACGTGAGGTCAACTCCATATTCCATTCGGAGTAAATCTATAACATCGGCAGTTAGTCTTCTTCTTCTTCGATGCTCGTAAATCATCCGACAATATATTCTTCATAAACGATTTTCTCATCCTAACTTTTGATGGATCCGAAGAAGCTAAACTACATGAATGCTCTGCGATATATCTCTTGCATTTAAATACACCATTTGAATTGGCGAGGAGAGAGGCGTGAAACCTCCAAATGACAATTTTCCTTTTCTTTGAACTTGCACTCCACAGTGTATCGTAAAAAGTCACTCTTAATTAATTTGTATTTGCGACCACTACACATTTCATACTTTGTAACAGAGTCCTTAACTTCATCAATACCACCTTATAACAACTGCCCTACTCCAGTTAAGATGTTGACCCAAGCATCAGACTTCTTCGGGACCTTTTTGATCAAACACGCATCATCAGTGACGTCTTCCACAACAGCTACCTCATCGCTTGAAATACAACTTGATGATGACGAAGAAGCAGGAGCAGGAGCAGAAGAAGATGATGAAGAAATAGAATCAACACAAGTCCTTAACTGGATTTCAAACTTCACCAAGTCAATCCCTTGTGAGCTGCAGTAGTGAATGAAAAACCTCAAATCCAAATCATGATTGATGACATTTGAAATCCCTTCTACAAAGTGTAACCAAAGAGAATGAGGTCTTCAGAACATAAGGCCACTTTTGTTTCACCACACTTATCATCTCCTTGACAAAAGTAGTTGATGCTTTGAAACGGATGCGAGATAGTCGATTGCAAAATTTGAACTCGCAACTACCATCTTTGGCCTCGCAACAACCATAACATATAGTGTTGTTCGTAAATTTGGATCAACAAATACACTTGATCCAATAAAATATGAGTAAACAATCATAGTTTTGGATCAACAAATCACAGATTGATCCAATAAATATGTGTTTTGATACAGATTGATCCAATAAATCTTTGTAAACAATCATAGTTTTGGATCAACAAATCACGATTGATCCAATAAAAATGTGTAAACAATCATAGATTTGGATCAAACAAGTGATGATTGATCCAATAAATCTGTGTAAACAAAGTGATTGATCCAATAAATATGTGTAAAATATCACATTTGATCCAATAAGAGGTAGTTAAAGCATGAATTTCAATGCAAGCCAAAAATAAAGCAGTATAAAGTACCCTAAGCTACAAATTGTATTACGTCGCAACTCACTCGGGGGCTACGCCCCCTCGTGAAAGTTATATTCAATGTAGAATGTGAGAAACCTAAAATAAAAGCTACATTATCAACAAAATGAATGCAGCTACATTACCTGCAATCTATCAAAGAAAGAAAAACACAAAATAAAAACATATTGTGTTCAGAAATTTGGATCAACAACAACAGTTGATACAAAAATCCAAAAATCATTCCAATTTTTGGTATCAACAATCAAAGTTGATCTAAAAAGAATGTCTAAATTTCATCACAAACAAAAACATAATTGATATCAGTAGTTCATCAAATTCAACATTCGACATTCACCATTATCATATGTTCTATATTCATCAAAAGAAAAACACAAAACCTGTTTTTTGATTGATGAGCAGATCTAAAAAAACATAAAAAAACAATTCAAAAATTTGAAAAAGTACCTGTTTAACTAATGATCACGATCTCGAGATCAAATTATACCAAGATCAACCAATTAATGTAACAGAATAATCACGAAATCAAGCTTCCCACAAAAATCACGATCTCTGCAACAACAAAAATAAAAAAACCAAAACTGAAATCAAATGTTGAACATAAAATAGATGAACCGAACATGCAATCATCAAAAACAACTCTATGAATCTTCAAAAAAGCATAAACATTACCAATTTGTTTCAGATTAACGATCTAGCCGATTCTGTTGATTAATAAGAATTGAAAAACGCTGCTAAAATCAACGATTCTGTTGACTAAGACGATGACGATGAAGGAGTTCAAGAAGAAGCATAAAAATTGCAATTGATTTTTTTTAACGATTTCAGTCTCTGCAGCTGAAAATCAATCTCTCTCTCTCTATCAGTTTTTTTTTCCGTTTAATAACTGAAATTTGATTTAGATACTTGAATATATAGTGGGGGTATATTTGGAAGTCCATAAATTATTGATGGCCCCTGATGGGCTTATAGATAAAGAGGGACATAATTATTATGTGATAAGGATATTTGTATAGCCCATCAAAGTAGGGACAATAATTCAATTACCACATGGAAAATCAACCAAGTCTCCGCACGTTGAGCAACTGGTTTTAACACGATTTCCACTTCCCCATTTCTTTGATTCCATCAACTGTCACACTTCATGAGATCATGGTGTTTTCAATTCCAACAATATAAATAAGTCTCTGAATCATGATTGAAACAAGGATAATCTCAGTTCAAACAGACAACACGAGCAAATTCAATCATTCAGAATTTATCTTAACAGAGCAAATTCAATCATTTAGAATTTATCTTATTTTCAGAATACGCAACACACCTACAATCTACGATCACCATTGATCTCACAAATTTCTCAGCTTCCCTCCTACAGATCGACCCATCCTCTCTTGTGACCGAATTTACTCTGGAACGGCCATTGTCTTGGTTTAGGCCGGAGTACTACAGATTGATCTCTCGAATTCAAAGCACTCCCTTCTTGCAGTGCATCTGTGTGAGGCTGAAAATTCCGCTCGGTTCAAGGAGTCTCCTCCGTACGGTCGTCTCCTCAATTCCGTAAAAACCAGCAAATCGTTTCGCCCCATCTACAGTGGCAAATTGGTTTCAAGGTTGTAAGTGTGAAAGAGAACTTACAAAGTTAAGATGTCGACAAACTTTGAACACGTGCTGTGAATGTTTATTTCTATAATTGTTCAAAGATATTCCTTAACGGCTAAGGGAAGAGAATCCCAGGATCGAAACATAAGTAAGTTGAGAATCTTTTAATTAAGGTTATTAATTTCATTTTGTAGGGAAATTACAGAATTAGTAATGTGCATTTACTAATTAGATTTTCCGAGAGATTTCGATCGTTATTTTTGGACAGAGCATTTCCAGGAATTATGAAAACCGAATCTGTGCTTTTATGAATATCTTGAGAATATTTTCGGTTTTGGAAATTCCTTGGTGTCCAAACTTCCTTGTCTATAAATACACGAAGTTTGCCTTTCTAGCAAACTAATCCTTCGTAACAACATATTTACTCTTTTGTTGTTGTTACTGGTGTAGCCGCCTATTCGGAGAGGAGAGTAACATAATTAGGCGAAATCTCTTACGGCCGCTCAATTTAAAGTCTTCTTTGGGATTGAGAAGCTCTAGCGCGACCCGTTGGTGGGAAACTAGATAATTGCGGTTTATCTTTATTTTCGATTGATTTGATTGACTAACGGTGGTTGAAATCTGATTGCACCTAGTTTGTTTATTCTTGAGAATCTTCTCTTCTGATTTAGGATTCACTCAAACTAGTTGAGTTTCGTGGGATCTTTAGATTTGTTGTTAGTTCTAAAGACGATCTTGTGATAATCCATTGTTAACAGACTCCGTTCTGTACGTGATTGATCACAAGAGATTCAAGTGATTGTGTGCAGGTTTTTATTGAAGATTTAAGAAGATTTGAAGACAAAGAAGATATTGAAGATCTGACTTGGGTTTTATAATCTTTGGTGTGCACAATACTTGTTTCGGTAAAAGAGGATCCAATTAATAATCGGTTTTTCCTTGTGGTAGATTGGATTGATTAATTGAGTAGATCGGCATCAATACGTTTCCTTGTGATTAAAGGTATTGATTGGCTTAATCTTAAACGATTACCTTTGGGTGATTGAACATAAGATAGATCTAAGGACCCGACGAAGGAGTTTATGTTAAGATAAACAGAAGAGCCTTTGTCCGACTCATATCACTTGGTTGAATAGAGTTGATACCAAACAGATTTGTTGTTCCTTTACTGTTTGGAATACGAACCAAAGGAATTGTTCCAAGTACGTGACTTATTCACAAGTCGGAGGCATGGGAATACAGACGGAACTAAGTGAACTATATGGTTAGTTACTTGGTCTCAACTATACGAAGTTAGGTATAATTTTGTGTAGCGGCTTAATCCTGAGAGTATTCATTGCGGACAAGGTCCGGGGGGTTTTTCTCGCATTTGTGGTTTCCTCATTAACAAAATCTTGATGTGTCATATACTTTTATTTTCCGCATTATAATTGTTTTATTATAATTAAAGTAAATCACACAAACGTTAATTCCTATTTACTTGATAAGCAATCCTATTGTGTTTGGTTAAGTCTGAACCTTTGTCTCAGGTAAACATACTTTGTTGTTGTATTGTCTCGATCTCGTATCCATAGACGATCACACGAAGTGTGAACCGATTAGTTGTATTATCTCGACTCAGTCCATAGACAATCACTTTCGGAGAAAGGACTTATATGTAGGAAAAGTTTTAGCTTGAGGTATATTTGGGTACCCTCGCCTTTTCACTTTATCATACAACTGGAGTGTTCAGCAGCAGCATGGGAAGTAATGATATTGATATGTGGTTGTAAACCAAAAATCTCCACAATCCAGTTCCACGCCCTCCTAGCAAATGAGCAATGCTACAGCAAATGATCCAGCGATGGTCACTTCTCCCTGTCTAACTATACAGTAGTTGCAGTCGTATGGTCACTTCTCTCAATCTCTTCTACGGTATCTGCAGTCATACGGTCACTTCTTCTTAATCTCTTTTTACAGTATCTGCAGTCGTTCGGTCACTTCTATTAATCTCTTTCTATAGTATCTGCAGTCGTATGGCCACTTCTCTCAATATCTTTCTACAATACATAGATATGTTTTATAGTTCAAACGGTAAATAATTTATGTTGTATAAATAAATCATATATCGTTCAACCATGAACACATCATTTCGACCAACTTTCTTCTCCAGCTACGATAATAAACGCTTTTGTTGTCCTAATTGTTATTTACAAAACAAATAACTTCCTTTCAAAATTATGGTGGATTATACTTAGGAAGAAGATGAAGTCATTGTTAGTTTACAGGTCGATATTTTTCTAGAGAATGACGAAGGACTTGAAGTAATAAATACCACAAACATTTGGGGCCGGATGCTGCAAAGGTTTATTATAACAACGGGGAATCCCAACCAACGAACGATTAGTTATCTTCAAAAAAAAATTATGCATAATCACTTCAACTGTGAGAGAGTATATATGTATCGCCACAAAAAGTATTATACCTCTTCAGGCCACCTTGCACTCCCGTAATCGTAAATGACTTACCGGTTACCTACAAATAGTGTGTACTTTGAATTATTTAAATGTAAATTGATATTTTTTTCCTTCGTTTTAGGAGGATCTGGCTAAAAGATAGTTCGGAAAGAAATTTCAGTTTTATTACGACTACTTAATGTTGAAAAACAACTTCCCTGAGTATAACCCGGAACCCACACAAGATGTTGGTTCTGAAGATTCAAATGAAGACTGAACAGGTAAGATAATGATAGGTTGTGTGGGTATATCTCTTTGTAAACCCTCACGAGACACAACTCGTCCAATTGGGTCACCTAATGGTTTAAAGGCTTGTTGCACATGCTTGGTGTAATCATGATTCCTACAAAAGTGAAAATCTATGAGATGACTGAAAAACAGATAGTGTATTTCCTTATTTTGGATCTTAGATGACCCATTAACTTTCTGTAACCGGTCCGCGAACGTCCGTGTACTTTTCTTCTTAAGAGTTTTTATAGGGTTTCTATAACAAGGGATTCCTTCCTTCTCTTGTTCACGAATTATATATATATATATATATATATATATATAATACTATTTTCCATCCCTATCAAAAAATATATGGATAACTTTTCAAGATGTCAGAAAGTGGTGGATCTTGATATGGAAGAAGACATCAAAGGATACAGCTTTGTTCAAAAACTTGTGTTGAAAAAGATGATTACAAGAAAAGAGTACAACTCCTGGATTGCTGAATCTATCAAGGATATAATTCATTATCAGAATGACTCAAAGGTCGAATTTGTAAATCTTCAACTGCAAATAAATCATTGAAATTGATGGTCAGACCAAAATCCTTGAAAATCAAAAAGTCTTGATACGAAAACAGAAGAAGTTCATCTCTGATTGCATCAAGGCCATGCAACTTGCTCGCACTGTTGATCGGAGGTGAATGTTCTAACTCATGAACATGGAGTTTCTACGGTCAAAATAATCAAGGACATCAACGATACCTTTTATGATGGAGTCATGGAGAGGTATGAAGTTATCAAAGAAGTATGAACTTTTTATGTCTAGGAAACTTCTTATGAGAATTTATTCTTATGTTTGTTTAAGAAGGATAACTAGGGTTTGGAATAACAATTATTGTGATTACACATAGCTATTTCAACGATTTTCATCATGCAATATTTTTAGATTTATTTATTTAAATTCTAAGTAATTTGGAAGATGATTTTGCAGTATGTAATCTTTTTGATTTCATATATTGGAATTGCTTATGAGATGTATGCCTTTACGTTCGTGAACTGTGCTACTATCTCATAAATGCTCAAAAGTTAAAGTCTATTATGTCTTTATGCAAATATTGATAAAAGATAGAATGAACTTTTGAAAATACCGCAGTAGTGATCTTTTCATGATCCACTTTTATGTGAAAGTATTGTATGGCTCCGTAAGTTTTTCTTATGTTGAGCATTTCCGATTAAATTAATCAATAAGTTCTTCTTGTGGTTCATTTATTCGAGTTTTCTGGATACAAATTCATGTGATTTTTTAATGTCCAAAGAAATCCTTCTTTTCTCGTAAAAGTAAGGTCGCTCATGTTGTTCTCTTAGGAATGACATCAAATGGGGAAAAGTTCTTAAATGAACTTGTGCTTAATTGCCATATCTTTGTGGGGAGTGCGGCTGTGGAATATTGTAGGAGTTATCTTGTATCTTTATAAACTCCTTGATGAATACACTAAGTTTCGACTATGTGAAATCATCGGAACAAAGTTGTATGTTCCATTTTAGTCATGAATTATCTCTTTGAGAATTCATTATGATCCCGTAGTTTTCGTACCTTTTCCAATTTATATTGACAAAAAGGGGGAGAATTATTTGGTAGTTCACACTACATACATATGGTTTATGGATCATTATGTAAAGGGGAGTGGTTTTCATTGTAATATGGAAGTATTGATTAAGGAGGAGTGATACATATCACCATAGTATTATTTCAAAGTTGTGATGGAATTGGACTTTGATTCTGTATAATAATACAATGACATTGTATAACAATGATTGAGAACATTTGTTTTCTTATTATTATGGCTACGGATCTTCAACAACAATGATGCTAAGTTGAACACGTTCAGAATCGATGGAGTACTTGGAGTAGCGAAGAATTCCAGGAAAGTTGAAGATCCAAGGAAATCAAGCATGATGGATGAGAAGCTACAAAGTTTATTTATTTTGTAATCCATATGTATTTATAGTTTTGCCACTAAAATTGACAAAGGGGGAAATTGTTAGAGCATTGCTCGGTTGAACTCGCAAGCATTGCTATCTCAAGATTATTGTCAAGTTTAGTTGATCAAAACTATATACTTGATTTCTAGTCTACTTATAGCTATGTCTTGGATTAGGATAGAATGCGAAGTTGAGCATTAGACTTCATGGCGTATACCAATTGAAGAAGAAGATCTGCTGAAGATCTTGGAAGAATTTCATCAACAAAAGGTATGTGGAGACTAAAACTTATCTATCACTCAGAATTTTATTCTATTTTATCTTTTAATAAGACTAAGTCGTATAGCCATATAGACTTTTACATTATACACAATTGATATTTTGAGCCCAGTTTATCTCGCTTATTTATTTCTCGAAATATGTGTTGGAAGCTTTTTTCTTTAGCTATGTTCATCGTATTCTTGACGAGTTTAGTTGGAGACAATTTATTTTTTGGAAACTAAATATTAAGTCAAAAGATGATCATGTGAAAATTACATTGAACATCTTATATGATTTGTGTGAGACAGTCATTTGATGTTAGCTTGGGAAGTTTCGTATTGATCATTCGATCACTTGAATATCATTTGAAGCAAATGGTATGTGTGAGATTACCATTGTCATCTTCTAAGGATGTTTCAATGATTGAAATGAGAGTTTAGAACTATTACCCATGTCTGGATACAACACAGTATGCATATCCAGTATGCGAACTGTATTATGATGATTCGGGTCCGGAACTCTTGTTTGGTACCGCGAACGGGTTTACCTGAGTTGGGTCCGGAACGGTTGTTTGTGAACCGAGTTTGCGAACGGCTTGACTAGGACAAGGTCTGGAGCTTCTTTTCACGTACCCAGTTTGTGAACATAGTGGTTAAGTTCTAAAATCGGTCATGTGTGATTCTCATACTCATGAACTAAAACATTTATGAATTAAGGAATGCAAATTGACTTTGCAAACCGTGGCTTAATGTTCATGAATTGATTCTTGTATAAGTACTTTGTACAATTACGAATCAATCCGATTTCGTTTCAATTTGTTCATGAATATTTTTATGAGATAGTGAACAATTGAACAACTCTATTTGTGTGTAACAAGCTAAGACCATCTAACGGTGGAGGTTGATTGCTTAATTTCTAAGCAGACTTAGCTTGAATCTTACATCAGGAGTTCATCTAACGATGAATATTGAATGCTTTTTTACTAAGCTATCTTAGCTTTGATTGTAAGCAACCCTGATTTGAAAGGCTATATAAGGGAGAACTCTAGCAACTGGAAAACCTAATCCCGATACTTTCCTGTGTCCTAGTTGCAAACTAGAGTCGATTCTCCTTTAACCTAGGTTTTTCCAAAACCATTATTAGGTTAACGACTTGAAGACTTCATTTGGGATTCGTGAAGCCAGATCCAACTATTTTCTCTGTAGTGGCGTATTCTGATTTACTTGTTCTATCGTATCGAGTTTTATCTTCTCTAAGATTTACTCGAGATTTATCTCCGATAGGTAAGATATAAAAAGTAATCACAACAGTTCTTCGTCTCAGACTCTTGTGATTCCGTAATAACTTTTTCTGTTAATCAATTAGGTTATTATGAGGTGACTGATATTTCTAGGCTGCTCTTCAAGAGTATAATTCCAGGGTATTAGTTGGTTCATGTTCACCTTGATTTTGTATCAAAAGACGGAACAAAAAGAATAAAGGATAGACATATCTGTGGGAGATAAATTTGTGTACAAGTCTTCAACTTTGGGTCGTAGCAACTCTTAGTTGTGGGTGAGATCAGCTAAGGGAATCAAGTGTGCAGAATCCGGCATGGTTCTAGAGGAGTAAGGAACACGACTGTACCTTAATCGGTGTGAGACTTGGTTAGGGCTCAACTACATTCCAGTCTGAAGTTAACTCGTAGTAGGCTAGTGTTTGTAGCGGATTACTACAGTGTGGCGTTCAAAGATGGACTAGGTCCCAGGGGTTTTCTGCATTTGAGGTTTCCTCGTTAACAAAATTTCTGGTGTCTGTGTTATTTCTTTTCTGCATTATATTTGTTTATATAATTGAAATATCACAGGTTATGCATAGTTCAATCAGTTGATAAATCCGACCTTGATTGTTGGATATAACTTGATTGACACTTGGGCATTGGTCTTTGGTACCGTCCAAGTTATTTCTCATATCAATTAGGCTCATAGATTTTTATCTGTTTGATTTGTTGATTGTATTGAGAAAAGGAGATAAAGCTCTTTAATATATTTCTTGATTGAGTCTCACTTTTAAGTTGGTGCTCTCGGAATTATATTGGAGTTTAGTCCATACAGATTGTCGGATGAATTATTGGGTGTGGTTGTTATACCCCCGCTTTTTCATGAATAATTAGAGTCTGGTGAGAGAAATAAAGTTAATTTTGATCTTTATTTTGGTCTTATCAAAATAAGCGATTGTGCATATGCAATCGGTCTAACAAGGGAATTAAGTATCTTAGTCGATTTGTTAGACTATTAGGGAAACATGTTTCGGGCAATTGTTTCCTTGATAACGTATTGAAACTAAATTACTTTGTAGTTTCGGGTTTAATATTGGTTATCTAAAATGGTATGTGAAACCTTCGTGCTCAACTCTTATAGTTGTTTACAAGTCTTTTATATTTGTAAGATCCTTTCGGTTTGTCCTTTATTTGCTCGAACCTTTGTCATTTTGTGACAAAAAGGGGGAGAAATATATGGAGTAAACAAGTAATTTTTAATCATTAGGAAAGGACAAGTGTGCTTAAACGTTATATCTAACGAAAGAGTAAAGCATTGACTAAGGGGGAGAAACATATCATATTGTTGAGTAGTAATTTTTACTACAAAAGGGGAATAACAAAGATGTTCGGATTGAAGATTTACCTAGCTTACCTTTAAGGGGAGTAAAAGCTTTTGTTATTCAAATGTCAACAATGGCATTTATTGATTGAATATATGCATGTTATTGTGTTGTTCAAACTTGGAATCAAGCGTATGTAAAATGAATTATTTTGTAATTTGTTTATCTATATGTAATAAGAGTTTTGTCACTAAAATTGACAAAGGGGGATATTGTTAGATCATAGATCGGATGAACTCACCAAGCGTTGGTGTGTCAAGTTTGGTTGTCATATTTTAGTATCAAAACTCATCTAGAGTCGCTTGATTAAATACTAGAGTCAACTTCGTTTATGTTAGACTAGAAAGTCTAGGAATGTTGAGATATACAAGTATTACTTCGAAGACCTCAAGAATGTGAAGAAGTAACGAACTACAACGACGACATCATTCTTCCACTTGAGGTTAGTAATATTGACTTGAACTGTTTCATTCCTAACGTATCTTTCAAGTTGTGCTATATTGAAAACATAACTGCGAAGCTGTATATATTGTACATATTGTATAATACTCTAGTGATGTGACATGGTCATAATAGTATGATCATGGTATTAAGGAATTAGACTACGAAGTATAACGCTTATCTTTTGAACTTCGTAGATATGACATCGACATAATCTTGTATATATTGTTATGATTATGAATGGGTTATGGTGAAGATTTCATCATAGGAAACAATGTTTTACATTTATTTAAAGGAAGTACATTCATGAACTTGTTTCGTGAATCGAAAAGGAAATCATTAGGGTTATTGGTCCGGCTAATCATTGCAAATTTTTGGATGACCAATATGTGTGAGATGGTAGAACCGATCTTAACTTAGGTTATGTATCTTGGTATAACTAATCACAATGCCTGACTTATGATTTGATATGACCGTTTTTGTTAATTGATGTAAGCGATCCTAAGTAATCACCATGTGATGGTATGATCGATCCTTGTAATTGGTGTGACCGATCATAAGTGTTGTGTGACCGATCACAAGTGATACCATGTGTAGATGGAACCGATCCTTGTAACTGGTGTAACCGATCCTAGTGACTGGTATGACCGATCACAAGTGTTTCCATATTTAGGTATAACCGATCATAGTGATTGGTAGAACCGATTGAACCCATGTGTGTGATTTGGTATTTGATCAATCACATAGTAGTCTTGGAAAATAGGCGAACCAATTCTAAACTTGTTTGGAAGTGTGGTATAACCGATTCCCAGAATGCAAATCCATGTGAATATGAATAAGGATTTACAGTGAAGAGATGTCAACATACTTTGAACACGTACAGTAACTCTTATCATTTATTTTTCAATGATATTCCTTAGTACTCAAGGAGATCCTGTGACGAGATAAATTAAGAATCTTTTAATTAAGGTTTTTGGTTTTATATGCTTTAATTAGCATCAATTAAATGCATATATTTAGAGAATAAAAATTAGTAATATGCATTTACTAAATGGAGATTTTCTATTGAGAGACTTTGGAAATACTGGACAATAATTTATTGGAATTAGGAAAACCGAATTTTGCCATTCATTGCATATCTTGAGAATATTTTCGATTTTGGAAATTCCTTGATGTCCAAATATCCTTGGTCTATAAATACCTAAGTTTGCATTTCTATCTATGTTGCACGGACACTTCAAGAAAGATTCTGTAACCGTGTCGGACACGTGAACGGACACGACATGGTTACGACACTTCCCGACGCTCGATGGACACGCCACATCACGTGTCGCGTAAAAATTGGTATTGGACACTTTGCGGACACCAATTGGACACTTTCGGACACGTCATAAATGATTTATTTTGGTTTGGAAAATCAAAATAAACTAAATGTGACGCTAATCTATTCTTGTTTTAGTCAAATCCAAGCATTATTCATGAAAAACTTTACCATTATTACATTATTATTAATTTTACATAATTAGTAATCAAATATTTTAAAAATAAGAGTAATTATTTCTTTGTGTAGATTGTAGTAATATTTCATTTTAATGATGTGAGTAATATATATAACGTGTCCCCGCAACCCGTATTTTTGAGATTTTACGTGTCCCCGTAACCGTGTCGTGTCGTAACTGTGTCCCGTGTCCGTGCAACATAGATTTCTAGCAAACTATCCTAAGAGCCAGGAAAACTTCATTTCTTGTTGTTTCTGGTGGAGCCGTATAATCGGAGAGGAACGTATCCTAATTAGGTGAAATCTCTTACGACCGCTCGTTTAAAGACTTCTGTGGGATAAAGAAACTCTACGAGTACCGTTGGTGGGAAACTAGATAATTGTTGTGTTATTAGTTTTCGAATGATTTGATTGACTAATGGTTGTTGAAACTTTGATTGCACCTAGTTTGTTTATTATTGAGAATCTTCTCTTCCGGTATAAGATTCACTCAAACCAGATCAGAGTATCGACGAAATCTTTAGAATTGTTGTTAGATCTAAAGACATCTTGTGATAATCCATTGTTAACAAATTCTGTTCTGTGCGTGATTGATCACAAGAGATTCAAGTGGTGTTGTGCAGGTTATTGAAGATTGAAGAAGATTTGAAGACGAAGAAGATTTGTTATTAGTTTTCGTATCTTGTGAATTGTGTGCACCAACCTTGATCGGCTGGGATCCAACTAGAATCAGATTTATTTGATTGATTAGTTGCGTGAGATCAACATTCTTTATATTTCTCTTTGAGATTTATTTTGATTGAGTGCGAATCTATACTTGACTATTTCGGTAGTTAATGTTAAATTGATCTAACCAAACAAAGGAGTTTATTAGATTAAACGGAAGAGCCTTTGTCAACGACTCATCTAAATCTTGTAGCAAGATTGATTAGAGTGGTTACCAAACAAATTCTTCCTTTGTTGTTTGGAATACGATCCAAAGGACTTGTTATTCACGTGCGTGACTCTAAAAGTTGAAAGCGCAGGGATACTGAGGGAACTAAGTAGCTAGGGGTAGTCTGCTTGGTCTCAACTATACGAAGTTGGTATTAGATTTTGTATAGCGGCTTAATTCCGAGAGTATTCAAAACTGGACTAGGTCCCGGGGTTGTTCTGCATTTGTGGTTTCCTCATTAACCTAATCTTGTTGTGTCTTTTACTTTGATTTCCGCATTATAATTGTTTATTATAATAAAGTAAAATACACATATACGTTAACTCAGCATTACTTGATAGTGATCCTATATAGTTTGGTTATTACCAAACCTATTATCAAGTAACATACTTCGTTTTTGTATTATCTCGATCTTGTATCCATAGTCAATCACACAAGTTATCTTGTTGTCGTATTGTCTTGATCTCGTATCCATAGACGATCACAGGAAGTGTGAACCGCCGTACTGTCTCAATTATATCCATAGACGATCGCATTCGGTAGAGGACTTATAGGTTGAGACAAAAAGATTGTGGTGTATTTGGGTACCCTCGTCTTTGCAAGACCTACTGGGGGGAAAAAAAAAGAAGGTAAAACGACGTTTTTTTTTTTTGTTGTTGTTGTGTAGGCCACGCTTTCGCCCACTATGTTGCTTGGAGCGACGGTTGGAAGGTGTTTTGGGGTAGTTAGTCCTTACACGATGACTACAAGCCTGTTTGAATATCATTCCAAAAGTTACTTTTTGACTTCTGCAAGCAAAAAAAAATCAGAAGTCAATTTAAATACACAATTTCAGAATGACTTTTAGAAACAAAAAAAAAAAAAATTTGTGAGAAAAAAATAATTTTGCCTTGAGAAGGAGAAGTATCCAAACATGCTAAATTCTTCGGCAAATTAATCTACATGGCCCTCACCCTAAGATGTATATCGTATAGTGGTATTCCGATAATTTTGTAATGGGAAGTCACATTCCAGATGCCCAGAATCAAATAAAATTAAGATTTAATTGTAACATAATAAAATACTCATTTTATTAAGCATGCATGAAATACATACATTTATCCTCATCGAATTCTATACATCAATAGTCAAGAAGACAGACAAAAGTGTGACAAAACATTAAAAACAAAACAATCATCAATCACAACCTAATCTATAAACGGTAATGCTATATGAACCGCTCTTTTGAACTAAAAGAAAACCGTCTACATACACAAATGGGTGGGCCTTGCCCCCTAGAGAAAACAAGGGGTCCCATTTTTGTGTTATGGTGTGAGTATGCGGTTTTGCTGTTGTTTGTTTACACGGTCCAAATAGAATTTTTGATCTCTAAAACGGTAATACCTATCTCATCAAATCACACATTGGAAATGTTTTTTTTCTGAAAAACAACCATTCATTAACAAAGAAGGAAATTACAAACATCCATAATGGGTTCATTCCTAACTAGAGAGTCCAAAAAATAAGGAAGAGGAGCTCAAGATTCTTTTAAACAGAACTTCCTAGCTTGGCGTGCAAGCCGGTCAGTGATGATTATTTTCAATGATGTTGTAGTAAGAAGGGTTGTCGTTCACTCGGACTTGATGAAATCGATTTTAGGATTTAATAAAGAGAAATAATAAAAATAGAGAATATATATACAATTTATGTCACAAGATGGAGAGAGTTACTGGGATTCAGGATTCCGCCAAAACTCATAACAAAAGGTTCAAACATTAATTCTTTTGACAATTATAGCTCAACAAATAAAAACACGGACTCTTATTTTGCCAAGGTTGATTCTCAAAATATTAGTTATAAATCGTAAGCATGGGACATCAAACATTTAAGCAAGCATGACTCATCTAATAAAATAATAACTAATTTAATCAAATCATAATTCAATTTTTAATCAGTGCAAAAGTCATAAAAAGAATTAATTAAAATTACCCATGTATGAAATTCGTCTTCCTCCGTCGTCCCAGTGATGGGTTTTAGCTCATCATATTGGAAACACGCTCAAAATCCATTTTTATTGCTCAAAGGAGGTGTACAAATGATGAAATGGAGAAAAATAATGAAAACCGGGTTTGTAACAGTTATATTTGTTACAAACCAATGCTACAGAGAACGATAAAATGAGAGTGTCGTTGTCTTTGTTGCTTTAAGTCTCGCCTATGGACTACGACCCACAAAAAACGACGGTCTCAGGCGTGCGTTGAATGTTCTTCGTGTTCTTCAATGGCAGCAGCAGCAGCAAAATTTTCCAATCAACTTTTATTGCTCTGTGGTCGCTCCCAACTCTCCCAAACTCTCCATATTCGTTCTATGACCTCATACACTCCTTTTTATACCCGACAGCAACTCAAATCTCCACATTAACTCAATATTATTCGAGAATATTTTCTCTTCAAGCCACCGGATTTACTTTCTTTTATTTCTTCTCACGATGTTTCCTTGCTATCAAATCTCGATATTTATCTTCTACACGTTCTCTCGCAAAGATAGCACACTCCAAACACACCCATTACACGTCTAAATCCTATACAATCCCGTGTATATCTCTTCAAAGACATGCTCTCTGTTTTTCTTCTCGCGAAAATTCGACCAATTTGGATCGAAAACAAGACCCATACCATCTGTTAGGCCCAAAGGAAGATACCCCAACAATCTCGGCCATTTAGTCTCACCGTAACATGCTTAAATTCTCAACCTTAAAGCGCCAAGGCGAGAACCCTTTTTTCCCGCCATTTCTCAAAATTTGAAATGAGAAAGAAGGTCACCCCTTATCCAGTGGTCGCCCCTTATCCGTTTCTGGAGTCCGAATAACAAATGTCCTCCGGGGGTGCTCCGCATAATTTTTCGAGCCGATTTTTCCAAAAATACCTAAAAATACGTAAAAACACAATAATAAGGACAAAAACGAGTACTAACAATACGAAACATTGAGGACAAATTAGACACATAAATGCGTCTATCAGTCAGCTACCCTATTCTTAACACGTTTTACATACACAACATTATAAACATCACTACTAGAAATAAAACGCCGACAATCTTCAAGAAGATCACTGCATCTCCACCCGGCCGAGTAACTGACTTCATTAACAAAATCCACCACTTGAAGACAGTCACTGACAAAAAGAACTTTGGATGATTTAACTCCTTCACCCGGAGATTGCAAAAAAGAGAGCAGCTTGCCTCCGCACAAACCGCATCCGAAAATGTACCTTTAAGTCTGAACGAGAAAGCTTTATTCTACCTGTATTATCACATAACATCATACCCACACCCATGTTAAAATCCTTAAAAGAACCATCTAAGAACAAAACATGGTTGACAACAGTAGCAGAAGTTTTAACACTATTCCTAGGAACTTGAACTGGAAAAGAATGAGCAATGTAGGTATTAATCATTCTTCTAGTATTCAGAATAACTTTTTCCAAGTTTATAGAAACTCTTTTGAAGATCACATCACACCTTAGCTTCCAAATAAACCACAAAACAATAGCACCAATGCTAGGGCAGTCCACTGCAAAAGGCGACTGACCCAACCTCGAATCAAACCAGCTAAGGAAGTAATCATCGATCCAAGGATAATCATAAGAAACTAAATGTTGCAAGGATAAACCAAACCATATATGGGAAGCTAAAGGACACTGAATAAACAGATGCAGGACAGTTTCAGTGTCATTATTACAAAGAGGGCAAGAGTCATCCACAAAGCTATTATAAGCTTTCATAGTAGAGTTTACAGGCAACATATAGGAAAAAATCTTCCACATAAAAAATCTGATCTTGGGCAAGCACTGCAGAGACCAAACTTTTTTCCAAAAAACAGACTCTTTTACTGAGCTAACATCATTAATGTAAACTTTATAAGCTGATTTAATAGTAAAAATACCATCTTTAGTATGAGACCACATGATTTTATCTTCACACTGCAGATTTAATCTAATTATCCTAATTTTAATCACATCTTCAGGGGAAAACAAAGAGGCCAGAAGTCTTAGGTTCCAAGTGTTAGTATGCATATTAATAAGCTCACTGACAAAAACATAATCATTAAAATAAGGATTAATAGATAAAGGAGGTGAAGAAGCATACGACAACCAATTTGAAGACCAGATTTTTGTCGATTTACCATTATTGATTTTACTGACAATATTAGACCTTAAGAAACTCAAACCTTTAACTATACCTTTCCACATCCAGGAAGAAGAATCTGCAGCTTTGTCGATTTCTAATAAATTTTGATTGGGAAAATACTTGTCTTTCAAAAACCTAGATACCAACTGATCAGGGAACTGCAAAATTCTCCAACCCAATTTAGTAATAAAGACTCTATTGGTAGCATATGAATTTCTAATACCAAGACCCACACAAAACTTAGACCTTCCTATATCTAGCCAAGAACGAAAGTAAGCAGCTCTCCGAGGATTTTTCTTAGACCACCAAAAAGTTCTCTGGATAGAGTCTATTTTAGAAGTAAAATTTTTAGGCAAAGGAAAACATGACATATGATATACTGCAAGAGTAGACAGAACATGTTTAGCAATCACTGTTCTGCCAGCTCCATTTAAATTCGTTCTTTTCATGTTACTTAATCTAGAATAGAACTTATCTAGCAAGAATTTTAAGCATTTAGATTTATCTCTGTTAATAAACAAGGGAGTTCCAAGGTACTTTTCAGAACTAGAGAGAAACTTCATGCCCAAAGATCTAGATAACAATTTAATATGCTTGTGATGCATCTTGGCGCTCGTAAAGAAACCAGACTTTTCAAAATTTATGGCGACGACCAAGCTTTTGCAAATTTATTTATTATCATCAAAAGGTTTCTAGCATAAGTAATGGAAGCCTTAGAGAACAACATACAATCATCCGCAAAAAATAAATGAGAAATCGAAGGACTGTTGTTTCTAATTTTAAAACCTTGAATCAATTTATCAGCCTCACCTTTCAACAAAGAATCGGGATAATACCTCCCATACGTATAAATATATAGGGGACAAAATCACCTTGGCTTATACCTCTGGAAGGGTAAAAAACCTCTCCAGGTGAACCATTTATAAGGACAAAATAAGAAACCGTACTAATACATTGAAGAATTAACTGACACCAATCATCGGAGAAACCTAGCTTCTTAAAAACAACAATAATAAAGGACCATTCTAATCTATCGAAAGCTTTTGATAAATCAAGCTTAATAGCCATATATCCATTCTTAGCTCTCTTTTTTTTTTTTTTTTTTTAAAAAGAATGCAAGATTTCATGACTTATAATGATATTATCTTGTATTTGCCTATTTGAAATAAAAGCCGATTGAAAGGGGGATATAAGAGAATCTAGCAAAGGCTTGAGCCGATTTGTTAAAAATTTTGATATGATTTTGTAAACTGTGTTTGCCAAACTAATAGGACGAAAATCATGCGGAGAAGACGGATTATTTACCTTAGGGATAAGAGCTATGAAGGAATAATTAAGCTATTTCAGCAAGAACTTAGTTTTAAAAAAGTTCTGAATATGCTCAATTACCTGACCAGAGACGTTGTCCCAATTATCTCTGAAAAAACCTGACGGAAAACCGTCCGGCCCTAGAGGATTCCACGGTTCCATTACTTTGACAGTAGAATAAATTTCATCCACAATGGGAATGGCCACCAGAGAGAGATTTATTTCATCAGTGATAATAGGCTGAATATCTTTCAAAACATCATGTATATCAGCATCACAAGGTTTTGAAGAAGAGAAAACTTTTTTTAAAATGGGACTCAAACAGAGAAACAACTTGCTCCCTGCAATCTAGCCAATTCCCTTGATCATCCCTAACAAAATGAATGGTGTTGTACATGTTTCTAAGTTTAATAGTATTATGAAAGAACGGAGTATTTTTATCATATTGTGTAAAGTAGTTGATCCTAGCTTTTTGTTTATAGAAAGAATTCTCAATCTCATACCAATAATCTAATTGTTGTGAGTAATTCAAAATGAAAGTACCTATGGCATGAGAATAAGGCAAAGACTGAAGCTTTTCAATCTCTGAGTCCAATTTATGAATAGTGTTCCTAATATGACCAAACGAATTTACATTCCAAAAACAGAGATCTTGTTTAACATTCTTGAGCTTACCAGCAACAGTAAAGCTCGGAGAACCCTTAACCCGTTTAGACCAAGAATTAGCAAGCACATTTTTGAAGTCAGGACTTAATTGCCAACATTTGAAAATTTATACGGAATATAAAGCTTCTGTTCTTGGTGAAAGGATTTGAGCACAATAGGGC